>CAOLHI010000271.1:0-744997 GCA_948474755.1 Ctenosaura bakeri
ACACCCTTTTTAAGCGGGATTTAACAAGCCTCGTTCACAGTTTCTCAGTCTTGCGTGGCTTGCAGTCCCTATTAAAAATTGTATAGGGAGGCAGTAGAGGTGACAGCAAATAATTCATGAATAATTAAATCCGCAAAAGTAAAATCCGTAAATGTGGAGGGAGGGCTGACTATATTTAATACACAAATGGACAGAGCAGAGTAACACCCAGAAAGTGTAGTGGACATGCTGAAGAAGACTTACAGTCAAAGCACGTAAGACTATAAGCTGGGAAAGTGAGGACCTACATCTGTATGTCTGAGGAATGGTCAGGTTAATACAAATCTGCATGGCAGGGACAGGAGTCATACATACCTCCAGATACTGCTCGTCTGCAGCTCTCAGCATTCCTAACAATCACCTATGCTAGTTAAGCCTGAGGGGAGGTAAAGTCTGACAACATCTGGAAAGCTAAGCTGCTATAAACACAGCCCATAGCAGCAGAGCTGCCAAGAGTGGAGTCAGACCCCAATGGTGGATGCCAGAGGTTTGCTCATTCCCTCAAGGGAGGCACAGTCAGTGTTACTCACAACAAGCACCCTCCTCCAACACATGCCCAACTTCACTCCTTGACTTCTACCCAGAGGTTGCCTCTCTGCATCAGATGACCCTCAGTGGCCAATCTGGCCAAGTCAGCTGTTCCCAGAGACAGAGGAATTGGCAAAGAATTGTGCTGGAACCAGGGAGGAGATGATGGTGATGTTTCTCTCTGAAGCTAAAGTCACAGTGGGCTGATCACCTCTGGGTCTCTGTTTCTAGCCACCGCCACCATTTTCAGAGGTCTTGTATTTTGCCTGCACTTATTTCCAATGCTGCCAACTTACCTTCCTGTCTCTTTTCTTTTCGCCAACTTGCCGGGGCTACTTAGTCCCTCTGTTTCCCTTTCCTTCACTTGCTACAAGTATTTAGTACTATGTAACACATTTGCTACAAGTATTGCTACAAGTATTTAGTACTATGTAACACAGAATTCTGTATATCATGGGGGGGGTTGGAATTCACCCATTTTTGCAGAGGATATCAAACACTATCAACAAATAACAATACTACTAAGACAAAAATATGTCTCCTTCCAGTTTTGTGCAAGCTTTCCATGCTACCCTCTCCCCAACTCTGCATAACAGACTCCATGCCCCAGACAAGAATTCTGAAGAGCCACTGACCACGATTGCTGGAAAATCATGGGAGAGGTACAACAAAAAAATAATGTTTTCAAGGTCTGAACACCAGTCACGTGTATTTGAAAATGAAACCATATTAATATGAAGCACTGCCCAATCAACCATGACAGTTTTGCACACCACCCTAATCCCTCTGTGATTCCTTGCTCCCAAGACAGTAGTGAAACTATTGACCTCTTCAGGGACTATTAGAAGGTGGTTCTGCAAAGTTTCCCAGGCAGAACAGCCTCCAAGGGACATGTTTTCAAGCAGCTACTGTGCTGGAGCTCTGTGTGCATCGGGCACTTTAAAGAAGAGGATGCTTTTGTGTCTCATTTATGGTGAACAATGCCACATGAACAAACACCTGCCCAGAACTTTTGGGATGTTAAACAGAGGTGCAAAGCCTCCCAAGGAAAAAAATTATTAATTTTGCTCTCTCTCCCAGCTACATATTTCAGTGGAAGAAAAAGAAAAGAGAGATATAATCAGTTTGGCTTATGGGTCTTCTGGTGCAAGGATGGTGAATGTATGACCCCTCCAGATGTTGACAGACTACAACTCCCATCAGATCCAGGAAGCATGGCAAAGGCTGAAAAATGCTGAGAGTTTCATTCCAACATCTGGAAGGTCACAACCCTAATCTGGAGTTCACAGAGTCCCTGAAGATGTAAGTGCATGAACAATTTTATGTGTTATTTCAGCCAGTGGTCAATCCATTCCAGGTTCTGGAAGTGTTGAAGGAGTAAGCAAAAGTGCTGAACCTATTTAGGAACAGGGCTTAGTACCTTTGAGAGCTTCTTTTAAACCTGGAATAAAACCTAGAGTGGATTCACCACCGTATTGACATGGAAGCCACCAGGGAAGAGGAGCCAGAAGGTGCTTGGCAAAGATAGATCCATGGCAGAGGCTTAGGCTTCAACACAAGTCCACTCATGGTGACTCCTGATACCAGAATGTTCCCTCAGCAATTTATTATGTGGACTGAAAGAGAAAAGTAAACCTGGGAGAAGAATAATAAAGAAGGTCATGCAATGGACTCTATAACATTATCTGCAGAACGTGGGAGGATTCTGACCATGCTACCTAAGGGATTTGGGGAGCTGTAGTTCTAAAAGTAACCTTTCTAGGCTGTATTTTGAGACCAGAATCCAACGCCCAAGGGTAGCCCTAGCATTAGACATTAGATTTTTATTCTCATGAGAAAGAAATGAGTCATTTGTCATTAACTGCTATCTCGTTTTAGCTGTGGAGAGGAGGAGATACACCTCTGGGGATTTTTTTTTTCCCTCAGGTGCCCAAACAACAGCATTGTCATTGAATATTACATACCATAGGGCCATTTCACACTACACAGTTATAGCACTACGACTGTACTTTAACTGTCTTCGTTGCATCCTAAAGAATCCTGGTGTTTGTAGTTTGGTGAGGCATTGAAGTCATCTGACAGAGACCTCTAAATAATGCTCCATAACCTGCATATCCCAGGATCTCATAGTATGGAACCAAGGTAGTCAAAGTGGGATCATAGGACTATGACTGCATATCCTCCAACTTTCCTAATTTGGCAGGGACAGCCCCAATGAATTCTCTGTCAGCCTACTTTTTCAGCTGCTTTTAAAATATCCATGTTTCCCTCTCCTTCTACTTTCCTCCTTTGGCCTCAGCTTACTTCAACTGCTGGAAAATGAGTTCAAAGTACAAAATAGTTTGCACTCAATTAACATAGCAGAGAGAAGAGGAGGGGCAGAATCTTGCTCTTCCCAGTAAACTAAGTCAAAAGCAAACTCCTGCAACTTTTCCTAGAGTGTGTGTGCTTTCCTATAATAACTTTTGCCATCTTGACCACTCACTGATGTTGCTTGGCCACAGGTGTCCCAGTTTTCATCTGTGAAATAATTGTGTTATGTGAAAGGGTCCCATGACTTTAGCGGAGGGAAGAACACAATTTGCTGCTCCATCTCAGGCAGCAAATTTGCTTCTGCTGAACCTGCCAATGCCTCCTCTGGAAGATTCCAAGTTTGAGCTTCACAGCCCTCTAACTTGGGCAGCCTCATCAGTTCACAATCTTAAGACTTTTCAACAATCTCATCACACTAGAGCTTTTGACAGCTTTATCACTGTGAATAAACAGACAGTGTTGCTAGAAGCTCAAGAGTTTAAAACGATAACTTGTGAGGATAGCCAGGATCTAGGATCAGAGTTCAGAAACATTACTTTTTGACTGACTGTTCTTAGAACTTTCCAGTTGTCAGTAGATTTTGGGAGCTGTAGTCAAACAGGAAGTTCCCCAAAACTCTATGAGTTCTGAACCCCTTCTCTCCTCTCCCCTTAGTGGCACATACAACCATAATCCACACACTGCCCATTTGTTAATTCCCCCACTGCTGAGGAATTCGTTAAACAGTTCCAGAGTCTAGACAGAAGAATAACATCTAAATGGAACAAAAGAGAGGATTTTTGAAAAATAGGAACAAACCACAAGAAATTAGCATAGTTTGCTGAAGAGCCACAGTCTGCATTTGCTTCTAATTTCCGAGTGAAGAATTTTTAAAGTGTTGAACTCTGAAAGCCATCTGGCCATACCACAACAAAGCATGATGTAGCTTAACCCCACAGCTGCCCAGTCCGCACTATCCTTCCATCAGTAAAAGAGCTGCATGGACAATTTAGGGGTGTTTCCATAGCAGCACTGATTACTTGGGGAAAGGGGAGGGAGGAGGAGAGCCTTGGGCAACTGGCAAGTTCCCCTTTGGTAAGAGCTTGTGTTACCTATTAAGGAATAGGCACTGCCTCGCCTTCCATTACACACAACAGACCCCATTTAACCCTTCTGCCCTCCTTCATTCACTGGAATCAAATATTAATTGCATGGCACCATGATGGAGCAGACATTAATGCACTCTGGCATTTTATCAAGCAGAGTTGTATTTAGGAGTCTTGCCAGGCAGAGCAGAAATGACAGCCTCACAGCCCTGAAATCTGGAGGGAGCAGATGTCTCCAAGGAGGCCCTCCCCATTTGCAATGGGTGGAAGTGGCAAATGCCTGCAAAGTCATAAGCAAGAGGCCCCAGAGAAGCTTCACTCCTTGTCCCTTTCACAGATCTACGTTCAGTCATCCAGTTTGCTCTCCATGCATAATTTGAAAGAGAGCTCAGATGCTGAATTGTGTTGAGACA
Organism: Ctenosaura bakeri; assembly: GCA_948474755.1. NCBI lineage: Eukaryota > Metazoa > Chordata > Lepidosauria > Squamata > Iguanidae > Ctenosaura > Ctenosaura bakeri. Next base: position 4,379 of record CAOLHI010000271.1, read on the forward strand.
GCAATGTATTTTTGACCAGGATGTTTTGCGTTAAAAGCAGAGCTTGTTGAAGGATGAGGGGTTTGGGAATAAAGGTCCCAGAATCCCCCAATCAGCATGATCACATGTTGGCTTCAGGATTCTGGGAGCTGTAGTCCCATAAAAGTACCTCTTATTCAGCTCTGGTTAAAAGAACTCCTTGTTAACATCTCTCACCTTGGATGCGGGATACCTCGAATACAGAATAGAATCTGCCTCTCTTAAAGAAGACCTGAAGAAATGACAAAATGAAGGAAAAGCATATAAACAGCAAAAGAGAAAAAAAGAGAGAGAGAGAGAGAGAGGTCATGTTACTCCCAAATGCATTATTTTGCTAGTGTTTCAGATCTTAACAGCCAAAATTATAAAAATGATCCATGGATCATTTTGAAGTTCTGCAGGCAAAAAGAAAAGCCTCCAACTGTCCCAATTAATCCTGTTATATCATTTTTTTATCAGCTTTTAAAATGTTTAATTTTTTTCTCCTCCTACAATTTCCCCCCTTTATCTTAAGCTTGCTTCAGTGGCTGCCAGCTGCGTTCAAAGTACTAAAGTAGTTTGCACTCAACTGAACAGTGGGGAAGGGAGAGGAAGGGGCACAATTTTGCCCTTGCCAGTAGGCTCAGGCAAAAACAACTACTGCAGCCTCTCCTAGCTGATGTATTTTTCCTTATTAATAGCTTCTGCTGTCTTGGCCATACTCTGATGTTGCCTGGTCACATGTGTCCCAATTTGCATCTGTGAAATATTGGAGGGCATTTCTTAGTAGTCTCTGTGGTCCATATATTGTTCAACATGCTGAACACAAACATCCTTGAAAGAGAAAACAGCTATAAATCCTCCTTTTAGGTCCAGACCTTCCACCTCTGCTCCGGTTGTTCAAGGAGGCTTTGCCTCCCCTTTCCTACCTCCTTGCAACAGGAAGAAATGATCACCACAGATCATTTTCCAAGCCCTCTGGTAGGAAAAAAAATATTTAAAATCTCACTAAATTTTTCCACTATTGTACCTGCCAGTGTGCCACTGTGTGTGTGCATCTGTGTAAAAATACTCCTGGTTGCACAGTTGTTCTCCAGTATCCCATGAACTAGATTCTATGTGCAAGGTCCTATTTAGTGGCAGAACTAACAAGCTCAAAAGGAGATGTGTGTTGGCTAGAAAAAGAGGAAGGGAAAATGATGTTTCTCCCTCACCAGCTCTATCCCAGGAAATGGGAAGATCAAATTAGATGGCTTCTTCAGAAGTTTCAGCTTCAGGATTGTTCCCTGGGAAAAGCAAAGTATAGAAGGAAGAGGGAAGGCAGAGGAAGAAGACAATGGAATAAAAAGACACTGACATGAAGGGCGGGGGTGAAAGGAAACACAGACAGAGGGATGTAAAAGGAACAATAAACTGTGAGGCAGGGAAAGATGCTGCTGAACTGCTGGTTACATTGCAAAAAAGCAGTTATGGAGGAAGAAGACATATATCATCTGTCCCCACGCAGCTGAACCCATAACAGTCATTTTGTCCATCTAATTGGACAGCCACCCATCTGCGCTTGCGTGTGAGATGGAATACAAATGTGCATTTGGGTCTGTGTGTGCTTGATCCCTGTAATCGCACAAGGTTTGTGTTTACTAATAGAGACAGAGGGTCATGTTCACTGCCTGGATCTCATTACAGCAATGCAGCAGGATGGGACAATCATAGGCACAGGGCACCCCGCCAGCAAACACTTCTTAGCCTGGTGGATACTACATTCCCGTTTACTAGTCTCTGTCCGTTAGACCAGAACCCTTGACACAGAAGGAGAACAGCTACATCAGAACTCTTCCAAAATTTTAGGGGGAAGGGATGGGTCTCAGGACTGCTACGACCCTGTTGTTCTAGCTGTTACCACTCTACATGTAATTTCACTCTCTGGTACAGCACTATTTGTTTTTCTAGACATTTGATCAAATCAGACATATCCAATTTTCCAGAGTATCACAGCATTACAAAGTGTGCCACTTGTACACCTGCCAAAGAAAGCTTTCATGGTGTTCTTCATTGTGGGATAAAAGCTGGCAGGGCTACTGGCCACACATTCAGATTATAGTTATAGAATCAACACCCAATGCTATTTTAAACACTGGCCAAAAACCAAAATAAAACAAAAAAACCATGCATACAGGCAAACAGTGCTTGTACCTATAACTAGCCAAACAGCAAAGCAGTCTTTTGTACTGTGGAGTGTCAGTATGGCTAGTACAGTTGCCATTTGAAAAACAGGGCAGGGCTCCTATACATTTTGTATTTGCATAGAAGGGGAAATTTCAGGAAGTGCTGCATGTCACACAACCTTCATCTGCTGAAATTTCCTGTTCCACACAACCATGAAAGATACCAAAACCTTGTCAAGTTTTCTACCTTGCAACTCTAGCATACAGCAATTTGTGCACATCACAACTCCTGTGACTTTTTTTTTTTTTAAAAAAAACCCTCAACAGTAGTGTAGAATGCTTTTGTTCAGTGTGTGCACCAGTGTTACCCTGTATGTTGGGGGTCCCGGGAGGGGTGCCCAAATAACCAAATAAAAGCACAAGTTGGGGAAATTAAGCTCGAGCACTCTCTTAAACTAACGAGAGGCAGGGTAACTTCAGCTAGGATCTTTAACCCTATGTCTACGGCTTCAGGTCAGAGAGCGTAGCCAGACAAATTTTAAAGTAACAAAAATAACAGTTTTATTGAGAGGTAAACAGCAAATAAGACAACACACACACTAGCTAACTTGGAAACAGAAACAGAGAGAGCTTTGGAGAATGGGTAATATAACACCTGGTCTCGTAGTCCTGGAGAGAAAGACGGGGTTCCGGGAGAGAAAGCTCAACGGGGTTCGCTGAGGGGAGTTCACTGGACAAACCGGCAGCAAGGCTAGATGGAAGTCCAGGGTGATCCGAGGAAGTCCCAAAAGTGGGGACTTTTTATAGGGTGGAGTTTACCTACAGGCTATGCTATGCTCGGTGAGAACAAAGGAAATTTGGAGCTGGACAAAGGATTTGGAAAAGGTCAGGTTTTGCATGATTAGCTTAGCACTTAACAACAATAGCATGGCCAGTACGCTGATGGCCCGACATAAAGAAATGGATTGGATCTTGGTTGTGTGGCTTTGTGTGGATATGCGCCGAGCAAAACCGGTTTGCAGGGAGGTTTTTCCCTAAAGCAACGGAGAGGCTTAAGTTGCCTGCCTGAAAGAGGTTTGGAATGTACAACAATTAACGTCTGCGCCCTTACGTGCTTGTCTGGTGGACCTCTGCAAACACGTGGAGTGGGGTGGCAGAGAAAGGTCAAGCAAAGGCCAAATTATTTGATATCAAAAGGATATCTAGTGCTCTCACCTGACATATCATAACTGGAGTAACACCAGCCAATCAGAACTTTTTTTCATGGTACTCAATTCCATCACATTCCCTCCCCCTGCAATAGAACTCAGCATTATTCAGTCCCTGAACATGGGCAGACAGTTGTTGTGGGATTGTTTTGGGGTTCCTCTCCCAAGCATTTTTTTAAACTTTTTTGTACTTCTGCAGACTTTGGAGCCTGAGCTATTTCCACATCCAAGCATGCTGATACTTCCCTCTCTTACATGAATAGTGCTATTTTAGCCACATAAAGCTCAATGCTTAGAGACTGATAGCTCCTTCAGATGAGGTAAATGTGTTGGGCGGCGGTGGTATTTGTTGCTGTAGTTCTTGTTGTAGATACAACCTACAACAAGGCACAACAGAGCAATATCTTCCATTCTCCTCTCCCCTCCCTTCTTTTTTAGGCCTATAATTAAGTTAGACTTATAATGCTGTAGTGCATCAGAGAAATTGTGCTTTTCACTCTAAAACTCTGCAGAAATTTGGAGAGGAGAAAATTTGCACTTCCAACTATAAGACTGGCTTAGCAAACCAGGTTCCAGTTTAAAAAAAAAAATTGAAGAGTTCTAGTGAAGATTCAAGAAATTGCTACGAAACAGCCCCTCCCAAAAGAATGAAATGAGTGGATACAGAGGTGACCACAACTGGCAAAACCCAAGCAGCTGTATCATAAAAATCAGCACTTCTTCAGATCAAGCCAAAAGAGCCTCGAGTCTCCTATTAGTATATTAAAATGATGGTGGGGAAGGAAGAATGAAGGGAGAAAGTGAAGATGTAAACCCCATCAGTTAAATTTACTGTATTGGATTTGCTCATAACTGAAGTAGCAAGGGAAAGGAAACAGGCCATCCAAAATGTCTTTAATGAGGAACACCATCACACTTTGTGATGTGCCAGTGGGAAGGAAGAGACTCAGATGAGCACGGTAGGACAACAGAATCAATTTGAAAACATATGATCACAAATATGAGCACCACTGCTATGGGGGGGGTATCTTGAAATTTTCTGCCCTGGCACCTTCCCAGAGACTGCACTGACTGTCAACCCCCCCCCCAGAAAAACTGGCCTGGCCAGATACCTACTTCAGTTTTTTACAGATAGGTATTCTTTTAACTTTAAAAAATACAAAAAGCCCAATTTAAGAAGAGCTTTGATTGTGTGTTCCTGCATGGCAGGGGTTTGGACTCAATGGTCATTGTGGTCTCTTCCAATTCTGTGATTCTATAAATAAATTGCTCCTGTTCACCCACCTCTTTTTGCCAGAGAAATGGTGGCCTAGGGAATCTGGACAGCCTTCTGGGGCTACATATTGCCCTAGGACTGTGCTTTGCCCATTCCTATTATAATGTCTTGTTGGGGAGAGTGTGCCATGATATCTGATTCAGGTGATCATATGGAAAAACCCTTATAGTGCAAGAGAAACAGCAAAAAAAGCATGAAACTTCATGTCAAGCTGAGCCATATAAGCAACAAGAAAGGAGAACAGTCTGGAAGTATCACCTAAAGCCTTAGGGAGCAGCCACAGTGGAGTTGTGATTTGAGTGTTGAACTAGGACTCCTGGAGACTTCACTCAACCATGGAAACCCAGTGGCTGACCTTGGCTAAGTCACACTCCCTCAGCCTAACAGGAAGGCAATTGCAAATCTCCTCTGAGTAGATCTTGACAAAAAAACTGTAGGATAAGATCCCCATAGATCAAAATTGACTTGAAGGTACATAACAACAAAAATAAGCCTCTAAGACTGACAGAAGGGTTATTGCTGGAGAATCATTGCCATAGAAAAGTCTTGACAAGGCATGTACTGCTCTGGGTGCCTTACAAACTGGGGCACAGGAAAATTTCAAAATATGCTGGAGATTGACAGTACATAGTATTTGTCACTTACAAAAGTACTATTGATCAAAAACATACAGGCTGATAAGAGTTGCTTCCAGACACAAGGCTTTCAATCAAAAAGCATCTTTGATTGATTGTCTTTACTTCTTAAAGAGATTTATAAAGGCAGTGATGGGAAAATATGGGAGGGTTGTAAATAGAAATCAGCAACATCTGGAATACCTGAAAGATTTTTTATTTGACAGTAGGGAGACTGTATGATAAATTCCAGAACTATGCTGGTGGACAAGGACTCTGTACTTTTAACACTTAAGGGTGCATTAAGTTTTCTGAGTCTTCTCCCCCTGTACAATAAAAAGCTGCTCACTGTGAAACTCTTTCTCACACAGAAGTCCTAAAGAACAAGAGGCTCCACGTTCACATCATCCAATCATCCTAAAATATTTGCAGAAAGAAGCAGTGTGAAAACAGTGCTGAATTTGAATCAGCCAGATCTGAATTAAAATCTCTCTTCCAGTATTTTTTTTTTTTTGGCCATGGACAAACTGCACTCCTTCAGCTACAGGGCCCTGCTTGTTATTTTAAGAATATTAGCAACCAAACTCAAAGTGCTACTGCAGGACAAATGAGATAACTCCTATAAAGCATATTATTTATTGGCACAGAATTAGTAAGTAATAATAAGCAATAATCCAAAGAGAAGTCATAACCTCTAGCTCACACACTAGCATAGGCATGTGATGCACAAAACCCACCCTATCTCAGTGTTAGGTATCCTTCATCCATCCCTTTCATTGCCTTTCAAAAGATTAGCTGCAACATATTTTAGTCTGGCATGGGATGGCGACATCTTGTGATGAAAGAAAGCAATGGAAACATGGAGCCATTCAATGGAAAGTTTTCTTCTGTTCCTTTTACTTAGGATGCCAACATTTCTCTTTTGCCTTTAAATGAAGTACACCAAAGGCACTGTGAGTTTCAGTAAAGAAGAGGAAAAACAAGGCAGCCAGAAGCAGCAAAACCTGGGAGTGATCACCAGTTTCTTTGTGCTCTTGAGCATGTATTCAGGAGCATTCCTGCATATATATATATATATTGATTATAGATTTAATTACACTTTTGTTTTTTAAATACAAGCTTGTTCACTGTTATTAGACATAATTGCTTTCACAATAAAACCCAGCATAGGGGGGAGCAGAGGATACTGTTAGGAAGGAAACACACACACCATAAATGAGTATTTGGAAGACTTTAGCATTTTTCAATAAGCTTCCAAAATTCCCTTGTTCTTTCCTAGTATCCCATTTTAAAAGATAGCTTTTCTAGCCACCTCAGAGGCTGCCAGATGATCACTGAACCTAGTACCTCCGTTCTGCTTAGGGCAGCCTGACACAAAAGAAGAGAGGAGTCTTACCTTACTGACAGCTGTATAGAATAGAAAATTCTAGCACATGTGGCTTGTCATGAAAGCTACACCTATAAAAAAAAATCCCTCTTCAGTGCAACTGTCAAAGATACAGGGGCTGTGTATTCACCACTTGGCCATCCTAATTTCCACTTAACTTAAACTTGAGGGGGGGTGAGTGTGATTGATTTACAGCACAATCTTATGCATTTCTGTTAAGAAGTTCCATAAGTTCAATGAGATTTACTCTCAAATAGAGCCAGACTGGTATAATGGTTTGAGTATTGGACTACTACTCTGGAGAACAGGGCTTGAATTCCCCCCTCACCCATGGAAATCCACTGGGTGACTGTGGGCAAGTTACATTCTCTCAGCCTCAGAGGAAAGCAGAAGCACACCCTATCTGAACAAATCTTGCCAATGAAAACCCATGTTAGGTTCACCTTTGGGTCACCATAAGTCAGGAGGAATTTGAAGGCACACAACAACAACAACAACAACAACAGCTATGTACATAGTGTGTGCTTATGTGCCTTCAGGTCACCTGTCAATTTATGGTGACCCCATGAATTTCATAGGGTTTTCTTAGGCAAGGAATACTCAGGGATGGTTTGCCATTGCCTTCCTTTGAAAGTTGGTATTACAACCTTAAAGATGTTTTAGGAATAAAACTAGCTTATTTGGAGTTGAGGCATATCAACTCAGATACATCTATCCACATCACTTTACGTGTTGTACAAAACATTACTCCAATCCAACAATAACACGCTGTCTACATATAATTCATGGGAGAGAGTAATATGTATGTTGGTTTCCTTAAAATGAAACACGATACTGCACCCATGCTCTATGACAGAACTGAGCTTCTGAAAAGGCTGAAAAACAAGGGAGGTGAAGCATATCCCTCCAGACATGGTTGGACCTCAACTTCCAGCAGACTTAGCCAGAATAACCTATTGCAAGGACCATCTGGAGTTTGCAATCCTACATCTGGAAGGTTGCACTTCTCCTATCTGTGGGTTAGGCACTGGAAAAGTAAAAAGCCAAAAATATTTTAAAAATGCTTAAAGGGAAAAAAAGCCTCCAAGAAATGGTGTATTGCAGCATTGGGTAACATGAACTGCAGCATTCCTGGTTAATAATAATTGCAAGAGAGAATATCCAGTAAGAATCTCTACCATCTGCTGAATAATATTCCATCGAGCAAGCACACTAGCAATGGCTGTGGTATTTAGTCAAAGCAGTACATGTCCACATGTAGGAAATATTTCACTTTAAAAAAGTGATCCATTTCTTTTAATAAATTACTTTTTGGAAAGAAACATTGTACACATACCCTCCATTCTAGATTAGGACTGCAGTGGGAGAGAACAGGACCAATCCTGATCAAGTCCCTTGTGCTTACCGCCAGTAAGGAAAAAAGCTATAGCTGTCCGTAGGGTGTTCAAAATATCATTTGGTTTGGCCCCAAGGGTTCAGAAAACGCAACATCCTCATAAAGAGATATACACTCAAGGAAAACTCCACCAGTAGCGTACAAGAAATCTGACCAGGTTTGAAAGTTCTGCTCAAAAGAATGTGAAAAGCATTGGCTGAAAACATTTTGAATAGATTAACAGAGCAATCCTGCACTCACAAATCAGCCACAGGTTAAATTGATCTTGCCTCAACCTACCCCAATTTCTGTTCCACAGCCTCTGCACCATGGATGGTGGAGTAATTCCAGACACAGCCACTTACACAGGTGGACCAATTTGTTCTCCAATATGGATGTCTTGTTGCCTTCCAAAATATGTGTCTGTACTGCTGCTATGTCTTAAAGCAGTGGTTCCCAAAAACTGGTACTCCAAGTGTTTCAGACTTCAGCTCCCAGAATCTCTGAACATCAACCGAGGTGGCTGGATGACTATAATTTGGGGGCTACTTTCTTAAAGCCACTCAGTGATCAAAGCTGGGCTGTAAAATTACATTTTGAAAAGGAGCCAAAAAGTAAGAATTTGAACAGTGGAAAAACAGGGCATGATTCCTGAATAAAGTTCTCTTGTGCATGATCTTATTCATTTTGATAGGCTTGTACAGGACATCTTCCCACTAAAGTATATCCTGGAAAGTCTGAAAAAGAACAATGACAAGACTTCAAGATAAGCAATAAAGTTATAAAATACATTAATCCCTCCAAGGATGCAGAAGACAACATAAAAACACTTCTAAAAACATAAATGAAATTTCAACTTGTTTGGCTTACATCTTGATGGGCTTTCCATAATTTATAAAGTTTTCTAAAGAAGGGAGAAGAAATAAAATTAAAAACAAGATAAGAACTATAACAACTGATGATGAAATAAAAGGGAGACATGGTTCTTTTTCCCTGTGACAGCCAGAAATAAGTACATGCTAGATACGTTCAAGAGCAAAAGCCAAGGAATTGCCTCCCATTTGCTTGCATGCAGTCAGCCATAAACACAAGGGAGGAAAACATCATTTTTCAAACGGATGTCACCAGTTAAAAGCCAAAAGTGTCTACGCCACACGCCTGCAGAACAGCAAGGCAGTGATCCATATCTCTTTGTAGATAGAACGACTGCAGAGCAAATTGCCTCAGGTTGGCAAATACAGATAAATATGAATAACGACAGAGCTGGATGTTGACACATAATGCAATGTTATTCCAGTGCAAACATATAATAGTGTAACTAATGGAACCATACAGGTTCCAGAGTAAATCATGTTTTGCATTGAGAAAATGTAGCACCCAAACAAGAGGAACAAAGAAACCAACAAGTTTGATTTTAAGCAGGGAAATACAATTGATTTAAAAACCTTGCTCAACATAAGCATTTCTTTTTAATGGGTAAAAAGATATTGGGAAAAAAGAAATGATACGATGAAGATTAAAAAAATAAAAAAGCTTCCCAGGCCTACAGCTCCAAAAGAAAACACATTAGGCCTGAGTGAGAGAAATAATGGCAGCTGTGTTCAGGCTTACTATAGCTGCAATTCATTTCTATGGGACCATAACAGAAGGACTTGACAGAGGACTGTGCTCTCTTTTGACAGGTCACAAGGGTTCTCTTGGAAACTCAATAGCTATGCTGGCTAGGGCTTTGGAGTTGTAACAAACAAAGGCTACACAGCTTCCATTAATTTCAGAAGCACCTGTCAGGAGTTTATGCTCTTGTATGGGGTGTGTTGACATCTTCTTGACAACTCCATGGGCATGTTGGCTGATGATGGTGGAAGTTGTATTCCAGTATATCTGGAGGACATGACACTGCAGAAGGTAAGCCTACCAACATTGTTCATGGATGCTTCCATCTGGCCCACCTACAATCTTTTCCAGGTCTGCATCATCACAGCACACAATTATTAGTAATTAAGTCCCACTCACAAGCCTGTAATTTCAGATCACTTGTGCTAGTTATTTTTCTCTGGCTTTCATACACTCCACTTCAATCTCATTTTTATGATTTCTACCACATTTTTTTATATAGGATGCTTTACAGTCCATATCAATAAGGCACACTCAGTCTTTCAGAGAGAAGAAATTCAGACAGATAGTCCATCTTAATTAAATGGAATCTGAACCACATTGTCCTGGGTACAAGGCTGACTACAACACTGTCTAGATGGCACAATCCAAGCTGTCTCAGCATGTGTCCCAGGCTGACCAAGAAAGTATAGTGATGGCAGTATGTATCTCTTTGTTGTCGTATGCCCTCAAGTCATTTTGGACCTATTGAGACCCTAAGGTGAACCTAGCACAGGGTTTTCTTTGCAAAATTTGTTCAGAGAGGACTTGTCTTTTCCTTCCTCAGAGGCTGAGCGAGTGTGACTTGCCCAAGGTCACTGAGTGGGTTTGCATGGTCTAGCGAGGATTTGAACCCAGTTCTCCAGAGTTCTAGTGCAATATTCAATCCAAAATGCCATGCTGGCTCTTTCCCCTGCTATTGTATCCCCTTCTATGCTGTTCTTTCCTTCAATCACAACCCTGTCCATCTAAATTCAGATTGGCATTAAATGCATTTTCAATTTAAATATGAACATTTAAATTACATTCAGAGTCAGACAGGACCCTCTGGACTTTGTTCTTCAACTCCCTATGAAATACACTGTAGAAAAAAAAATTAAAAAGGCATTTCATTACTGTTATGTCAGCATGTGGATCCTAATGGATGGAAAATGGCTTGTCCATTGTTTAATAAACTAAATACTATACAAAGACTATAGCCCAGGAATTCAGCAGTGCTTTTAAAGACTTGGCTGGCTGCCATAGGCAACAAGGAATCACACTGCAATAGAGTCCTCTACTGTACATGCAAGTAAGTTCATTGTCTGCTGCAGCCTAAATCTGGATGAAGAGATAAGGCTGCAGCCCCATAGCCACTTATCTGGGAGGAAGCCTCACTTCTTCATAATCATGTATAGAACTGTGCTGTAAAAGATTATTACAAATCCTCAAGTAATTTTTGCAGCAAATTACCATGAAAACTAGTGAGGGATAAAAATAGAGAACTATCTTACTAGAAGCTCCAAGCACTGAGTCAGCTTTCCACATTTGTGGGTTTAACTTTTGTGGATTTAATTATTCACAGATTATTTGCTGTCACCTCTGCTGCCTCCCTAGGCCATATTTAATAGGGACTGCAAGTCTCGTGAGACTGAGAATGAGGCTTGTAAGTCCCTATTAAAAATAGTGTGGGGCAGCAGTGGAGGTGGCAGTAAGTCCCACCAGCCACCCATTTCTGCCTTGTGAACCCTGGTACCTCAACGGAATCCCCTGTGGGTTGAACATGGTGTTTATACTTTTTTGTGTGTTAAATATGGTTTGGGAGGGTCTAGAGTTATTCATGTTTTTTCCACTTTCATGGGAGTCCTGTGCCTCTAACCCTAGAGAATGTGGAGGGATGACTATAATTTAACTAGACGTATTTTTTTAAAAAAAACAACAACTGCTGAGTCAGATAAAACAATATAACAGCCAAAAAGCACCCTATTATTGTTTTAAAAAAAACCTGCTTGCTTGCTTGCACATAAGGGAATAATAAACTATCTAGCAAAATTAGTTCAAAGCTTTTGATCAATAAACTCTTAAGGGAACTGGCACAGAAAGATGGTGTCTGGCATGGGGAAGCCTAGATAAATTTGATTCCTTGAGGAACAGAAAATGTAATGAGAAAATGTCTTATTAGTGCCACCATTCGCATGCCAAGGACAAGGGCTACCAAAGTCACCAATTTATTGCAAATGCTACATTTTAAATGTGTGCCAAGTAGGCTGAAATCAGACTAGAAAAATAGAACAGAAGCTAAAATGAGGGGGTGTTCTTAGCTATTAAAAAAAAGTTCCCTGATTATAACTTGAATGAAATAAACTATCTTTAATCAGTCTAAATTGCATTGGAAAAAGTTCTATTAACTGCCTTCTTTGGCAGGCTATTTCTATTAAAATGTTAAGATGCTTTTGCGTGACAGGATGAACATTTTTTGTAGTCCCTGTAAAAATGAAGACCATGAACTGATACTACAGTCTTCCCTCCACATTTGTGGGTTTGACTTTTGTGAATTTGATTATTCGTGATGTGCCCACTTGCCTTCCCCCCCCCATTCTCCCCCTCCCATTCGCTTGCCTTTCACCCAGGTACAGAAAAGAAAGGCATGGCACACCTGGGCAAAAGGCAAGGTGATGGGGGGTAAGAATAGGGGGAGACACACACATATCTTCTCTGCACGCAGGGCTGCCTCCTCCCATTCAGTTGCCTTTTGCCCAGACATGTGGAAGGAAGGCATGCGTGCCCAGGCAAATGGCGAGGGAATGGAAGGAGAGAGCCCCAGAAGGGAATGGGAGGGAGAGTGCTCACTTGGGCCAGGGGGCGTTATTCAGGGGTTTTTGACTTTCAGGTGGCTTCTGTCCCTTGAACCCATCTGAAAGTCAAAGGGTCACTTTTTTTAGAAGCCTGTCTGTGCAGAAGCTATTAGACAAAATTGTTTCTTACTTACAGATTTCAAATATCATTCATGGGGCTATATGTTCCACAGAAATACTGAATACTATTTTACTATATAAAACTTAGCAGTGACTTTGTTTCTCTTTGTGTGTAGTGTACACACATGCCCATACTCACACTGAAGTCCCTATCACGCTACACTGTCGTAGCACTATTATTCCACTCCAAGTGTCATGGCTGTACCATGTGGAATTCTGGGGTTTGCAGTCTGGTGAGGCACTGGAGCTCTCTGGCTGAGAATTCTAAATGCCTCCCCCTAAGCTGCAAATCCCATGATTCCATGCGCTATTGCCAAGGCAGTTAAAGTGGAATAATTGCACTGTAACAGTATAGTGTGGTAAGGCCCTTAATCTTGAAAGATTTTGCTTAGACTCCACTTTGGTGAAATGTAACTAATCACTATACTTTTATATAAGGCAGAGTCTGGAAATTTTACATTTTTTAAAATACAGCTCCCAGAATCCTGCAAGCTACATGTCCGTTGCTAGCTGAAAGATTATTGGAGTTACAGTAAAAAAGGTAACTTTCCCAAGCTCTGAAGAAATGCATTGATAAAGTGACTTTTATTTGTGAAATCATAATAGTGATGAAAAAGAAATCAGAATGCAGCTCCTTCAATCTCAGATAACAGTCCCTGCTCTTCAGGAGGGGGCAGCTGTGCAGCCTTTTATCTTTCAGATCCTGTCCCCAGTTCCCACTGAACAAAGAGCAAAGAAAGAGGATTCAAAGACTTCGACCAGTTGAATTAGACCTCTTCTAGGCTAGGTCACTTCATTAAGGCTGCAACACCTTTATATAAAATAATATCCATTAACTAAATGGCACATATTTCCAAGTAAGCATGGCCAGGATGTAGTTGTGGCACATCTTCTTTCTTGGTTCTAAAAGCCAGACCTGATTCATAATCATGCAGTGAAGAAAAAGTGATCTGCATTGGTTCTAGCCAATTAAAGAACTGCATCCTGCAAATGTTACTACAAGCACATACTTAATACTCTTGGCAGGCATATATATAGTCGTAAGGCTGTGATCTGAAATACATTACTAAGGAGTTTGTGTTGTTGGGTGCCTTCAAGTCATCTCCCACTTTGGGCGACCCTAAGACATACCTATCATGGGGTTTTCAAGATTTATTCAGAGGGGGGTTGCCTTTGCCTTTCTCTAAGGGTGAAAGAACATGACTTGCCCAAGTGGGCTTCTATGGCTGAGTGAAGATTCGAACCCTGATCTCCAGAATTGTAGTCCACCACTCAAATCACTAAACCCTGTTGGCTCTCTTACTAAGGAATAAGTTTCACCAAATATAGCAGGAGTTGCTTCTGTTAAACACACACAGTATTGTACTGTTAAAGATACTGAAAGCTTTTCTGCTTGGGTTAATACCAAGTCATGAAAGCCTGTTTAACTAACTATCAAGGGGCCAAGAAATCACCATTAATGTTCTGCTGACCTTCCAAGCAGCAGACTTCCTAACTCCACAAATCACACTTAAATTCTGTTTAAATGCAAACTATCTATATTAACATCACAAATGAAAAATAGATATATAAAAACTTATTCATGGTTAACACCTGAGGGCAGTACTCCTGTTTTCTATTTTAAGAGATGAGGCAATGGCTCAAAGTATGGAGTAGTTCACAATTTGCCTGCATAGTTTAATCAACCTGGAAGATTTGTCCTTGCTGCTGTTTCCAACTTGTGACCTTCAGGCAACCCTATCACAGGGTTTTCTTGGCAAGATTTGTTCAGAAGGGGTTTACTTTTGCCTTCCTCTGAGACCGAGGCCATTTCCGCACGAGCCTGTTATAGCGCAATGATTCCACTTTCAACCTCCTCTGGAATCCTGGGGTTTGCAGTTTCGGGAGGGGCCGGCCGGCCCCTCCCGAAACTGCAAACCCCAGGATTCCAGAGGAGGTTGAAAGTGGAATCATCATGCTATAACAGGCTTGTGCGGAAATGGCCTGAGAAAGTGTGACTTGAGCGAGATCACCCAGTGGTTTTCAGTGGGCGATTCAAATCCTGGTCTCCAAAGTCGTAGTCCAACACTCAAGACTACCACACTACACACCATTACACTCATTTCTGCACTACACTGTTATAATGCTATTAGTCCACTTTCAGCATCCTGCGGAATTCTGGGGCTTGTAGTTTACTGAGAATTCTACATGTCCCTCCCTAAACTGCAAACCCCAGGATCCCATAGGTTGCTAAGAGCGGAATAATAGCGCTATAACAGTGTAGTGCAGAAATGACCTCAGTGTAGTTTACTTCTGAACAGATACAGAGGCATGTGCTGAAAGCCGTTCGCATTTATTTTAGGAGGACGCTTAGGTATTACGTAGGCTAGGTTACTGACATTTTTCTTTGGAAAAACTGCGATTTCTACATTAATATTTAATGGATGATTTTAGGTTTTGCACAGTATTTTTTAAGTATTAATTATTAAGTATTAAGTATTAACTGCTGCCAATAATTCTCTTATATTGGGCCGACTAGAGAGCGCTAGATTTAAAAAAAAAAAAAGCACTCTATTTCAACCCACGCGAATAGACGCCCCAATCTCACTACCTTTACCAATGGGACATAATACCTAAGCTCTATACTCAGCTCTATAAAAGCCCGGCAACAAGATCCCTTTCTTTTCTGCGCAAGCGCAACAACCGACAGCGTGAATGAACGAGAACTACCGGAAGTGTGGCGGAATGCAGTGCCGTAAAGCAAAGTCGGAAGAGTGGCGGGACGAAGTACGGCAGTGAGTCTGAGGCTGCTCTATAGAGTTAGAAAAGGGGATGGGAGTGTTCGCGCCGCCCGGGTAAAGAAGATGTCCGCTTCCTTGCTAAGAAAGGGTCTGGAGTTACTGGAGGCGACGGGAGGTAACAGGGGGGGGTGGGAGAGGGAGGGGTGGGGTGGGAGAGGGAGGGGTGGGGGTGAGGGTGAGGAGAGTGGGGAGGGGGTGGGGAGGGGGTGGGGGTGGGGTGGGAGAGGGAGGGGTGGGGTGGGGTGGCGGTGGGGGTGAGGGTGAGGAGAGTGGGAGTGGGGAGGGGTGGGGTGGTGGGGAGGGGTGGGGTGGGGGTGAGGGGGGTGGGGGTGGGGGGGATGGGGGTTAGGGAATATGGCCGGGCCCTTTCTTTCGCTGGTTCATTAACCTTTCTCTTCTTGCTGTGCGGGCGTTGCTTAGTGTCCACTGCCCGGCCTAAGAAGGCGGTGTCCACCGCCCAACCCGACAAACCGTTATTGAAGAGGACCAGGAGGAAGAAGCGGTTGCGGTCTGAAAGAAACAAGGCGACCATCAAAGGCAAAGTTATCAAATCTGCTTTAGGTGAGAGAGAAAATAAAGGGGGAATTACTTTTGGGATCTCTCTGTATCCCACTTCATTCTAATCCTGCCTCCATAAGCAAGTAACTGTACACATATACCTGAGCGAATTGTGCAAATATCGTGTGGGTGGTTATGCACAAAAGCTTATGTTTAGGGGGGAAAAATCTGTTAGTCTTCAAGGCGCCATGGACTCCCCTTTTCTCTTTTTATGCTGAACGCAATGCTGTTTGTTTGGCAAACTTCAGAGCAGTATCACACACACAAAAAAGAGCAAAGAGTTTTTCTCTCTTTAAACACTTAATAATTTTTATCGAGCATTAGCTTTTGCGGACTGTGGGCATTTGACAAAATGGCCTGCAGTCCGTGAAAACTTACACCAACCAAAACCTGCTGGACTTTGAGATATTACAAGACACTGTTCTTATTTCATCTTGTTTTAAATGGCACTTGTTTCTGGATTGGCACCTGGTATGTGCTTAGCTCATAGCAAAACAGGAAAAATGTTTTCCGTCGCTGTTTTAAATGAGCAAAAGAACAGCTTTCTTTGCTGTGATGTGTGAACTAATGTCCAGAGGACCTAAAAAGAAAAAGCACCTGTTGCCTATGGAAGCTCAAGCCACATTTAGGCTGCGACGGTGTGCATACGTTTTTGGAAATAAACAGAGCTGATTATATCTAGGAAATTGGAATGTTGTAATTCTGATCAAATTAATTAATTTTGGTTTTAAAATTGTAAGAATGACAATGTGATATAGCTAGATTTCTATGAAACACTGATGTTCTGATTTCCTGTTTGTGAGTTTAAAATATGTGGTATCTAAGTAGCAACAAAATCCAGCGTTTAAAGTTATATGTCTAAAATTACTCAGTGAGAGAAATTAGCAACTAAATCCCTTAGAACAGTGGTTCCAAACCTTTGGTCCCTTAGGTCTTTTGGACTTCAGCTCCCAGCATTCCTGACTGTTAGCCAAGCTGGCTGGGGCTTCTGGGAGTTGCAGGCCCAAAACCTGGAGGACCAAAGATTGAGAGCCACTGCCTTAGAAGTACCTTGCCATGGTGTTACCCATTCTGAGCTTTACTGGTTTCTAAATGGGTAGTTGTGTTCACCTGTTGAAGCAAACAATGAAGTCCTTTCACACCTTGAAGATGAATGGATTTATTATGTTATAGTATACATTTTCTTATCTTTCTCAGATGCATGATATGTTATCCAGAATTTCATATATACACATATACATAGTGGCACTGACTGTGGCGGGGAGGGGTATTGTAGGCTTGAAGTAAAAAAGGATTAAATACATAAAATTCTGACAGTGACAGTTGCATTTCAGACATCAAAAATGGCATTTTGCTGTAAAGAGTTTGTGTTCTGCCTCCATGAACATTTATTCCTAGTCAAACACAAGGCAAGCTTACTAGTTTTAGATGTGTAGCTCATGCCTATACATGGAACAAATGTACAGTTATTGTTTCGTCTTTCCCAGAGGAATACAGGAAATGTCAAGCTGTTGATCATTTTCAGGAGAACATGCAGTACATGATGAGCAGTCAGTTTGTTACAGACAACGCTGTCACTGAAAAAGTAAGTTATCTGCTTTTTTCATTCATAACTAGTGGAGAAAAACAGCTTTATAAGGACACTGTGTATGTAATAGAAAAACAAAAAACATTGTGCATCTTCACTTGCAAGAGTTCAGTTGAAATAAAGCCTCAGTTGACAGGTTAGGGCAGAGTTTTCCAAACTTTTCATGTTCGTGATACACTTTTTAGACATGTGTTATTTTGCAACACAGTAATTCAGTTTTACTAGCAAACTGGAGGTTAAACTAACTTCTTATAAGAGATACGGATACAGACATAAATTGTAATAACAAAATGTATGGGGACACAACATATCTCATCGAAACCTCATGAAAACGTTTCATATATTTTTAAAAATATGTGATTTATAAATAATAACATATATTTCCAAGATTGTAGGCGACACACCTACAGACTTTAGGCAACATACCAATGTGTTGCAGCACACCATTTGGAAAGCCCTGGTTTAGAGTATGTTTTCTAGTGCTGAGAAGGAATTACTGATGTAGTTCCTTGCATTTCCATATGACTGAATTCCTGCTGCCTTTCCAGTGGCATTCTAGCTGAAATACTTCAGAATCACAACAATCAATGGGCATTTTTATATCAAAGTATCTAAAAATATGCTGGCTTTTGTTTTTCGCTATATCTGTCTGCTACCTGTTCAAATGTTTGGGCTAGATTAAAGTTGAAGACTATAACTGGTTGTGCTATGTTAATAAAGGCTAAATGTAATTTTTTATTTCCTTGCAAATGGATTTGAAGGTTTTAGCCCAAAACAGAGGGAGAAAAGCTAGAGACCGTCCCCAAGAGGAAGCAAAGAAGAAACCTGAAGGCACTGTGTTCACTGAAGAGGACTTCCAACGATTTGAGAGGGAATATTTTGGGAGCACTGGAGCAGTTTGACCAAAGAGGCTGTCTGTTTCTCATTGTTTACTGAGAAAATGCCAGTGAGAACACATCCTTTTTATATGTGTTTGGGGGTCACATGTACTCTAGGAGAGTGGAAAACCTTTACAAGTAATGTGTTCAGTCATCCGATGTGGGATGTCACAGTGTGATCTGTGAGTAAAGAATCCATTATCTCTGTATCACCAGGATACCCACTAATTGTGCACTGTGGCTTTGCCACTTATGTATATTTGCTGCTATATGAGAGAATAACTAGATTAATCAAACCTCTCGCCACCTCTGTAGTGACTTTAATTACTAGCTTCTGTATACATCCATGAAGAGAAACTGCACAATTTGGGAGAAGGTAAAAGTCGCACATGACTTTGATTTGCACCACTCTGACCAACACACCACTAAAAAGGGTTAATATGGAAATGTAGGTTTAATTCATAACCAAGAATCTGCCTTAGCTGTCTTTCTATGTAATAAGTACTATGCCACTAGCCAAAGAAATGTGAGAATATGAAGTATTGTTTCATAAGAGTACCACTAGTATAACTCCATAAATGTGGTTTTTGTTATGCTTGTACAACTCTGCAAAGAGACTAACATAGTTTATAGTTCCTAACTGTATCATACATAGTCATGTGTCAGAGTAACTTAAATTCTCTTGTCCGTTGTAAAATATATCACGCTTAATTAATAGTGCTTGTATTGGTAAATGAAAAAGCCCTCTAGGGTACTAATTCTGCAGTCACTCTTGAGATTAAAGCAAGGATCAGTCCTTTTAAAAAAAAAATGTCAGTTTTAAAAGTACCGTGAAACTATGAATGGTTCAGGGACACCTGATGCTGCAACACTCTAAAAAGGTGAGCAGTTGCAGGCATCACAATGTTGAAGTGTACAGAGCCCTAGGAAGAAGCATGATATAATAAGGGGGGGTGGAGTCCCACATACACCATTCTGATCCTATGATAGTTGCTACTCAGTATTGTTGAGGACTCACTTATGCTGGTAATTAGTAAGTACTGGGAGGTGGTTGAGAGATTATCAGATTTATAGTTCTTTAGTGCACTTTTGACAACCTATTGGTTAATAGCATGGAAGACTTGCAATACTCAACAGTGTCTGCATTTTGAAATTTATTTTAAATGACTTGATTCTCTTCAGCATTCTCCAGCTACTCTCTCCTTTCTCCAGTGAAAGTTGTTAGAATATGACTCATCTCTTTGTCAGCAGCAGAACACTCATGTGAATTGTAGCGTGTCTCGTAAAAGTTGCCGAGATACTTATCAGGACACAAATCTACACAGTCCATTTCTTTAAGTGTATTGGACAAATGGCTTCTTGTATTGGAGATGAACACCCATAGCCAAAGATGTTCAGTCTCATCTTTTCTGGGGTTTTTTAGTTTCCCGTCTGCAAGTGGGGCAAATCTAAATCCATTTAAAGTTGGAACAAATAATTTGTACAAAAGATGGCACAAGCATCTACAACTTAGCCTTTATAGGTATTGCTCTTTTGGATTCTTGAGTCTTTGGTCACTGGCCTCTAGTGTCATTTTTTTTTTAATTATTTTTTAGCACTAAATGGGGATCAGTCAGAAATTCACTCAGTGGCCTAGGCAAGTCACACTGTCTTTCTAAGAGGAAGGCGAAGACACAAAGGCTGATCTACCTAAATTATGGTGACTTTACTACTGCATATCAAACTTAAAGGATGTTTGTCTTCCTTGGTAGTCTGACTATGAGAGGGAGCCTGCAGTTATAGGGCACCTAGATGAAGATCAGAATTTTTCCAGATATGTATGAACGTTACTCGTAGGGACAAGAATTCATAATGAAACCTTTAGGTTTTGCTAATCTACACTTGCAGTGATACTCTTGAGGTTCTTGTGTGCCTTCAAGTTGTTTCTGACTTACGGTGGCCCTACAGCAAAGTTAAAAGGGTTTTCTTGTCAAGACTTGTTCAGAGAGGGCATGCCTTTGCTTTCCTCTGTGACTGTGTGCCCATGATCACCTGGTAGGTTTCTGTGGCTAAGAAGGGATTTGAATCCTGGTCTCTCAGTGGTAGTTGTTCACTCAAAACTACACCACCACACAGGCAGTCTTGCATGCTCTCATTCTTGTACAGCAGCATTGAATGCAGGGTTGGCAAAAGATGGTACATGCTCAGTACAATGTATACCATATCCCAACAGCATAGACTAATAGTAGAAACACTGATCAGCATGCACATTTACTGGTCATATTGAAATTACTAAGTGAAGAGCAGAGAAATAATTCTGTGTGCCCAAGGAATGAAATGAGAAAATGCAATGCTCCTTCAGGCATGGTGAGAGTTCCAGTTCTATAAAACCGTTGCATCAGCCAATCAAGTCACAGTTATTGGGGGGACAGTATAAGGAATTAGCTATTAATAATTGAGGAACAGTACATTTTGCTCTCAGAATCCCACTAAACAGATGTTCCATGGCCTTTACATTGAATTAATTTTGTGATACTCATAAAATAACACATCATACAACCAAGGGATCAGTTTGGAGGTGCATTTGCCAGTTTAGCTTTGACACCAAATTACTGGCACTCCTTTCAGAAACAGATTTGTGGAATAGGCACATTAAAATTGGGATAGGTATCTTGGTGCAAGAGGCTACCTCACCAGGCATTAAGCTCAAACTCATTATCTTTCACCATGATATGCTCGTTGAGGCACCTAGCTGAATCTTCCTAGCTCCTTTACTTTCAAGACTTAAGAACTCTTGTATTCTCAAGAGCTGCACAAACTAACTGGTGACCGTAAAATGCTTAGGGGGGACTATCTTATCTACAAAAATAATTGCCAAGAAACAGGCAATCTGACCAGTGACAATCCTCCCTTGACTATTTTTAACCATATTTTCAAGTATATTTTAAAATTTGTCATTCCCTAAGTACCAACTTCTTATATAGGATTGGATAAAGAATCCATGCTGCTGTGAGGAAAAGGGTATGTGAAATGTTCCCTCTGCCCTATTATACTATCCTTTTGATGCAGCTTGATATATGCTGCTTTGGGCCACAGACCAAAGGACAGACGACATAAGATTTCTGGTCTCCTTCAGCTTTTTTGTAATAAAAGGATATTTCATAGATAGAATCATAGAAATGTAGAGTTGGAAGAGACCACACAGGCCACCCAGTCCAACCCACTGCCATGCAGGAACACCCTCAAAGCACTCCCGACAGATGGCCATCAAGCTTCTGCTTGAAAACCTCCAAGAAAGGAGATTCCACTACACTCCGAGGCAGCACATTCCACTGCCGGACAGCCCTGACTGTCAGGAAGTTCTTCCTGAGGTTCAGGTGGAATCTCCTTTCCTGCAGCTTGAATCCATTGCTCCTTGTCCTGGTCTCTGGAGCAGCAGAAAACAAGTCCTCTTCTTCCTCTACATGGCATCCCTTCAAATATTTAAACATGGCTATCATGTCCTCTCTTAACCTTCTCTTCTGCAGACTAAACATACCCAGCTCTCCAAGTCTATTCTCATAGGGCATGGCTTCCAGGCCTCTCACCATTTTGGTTGCCCTCCTCTGGACTTGCTCCGGCTTGTCAATATCCTTGAATTGGGGTGCCCAGAACTGGACACAGTATTCAAGATGAGGTCTAACCAAAGCAGAGTAGAATGGTACCAGTACCTCCCTCGATCTAGACACCATACTATTGATGCAGCCAAGAATTGCATTGGCTTTTTTGGCTGCCGCATCACACTGCTGACTCATGTTCATCTTGTGGTTTATGAAGACTCCTAGATCCTTTTCACATGTGCTGCTATCCATGGCATCAAAATTAATGAAGAACCCAGAATACAATTACGATTACTCTAAACCGAAATAAAAATTATTCATAGCAGCAGCTATTCTTGTACAGTCATTTGTCTTATACACTCAAAATACTGCTTGGGACACTAAAGCTTGCTCTGAAAAATGTTTTCCATACCCCAACAGGAGCCAGCAATTGCTCCTGTAACTAAACTTGACAGTGATGCATATGTGAGACTGGACTTAAATCTGCCAAGGTCCTTGATAAATTCTGCACAAGTTAGCTTCACTTTTCTGTTGCTTAGTGCAGGAGTGCCCTCTGCACTGAAATCTCAAGCTCAAGTGATGTGTCAAAAACTGTAACCCTGAGATTGCCACTTTTCTTTGATTTTTTACATCTTTACCTGACAAAGCCACTAATGCTTCAAACTTTGCATCGTTTATGCCTTGTATTTGGCCCCACAATCACTGCTTGTGGACTTTGTTATATTCTGCACAGCCAGTGTGGCTACTTGTGATCTTTGAAGTGTTTTCCCACCCTTTTTATGTTGTTCCTACCTACCTCATGCACAATGGAACTGTCCAGTCATCTCTCAGGGCAACTTAGCCCTTTTTCAAGTTCAGGAAACAATAGTATTTCTATGAAGTGTATAGAAACTCCACTGTACATACACACATATACTAGAAAATAATTTATTCAGCAACAATACACAGCTTTTTACTAAGCTTTTATATACATGCATGTAACATCTACTCTTGACTACCTTATTCTGGAACTCTAACCTTTTTACTCTTGGCTTTGCGGACTTCCTCAATTAGATCTTTCAAATACTGAATTTCTTTGCTCAATGAATCTGCTTTTTCCCTCAGGGCCTCATTTTTCAGCTCTAGTTCTCTACACTCTCCTGTTAAGGCCTCTTGCTCTGCCCTTTTCTTCTGCCGATACCGTGTAGCTGCTGTCTTATTTTGCTCCATCTTCTTCAGTTTCTTGTCTATCCTTTTCTCTCCCTTCATTTTCAGTGCTACCTTGTCTGCAGGGGGATCATAAGGTTTGGGGCACACAGAAACAACATACAGGGGTGTAATGGACTGGCCATCACTGAGGGAGCTAACAGAAGTGGTAGGACTTTGCTGAGGTGTTCCCAAGTAAGATTCTGGGCTCATGCATATTCCACTATCATTATCAGAATGTGCTTCATCCTCCCTCTCACACTTTGGAACTTCTACCAGTAAGATAGGGGCTTCAGTTTTGCTGTCTCCTTCAAGAACATCTACTTCAGTGCCTAGTTCTAAGCTGCAAGGATGATCTGCAATGGTATCCTCCCTCTCGCACTTTGGAACCTTTACCAGTAAGATAGGGGCTTCAGTTTTCCTGTCTCCTTCAAGAACATCTACTTCAGTGCCTAGTTCTAAGCTGCAAGGATGATCTGCAGTGGTAATAAGTGACTCTGGCGAGAGGGGAAATGGAAACAATAGGGTCAGTGGGGCCATCTGGTATACCCCGGTGGGAGATTTAGGGGAATGGATAATCTGCTCTGGTATCAGTGGAGTTTCTTCACTGGGAATTTCTTGAATGGGAGGATCAAGTAGATCACACGTGTCTTCCAACGTGGCCATGAGCTCATCTGGAGAGACGGTGGATTCCAGGTCATCAATACCTAACAGCGCATCAAAGTAAAACTCCTTCAGATCCATCTTTTCCACCATCCAATCCATGCCAGAGAAGGCATCCTCTGCCAAATGAAAGAACAAAATTCATTCAGAAAAATACATCTTACTCAAAAAAGCAAGTAAATTTTCCTTTTACTCCTCTTCCCATATACTCAATAGACATACAGCCTATGTTGCTAGCAATTATACTAGTACATTTAGTAATTTCATGTCTAAAGATTGCTACCTGTTCGTATAATTAAAAACCAAAGCCACCCATGAACACTTTTTAAAAAATAAAAAGTCTCTGTTCTTACCCTGGCTGTTATCTGTGGCATTATTCAAACTATCCACAGCCAGCCAATCGGAGGAGCCCACTTTAGCCTTGTCGCTGGAGAACCCATGCGAACTGAGGTTCTTGGCCTCCTCCAGGTAGTCGTCCAAGAGTCCTAGACCTTCTTCAGCCACCAAACACGGCTGGTTGAAGGGGGAGAGAAAATCCCCCCACAACATCTCTGTGTTTGAGAAGCTCATTTTGGTCAAGTTTTAGTACTCTGTCGTCAAAGAGTGTAGACAAATAGATGGTGTCTTTGTCGAAAACAGCAAAGCTGCTGTGCAATGCCTTGAAAAACCTGGAAAATAAAGAAAATGGTTTTAATAACTAAGGTGGCAATTCAGCAGGACCTTGAATTCAGGCTACTGTTGAGTACAAAGCATTCTATACATGGTGATATTGCAGCAATGGCTCCCATGATTCCAGTTTTTTTTTTTTTTGTTAAGATCTGGAACCTGATTCAGTGGCTAATTCTTACGAATACCAACAAGCTCCATTGCACAACAGCGCCAACTAGAGTCTGTCAAATACTCTCACTTTTCCCAACCTGCCCTCTTTGTTTCCTCATAACCGTATATGGCCAGAGGAACAGCTACTGCTCCACCCACCACTCTCCTTGTCTGATTCATGCACTTGGTAGCTCCAGCAGCTGCAGCCATTTCGTGATCTGCCTGCTGTACGTGTCCCCACCCTATAAATAGGCCGCCATTTTGTATCCTGCCACGTTTTTATCTAGGTTATCCAGTAAGTTTTGGGGACCTAACTCATCCAGCACCATAAAGAAATGCCAAGCACTTTACGTAGACACTCAAGTGATTAAAAATAGTTATACACAACCATATCCATTTCAGGGAGACAAGGAGCTGTCTACGAACTACGAATTCTTCCCTAGATGGTTCAAAAAAGCTTCCAAACCAAAACACAGCAAAATGAAACCAGACACGTCTAAAGAGGACTTTTTCCGTAACGGAGTTTGTGACTTCTGAGGACGTGGTTGTTATGCGTGTATGTGCCTTCAAAGTAATGTGTTAACTTATGGAGACCATTAACACCATCTAATCACACTAACCAATCCCTCCCTTGATTTTTGCTAAACTTAATCTGTTATTACTCCTGCCTGACAGCCCTCCCTCCGTGCCAAAAAAATCCTTGACATCCTAGCCTTATGTGTGTTCAGAAACACAAATCGATCAACGTTTTAGTTCTCAGGAGATTTTATTAGGTGTGAAAGGAAACAAGTTCAGTCCTCTAATTAGTTTCATTAAACGATCGCCCTCTTTCAACAGAGCTGTCCCCTCCCCCCATGGGGAATTCGCATTCACTGCGCCACCCGCCTGCCTCTCCTAGATTCTTACTATGGCGATTTCCGCACTAGCCTGTTATAGCGCGATGATTCCACTTTCAACATCGTCTGGAATCCTGGGGTTTGCAGTTCCGGAAGGGGCCGGCCGGCCCCTCCCGAAACTGCAAACCCCAGGATTCCAGACGATGTTGAAAGTGGAATCATCGCGCTATAACAGGCTAGTGCGGAAATGGCCTAAGAAAGCAACGTAAAAATCCCAGAAGGTTTATCATACTCTCCTCCTTTCTCTAATTCCCTCTATGCACGTACTCCTTACACAGGAAACTGGGCAGAATAGACCCAATTTCTTTCGTAAGGAAAAAGCGCTTTGAGCCAAACGCCTCATTAAGCACAGCCCACACAAGCTTACTATAATAACAAACCCTTTAATTTCTTAAGCCGTCTCGGAAATGCCCTTTTTGTGTTTGAGGGGTATTTCGCACCCTCCGCCCTCCTGCGTTCCCCCTCCCCATACTCACGCCATGGTTGCAGATGCCTGGAGGTGCCGAGGCCGCGGCCGCTGCTGCTGCCTCTCTGCAATGGCCGTTGCCGCCGCTCGCACTGCCGCCCCTACCATGCCATGGCGGCGGCTGCGGAAGCTAAAACAGCTCTGCGCTTGGTTGGTCTGAGCCGCGCCCGGGTGGGGGGGCCGCAGAACACAACTCACACACAACCCACTCGGATTTCCGCAGCCAGACAATGAGGGTGATGGCGCGCTCGTCTTGCCACTATATAGTCCAACGAGATCCGGCAGGTTCTTCTTCTTAAACAAGAGGCGCCTTTGACAGAATCCTTCCGCCAACCGTCTCCCGACTTAAAACATCATCACTCGAGGAACCAGGATTTCACACACACCCACTGCAAGAATTTAAAGATCAAATGAATAGTTCGCGGGTCTTTCTATCCGGAACAGCGCATTCCTAGTCAAAAGTCTGCGGAAGAATCACGGGAACTATACTGCGTCGTTTAACCCTAATTCTGGTCTCCGGCGGCTCAATTACTCTGACCACGTGACGCATAAACGGATGGGCTCGGCTCCACAGGATCAGTGGCGAAGCAGCTGGCTGAGTAGGTGGATTCCCGCACTAGAGATTAGCACGTGGACGTACGAAATCTGATTGGCTAAGAACACCGTGTCCTCGTGGACTGTCAGCTACCATTGGCTTAGAGACGGCGCCGCGTCAAAAAATTCGTAGGCTGACGAAGGGGGAGAGTGTTCTTCTGTATCAGTCACCCACGCTTATTAAAAATTATACGGGGGGGAAGTGTCTGTTAATTTATTTTCCTAGAAGCTCGGATACCTTTTTAAAACCTTGCTTTGGTTATAAATGTGAGGTGAAGGATTGGCCGCAACTTTCCCTCACAATTTCTCTCTTGAGAGGAACTTCGAAAGGCGGGAGTAGTTAATTAAGCACCCACTAGATCTCGGAAGCGTTGCTTTTATTTATTTATTTGGACTACAGCATCCCAAGTCCTCTGGTGAATTCGGACGCTGGTGTCCAAGAAATAAATAAATAAGAAAGAAAAGATTTCCCACCTGCGGTATAGCTCCATCCTTGGGCAGCTGCTGCTTTTGTTGCCACAACGGCCCCTCTCCTGCCATGGCTACTGTCTGCCATCCCTGAGGTGGGGCGTTGGAGTGGAAACAGCGGCCTAACAGCTCCTGCCCGCCACAATTCCTTGGTAACCTCAACGTACATTTCAGGAGATAAAAGCAAAGGCTGCCAATTTTGCCTCAGAGGAGCCGCGGTAGCGCAGCCCAAAGCAGAGGCGAACGATAGGCTGAAATGGCGGCGGCTGGCGGCACCTATAAAGTTCTTAGAGAAAGAAAAGGGGGATAGGAGTCAGCTCTGGAGGGCGGGGGCGCCAAAACTTTTGGACGTGAGCATCTGCCAAGTGCTGAGGCCGGCCTTTGTATGGGAGCAAGACGAAACACGATTCCTCTGGAAACCTGCCGCTAATTGCGGAGTCCAGGACAGAGCATTCTTCTGTGTGGTGATTTTCAAGGGAAAGAAAGGACTATCTTGCAAGCTCAGTTCTCCATTGTGCTGCACGCTAAGAAGAGGAGGCTACTGTTTCTGCAAAGAACAGGCCCCTTTCCCTCACAGACTCCCTCTGGGTGGCTTGGCTGGACCCAGTTTTTGTGACAGTGACCAGTGAGAGAAAGCATGCAGAGCTGTGCCTGGGCCCCATCCAAAATACATTATTATAGAAAAGGTCCATTCACACCATCTGGGACAGTGTTTCTCGTGCTATTTGATGTGGGGGACCAGCAATTATTCTGTTATTGTTTCAAAAAAATATAGCAAACCTATGAATGGGAGACCTCCACCCTATCATCAACCTATGCATACTCAGGGCTGTGGCTTTCTTGAGTGAATCTATCCATCTGTAACAGCATTGTTTTCTTTTCCTACTGCCTCCAGCCTTACCTTTTATAGGGAGTCATCTCATTAAATGTGCAAAGTACAACAGTCTCAGTTTAGTAATTTTGGCTTACAGGGAGAGTTCAGGTTTGATTTGCTCTAGAATCTATCTATTTATCTTTTTGGCAGTCCAGGATATTTGCAGAACTCTTCCAGGACCACATTCCAAATGAGTTTATTCTCTTCCTGTCAGCTTTCTTCACTGTCCAGTTTTCACAACCATGGATGGAAGTTGGAAATCCAATGGCATGGAGAATCCTCATTTTGATATTTAGTATTTGTTTATACTTCAGGATCTTGTTCAGTTCCTTCATAGCTGTCTTTCCAGGTCCTAGTCTTCTATTTCATGATTGCAGTCTCCACTTTGATTAATAACTGAGCCAAGGTATAGGAAACTAACTTTTTAATGTCTTCATTGTCAACATTAAAATTATGTAAATCACCTGTGGTCATTATTTTTTTCTTAATGTTCAGCTGTAAACCTGCCTTTTCTGCTTTCTGCCCTGACTTTCTTCAGTAATTATGCCAACTCCTGCTATTTTCTGGTAGTCATATGGTGGTATCTACGTACCTTAAATTACTGGTGTTCTTTCCTCCAAATTTCACACCTCCTTCCTCCAAGTCTAATCCAGCTTTGAACATGATAACTTCAGTGTACAAGTTAGGGTGATAAAATGCAGCCTTCTCTGATGCCCTTGCCTCCTGGAATCTGCTCTGTTTCTTTGTGTTCTGTCTTAATGGTGGGCTCTTGTCTTGAGTACAGGTTATACATGACAATAACCAAATGTTGTGGTGCACTCATTTCTTTAAGAGTGATCCATAGTTTTTCCTGATTTAAAAGCCCAGAGGCTTTGCCATAATATATAAAGCACAGGCTGGTTTTCTTCTGAAATTCTTAAATTTGTGCCCATTGGGTACAATTGTGTCTTTCTTTCCTGCAAGCCTGCTAGGGCCTGGCACCAATCCAGGAACCACTTTGAGTAGTACTGCTTCTAGGAGATGGGAAGCAATTTTGCCAAAACCCCTCCCTAAGCTGTTTAGGGAGAATTAAACAAAGGAAACTAGGAACTTCCCTACTATAAAAACATAAAACAGGAGGGGTGTAGAGAGCTAAGTTAGGGGGAAGCATTTGAAGTCTCCAGTGCTTAGGAAATTGCTGACACTCCTTCCAGAAGGAGAGAGAAAACCAGAGATCTTGCCCAGTCCTTCCTTCTGAGAGAAAGAATGGCATTATTGTTATACAGAGTCAGCTGCTGCTGTCTTCCTTCCTCCCCCCACAACACTTTGGGTGACATGACCAGTTGGGAGGAATTAGTGCACTGGTCTGAATACTGCTTACTGTGCCCTCACCCAGAAGGGACGTTTAGGTTAGTAACTGAGAGGATTATCAAGCTTTGTCCCTTCTATGATCTCTCTGCCCAGAGAGAGAAAAAGAAGATAAAGGATTAGCGGTTAACTTGAATGTGTGTGGGGTTTTTTTTAAGATTAGGCATTAATAATATCCTAGTGCTCTCCAGTTCGGTGACCAAACATGGTGAGCAAGAGAGGGGAGATGGAAACAACTTCTGCCTTCTCTTGTTTGTGTGCTTTTCCACACCATCAAAGTGGCAGAACACAGAAAAGGAAAGGATGCCCCAAGCTAGAGAGCACTCCTCTTACATCCGCCTTCCAGTTGCTGATATGAGGCAGAAGGAGATCACTGTTACCATTTTATCATATTTCTTTATAGCAGCAGCTGCTGCTTTTAGTTCAGATGAAAACGACACTGTTATTATTAGCATTTCTGAGAGCTCTTTAATTCTTAAGCACAATTAACATGATTAACATTGCGCCCTTTAATCCATCCCTCTCTCAATAGCACCTCTGAGAGGGTTCGTGGATGTATTTTCCAGCATGATCAGGTGATGGTCATTCCTTCTGTCAGGAAATCAACATGAAACCTTTTGGTTTTTTGGCTGCAAATACATATGAATTTATGGTTGTTTGTAACAACAACAGAAAAGAGAGAGGAAAAAGACAGCTTTGTTGTTGTTGTTTTATTTACTTTTTGGATTCTACTATGTAATGACCTTCAACCAATCTATGTACATGGGTATTCAGGATGCAAGAATCTGTGCTGGTTCATATTACAAAGCAAAACAAAGTCATTTTTGTAACTTAGGAAGATAAGTGTTTTATAAATAAGTTGACTTCTATGTTCCACTTATACTTTTGTCACTGACAAACTACAGAGATCTTAATTGCACTTCAAGTCTCCTCTTCTACCAGTAACATGTATGTTGGTCCATCAGCTTTTGCAGTCCAGCTTTCTACTGTCTTGTTCCACATTTATCGCATTCTATCTTGTCTTTCTCCTCACCCCAAGAAGGTCAGGTCATTGACTATGAAGTTAAGCCATTTCATTGTCAAAATAATCCTGTGAAATAGGCTAGCTTCAAGGTCATCCAATAAACCTCAAGACTGTACAGCACTAAAGTGGGCACATTTTAGGTTTGCAGGATCTATTTCACTTTTTACTATGACAAAGCCTAAATGCAAAATACTTCTGGAGATAGGTAGATTTTGCTAAGAATTAAGGAACAAAATCCTCTGAGGACATCCCTGTTTAGGAATTTGTGATCAGAACTAGAAAGAAATTTACACATTCTTTGACAATAAACTAGTCCTGGTTTTCCTCTAAACATTCTTTTCAAAAACCTAATGAAGAGGGAGAAATCTTTTATTCATTGTTTTTTAAAACAACAATGTATGTTCGCTTTCAAGTCCCCCATCAACTTATGCTGACCCCATTAATTTCATAGGGTTTTCTTGGGCAAGGAATACTCAGAGGTGATTTTGCCATTTCGTTCCTCTGTAATATAGCCTATAGCACCTGGTATCGTTGGTGGTTTCTGATCCAAGTAAGAGCTTATGCTGCTTAGCTTCCAAAATCAGATGGGATCTGGTGCTTTTGGGGTATTTAGGCCCCTCTTATACTGAGCTGAAAAAGTCCTTATTGAACTACTGCAAGTTATCCAAAGAATTTCTAGTAGATGACAAGTTACCTTCTAGTGTAGGAAACAAAGCCTGACTCCCTGAGTGCCATAAATGTTAACATCGTTGTTGTCTTTCACAATTTTCCATCTTTCTCTTTAAGGATAAAAGAATACTGCTTCCAGCAAGCCTTATCATGACTGCTTTGGAATTATAGCTAGGCAGCAATTCACATTTGGCTAATCAGCAAGTCCATTAACTCAAGGAATATCAAGGCCCTATAATACCTGCAGCAGTTACTGCCAGATATGATTACTTACAAGTACTTTTTAAGCTTCTCACTCAAAATCCCTTTAGGGATATTTGGATGAAGCCCCCTTGAAAGAGCTAGTTATCATTACTGAGCTACAATTTCATCACCTATTATATGCTGGCAGCTGTTAATATTATTTTGTGCAATTATTTGAAGGCAGAATCATATTTTCCCCAAGGTGTACATCACACCTGCTTGCAGCTTTCTAATTTTGTTGTACTATTAATAGTTACAGACACATAAGTCCTAAAAGCTTTTGTTTCAAAATTCACAAGCTCATACATTTTCAAATTCATTCTCTGGATTGTTTTAGCCTGTCCTGCACTACCTAAAGCTGAGATATTGCCTGGAGCACAGCCCATGCAGCTGCATTGCAAGTCAGAAATATTAATCCAATATATAACACTCCTAAGCAGACAGGTGACTTGAAGGCACATCCAAATGTTTCCTTGCCAGTAGTTCCTGTTCAGCTTCAGTTTCACTTGAACAAGATAAAATCTTTAATAGGATGGAAAGAGAGCAACTTCAAGAGGACATAGAAAAAGGAACTTCAGTAAGAGGAGAAAATAACCACTTGGTAGACACGTCAGCACCTGTGCTTTTTGTTGACAGACTAGCAGTTCTCCTGTTTGCTTAAAAGGTCAAAGCAGATTGTATTGACTGGTGCCAGTTAACTAATTACTGTAATAATTTTGAAACACTCTGCAAAATACAATTGGTTATTTAACAAGGCATGTGTTTTACCAGTACATCAGATGTACACATTGTGGCAAGAAATTAATGATTTCCTATTGTCATGTCTACAAATTTAGTCTGGGTACTTGAAGACAGGTTTCATTAAGGTTCCAACATATTGGTTCAAAAACAGATTTTGCTAGATCCAGTCATATAACCCAGCATGTATAGTCTCAGTTCTGAATACACATATATCAGTTTTTGTATCAGCTTGGCTAGGTTTGTGATCTCAAAAAGAGTGGTGGGAGACTTGGCTAAAGGTTTCCCAGGTACAGAATGGCAACCCATTGTTCTTTCTGCCATGCAGGTTTTGAAAAACAACAATGCAAGCAGTGACAAATTTAACACCATTACAAATACCTGTGGTATTTTATGTAAAGAAAGTGTGCCAAATATTTTACTCAAGAATCTATTAAACAAACTCCTTTTAATTACACCAGAATATCACTTCAATAGCACAGACTAACTTTTCTTCCCACTGCAAAAACAAACATTAAAAAGCACCCGAGGAGTCTAAACTTTCCCTGATCGCATCATCACAACATGACCTGATGACTGGCTTTAGTAGGAGAGTCATTTGATTTTCCTTTTTCCTTTATACTGACCTTTCTTTTAAGTGAAAATACAAGAGTAACTATAAAGGCTTAACCAATGGAAATTAGATGTAGATCTTATTCCCTGCCTGCAAAAGATAATAAACCATCATGAAAGAGCTCATTGTGAAGCTGAACAAAAGACACAAGTGAGTTAATATGAACTGAGTTGGTCTTTGTTACAAGGCCTTTGTCTGCTGAAAGATTTCAGACAGAAAATCCAATCCCTGTGCTAAAATTACTCTTGGTTTTATATCTTAGTTATCTTCTGTTTTTATAGGTATGCTATAGCATTACTTTCACTGTTCTTCTGCAGGGTAAACTACTGTTCTATCTAATCAGCATAGGTGACAATATTTCTCCAATCCATACATCATGACAAAATCCCTGTGGGTTTAGAACTGCTGTAGTTTTATAGATAGAAGACAATGGCTTCTCTCAGGGAACTGAAGAATTTGAACACATTGTTCACAAGTCTATGTCCAATGTTAGTCTTCCTATTAAAAATATATCCCCAACTAATATTGGCAGAGATATAAATCTGAAGTGTGACCTTACCTTTTTGCAATATTTTATCTGAAAGGCCAAAGAACATTGATGTAGATACACAATTCACTCTCATAAATGCTGTGCATCAACCTCAAAATTCACCAGTTGTCCCCAACCAGCTGTGTTCCAGAAGTGTTGTGCTATTGTTCTTATCCCCTATCTTAACCATCATACCTAATAACCATGCTGATCAGGGATGGTGGGAATTCTAGTCTGACACAGTTGGGGCGGGGGGGAGGTAGCAGGATGCTGAAGGCTACTCTAATGTCACAAAAGCTAAGAAGCACCCCATTGCTCCAGAGTTAGTACAGTACAACCCCCATATCCACAGAGGATTGGTTTCCCCCCATGGCTACAGAAATCTATGGATAGTACAGAACGCCCCAGGCCCGATTGCGGTGGGCCCTGGGGCTGCAGCTGGAAGCGGGAAAACAGCAGGCAGCGCAATCCCATGCTGCCTGCTGTTTTCTTGCTGGGCACAGCAGTGATTGGGCCCTAGACCTGCGGGTGTCACAACGATCGGGCCCTGGGCCTGCATCTGAAGGCAGGAAAACAGTGGGATGTGGGCGTGCAGGCACCGTGGCAATCAGACCCTGGGCCTGCACCTGGAGGCAGGAAAACGGTCCTGAGCCTGCGGGCACCGTGGTGATTGGACCCTGGACCTGTGTCTGGAGGCAGGAAAACAGGGGGCAGCGTGATCCTCTGTTGCAATTCAACAGAGAGAAGTGTAAGGTCCTACACTTAGGTAGAAAAAATGGAATACAGAAATATAGGATGGGGGACACATGGCTGGATAGCAGTACGTGTGAAAGGGATCTAGGATTCTTCATAGACCACAAGCTGAACATGAGTCAGCAGTGTGATGCGGCAGCCAAGAAAGCCAATGCAATTCTCGGCTGCATCAATAGGAGTATGATGTCTAGATCGAGGGAGATACTGGTACCACTCTACTCTGCTTTGGTTAGACCTCATCTTGAATACTGTGTCCAATTCTGGGCACCCCAATTCAAGAAGGACATGGTCAAGCTGGAGCAAGTCCAGTGTGGGGCGACCAAAATGGTGAGGGGCCTGGAAGCCATGCCCTATGAGGATAGACTTAGAGAGCTGGGTATGTTTAGTCTGCAGAAGAGAAGGTTAAGAGGGGACATGATAGCCATGTTTAAATATTTGAAGGGATGCCATGTAGAGGAAGGAGAGGGCTTGTTTTCTGCTGCTCCAGAGACCAGGACAAGGAGCAATGGATTCAAGCTGCAGGAAAGGAGATTCCACCTGAACCTCAGGAAGAACTTCCTGACAGTCAGGGCTGTCCGGGAGTGGAATATGCTGCCTCGGAGTGTAGTGGAGTCTCCTAGATGGCCATCTGTCGGGAGTGCTTTGAGGGTGTTCCTGCATGGCAGGGGGTTGCACTGGATGGCCCGTGTGGTCTCTTCCAACTCTACATTTCTATGATTCTATGATCCTGCGTTGCCTGCTGTTTTCTTGCCAGGCACCACGGCGATGGGGCTCTGGGCCTGCGGGTGCTGTGGAGATTGGGCCCTGGACCTGCGACTGGAGGTGGGAAAACAGCCGGCAGCGCAATCCCGTGCTGCCTGCTGTTTTCCTGCCAGGCACTGT
The DNA here is from genome assembly GCA_948474755.1 of Ctenosaura bakeri. Taxonomy (NCBI): domain Eukaryota; kingdom Metazoa; phylum Chordata; class Lepidosauria; order Squamata; family Iguanidae; genus Ctenosaura; species Ctenosaura bakeri. The sequence goes on from CAOLHI010000271.1 coordinate 39,153, forward strand.
GGCAATCAGGTCCTGGGCCTGCGGCTGGAGACAAGAAAACACTGGGCAGCCCGATCCCATGCTGCCTGCTGTTTTCAACCATGGATAACTGAATCTGCAGATATGGGGGTCGTACTGTATTACTGTCTGTGGAAACATTTGCAAGGCTATTGGCTCTCTTTTCTCAAGTCCACGTATTGTCCCAGGGCAACCTACTCTGATAGTCTTGCTCACAGAAATCTGGTAAGAAATGTATAGTAACATAGAATCGAATGTTTCTCAGTCCTGTTCCAAACTGCAAATGGAATGCACAGGTCTCTGTGGGAAGCAAAGGACAAAATAAAGAGTAGTGTGCCAGTACTTGTAGGAAATAGGAATGTGGAATTATAAATTTCAATTACCTTTTTAATAAAAATAAACTTTAAAAAACAAGAACTTACAAAGTTTTTAAAAGGGGGGAAGAAAAAATGAAGAAAAAATGAGAATATCTGATCTAAATCTGATTTCCTATATAGAATTAATATATAACAAATAAATGCTTACAGAAAGGGCAAGCTACATTAAGGAGAAATGAAATAGCCTCATCCAACATGAAGGCCTGCACCGGTCATGGATCAGAGCCTCCATCATCCCCAGCCATCATAGAATAGGAGTTAGTTTAGTAAGGGCAAGCATATTGAGGAAGTTGTTATAACTACATCTCTTAGGTCAAATGTTAACACTTCTGTTTCCAAACTGTGGGCAGGCTCTTTGGATAGGTAGTTGCCATGTTACATGTTCCCTGTTGATTTACGCTAGATCATGAGATAACTGTATTCCTATTGCTCTGTGGCCCTCGACTGATCTGGGAAGAAAAGAGATTTGGCTTAAGCTGCTGTTTTGTCCCAGTTACATATCTCTGTGCATAGGTCTGGGCAAAGGCTGGAAATTTTACTTTGTTGGATCAAAATTCCCAGAATTCCACAGACAGTATGACCCATGGTTAAGGGAAACTCACATGTTCAACAATCAGCTCCATACATGCTCATACATAAGCGTGAACACATCTGCATGGTTTCCTGAGCAAAAGATAGAAGGGGAAAGGCAAAGGAGAAAGTAGAATAAATTTAAAAGAGGCATCCAAACCAGAGACTGATGAAAAAACACCTTGAATTGCCATGTAAGGACCAGAGCCATGGATGTGAGAACTGGACAAGGGAACAAAAATAGAAACAGGATCCCATCAGTGTATACAGTAGGTCTAACATGCAGGTTATCAACTGCTTCTGTCCATGATATCTTCCACTGTATTGTGTGGTACAGGGAAAAAGCAAACAGATTTTTTTTCCTACAGCCCTGTTTTTACAAAAAGTAGCCATATTGGACATTAGAAAAATCCCCACTGTTCATATTAGTGTAATATACTCGCTAAGCCTATAAAAAGGCACAAAAAGGGAACCTTCTCCTCTGTGGCTACAGTCTACCACCATCTATCAAACTGGAGGCTGACTTGGGCTGTTGGACAGGAAGGAAGTGTTGCTACATTTGGGGAACTACAGCAATATTCAGTGTTCTTTCTCTGTGACCTACAGAAGGGAACTATACAAATCCTATTTGCATCCGGTTGTCACATCCCATAGTTGTGTTTATTTCATCTTGTCCTGGCGTAACAACAATAAAACAAAAATGAAAAGGACTGAGTGCAAGAGGCAACAAGGGTACAGTTACTATCTAAATATATAAAGAGATCAACAAAAATGTTTCAGACAAGGATGGTATGGCTAGCAGTAAATATGCTGGACTGTAATGGAACCCTTTCTACTCCTTCCACACATAAAAATTTATTAACATTTCTACATGATGAAGCAAGAACTGTGAAATGAGTTTCCTATAATGCTGTACAACATTCCATTTCCTACTTGTTTGTGCTTCGTTTTTTAACCTGAATCACCATAAAAGTATATAATTATAGTGGTAGGCAGAGTATTTTGCTTGCTAATGTGAGCCCAGTGGACATAGAGGCACCAAACATTTGGGAATCCATTATTAGACTGTAATTACTATACTACTAGGTGGCCAACTCAGCATCTTATAGTGAGGACTACAGTGAGTTCTATGAATATACAGTCAACTGAAGTGACTAGTCTTTTCCTCAATGAACCAGGTAATTAAGCACACCTCTAGAGTAATTGTTCCCAGTCTTGGGTGCCCAAAGAGGCTTTTTCCCCCTTTTTCTTTTCTCTAACTCCCCGATGACCCAGCAAGTTTGACCAAGGGTAAGGTACTCTGGATTAGTAGTCCAACAACTGATGATCTGTAGGTTAGGAACTACTGCCCTGAAATTTTGTTCAGCTTTAAGCTATATTAATAGTTCAAATATTTTAAACATTTCTCTGCTTTCAGTATTTTTAATTTTTGTAAATCACCTCGACTCCCAGGTTTGGGAAAAGGGCAGAAAACAAATAAAATAAACAATAATTAATTTCTCACTACTTGTCAAAAATTGGCAACAGGCATGGCTAACACATGGTCTTAAAAACAGAGGGCCAACCATTTTTTCTTCATCCCAGAAGTGCTATGTGCTGTCTCAAACACAAAGTGTCTGCTGTCTCCTTTCATGTTGTTCTTAATTTCAGATTTTATGACTTTATAATTAGCCAAGCTTTTTTCCATCCTTCCTCCACTGAAGCCTCTGCCCAGGGCCTTAAGCAGATGTCCTTTATATTGGCTTACCTCAAAATGCAGGAGACTGTTTGTGGTCTGGCTAGCTGCAGATTTGGAAGGGCTGGCACAACATCCTCACAGCTCAGCATATGACAAAGAGCAACCTGGGGTCAAAATGATGCAGTTCTCCTACCCATCTCATCAGGAAGTAGGGACCAAAACTCATTGGCAGAATTTATTCACAGTCACTCTCTTCAGGGTTTAGGAACACATGGTCTGTATGCATCACCCTCATCTGTTCTGGTGGTCTTCACTCTGCTTCCCGGGTGGAAGCCAAAGACTGCTGTTGTTGTTCAAAGTAAAAAGTATACTCCTGGAAATTCAATTCTCCTCTAAAGCAAGGTGTGTAGCCCTGTTATGGTGAAAATGTATTTTTAAATAACCTAGAAGTGAACCTCTTGTTCTCCAAGGGACTGCAGTCACACATTTTTGCAGGCCACATATTGGGAAGCTGAAACCGTTTTTCTGCCACAGGAGCTAACATCTCTCCAGGGCCTTTCAGACCGAGTTCTTTTAACTAGAGGAGTGGTTACTCAATGAGTTAAGCAAATCACAAATTTTAATTAGGAAAGGGATGAAACCGATATAGTATATATGACAGACATCAAAAACAGGCTAGCCAGAAAACATGCAGGAGAAAACTCCTTAAAATCTGTGAAACAATACTCTGAACATTCCAGAAACAGTGTGAGCTCACATTTGGGGGCAGGAAGAAGAGAGGCACCTGTATTCCACAAAGGCACATAATAGGCTCTCTGCTTGGAGGCAGTAGTGTTAGAAGGGTTATGCTCCTCTTCTTGTTCGTCATCAGGGTAATTTCCAGTTGGTTGCTCTCCAGTGGACAAAGCAGAGGTATTTAAAAAATATAATGCAAGTCTATGGGAAGCAACCTAAAAATGGTCTCCGTATGCAAAAAAGTTGAGATTAGATTTCTAGGAAATACAAATTCAGTACTCAAGAATTCATTATGCATCATTCTTATCACAACCTAGAATAGGAAGGTATGAGGATATCTGTAAGGACCAGAATGGCAGAAAGAGAGGGATCTGTGGTAGACATAAGAGCCAAGTCCTGAAATCTCTGTTCTGTCAACCACATACTCACTCAGCTGTGCAGATACAACTATTAGGCTCCAGACATCAAAAGTCACCAGGCACCTGATGAGGGCCCCGTGAAATCAGGAGACCATCAACAAAAGCCTCTGAAGCTTGCTCACCTTTACCTTTGATATCCTCTTGTTCCCTCACCTCTGGTTTTTCATCAATGGAAATTAGCAAACAACACTGGTATTGTACTGTTTCCCTTGCCACCTTGCTAATGGGCTCTGCTCACCAGGTGTGCGGAAAGGATGAGGAAGCAACAGCTGATGATAGTGGCAATGGAGGGAGCAGGCCAACTTAGCGAGACACTGGAAATATCTTGCCAAGCCTTCCTCCCCAAACACTTGGGAGTCAGCAGTTATAACTCATTCCAAATTAAGTACTGCAACTTACATGAAGGTATTTTCTGTCAGATCCTTCAGAAATCCTAAAACTACAGCCTAAAGTAACATGAAAACTCTACACAGGACAAGGCACAGAGTAAAATGCTGACACAGAACTACAGCACAGCCTTTGAGCAAAGAACCATATGAGGCAACATGTTGAAAGGAGGGTACCAGTTCCCTCTCACAACTTGAACACTTTTATTCACCAAGTAGCCAATGCTATTTGAGAGTCATACACCTTTGCATGTGAACTACAGCACCATTTAAGTACATTCTTTCAAGAACAAGTTGACAAGACAGGGAAATTACACCATGTTGTAAATGTAACTGGCACAAAAGGCAATTGCCCCATCACCCAGCACAGAGGATGTGGAAAAAGACACAGCATATTTTGTAGACATTTAAGGATAGCCACACAGTTGTGGAAAGTTACTTTATTTCACAATTTCCACATATTGTTACAGACCATGCACTACACCTTCTTCCAACCTCTTTATACAGCATAGAGCTTAAGAGAATCTCTGGTATCTCATTCCTTTTTCCTTCAATATCATGGACACAAACACTGGAAGAAGCCTATTATCATGTGAAGAATTTCATCTGACTTGGAAGACCAATAGTCATGTCTGACGGCAACAAAAATAGGCTGTTGGGCTAGTTGGTCCCCATTCTGTAGTTCCGAGGGAACATCACATTGGATGGTGTGACCCAAAGCTTGCTCAAGGAGACAAGAGGAAACTTGGGCTCTTTCCCACATGATTTAGGAAACCAGCTACAAGCTACACTTCACACTACTGGCATCTCTACTTTCTTCTGATGTTTGATGGGAGGGCTCCACAAATGTTTTAAGACTGAGCCTTCCTAACAATAACTACTAAACATACGCAGGTTTTTAGTGAATACTGACAGGTTTCAGCTTAACAGGTCTTCAGAGTGTATTTTCTAGTCACACAATGGCATTAGTACAATACTGTACAATATGCATCATTCTAAAGACTGTGCAAGATGCAACATCACTCTGCAAGTGACATAACCCTCCACTGAAATGAGGAATAACCCAAGGCACTCTTCTTATTCACTACAACATTAGACTTTGCAAGGAGTGCCAAAGGTAATATCTCTAATTTTCTGCTTCTGGAATTATAGTACACCTGGCCTTATTACATGTAGACTAAAATATGTTTTTTTTTTAGGTACTTCAAGAAAATAATTGTTACTTTTTGGATAGGAACAGCTAAGGCAAAGAAAGTGAAGAAAAATAGTGTCTTGCTGGGGAACAAATGACCTATGGTAAGCTTACATTCATTACATATGCAGCTTCATAGCAACAAAAAGAACTGAAATGTTTATTATGTTTCTAATAAGTCACATTTTTTAAAAAAATGAGCATGTAACGATATGTATTTGACAAGCTGGAAAGCAGGAGACAGTAGATTCCAACACAATTTTAGGATCTCCTTCTGATCATGCTGAGACTTTGAAGCAAGCAGCCTAATGACAGAAAAAACAAATCACATGAAGAGAATGTGGGGATTTCATGCAACTCCTTAATTATATATTCATAGCAACATCTCTATCTTCCTCAATTCTGTGTTTTCTCATCAGCACAGATGACAGGAAGACTCATGCTTGAAGGAGGCCCAAGAAGGGAGAGAGATGGATTCTAAAGTACTGGAAGAAAATCAGCTCCACAGTTGAATGAAAAAAAAATCTGGTGTTTTTCCAGGCTACAAATTGCCAGACACCCACACACAACCTTCCAAGTCTTTGGCGAGAAGTCTGATGAGGCTTAAATAACTGCAACACTGTTCCATTGCTGTGTAACAAATATCATCTCCTGGTAGACAAACTGATTTGAACAGACGGGGAGGGTGGGTGTCCTACATGACGGGGGTACACAAATGAAAGCTTCTCTCTAGAACTTTACAAAAGATTTACCTTACCAACACATGCATAACCTTCAAATGAAATGAAACAGGAAAGGGTGCTTGTTATTGACTCCCCACACATGCAAATTATCTCATTAGCACGTTGGATTTTAATGGCAAGGGTGGCTACTTAGGATATGAAAACCGAGGAACCATATCTGCAGAATTAAATGTATAGTGAGCAGTTCTTATCATGCTGGCTAGACAGTCTCATCACTTATAGCACACTCTTACTCTTTTGGTGATGGTTAGGGAACGAAATTTATTCCTGAGAAATAACACATTCACAGTCAATGCTCATTTCTTGCTTTTAAAACAGGAAATCAACCAAGTGACCACATCCCAATCACTGTATCACCATCTTCAGGAGTAGGAAAAATATAGAGAGGAGGATCACATAAGCTAGTGACAGAAACAGTAGGAGGCAACTGCTCCTTAAAAGCATCAGGATCAGACTAATTTAAGTATTTTTAAAAATTGCCTTCCCTCATAACTTCATGCTATTTTCCTACAGCTAGCAATTTTAAAGATCTACTTTTCAGAAGGCACACAACAGTATCCATCACTTCTGTTTACCAATATACTGAAGATCAAGGCCTGATGATCTATCACCCTTTGCTAGATTCACCAACCAATGTATTTTCATCAAGAGCTGCGAGTGCTCACACATGAACTATTCAAGAAGACTGCAACTTAGTTTCAGACCTCTTTGCTCTGTGCCAGAACAGTGGCTAGTGGAAGTACTGGCAGCTTCTGCTTCCACAGGCAGTTAGGCATGCAGAACAAATTCCTATAGCAAGAGGAAATTACTCTCCCTATACTTTCTCCACAATAGGGACCTACCACCATTTTTAAAATATGGGTCGCAGTGAGAACTGTTTGTGTTACATGTGTGTATGTTTGATGAAGGGTACCAGGATGGCAAAAAAAAAATGTACCTTGGATAATACACTCTCAGCTTCCCAAATATGGGATTAAGTTAAGTTCATAGTGGTGAAAACCAATGCAATGTGCAAATCTCTTTCTATAATTCTGTTTCACAAATATTATAAATACAATCAAAGCACAAAGCTCACACAAATACATTCCCTCCTATAAATATTTCTATTCAAACACTTGTTAGGTTACCATGCACATCTGTGTGTGATAGAGACAGAAAGTAACACACACCCAAACAGTACACAGAAACAGTAGGGGAAAATCCCTGGAAAACCATGTCACTCAGGTCTTTCTGAAAATTGCCAGTGATTCACTGGCCCAATTCCACACTTTACAAGGTGAAATTTAAGAGTTTTCTCTGCCATAAGGTATAGAATATCGGAGAAAGGAAGTGCACAGTGTTATCATAGGTAGCTGGGACACCAGAAACTAGCAAGGACTATATGACAGACCAAGCAGCAGTTCCATGACACCTATTTCCCCATTAGACAGCAGCTATGAGAGTAGTGCAGCTGGACCAGTAGCACCAAGAAACCTAATCCCACTCCCCAATATAATACAAAAGGAAAATAGGTGGATTCGCCAAAACAATGGGGCAAGGTGTGCATATTTCATTCAGGAGGTATCAGAGAACCTGTTGTGGGTGGTGGCTCATTCTCACACATAAGGCAGCTATTATGTTTGAAGCAGTACTTCTGGTTCTGAAAGGGAACAGTACAGGGTGTATCCCAACTCATCTACTTCTTCAGGAGTAAGCTCTGAAAACAAGTTCACCTTGGGATTCAAAACACTGGGAAGAATGCCTGCTTCCAAATAACCAATTAGTTCTTTCAGTGCCTGAAGAAAACGGTCAGCTAGCACATCCTGTGACCAGTCTGTCTCCTCCTGGGTCTGATGTAATATGACATTGGTAAGCTGGCTGGCAGAAAGATGACCCAAAGAAGGGTTCAGCTTGCATATAGCCTTGAGGATCTTGAGGCACAAGGAACGGCAGCCAGAGTCAGCCTGATCTAATGCCCGCAGTCGAGCTGTCTCTGCTGAACGAAGGCTGAGTCGCCAAAGGTTATCATACTGGGCCAGTCGGTGTGGTTTGGCCACCAAGACTGTGTCACCTATTGTCACAGATGGTAAGAAGTCTATTAGAAGACGGCGGTCTCTTTCATATTGGACTTCCAACATTAGAGATTCCAAAGGTGCTGCTGGACGAATCACATAGTCTAGAAGGGCGCCAATAGCTGGCCAGTTGATGGAGCCTGCCACTACTTTCTCAAAGGTCTCAGACACAGTTCTGGGTGAGAGGTAACCCCCCACCACACAGCGGTCCCAATAACTGCTACCACGAGGGAAGTACTCTGGGTTTTCACGACGTACCAAACAGAAGCCAGGGATGTTCATGATAGTGTCTTCACCTGGAATGTATGACCACAAGTTCTGTTCCAGAACCAAAGGAACGATGAGCTGGATATGATCAGCTGTCACAACCTGCCATGAGGAAAAAAGGAAGAAGTTAAACATCCAAGTCTGTTAAAGGTCACATCAACCATCTATTTAGAGGGAAGACTAGAGTCAGCTGGGATTTCCATGATGATACAAAGAGTCAACTGGGATTTCCATGATGATCAGTGCCCCACTAGTAAATGTTCATATATCAGTGATACTTTTATGAACAGTTCCCCATTGACTGATTAGAAAATAAAAGAAAAACAAAAGCAGAGTTTCCAATTTAAAAATCCAAGAGCCTCTTCATGGTTCCATCCACATAATCACAATGAGAAAATGCTCATAGCTCTGAAACCTCAACCCACTAAATATGCACCAAAAAAAAAAAAAAGACGGCCTTTTCTGCCTGGTCTTTTACAGTGGTTGAGCATAAACCTGCCTGAAGATAAAGTTCCACTAGGGTTTTGAATTGTGCAGAGGCTATCTGGTACCTTTTGTTCTGAGCTCTTGTGTGTTGCGCCACTAATTCAAATTTAGGCATCCTGTAGCCTACCTTACGTTCATTATGCAGAATGTATTAACTAAAGCCTAAGAATCCTATGAACTCCACATACACACCACACAGTGGAACAGTTTCAGTGAAACAGAAATGCTACTGTTACAACGAATGGAATGTTGTAACTAAAGGCATTTGCTAGAAGGTTGGAGGTTGCCTGTACAAAGTCAAGACTGCTCATTCAAGCTCTACACTGTCTATATTGACTGTCATCCAGGGGCAAATTTTTGTACAGCAAAGTCACACTAAAAATAGAAATGAAAGACATTTCATGATATTGTCACATAAAGAGTTGTAAACAACATTATGAGTTCCAGTCACTTGTCAGATTTTTTTTTTAAAAAGCACATAAATCTCTTGCACTTGTGTTGGTTATTTTCCTGCAACCAAGGAGAACTGACAGCTACTCAAGAGATATTCCACTTCACCTAAATGTGTTTTCTAGATCTTTGTGTTTAAGTGTTGCAGAATTCTTTTATTCTGCATCCACAAGCATTCCTGTGGACATATTTATACTTTGCACTACATACAGTAGAATTCTCATCAGAGCTAGAAAAATACCTCAGATTAAGGCACTCAATGGGAAGTTTAGTTTAACTGCTTGAATGAGGAATAACTGCAAAGAGGAGGTCTGCATGATTTCAGACACTTTTCCTGCTGCACCTCAAGGCAGCAGGAACTGAAACAGCAACCTTCTGCACACAAAGCTGAGCTCTATCATCAAGCTATGGTCCTTCCTCAAATTTTGCTTAAAGACAAAGACAATTTAAATTAATTCAAGAGAGAACTTGGTGAAAGGCAATATTTCCCTTTTCTGAGGAAACTATCATCACCATAAAAAAACTGTGCTAGTATTCAAAGATGGTCTCCTATGTACATTTTATCCAAGCCAAAATACCCTGTATACAGAGTTGTTATATGCTGGCAACTCAAGAACATGTGCCCATTCTGAATTGTTCAGTTAAGAGCAGTCCATTCATCAAATGAATATACAGAGAAGCTCCCATTTGCATGCTTTACTGAAAAGAGCAGAAGACACTAACTATGGGGTTAGATTTTGCACCAATGTTGAAGACCAAAAATTAGACTATGGATACTGGTCAGAAAGACAGAGTATAATGAAAACTGGAAAAAAGGCAGGCAGGCAAAAAGGTGATATTTAGACAGGGAAGTACATTATTTTCCAAGCAAGACCAAGCTGCACCAAAACCACAAAACCCAAAATCACACACATAATTTTAATCAGAAGAATATGATGGTGGGACAACACAGATGTTAAACAAGCTGAGTGTCACCATTGTTGACTATTTCCTCTTCTACCCATGTTACCTGCAAATCATCACAGAGGCTACCACTCAAATACATTTCACGCAGAGGCATGTCTGGGAGCTTGGCACGGAGGAATCCGCGCAGTTCAGCACAGATATCAACAGCAGCCTGCTTGGCCTTGGCCTGTTCTTCTGTTGGGATGGCCACTTTTCTCCGATAATAGGCAAACAACTTCTCTTGCAATGACATTCTCAGGCGGGACTTCTTCAGCTCCACCTGGCTTTTCTTAGCAGGTGACTTATGCCTCACTGATTTCACTGAGTCTGCCAAGAAAAAGAAAATCTTAAGTCCCCATGGAGCAGCTCTGATCAGGGGCCTACAGAAATAACCTCTAGGAAAAATCTTACAATTCCGTGGTCAATTCAGAAAAAAGATACTCTTCTTTACTAGAATACTTCTGAAAAGGCAACAGAAATGCACTTGTCAGGAACAGATTGGATAGATACTATTTTTCTTCAGGTCACTGTACTGCATTACAAAATCTCCTCCCAATTTAAAATCTGATTATCAACTAACTGGTTTTAGTCATCAATGCCAGCAAATCAGCTGGATTATTTGGGCAAACTGTGTGTACATATGCACACAAAAAATGAATAGAAGTTATAGACTACCTCTTACCTGTTTCAAAAGCAGAAGGATCAGTGGGAAGAGTCTGAAGAGAACGACTAATATTAGTTTTCATATCTTGGTTTAGTAACCGTGACGATGATCCTAGCCAATTTGGTTCCTCCCAGCTTCTCTTTCCTGGCTGGCTCAAGCGGGTGGGGCTGGCAGGAGCACTGATTGCCCGGTCATACATCTAAAATGGAAGAAGCAGAAAACTGAATGTGTAATCCATCAAAAATCTCCAACCTGTCACTGCATCTTTTTCAGTACCCATACATTTTGGCACCCCTTCACTCACTGTGTTCACTCTTACCCGCTTGACAGCCAAGGTGGCAATCCCCAGCATGGCAGCACCTCCAACACCCAATACGAGTCGGGCATTGGACAACACAAAATCAATGGCAGTGCCAATGCCATTATCATCTTTCTTTCCTTTGCGCTCTCCAGCGCCCGCCATTGCTCCTTCAAGAAGAGAGAAGACCATTTGTTAATCCTTTTCATTTCACCAGACTGGCATTCAGTACCTGATCTGAACTTGAACCTCACTCAATCACAGAGGCTATGAAGGAGATGTTTATTTGTATTACTATGTGTCTACAGTGCTACACATCATGGCATGACATGCTTTATACTTATTGTAATTTATTAGAAGAACACTGATACAGAGTTTTCCCCCAGAAAACTCACTGTATGCCATAGCTAAATGAAGGTCTGAATGTAACTCCTCAACATTCATACCCAAGGTTGTGTCTTTTATGCTATACTGTCCCATGTTCTCCTAAATTCAACTAAATTCCCAAAACAAATGAGACTAATATCTAATTATTTGCTCTTTAAAAAGAAAAAAACCCTGACATTTTTAGTAACACAAATTCATATAAGTGGATTGATTTCTAGGGAGTCACAAGAATAGTTAAAAGAATACCACTTCAGTGTAAATAACCTACCTGGCACTTAATGCATCTGTGACAATGGAAGGAGAAGACTCCCAAGGATCTGTATAAGACACTTTCAGAATTCTGTTTTCAGGTTTGTACCAGTCTGGCAAAATTAACCATCTAGTTCAGATGGTTTGAGGGGTTAGAGAAAGAAAAAGACAGAAAAGTGAAAAGGGAGCGCAAAGAAGTCTCTAAACCAAACCCCCAAGCTTGCTTCGCAAAAAAGCCTGGCCCTTCTGCAATTGTCTCTCCTTATCTTCAAGGCGCTCAAGGTTCTGGTTCTTGCGGAATTCTCGTCGGATTGAGTTGAAATAGAATTCACGATCAGTGTAGCGCAGGCCACGCCCCTGGCGCAGCAGAGCGCGGTAGAGGGTCAGCACTGCTTCACGGGTCCACGTTGCCATGGAGGACAAATAACAGGGTGGTGATCTGTCGGTACACAGAAAAATCAAACAATCCTTTTATCGTTTTTTTTCTTAGCCAGATTATAATTTAACAGTAAAAAAGGTGGGAGGGAGGAAGAATTGAGGGGAAGTTCATAAATTACCAGAAGAATCATCTGGGGAAAGTTTATGTGCATGCTTTAATGTTATGAACCAGATGCATGTGTCTGTGGTATGCATTTTTGGGTATGTCTACATGTTCATCTTGACACTGCACAGGCAGGCACAGATGTGCTGACAGTGGAAATTATGTATCTCTTGGGGAGAGAGTGGTCTTCTTAACTGATGCAAAACCATTTTGAAGCGTTTTAATTGATGTATTTAAAATTAATTTGGAGAAATTGATTTGCCTTTCTATGAAACTGCTATTTTTTGGAGCACAAAACAGGGGGTTCAGTGCAACATGCTTGTTTTCTACAATCACCAGTCTCCTTTTCTGCCAAATGAGCATTCTGATACAGCAGTACATTTTGCAATTTCCCACACAGCCCATTCAAACTATTTCTTTCACTCCTCACATCTCATCTCAATACAGCTGTTTTGTCAGAATGCCAGCAACACTTCGGCTGTTTCTGCACTACAATGTTATAGCGCTATTATTCCACTTTCAACATCCTATGGAATCCTGGGGTTTGCAGTTTAGGGAGGGGCCTCAGGCAAACCCCAGAATTCCATATGATGTTGAAAGTGGAATAATAACGCTATAACAGTCTAGTGCGGAAACAGCCTATGTTCAAAATAAAACAACCAGATGTGCCCATGGGCTCAAACGGTCTATGCCGGCTTAGGGGTGGGGGTGGGGCAAGGAACTGACGTTACACAGGTTAATCTTTCAGTTTCTCACTCCCACCCATCCTAAAAAGTGGTTTATGTCACTGCATGACGAAGAAAGATAACCGGCCTTCAGAGGACACTGGAGGGAAAGAGCGTTAGGAAGCACGTTTCGCCGAGTTACTCCGAGCCGGGCTTCCAGGGAGGGCGCCCGGGTGGTCCCACGGAAGCAGGAGGGTCCCAGGATGCCGGCATTCCCGCGGCCCGGAGGCCCCGCCCGTGGCGAGGGGGGGAAATGCGGAATAAAAGCCCGGCGGCTGCTTTCCATACCTTCCGAGAAGAGAAGGCCGGAGCTCCACCGCCTTTCAGGGGCTTCAAGCCCGCCTCTTCCCGCTCTCAGCACCGCACCCGGGGTCACTCAGAAACATGGCCGCTCCACTTCCGGGTCGTGACCGCCTTCGCCATGGAAACGCAGGGAGAATTCGAAACCTCACTTCCGGTTCTCGCCGCATGACGGGATACGTTGAGTAAAGCGCGCTTATCGCCTTTCAGTGAGACGCGGCGGGCTGAAAGTGCCGGAGTCTTTCCGTGCTTGGCAGTTGCGAGGCCGCCAGCCGGAAGCATCTCCATTCTTCGTCAGTTTTAACATGGAGTCCTTGGTTGTTATTTGCTGTCCGGAAAAGAAAGCAAATGCGAAGTTGCGATAGGGAGTAGGAGTGGGAAGTGAAGGAAGACGCCGCAGGGACTAAATAATATTGCCAGCCCTCTACGTTCGCCAGGGTTAGGGGCGTAGGACCCCCGCAGAAGTGGAAAGTGGAAAAACCACAAACATCAAAATATGTGTATCTGTGAGGAGAAGGGGCGCCCAGAGTCCAAACCAGGCCAAGGAAAGGAGAGGGAGAGGCTGGGCTGGCATGGTGGCCCTATACTTCCTCTCAGGGCCTTTCCGCACTCACTGTTATAGTGCTGTTATTCCACTTTCTTTTCTTTCCTTTTTTAATTTTTTTATTATTAAAAATAAATTTTATTATCCAACAATACTTTCAAATCAGTACATACTTACAATACAGTACAATACAACATACTATCAAAAATACACGTACACATAAATACACAAAACATATAAAAACATACATACATAAGAAAAACATACATACCCATTCCTAATCGCTTATTTTATTAATCCATATAGGTGATGCATATTCAATACTTCTCTTGCATCACCCCTTCTGAATCTTACTATTTACATTACTAATCTTCTATACATAACCCATTCTTCTTCCATCCAACACAACTTGACTTCTTTTTCTCTATCCATTGGGTGCTACTTTCCTCTTCTTGTCCTCTGCTTAACTTCCAGATTAATTTTACATTTACTGCTTTTTCTGTATTCTACTCTTATTTACTTTCCTCCTCTAAATATATCCTCTTTATATTACAACCCATACAATGTAATCTCCTTGTACTTACTAATAATTACTTTTCTACCATCTTATCTAATTCTCAGCTATAATCCTTATCTTAAATATTATCTTCAACTCCTCAAAAAAAACCTCTAGTTTGATGTTACCGACTCTCTCTCTCTCTCTCTCTATATATATATATGTAAATATACTTTCATTATTTCTCTTTTATTGCATTTACATCGTAACACTTCCTTCAATCTATTATTCATACATACCTATCAATGCGTTTTTGCCCCAAAGCTCATCCCATATTGGCTTTAAAATCTCCCATTCTCGATTAAACACTTCTATCGATTTACTGTTATTCCACTTTCAACATCCTATGGAATCCTGGGGTTTGCCGTTTAAGGAGGGGCACTTAGAATTCTCAGCCAGAGAGCTCTTGAGCCTCAATAAACTACAAACCCCAGAAACCCTCAGGATGTTGAAAGTGGAATAATAGCACTATAACCGTGTAGTGCAGAAAGGCCCTCACACCCATGTTCTTCCTTGGGGGTATGTGTGGGAGCCTTAGTTGGCCAAACAGTGGCTGGTGGAGGAGGATGACCAGAGGCAGGTTTTTGTTGCATTATATGAACATATAATAGACTCCTCGTTTCACAATTTCACATCCCAGTGTGTGAGAAAAATAAAGTTCTCAGTAAACTGCTTTTAGTGGTGTTTTGACTAGGCCAGTTCCCTTGGGAATGGCAGTAACCTGTGTTGTCAGCCTGCCTGTAACATGACACAGCTGTGTGGCCTTGTGTGTTTTAGAACACAGCTATGTTATGGCTATTAGTTGTTATTCATGTCTGTTTTCTTGGTTTCATGTACCATATAACATCAAGCTGCATCTCTCATTGTTCTTCTTCTCTGCTTTTTGCCTTGCCAGAATGTATAGTCCTTCTGTCACTTAATTGGTCTGATTTATAGCCTACAATAAATGTAGTTAAATTGCTAGCAAGGCTTCAGGAGTGTTTATTTTACTTAGCTTTCAAAGTACTAGGCAAGAATGAAGCGGGCTCTTATTCCCTTATTTTTTCAACATGGTAGCAGAGGATGGTTCACGATCTAACGACCCGACCCGGCTTTGAGTCCCGCTTCAAGTTATGCCTGCTGAGGAGTGTTTTTAGTAGGTTTTTGAGCTGGTTGTTACGATGGCTCAAGTGACGCCTGGGGGCTTGCCCCTTGTCAAGCTTAATTCTTCAAATTACCTTGCATGGTCGGCGCACATGGAAAAATATTTGCAAGCTGAGGGTCTTTGGGGCGCGTTTACAGCCCCCATTTCCCTGCAAGGCACAGCAGCTGAGGTAGAGGCTGCAATGAGACGTGCCATGTCAATTCTCTTCCTGGCTGTGGAAGATGACCAGCTCACATATATTAGGGATCTTAACACTCCTCGTGAAGGATGGGTCAAACCAAGAGATCTATATTTTTTTTAAGGGCTGTGAGGCCTGATTGGAGCAGCCAAAAGGGACGATTCAGAAACAAGCACATCAAATCTGTGAAAGTTAAACCTGCCAATGTAGAGAGCTGGTTCTACTTCATTAGATGCATCTTATGCAGTAGAAGTAAGTCTATGAAAGCTTATGCTATCAGCATCTTTCTCAGCCTCAAATGTGCTACAGGATCCTGCAGCATATAGATCTAGACTGACAGGGCTATGTCTTTTAAAATTATTATCTGTTAACTTTATGTATATCACTTCTTTATTTCTCAAAACATGACTTGGAAAGTCAGGGCTCTGTCCATATTGTTTTCTGTGGTCCCTGAAGGCAGGACTTGATCTAATGGGTTAAATTACAGGGGAGCAGATTTCTTTCAGAATGGTAGATTTCCTTTTAATATTAAACTTAATTGTCAGTAAGAACAATTCCTTCAATTGGTAACTGGAACCAGTTGCATAGGGGTGGACTTTCCTTCTCTCTGTCCCACCACCTTCTTGGGCTTGCTTGGTGGGAACAAGGGAGAGGACTTTCTCTGTGGCTGCTCCCAGACTTTGGAACTTCTTCCCTACAGAGGCCAGGATGGCCCTATCCTAGTTGTCCTTCAGTTAGCCAGTCAGAATATTTTTGTGCCATTATGATTTCACAAACTGGCTAGGGTTGTCTTTTAATGCTGCGCAGAACTGTTTTAAGGTTTATATGTGGTCTTTTAATGAATTTTAATATTTTTAGTGTTTCGTGTTTTATCTTTTTAAATTGTTTGATTGTTTTTAAATCTTATATTTATACTTCAGTAATGTTTCTATATTGTTTTTAATTTATTTAATTTATTTTTTTTAATTTGTATTATTTTAAATATGTTGTTAGCCGCCTTGAGTCCACAGGTATGAGAAAGCCCAGAGTCTAGAAACTGACCGGTAGCTTTGGCAAGCGAGTAGAAGCTTACAAGAGAACAGTGAAGTAAGGTTTGCAAGACAGCAAAAGTTCTGACTAACAGGAAACTAGCTAAGTAAAGTAACATTTCTGTGAAGTCATTTCGCAGAAATGGGGAAACAACTTCGCGTAGATGCTAGATTATGGTTAGCTCTGTGGTCTTCAGTGTATAAAGCACCCCAAACTAGGCCAGTGGGAGGGGGAGTGACCACAGGGGCTGAACTTAAAGTTACCTATAGCCTCATTAAGTTTCAATGCAATATTAACTTTCATATCCCCAAGGTGGGATTTGGTATTATAATTTGGGTCCATCTATATGCATATGTGCATATAGTGGTTGAATGCTGACATAATAACATATTCATGACATAGTTTCCTATACATATGGTGTTATCTCCTTCTCAGAGAGGACCATGTAATCTTTGAAGACTGTATAAGATGGGCAGTGCTATTTCTGCACTACAGTTTTATAGTGCTATTATTCCACTTTCAACATCCTATGGAATCCTGGGGTTTGCAGTTTAGGGAGGGGCATTTAGAATTCTCAGCCAGAGAGCTCTTGGGCCTCAGTAAACTGTAAACCCAGAATTCCACAGGATGTTGAGAGTGGAATAATAGTGCTATAACAGTGTAATGCAGAAATGGCCTTGATTTGCTGTGTGCCTTGTGTTCCTGATTCTGCAGAATCTGAAATAAAACTTTGATCTCTCTCTCAGTCTGGCTTACGGGCTAGTGCACTGGGCACAAACCCTGCCCAGAGTCCTTTCTCTGCGAAAAATCCAGGTGACAGGTACAAAGAAGGGATATAAATGATTGACAATAACTACTACTGCTACCACTAATAGGTGCTTTCATGAAGAGGCTTAACCAAGAAACCTGTTGAGCAGTTCTAGCTCTCAGTTCCTAACATTAAGTGTGGGTTAGACTAAATTGCTTATAAATCCCCCTCCAGGTCGTATAGTGATATCTCCACTTATCTTTTTGAAGAACTCATTAGCTTTTACAAGCCTTAGGGGCTTATGAATTTCATTAATATACCTCACAGAAGACTGCTTCTTCCAGTTTTGGATCCATGTAATGCTGTCTGTCTCCAGGATTTTCTTACTCCCCATGTAGATTATTTGGTTTCTCACACAAAAAAACTAGAATCTTAATTGAGTGATATGGAAAACAGCAAAAAGGTACTCTTTCCTTGACTAAAAAGTGAGGAGGACATGGTAAACATTCTTTGAGAGTCATGTCTTAATTTTGGATGCTTCAAGTTTATCAGTTTCCAACATTGCATTGAAGAGTGAATGCAGTGAGATCTCACCCTGGAGAGTGAGTGAGAGCATGATTATGTAAACTGCAACTATATGCTGATAATTATACACGTAGGATCTTTTCAGGCATTAAGCTGATCACATGCAGGTCAGGATTGGAGCTATCTCCTGCCCCCCTTCACTGTGTGTTCAGAGTGAAAGTCCTAGGTGTTACTTCTAGGAAATTACCAGGAAGTAATCCCACTGAACTCAGTAGAACTGAGAAAACAAGTCTAGGATTGGTTTATAAGGTGTGGGTTTGATACATGCAAATTGTCTGGACTGAACAAGGCACTCTGTTATGTGAAGGCCAGTGGGAGGTTTGGTGGGATATTTCAATTTGAGTAATACAGTGGTGGGCTTCATTTTTGGAAGACCTGTGCTTCATGTTTATGAGGTGGGATGCAGTAGTTGCTGAATTTCTGAATGGAACACAAGTTTGAATAGTCAACAGGTAGAAAACTCAGTGGAAAAAAATCCTGTTCTTACAGCTACAACAGTTACTGCTGGATTTTTGTTACATGGCATAGCATAACAATGAAACATCAGAACTGATAAATAGTATTGACCCTTACAAGTGTATGCAGCTGGTTTTGACCTATAAAGCCCTATACCGCTTGGGCCCAGCTTATCTGAAGGACCATTATCTCCCTTTATGAGTTCAGTAGAAGTCTTTAAGATCATCCAGAGGAGGCCATTTTTAGTTTTTTAAAATGTATTTTAATGTATCTAATATTTTTGATATGTAAAGTTTTAACCTTATAATGTTTTTAGATTTTATATCTAAACCTTTATTAATGTTTTAATTTGTATTTTAATGTTGTTAGCTGCCTTGAGTCCCATTATTGTCAGAAAAATGGGATATAATGAAATAATAATAAGATTTCTATTTCCCAGTTGATTTCAAAGGTGCTGTTGGACTACTTTATGTCTTTTTTTTTTTGAGGGGAAAAGGTCATTCTTGTCTAGTCTATTTTTTAGGGCCTTTTGAAAAATAAAAAACTTAATTATTTCAAAGTGTCAACTCAAGAAAGCCTCTAATCCTGTCTACTTTTTTTTTTCCCATTATCTATTTTCACTGGTTTTGCTCTAGATTTGGAGAAATATCTAGCTGCAAGTGCAGCAAACCATTGTTTAATTGTAAAGAATCTCCATCTTCAAAGAACAGCGCTGGGACCTTAGAGACAGGAAAGTGAAGGCTGAAAAGCTGCCAGGAGGACTTCTGGTATACAAAGGAACTTCCCCCTCCCCTTCAGCAGCGCTATAGTTGATTATACTTGCTTGATTTGTATCAATGGGGCCCCCTAGTGTATAATAGAAAGCTTACAGCTGCCACTTCGCTAGGTTTTCTGAACTGAAATTGTAGGAAAGGCAGGGGCAAAATAGAGACCAATAAATAGTCTCTGTATGTGTATGTGTTTCTGTCTTAGGATAATAATTCATGCCTCTGATTATGCTAATGTTAGTGTTTAAAAGTGCTTCAAGAATTCAAGTTGAAAATCATAGAAGTGTAAGAGACAAGAGCCATCAAGTCCAACCCCCTGCCATACAGGAATACACATAGCATTCATGACAGATGATCATCCACCCTCTGTCCAGAGAAGGAGGCTCCACCACACTCCGAGGCAGCATATTCCATTGCTAGACTGTTCTTCCTAATATTTAGATGGAATCTGTTTTCCTGAAGTTTGAAGCCATTGCTCCATTTCCTGGTCTCTTCTGCTTGCTGCAGTAGGCTAGCACAGTCATCCATACAGTAGACCCTTAGTATATGCTGGGGTGAGTTTGATTC
This sequence comes from Ctenosaura bakeri, assembly GCA_948474755.1. Classification (NCBI taxonomy): domain Eukaryota; kingdom Metazoa; phylum Chordata; class Lepidosauria; order Squamata; family Iguanidae; genus Ctenosaura; species Ctenosaura bakeri. The sequence goes on from CAOLHI010000271.1 coordinate 59,187, forward strand.
CACGATCTCCCATGGATACCAAAAACCTGTTGATGCTCAAGTCCCATTATATACAATGGTGTCATAAAATGGCACCCTTAAAATAAAATGGAGAACAGCTCAAAAGGTTTGCTTTTTGGATTTTTAAAAAAATATTTTCTAACCATGATTAGTTGAATCCATGGATACAGAATCCATGAATAGGGAGGGTTGACTATAGATTCCAGAACAGGAGGTCAGAGGGACTTGAGCACTGCCAACTAGGATGGTGGGCTGCCTCCCCATGGAAGTTGGTGATCTCACAAAATTGTACCACCAAGACTCCAATATAATTGAACTTCATCAGGAATTATTAATCAGAAATGTACAAAATTATCAAGGACTAAGAAATATTAAACCAACAGTTTTCATTGAACCCTCCCAGGAATAATAAAGGTTGTATGCAATCACTTACCTGGGAGTAAGCTATATTGAGAGGACTTTTAAGTACACATACAGAACTGCCATCTTGACTAAAATCTGTTTGGAGAATTTAGATTTAGCGGAATTTTTCCTCTTTTTGGAAGGTAGGAGAGGCTGAGGAGACATTCACAGCCAGAGTGATTAAAATGAGCCAAAAGCTGGGCTCTTCATCTTCTGCAATGTCAGTTTCTCAGTAGGACAGAGATTACATCTTGCATTGGCTGCTGTATTACTGCAGAATATGAAAAATAGTGGTTATTAGGGATAATCTAGAATTCAGTAAAATGTGAAATCCATTAACTCTTGGACGCCTGTCTTTAACTTGCTGCTCTGTTTGTGGGAAAGTTTGTGTGTGATCCTATAAAACAGGGGAGGAATTATGAGGCCCTTCAGATATTGTTGGACTGCAACTCCCATCAGCCCCAGTGAGTATAGCTCATGATGAGGAACATCTGGAGCTGTTACCCAACAATATCTAGACGGCTGTGATTCCCACTTTTACTATAAACAATTGGATGCAGCAAAATTTTAATATGCTTTGATTCTAACCTGTTATGTATTCATTTTGTTTATATCCCACCATCCTCTTAGTGTGGGAGCCAAGACAGCTCACAGCATCAGTTAAAGCAAAATATAGCTACAAAAGTTTTAAAAACACAAATTTAAAACAGTATGAAAGCATTTTTTTAAAAAAAACATAGTAGAAGTACAGCACACACACACTTAAAAGTTTCTTCTGTACAATCAGTTAATTTTCGTAAGCTTGTTTAAATGAAAAGTCCTTACATCCTGGTGGAAGAAGAGTGTAGAGGGGACTAGTCAAACAGGAAGAGAATTCCACAGCCTGGCAGCAGCCACAAAGAAGGTCTTCACCTGACAGGCCTGTGATAGTGATAGGACTGAGAGAAATCCTTTCCTCAAAGATCTCAGAATTCAGCGAGGCTCGTATAGGGAGATATTGGCCAGTATTCTACATCAGCTTCTTAGTTAATTCACAGTTACCATAACTGTTCAGTATTCATGATCGCAGCTGAATCATGATCGTGATACTACAGTTGGCCTTCCACATTCGCTAACATTAGGGGCGAAGGACCCCTGCAATAGCGGAAAAAACACAAATATCAAAATGTTTGTATGTGTCTGTGGAAAGGGAGCTGAGGCATGGTCGGGAGAGCAGGTACCCAGGTTCAGACCAGGCCAGGATGGGTTGGCATCATGGTCTTATACTTCCTCTCTTTCACCTATCTCCTTCCTTGGGTATGTATAGGGCATTGGGAGAGGGTTTGTGGTGGTGAGACATTGGGCTGCAAGTCCTCCTTAGTTGGCCAGGCAGTGGCTGATGGAGGAGAAAGTCCAGAGGCAGATTTTTAAAGGGCTCCATGGCTTGATCAGAGCTGTGAAGAGGGAAGGTTCCCCCAGAAAAGAAAGAGTGGGGGGCGGGCATTTGTTGGAGAAACTTGCAAATAAATTTGTGAAAGTGAAACCAGCAAATGTAGAGGGCTGACAGTAATAACAATCCCCCTTGACTTTATGAAGGATCATAAGCATGGAGAAAAGAAGGTTCTTTCTGCTGGTGATTGGAGCTCAGGGGAATTATGTTTTTGACAGGCTCAGGAAGGTCAGGCTGGGAGAAGTTACTTTGTTTAAATATACTTAACTAAGTAGTTGATATGGAACACTGGTCATTAGTTTTCACCTAATCTGAACTCAAGCTCTAACTGGACCAAAGTGCAGACAAAATAGGATTCATGGATTTCTCTATGTTAAGAAGAATATATTTTCTGCCCTGTTCCAGAATTATTATTTTTTATATGAATTTCACCAGTGCATAGCCCAGTCCAGGATTATTCTCTGCACTAGAGGGAATGATTACTTTCTCTCTAGAGAACAGTCCTGTGGAAATATCTGAGATCACATCTGGAAGTTCCTCAAGGAGAACCTGGAATAGCATAATATCACTGTGGGAAAACTTGGGAGCATGCTGTTGTATACGGAGTGTATACAGATATGGCTGAATGCAGTCTTACAGGAATAACCAGTGTTGCCTGTTTCTGTAAAAGCTACCACCCTCATAATTGTGCATACCTGGGAAGCACATTTCATTGTGTTAAAGGGCACTTAATTCTAATTAGTATGTTCAGGATTGAGACACCAGACCCTTAAAATTATTTCTGAATTTGCTAGGATAAATTCCATCTTTGGTGAAATGGTAGATGAGCAGAGAGAGAATTCCCATCCATTAAGATTTTTTTTCTGTATGGATTCATCTGCGTGGAAGACATATCAGTCTTCTCCAAATGGGTGCCCTCCAAATGAGTTAGATTACAAGTACCATCATCCCCTGATGCCTTACTCATATATAAGAATTCTGGCTTGTGTTCTATGGCAGACTCAGATCCACAGAAGGCAGTGGCAGGGTTATTTCTGAGGACTGGTAAAAGCAGTAAAGTTGATCTTTTAATGAACAATTTGGAAACGTTTTCCAAATACTTGAGTTCTATGAAACACAATTTGAAAATAAATAAGTAGGTAGTTGGATTGCTCTGTTGTTAAATTCAGGACTCAAAAGTATAGATTTGCCATCTCTTGATTTATATCCTGCCTTGCTCCCAGACTGTGACTCATGGCAGCATTCAAAAAGTTTGAAATTACAATAAAAGCATATAGCTAAAAACATGTAAAATTGAATTTATAACTGTATTAAATGAAAGTGGGATTAAAACCATTTAAAATTTTATATTAAATAAAGATTAAAAACAGGACAGCTCCATAAAAAGCCCCTTTCTTGTTAAAAATAAGTTTCCAAAGGCTTGCTGGAAAAAAAAGGTCTTAACTTGCCACTGGAAGACCAACAATGAAGGAATCGTTCTAACTTCCACAGGGAGTTCCAAAGTTTGGGAGCAGCCACAGAAAAAGCCTTTCCGCTGTGTTCCCACCAGCTGTACCTGTGAAGCTGGGAGGATAGAGAGCTGTTCCTCCTCTGTAGATCTTAGAGCTGGCGCAAGCTCATATGAGAAGAAACAGTCCTTCAAACAACCTGGGCCTGAGCCACATACAGCTTTGTAGGTCATAAGCAGCACTTTGAATTGCGCCCAGAAACACACCAGCAGCCTGTGGAGCTGCTGCAACAAGGGAGTTATATGCTTTTTGTAACCAGCACCCATCAGGAACCTGGCTGCTTTGGACCAGTTGAAGTTTCCAAGCTTTCTTCAAAAACAACTCCACGTAGATTGGGATGTAACTAAGGCATGTGTCACCATGGTCAAGTCAGATGTCTCAAGGAACAGGCAAAACTGGCACACTAGCTTTATCTGTGCAAATGCACTGCTGGTCACCACAGAAATCTGAGCATCCAGAATCAGGGCTGAATCTAGGAGTATCCCTGAACTACAAACTTGTGTCTTCAGGGGGATCATAACCCCATCTAGCACAGGCTGTATCCCTATTCCCTGATCTGCATTAGAACAGACCAGGAGCAACTCTTCCTTGCACATGTAGACATGCCCCATGCATTGTACAGCTGTACCCAAAGAGGCAAATGTGCCCTTTTTTAATGCTTGGCAACTTCAGGTTTCTCCACCTAGGATCGTACTTTTACAGAAAGCAAAACAAAAGCAGCAACTCAAAAATCTTTATCAGATAATACTACTTATTTCCATGTCACAACAAAAGAGTCACTTTGAGATAGTTTTCCTTTTGATCAATTATCCATCCTGTCTTTGGGCACAATCTGATTACACCGAAGTATTAAATGGACTGGCATTTGATTAAATGGAAATACCCTGGCTGGACTACATTGTGATCTTTGACCGACTTATTTTGCCTGCTTGGGGATTTCGGGAGTAGTAATCTAAAAAATCTTTACCAATCTCTAGGATTAGACTGTAAATTGCTATACTATTGTTAAATTAATGACTGCAGAATTCTGGGTAAGAAATTGTGATTCCTCAAAATGGAGTAACTTGGCACTGTGGGAATTGACATAAAAATGTTTTCTGTATTTATCTCAATCCTTCTTTCTGCCTGTTGGCATTCCAGATTTATAATGACTTTTAGAATGGCGAAAGCATGTTTTAACTTGCGTTTTTCACCCAAGGTATGGCAGGAGATTTCAGTGCAAAGATCGGTAATAGTGCTTCTTCCCAAATCTTTCTGAAAGGGATTTTTCATTTCAATTTTCCTTCTGACACTTTATTGCCACAGCCACTGTTAGACTGGTTCATCTTAGGTCAGAAAATACTTGAAGGCACACAACAACGCAACAGAGTTATTTTGGCTGCTTGAAGACTGTAGATCTAAATGTCTTTCACATCTGATTGCTGTCTCCCCTTCAAGCAGTAGTAACTGGTCCATGGAATTCAATGTTGATCAGAAGGGATATCTGATCACAGCTGAACTCTATAATTTAGTAGGTCATGCCAGTTACTCCTAAATGAAGGGGAGGCAGCAACTAAGGTGCACCTATTGCAGGGTTTTCTTGCAATATTTGTTCAAAGGAGATTTGCTACTGCTTTCCTCTAAAGTTGAGAGCATTCACTCAGTGGGTTTCCATGGCCAAGCAGAGATTTGAAGCCTGGTCCCCCAAACTTCTAGTTCAACAATCAAACCACAATATCATGCTGGCTTTCAATCTACCTTCAGGAAATCCATTAGTTATATGTCAATATTTTTATTAGGGCCACTGAAGTGTTACAAAAGTGGCACGTAAATGTTGCAAGATTTTGAGCTGCCCAATACTTCCTCAGGCATATATAAATTAAGGATATGGAAAAGATGGTACAAATTCATCCAGTTGTGCTTGATGAAGAGTTCTGGAGAACTTGAAAGTTCATACCACCTAGGTGCCACATTTGTAACATTTTTAGTGCTCCTAAGAAAGGTATTACCAAATAATGATTTTTTTTATTTGTATACTGCATGATGGCTTGATGTTTCATTTTTATAGTTGTACGAGACAACTCCCGAAACTGCAAACCCCAGGATTCCATAGGATGTTGAAAGTGGAATAATAGCACTATAATAGTCTAGTGCGGAAATGGCCTCAGTGTTTTCTCTCTTCTCGTTCAATGCACAGGCTTGCATCCACATATGCCTCCACATGTTTGAAAACAAATCAACTTTAAAAAAAAATCCAAATACTGAAAACTTAAATGTTAAATATTTTTAAAATCATTTCCTGTCATTGTCATAGCTTTGGGAATTAAATATCTCTTAATTACATAAAGTAGCAACATTCTGCTCCTGGCATTTTTTTCCCTAAACATTTACACAAACAAGACAATGAGTTACCTCAATACCAAGGCCTATACTCAACATCAAGATGGATTTTCCTTGTCACAGGTTCCTGTGAGTCATAGATCATTTTTAGAATTTGGTATGATGTTTTTGTATCATTCCTTTTATTGGGGCCGGGTTGTCTGTCTGCTCCTTTGGCTGGCAGTAATGCTATTAAAGCTTTGGGTGTGATGACATGCTGGGACGGGTTATGTTTATACTTGGATTTACAGGCCAGTTCTGTGGATTAGTGCCAAGCAAGGGTTTTAATTGAAGCAGATCTTCTAATGGCTTTGTAGTTAAAGGAGTGTTTGCTACTTTGGTTTGGGTGGCTGTGTTCTTTTTTAGTATGTTGATTAGGAGACAAAAATGCACCAACTGTGTTTTTCAGCTTCTGTTGGATGAGGTTTTAATATGCTCATAACATTTGCTTGCTGCACTGGGAGAGTAAGGTTTCTACTGAAGATTTGTTTTGCTTTGTATGCCTTGGCTGTTAAATTGCTGTTTGAAAGATGACCTGACAAATGGCAAGGTGTCATGTTTACCATCTCCCACTGATCTGTGTATATAGTTTACCCCCCCCATTCCTTCTGCTTGTTGCATTGCAACTGCCTACTGCTAGCACTCAAACTTGCTTGAGGAATATGGAAAGGGGTACATCAGTTGTTAAGACAAACGGACTTCCCCTACGTTTCCAGTAAGCTGGAAGTACTACAGAATGAGTGCTTCTGAAAAGACAGATCCTACTGCTAATTAAAAGAATGTTGAAAGAAGCTGAAGTTTACACTGTCATCTGGACTCCCCATAAAGTTGTGTGGATGAAGTGAGGAAGTTGCATAATAAAAGCATTGTCTTCTTATTGGGAGAGAGACCAGTGGTGAAGATGGAAGAGATGAAGATGAAAGAGTGGATTGAATGGAATGAGAGATTTCAAAGGCAATTGATGCTTTCCCCCCCAATAGAGAACTCCTGTGCCAAGTGGCCAGTTTGGGAATAAGACAGTTTACAAAAGCAGCCTGTGTTACAGAACAAAGCCTGCTAACTGAATAAAAAAGTCAAAAATTTTACTACACTTTCAGGAATCCGTGTACATTTGATCTTAAATTGTAGTTTTTACAGAACATAGAATTTAGTTAAACACAGATTTAAGGAAAATGTATATTCCTTGGGAGAGGCAGCATGGTATAGTGGCTTGAGTGTTGGGAGTCAGAGGCATCTGGGTTCAAATCCCTTCTCAGCCATGGAAATCTGCTAGGTGACCTTGGACAAGTCACAGTCTCTCAGCCTCAGAGGTGAGCAATGGCAAGCCTCTGAATAAATCCTGCCCAAAAATGGCCAAGGATAAGGTTGCCATAATCTGGAGTCAGCTTGAAGGCACAAAACAGTAACCAATTTGGGTGGGAAATAACTCTCTAGAAGTGTCTTGAAAGTACCACTGAAGATAACAGGATATACTGGTACATCTTACTGATTTCAATGGGAATAGTCTGAATCTACGCAGGATTTTTTTTCCTTTTATGACATTATGCAAAATTATAATAAAACTTTCTTTTTCTTATTATAAAGCCTGTTTTTTGGTGGGGGTGGGGAGACACAAGTTGTATTTCATACACATGAAGTCAAGCAACTTCCTTTTTGTTGTTTGGCTTCTGGGTCAGCTTCATTATAACCTGTATGTGGCTGTGTACTCGTGCATGGATGCGTATTTATCAAGTGGACATTTCCCACATATATGTTGGTTTTGCAAATCCCACCAGCAGCACTAACCACCATGTACAAGAACAGACCGTACAAGCACAAACTTTCTGTTCTGGAGAAGGGGCTAAGCCAACAACACACTAATCAGAATGTTGCTTGCTCTGTACTAAATACCATTTCTGACTCACTGCAGCAAATCTTACAATATCTGAATAGGAACTGAAGTTTCCATAAATATGACATACAACCAAGCATTGCCCATAATTTAGCCCCAGTTTTATTTTCGTAGTAGTGGTATTGCAAGTGAATTCAGTGCTCCCAACCAATGATCTCAGATTCCAGTAAATATTAAATTACTTATTTGGAAAACTTGGAAAAGTTAGTTTTTTAATGTGAACTCCCACTATGCTCCCCATATTGATGCCCACCACAGTAAGGGTGTCCTAGAATCATAGAATATAGAGTTGAAAGAGACCACAGGGGCCATCCAGTCTTTGTTTAAAAAAATCTCCAAAGAAAGAGACTCCACCACACTCCAAGGCAGCACATTTCACTGCCAAACAGCTCTGACCATCAGGAAGTTCTTCCTGAGGTTTAGATGGAATCTCTTTTCCTGTAGTTTGAATCCATTGCTCCTTGTCCTAGTCTCTGGAGCAGCGGAAAACAAGCCCACTCCTTCCTCAACATGACATCCCTTCAAATACATAAACCAGGCTGCAACAGGCATATCACTGTGTGTGTACGTGCCTTCAGGTCACTTGTTAGCTTATTGTGACCCCATGAATTTCGTAGGGTTTTCTTAGGGAAGGAATACTCAGAAGTGGTTTTGCCAGTACCTTCTCCTGAAATAGCCTACAGCCCCAGTAATTGCTGGCAATCTCCCATCCAGATATTACCCAGTGCTGACCCTGCTTAGCTTCCAAGATCAGATGAGATCTGATGCCTTTATGGTATTTAGGCTGTGGTGTATCATTACAGTCCACCGTAATCTTTTCTGCCTTAAAGAGGACGCGGACCTCCAATTTTACTCCTGCTTATGCTCTCCTATCCAGGTTCAGATTTCTTGGACAGACTCCCAGATACCTAAATCTTTACAAATACAGGTTTTATTTTATGTGCTCATTCTATTTCCTGCATTCTGATTCAGGTAAAGCCAACAAGGGTGGCAAATCAGATGCCAAAAATCATCTTTATTTTGAACTGGTAACCTGTTCTTTTGTCATTTGTAGAGGTTTTTCGTGGTTCAGATTAACAGAGACTTTCAAAGACTGGTTTGAGAGGTGTTCCATCTCAAGGCAGAACAGAAGTGTGCTCTTATCCTTGGTTTAGGTTCGGTTTGACTCCTGGTTGCATTTGGCCCCTTGTGCATTGATGAATGGAAAAGGGAAGCAACATGCCTAGCAAATCCCACTTCAAGCAGGGCAACCATTCTTAGGCCATTTCTGCACGAGACTGTTATAGAGTTGTTATTCCACTTTCAACATTTTATGGAATCCTGGGCTTTGCAATTTAGGGAGGGGCAAGCCCCCTTCAGACTTCAAAGCCCAGGATTCCATAGGATGTTGAAAGTAGAATGATACCTTAGCTCTGTACCAGTCTAGTGCGGAATGGCCTTAGTTACTTGCCCTCTCACTTTTTTTCAGCTGCTTTTATAATGTCCTACATTTTCCCTCTCAATCCCAGGCTTTAGCTTTCTTTTTTTAAACAAAACAGATCTCCAGCTTCTATAGGAGGGTAATTATAGGAGAAAATGTGCAGCAGTACAACTACCATCAGTAGGTTGGGCAGCTGCTTCTGAGGTGACAGTGAGGCACAGCTACTCAGCATGGTGGCAGAGGAAATAGTGGCCACAAAGATGAGGAGAAGGGTGATGACCTGGCTCTTAGCAACATGGTGTTGCTGGTGAACAGCAGCAACCATGATACTGGAGGCCAATGGTTCCGCCCACTCCTCCCCTTCCTTCCTCTTGTAGGATGCAAGATGAAGCAGGGCTCGTCACTTGTTCCATGAGGGTGGGGAGCAGCCGTGGCACTAGTACTTCTTCCACCTGTCTAGCTGAGCCTTCACTGGCTATGCTGAGCAGCAGCACCTCATCATTGCTTTGGGAGGGGCCACCCAAGATGGTGGTGGTGGTAGTGCTCCAGCCCAATCCCATGTCACTTCCCCAGTCGGACTACAGGGCGGTATAGGAGCAACAGCTAGTGCTTGGACAGGGATCACAGAGAAGAAGATGGAGAGATGGTGACAGAAGACTGTGATAGAAATGTCAATGCAGTGACAACTGCTTTGAGGGCAGCCACCATGCCTGGGAGAGGAAGGAGGAAGATGGTCCTGGTTTTCATCTGTCAAATGTTGGAGGGTGTGGAACACCCTTCAGAAACTGTGCCCCACAATGAAATCTTCATTAGCTCTAAGATGAAATTAATAAGAATAAGCCAGACAGTTGGTTTTCTACCGTTAGCATTGCATCTGGTGGTCAAGGCATTGTCTGACGATTCCTCCAGTCATACAGCTGCAAGCTGCACCAGGGTGAAATATGTGAGTGGGAGACAGTCACATAATGACCCCTCCAACACAGATTATTAATGACTACATCAGGTATTAGCAACTGTGGCTTTCTAGGTGCTGCTGGACTGTGACTCCCATCGGTCCTACTCAGTAGGACCAACAGGAAGAGATACTGGGAGTTGCAGTCCAAGAACATCTGGAGGGCTACAGGACCCAATCCTCAACCGCAATCAAAGAGCTATTTTAGAGACTGAGCTTGAGAATGCCTTAAGTGTGCTGTTGCATGAAAATATGTTCAAACTTCAGATTAAAACATTCTTTGTTGGTGGTATGGGAGGCAGAGATAGAGCTCTTGCTTCTCTTAGCTTGCTTACAGTATGCTGAGTTCTCTAGACAAATTGCCAGAGAACAATAGGTTGGATCCCATCTTTGTCAACTTATACAAACAAATGAGAGTTACTTACTGACTTGTCTCACTGATTCCAATGGAACTATTCAAAGCATTACTCATTCTGGACCCAACTATACCAATTTTCTTCCTTACTACAGTCATCAGTATTAAAGACCCCTGCACCAAATAACTCTACTGTTTTAAATGGAGATGGTAGAATTCCTCAGCTTCCTGTCTCCATAAATTAACTCTTAGATTAATTATTAAATTAATTATTAGATTAAAGACTAAGAGTGGCAAGACTCAATTCCAGGCCACTTTCTCCTCCTTGCTTCTACAAAAGGTCCTGCATTACCACATTATTCCATCTTATAGCAAGTCCAGCAGATATTATTCTTCCCTCTATTGTTATCCCAGTGGCAGACACCATCCCAGGGGGATATAAAATTGATATCAAATATGCCTGCCGTGCCAGAGAGGTTGCCTGGGTGGGTGCGTAGAGAAATAGGTTGAATGACAGAAACTAGGTCAAGGTCAGGAAAATCCCCAGTCACCTTTTCCCAAGGAGACCTCAGGCTAGACATGTCTGCACAAACAAAAGGTCCTCAGCCACGAATAGCCAACTTGAGGGGATTACTGGGTTTTCCCCAAGTTGAGCCACTCTGACTTTGGAAAATCCTGTGAAGGCGAGGTCTATCTACATGAACCAATCATGCAAACTATCAAGTTGCTATTGTGTGACATTTTTCCTTTTATTTTTGCTATCATTCTTCCCGGGAGAGGGCCTGCCCTGGAGGTACATTCTGGTCTATAAGTAGTCCCAGTTTTTTAGGGTCTCTTCGGAGAACTCCTCGTCACTCTAGCAGACTGGCACTCTATTATTTGAGTGATCCCCTCAGCCACCTCTCTTCGCTGAGCTCCGTCCTTCTCGTTGCTTCCCGGACTAAAGACTTCTGGATCGGTGCAGTATCACCGCCTTTACCCCATCTCCACTATATCCCCTATCAATTTTCACCTCTTTCCCTTCTCGATAGGCCTTGTGTGTGTGAGTGAGTGCATTGGTGTGTGAGAACACATTTATTAAGAAAATCCATTTATTGGGATAATTCTCTGGCTTTTTGCTTGGTCTGACCCCATAAAAATTGGGTAAAAGATTCTGCTGCGTTACCCTCCCCCTCGTTTTGCTATTGCCAGTGCTCCTCTAATTTCCCCAGTCTTTGCAATTTTGGAGCAAATCAGGGTGTCCTGCAGGGGACCCCCAGAAATCAGGGTAACACTATTCTTCCCCAACAGTCTTTCCCCTAGTCTCCTGCTGTGTCTTTGTTCACTAATCAGTGAGACCACCTTTGTTTTTCTTCACTAGCCAGAATTCCTATCCCTTCCCTGCATGGCTAGGACTGGAATGTAGAAAACAGAAGAGCTAAAATGCTCCTAGTATATATGTACATTTAGTTGCATCACACACCACTCTGTTCTAAGCATGGCTACTTGGAAGTTTCATCCCTAATAAGCATGCATATGATTTCAGTTATAATTGTGATTCTATGATGATCTCTATGATTTCCAGCAATGATTGTGTTTAAAACCTTCACTTAAACTAGCCCAAGATCCACCTGTTACCGATGAGCTGTGGTTTCATTTCCCAGAGTGAGGTGCTTACACAAAAATATAGTGGTTAAGTAAAATAAACAACTGGAAAATTGCTTTCATCAGTAGTCCAATCTGGAACTTTGCTGGGTTTTACATTTTAAAGTAGTTGTTAATGGAAGGGGGTGGGCGGAACGCCCAGACATAATTTCATGACCCAGGATTTTACTAAGAACATGGAAATCCCATAAATGGGGAGGTCTCTTCCTTATTGACACAATCTTTCCAGCAATTCAAATTCCTATATAAAGTTATATTTAGTGCTGCAGATCATAATGTTCCCAGCAGTGAGTATGGCCCAAATTCAGCAAAACCTTTTGGGCATGCACTTAACTTCAAGCACTTGAGTGATCCCATTGCTGGGCTACAAAATCCTTAAGCATGCCAGTGCGTGGGCTTGTTTTCATTTTCCACTTTATTGACTGGCTCAGAGGTGAATCTTAATACTGCTTTGTGTATCTTTACAAGATTCTCTTTTGGCTCACAGAACTACAAAATATTTTTTAGCAAAAAAGGTGCTTTTGAGAGTATTTCGTTCCTTTCTCTGAACATATCCAATCAATAACACCTATACTAGAAGCCTATTTATTTCAATGTTTAGCAGAGTGTGTGTGTGGTGGGATATGGTAAGAAGGAGAGCTCTGAATAACCAGCCAGATGAAAACCAGACTCCTTCTGATTATTTGGAATCCAGAAGGAGGGAGCAAGTTCTTTCTCTCACTGGCTCTCCAATTTCTTTTTGTGTATGGTGCTGGAAATTTGTACACATACTAATGGTACTTCCAGACTCAAAGTTTTGTCTGCAGAAGTGGGACCTTTCTGATAAACATCTGAAATTGTTCCTTTCCAATAAAGTTTGAATAAATGGAAGCCGAGGTAGCTGTCATCATTGTCTAGCCTTAGATTTATTAGAGACAGAGTTTAGAGGAGTTTTATGTTTTCAAAATGGAGAATAATTTTTGTATATGTGTTATGTGTCTGTTGGGGGGAGTCTTTTTTTGGTTCCTTCCTCACAGCAAGCCTACTGTTGTGGGGGACCAGCAGTCATTTTTAACCCCTTAGTCTGCCAGGAACAGCACTATATTTGTGCCCATTGTGTACAAGTAGTATCCCCCCGCCGAGAAACTTGCCAGAGCCTGGCAGCCAATAACTCAGGGAAGTGCACTATCCAGGGTTCACTACTTTGAGTAGCACTGCTCTAGTGGGACTCTTAATACCAAAGCCATTTCTGCACTACACTGTTTTATTGCTATTATTCCACTTCCAATATTCTGTGGAATTCTGGGGTTTGCAGTTTACTGAGGCCAAAGAACTCTTTGGCTAAACTGCAAACCCAAGACTTTGTCTGATGAACTCAATGTGAAAATCTTTTCCTTCTTGTTCCATCCAGAGCCAACATGACCTGTTAATAAGTCTTCCTCACACCTTCCTAATTTCCCTTTCAGCCTTCCTCATCTTTGAAACATCCTGCCTGACATAAAGATCTAATGACCTTGAAAGTTGGGACAGGTTTTTGTGCCTTTGGGGTTTGGATGTATAAAGGCATTTCCTCCTTATGGCCAAAACATGGCTAGTGGTTTATTTTGTTAACCAAACAAAACAGTAAGAACACCTCCTGATAGATATCTGTGAGACTTAGATGGGCTAACTGTGCACGACAGACATCTGCAAACCACAAGATTGTATGTCTATACAGTATTTGCAGTTAGCTGGCCCAGCAAGTTTAATGTAGGTGGCACATTGATACCTGCTCTAGAACAGTAGACAGTAGGTTCAAATGCCCATGTTAAATATTACCTTCTCCCTGGGAGTACTTTTCTCCTTGGGCTTCCACCTGGGTCTTCTCTTTCTCTTCTTAGATGTAGCGGACTCAGTAGGGCTTTTATGAGCATAGGGCATTTTCCTCCCACACCTTTGGGATGTTTTCTCTTATTTCATGAAAGACAAGGTTATCAATGACTTCTAGTCATAATGAATATACAGTCCCTTGTGTACCAGAAGCTGCATCCTTTTCCTATCAGCTACTGGAAAATGTGAGAGGGAGGCTGCAGTTGGACTCTGTCTTGCTGATGGGCTTCCTATAAGCAATTGGTTGGCCACTATGGGGACAGAATGCTGGACCAGGCAGATTGGCGGTCAGATCTCACAGGGCCCTCATAATTCTCCTCCCCCTAGAATGAATGCTAAACTTGCAAAATTGTACAGCCATACCCCAGTCAACAAAACTGCATCTACAGAGCATTATAGGCGGTTCAGAAACCATCCATCTTTTAAAAAATACACATAGATGATGATATTTTTTTAAAAAAGGGGGAAAGAAGCAGCTGCACAATGTTTTCTGATTGGTAGTGCCCAATGCAATTCACCTGAAGGTATCTTTCTCTATATATACTTTGGAGGTAGATGGAGTCCTCTCACCCCCACATATATCCTGCTCTGAGAACCCTTTGTTTCTTCTGAGAAGGCTCAAACTAAAGTAAAGGCATTGGTGACTTCCGCAGTAAGCCAGTTCACATTTTACCTGCAGTATGGGCTCCTAGAGTATTATCTTAAGTAGGGTAATAATAACCACTTTGGCTGTTATCCAGCATAGAACAGAAAACTATGATTTCTTTAATAATTTCTTTAAACACTGAGCAATATGAAATCCCCACCACTTTTTTATTGAGTAAAAATCTTGAGCTTATTTTATTTCACAAAGGAATAATTGCACAGCACAAAGTTTAAAATGCAATTAAGCTCCCAGCTTTCAAAGCTTCACCACAGAAGGGGGCCCACCAGTATCAAGGAGAATATTTAGATGTTTAAGAATGGTATATCAAATCTTTTTCTTTTAAAGAGAGATTATCTGCAGAGTGCAGACCTACAGGCAGCCAGCAAGCCTTATAATCCAAACCATTGCAAAGAAAAAAGAAAAAGAGAGAGGGGAAGTAAAAGAACATTTGAACTAAGGCTAGTATCAGTCCAGACATCTGACTTCACCTTGGGTTAAGGAAGTGGTAATAATAAACTGAAGCCAGTCCACATTTCCCTCTGCTTTTCTGAGTTTAATAAATTTTGTCCTTATCAGGAATGTGCAGTCAAGCTTAGAATGATAGCAGTGTCATTGTTTTTAATTGCTATTGTTTTGTTAAATGCTATGGATAATCTCATAAGGAGGGGGCAAAATTTCTGCTCCATTTCATAATTCCTTCTTTTGCTTGTGTTCCTCATATTGCATCCAGAAGGTATTGTGGAGAAGCTTGTACTTTACTTAGAAAAAAACGTACCCACTTATAGGCTGTGAATAGATCAACGAAAGGCTGCCCAGTTAGTTGAAAAGTGCTGTAAGCGCTCGCTGAAGTTGATTATAGGTCATTAGTGACCTGCTTTCAGTATCCGGTATTTATTTCAATTTATTCTCTGTCTTTTTGTGGTTTCATACACCCAGAAATATTAAGGCAGAAAGGTAGGATAGCACATTTAATTTTTTTTTTTTTTTACTAATATACAACCTAAGAACAAAAAACAGAGTAGAAAGGAAAAATCAAATCTATTAAGAACAAAAATCCACTCCCAGGAAAGCACTCAGCCAGAATCCTGAATGGCATGTTGGAAGTTCTGATGGTGATGAAGTGCGTCATTGATGTAATCAATAAAAGGAAGTCATTTTTTTCAAAGTTGTCTTGTGTGATGCATCCTTTTATCACCTTCTCATTGTGTGCAAGCTTTTCCATTAGCCATATGTCCAAGATCCTTTTCCACCATCTTTCAATGGAAAAATTACCTGTTTTCCAGTTAGAAGCAATTTCTAGTCTTGCGTTTATGAGAAGGAAGTTAATGAGGTCCTTGTGGTTCCACTGTTTACATTGTGAGTCATATATTGAAAGCAACTAAAGGGTAGGACAAGGATCAACTGTTTGCTTTGTAACAGCACTGATTTTCAAAACCTCAGACTAAAATTGGGTTACAACAGGGCACAATAATCACATATGAAGGTAGGTGCCCTTGGAGCTACAACCCCTCCAACAGTTGGGTGATATGGTTTTTGTGATGTGACTCAATTGAACAGGTGTAAGATAGGGGATGGCACATTTTAATCAGAGCTTGGAATAAGTTCCTTTTTTCACTAATACTTCCCAAATCCATTCTATTCTCTTCTGTGTTAACCATGATATATGGGTGCACAAGTACATGTATATTTCAGTTAACAGAGTAGATGTGTTCCTGGGCATGACTTCTTTGATAGATTATTTGGTACCAGAGGCAGGAATAACATGGAAAGATTAGGAATAGGTTCGTTGTTGTGTCCCTTCAAGTCATTTGACTTATGGTCACCCTATCACAGGGTTTCCTTGGCAAGATTTGTTTGGAGTGGGGTTGCCTTTGAGAGTATGACTTGTCTAGCATCACCCAGTAGGTTTCCATGAGTGAGCAGGGATTTGACCCCTGGTCTTCAGAGTTGTAGTTTAATGCTCAAACCACTATCCCACGCTGGCCCTCTAATAGGTTCCCACACTATGAGAAAAAAAAGAACAGGTCAACATATTTCAGCAAACTTCATAGCCAAAGCTAGCAACATGAAGACATGAAATGAAATAACCAGGTCACGTAAGCCTTGTATAAGTAAACAAAATATTTTGAACCTTCTAGAGACCACCTATAAGGTTCTTCGAAAATTATCCAGAGATTGTGTCTTTGCTTTCACCAGTCTCTGCTTTTCTTATGATTTCCATTTTAGTGACCATTTATCCTTTTTTTTTTTTTTAACATGCTGGAGTTACTTGGTAAGATAGGCTTACCAGTGTTCCCCTTTTCTCTTCATTTTGCTTTCTTCAATAAGGAATTCTGGAGGTAGCTA
The DNA here is from genome assembly GCA_948474755.1 of Ctenosaura bakeri. Lineage (NCBI taxonomy): Eukaryota > Metazoa > Chordata > Lepidosauria > Squamata > Iguanidae > Ctenosaura > Ctenosaura bakeri. The sequence goes on from CAOLHI010000271.1 coordinate 75,986, forward strand.
CTGTTTATATTTCCTATTGCAGATAGGCACACACAACTAGAGTAGAATCAGTTGCAGCACAATCCTACTCTGTCCAGCTCAAGTTTTTTGTGCTGTTTACTATGAACACATTGCTGCAACCTGAGACTGAAAATCTGTGTTTCTCCGGTCTTCCTTCACCATCCTCCCAACGTTGATGCTACTAAAATACTCTCAGCTAGCCAGAGAAAAGGAGTGGCTGGGTAGGCATAAAATGACTTTGTAAATGACTTTTTTTCTCAGAGGATTTGCATTTATTCTAGGGAGAGGAGAAATAAATTCACATTAGCAATTTCCAAAAAGGAAAAAAGTTCTAAACTGATTCATGCAGGACATGAGGCAGGTCACGTTGCATATTGCAAGCAGTGAATAGAGTATAGGACTGTTCTTTTTCAGTGCCAAAATTAGGGTGCTTCCAACTGGGGAGTCTGGGCCACAGCTCAAATTGGTTTAAATTGATTCAGCTTTGAAGCAGTCTTTCAAATTTTTGAAATCGTGGAAAACATTAGGATCTTTCAGTACAACAGTGGATAAACAGAGTGTGGTGTGTAGTACTATCAGAAAAGCTAACATATAAAATGGCATTAGCAAGAGGAGAAATCCAAGATGTCAGTGGCCCCTAACAGGGTGTCAGTCGAAGGAGCTCCTAACATGCTCAGACTTCCAATGGTGCAAAAAGGCAAAGGAGGTAGCGAATGGATTTTGTGTCAGGCAATCAGGGAGGTGGGTGGGGACAGTGAGGCGGCAGGGAAGACGGCACATTTTTTACCCTGAAAAAACTCTCTGCCAATAGCAGGAAAGGTCAAGGGGAAGTAAAAATAGAAGAAGAAAAAAACTCCATCCTTTTAAACTAATTATTTCTTTAAGTAAACATAGTTGTTCCCTGTTTCTAATCTGAGGTTTGATTTCCTTCTAACAGTTAAAGACCTTTGCAGTGTATAACTGCAAACAGTCAGGTGGTAAAAGCTGATTACTACTAAAATGTTTATAAGGGCACAATATTTATTCAGGCCATGTTCATTCTTCACTTTAACAAATATATATTAGTTTGTAGACAGGAAAAATTGTTCCGGACTGAAGGCAGAGTGATGGAATGCATGCTACCCATAGGATTCCACCATAGCTGGCTTGTGTGGAAGGAGGAAGAGGTGTTATTGCTATGTAGTAACTCTGTGAACCAAATTTATGATTTTATGGGATCATCTGATGTTACATAAGTTTTCAATGACTGACTCCTGTGCAAGAATTTAGTTACTTATTTGATACATCAGTACTGACAACAGACTCATAAATAAAGATTTAGCATCCATGACATTGCATCATGTTTTGCCTGACATCCCATCCCTGCTCCTTTTTTCAGAGCTTGCTAGAGACGGATTCATTGAACCGTTTTTCAGTCCTATATTACTGTGTTGTTCATTAGATAATTCTGTGTGGAATATCCCAGCATGAAAAAATACAGCTCCAGTTGGCAATAATATGAGTGATAAAAAGGTTGATGGCATATTCCACTGTTCTATTATGAAAGGAGCACAAACATTTCTTAACTGTGCATACAATCCTTCAGTTGAATGGGCATTGCTCTGCCAGGCAAAAGGGAACGAGTATACAAATACACTCCGTTCCAAGCTGAAAGAGACAAGTGAGCCTCCCCCTTCTTTTCTGATGAATGCCATTCCATTTAGTACGAAATAAAGAACACCACAAGTGCCAGTTTCCCTTTCACGGTTTGTAATTTGTTTTATTTCTTCCTTTAAACATCCCTTTAAGGGTGAAATGAAATCCAACCATTTACAGAGAAAATGATTTCAGTATGTACACTTTGATTTATCCTTACAAAAGTTATTTATAAATTAGACTTAAAGGGCTTCTTCTACTTATTTGGCAAATCCCATATATTCCTTAGCTGATAGGGGGCACAAAGCTATTACGGTTTGCTAGTATGAGAAAGCCCCTATAGAAAGCTCCCTTCCTTGAGAAATGGAGCTCCCATTTCTTGGACTCTTCCCTGCAGAAAACTGCTCAGTTGTTGCCTCAGGAATTGCACTGGACAGTGGTTGTACACCCTTGTGGATCATTTTTCTTCAAATTTCTTTTAGGTAGATAGACCAGCCCTGGTGTTTTCAGTGAACATATAATAAAGCCTGCCCCCAACCCACTGCCCTTCATAAGTGCTGAACCCCATTTCCAGCATACCCACCAGTAGTGGGTATGATGGGAAATGCAGGACAATGCAGACTAAGCCATGTGGAGGGCATCATGTTGGTAGAGGCTGGTGTACAATGAGTATTTCGGGGGGGGGTTATATTGTGCTTAATGCCCTCAAATTCCTCCCTCAACTTTGATCCCCACAGCATTTGCTACCTCTGCATTTTCCCTTTTTAAATATCATCCAGAAGGTCACAAAAGCACTTGGAAGGCTGACAGAAATGCAGGTGTATGGAATCCTGTTCCCTCTTCAAATGGCTTAGCTTAAGGTCAATAAAACATCTTGCTTCCTTGCAACTGGGAGAGTGGCCTCTTAAGGTCTGATCTGCATTAGCAGAAGGCAGAGAAGACAGACAAGAGAAACAGAATGGCATACATAGTGGATGAGGAGCAGGCAGAGACCAAAAGGAAATGTTAGTTCCAATCTGAGCTCTACCCAGTTGTGATTTTAAAAAACATAATCTTGGTTTCCATTTAAATGACTCAGAGCATTTGTCTGTGTCTGCTACAGAAAATAAGTTATGAATTTTCCAGTTTTCTTGTTAACCAATTGAACAACCAGGCTTCAGGCAGATATTAGGGAAGACAACAGAGAGAGGGAGGAGAGAAGGAATAAGATGTCCCAAAAGAGCAGCACTTGGTTCTGTACTGAATACAGCCTTCGGTGCAGTAACCAGTTTTGTCTCATGAAACTAGATAAGGAGGGAAGAATCCCCAAAGTCACAGACTGAGCATAAGTGAGAATTTATACAAATAAGTAAGAATTAATACAAATAGATTACTACCCAAGAATTGCCAGCACCAGAAAGTTACGCATCTTACTATCTTGTATTGTACAAGAGATTGAAGACGAAAAAGTAGTCGAGAGAAGATTGAAGGTGCTTATCTTTTATGCCAAGTTCATATAAAGAGGACAGAACTGTCTTGTACTTCTTTTTTAATGCAGGGAAGAGACGATCGGGAAATGCAGGGGTTGGGGCAGCATCTACAGACATAAAATTAGCATATCCTAGAACAGCCTAGGCTATGGCTCTTCTCCCAACACAGGTGGAATTCTCTTTTCTTCATCTTACTTTTCCATCTGTGAGAAAATGTTTCTTGTTTTAAAATAAAGAGGAGCAGTCTACCCCATTCCTACAATTGAAAAGGGATACAGCCCAGGAGCAATTCTGTGACCCCCGTTGGCACCATTTTCAGAAAAGAGGTAAAGAAGTAGAACATGGCATTGTGAAAGAGAGCGCTTCTCAGAACAAATGGAAAGATAGGCTTCAAATGTTGGCTACAAAGCAGAAGTTGGAAGCCTCAGTTTTTGGACCATAATTCCCAGGAAAAAACAGACAGCATGGGCAAAGGCTATGCTGGCTGATGGAGTCTCTGGAGTTGTAGTCCAACAATAATTTTTCCAAGCTCTCCTACAAAGCAAGCAGTCAGGCGTCAATTACTGGACATAGCTGATGTCCCTGGCCATGACTCAGTGCTTAAACGCTCCTGGAGGTTTGCTAAGAAAGAGTGGGGTAGAAGTGGGAGGCAAAGAGAAAGACAAACTAGTCCTGTTGTTGCTAGGCAACCATAAGAGGTACTCTTCAGTGTCCTTCAGCTCCTCTTGGGGGCTGGGATGAGAAGGAGAAAGAAGAGAGCCAAGCCAGACGTTCAAGATCTCCAGCTGGCAAGCTAGCACTAGAAAGTTAAATGAGTGTAAGACACTGTCGTCAGTATAGTACCATTGGTACACTTACAAGTAGGCAGACACAACACTATCTTAAAGCCTCTTATGCTAAGTAATGAAATATCTCTGCTAAGGACGTCAGAGAATCCACTATTTTCCCATTAAAGTGACAAAAGATGTTTTCAAAACTAAGTTTCCCTTCAAAAACTTATTGATGTGTTTCAAAACATAAGGCCTGCATTGACTGATTGTTCCCAGCTAGAGCAGAGCCCCTGAATCCATTGCAGAGTTGTGAGTCAACTTGAAGGTAAATCCCATTGATTCAATAGGTCCGCTCTACTTAGGACTAACCACACAATTCAGGCCATCCTTCACTGCAGCTTCAGTGAATACCATGCACAAATTTTATGTGCATACATTTCCATTGATTTTAACTCAAAACCAAGAGCCAATAGTGTAGAGGCAGGAGCAGATACTCTTAACATTACATACTTCAAGCAGCAGCAACTTCTATTCTTTAGCCAGCCGCTGCCCCACACCAAATGGGGCCACTTTGCTCATCACCACAAGTCCACAGTGAATTCTGTCAGCAGAGATGTGCAAGGATATTGGCATCTCTGCACAGAAACATGGAAATAACTGATTCACTATGAGGTGTCAGCCATGGGCACTCCGAAGTTTATCTGCATCACTCCCTACTTCTGTAGACTTCAATGTGTGTTTGTGTGTGTGTGTGAGAGAGAGAGAGAAGTGCTGCCTTCAGGTTCATGAGAGGTTTGCCTCTTCTACCTGTCACATGTTTACAGGATGATGTGACTCACACATTTTCAGTATCTCCCCTTTGGGCAAAATACTGTCTTTATGATGCACGCAGCAAGTCAGATCCACAACACTGGTGAGCCTAGATGCTTCTCCAAAGCCATTTCTCTTTTTAGTCACTACCTGCCACTAACCACCCACCCCCTGCTGCCAAATGCCCAAAGTGGTTTTTTTAAAAAAGAAAATAGTGCAAAGTTCCTCAATGTCAACTCTATGGGTCTATGTTCTAACTACATAATAAATAATTAAATAGAGAATCCTTAAATGGGAAGGATTTCTGTCAAAAAAGAAGAAGCCACCATATGCAAATAGTGACTTTAAAAGAAAAAGATGCAAAGCTTTTACTGTAAATTCTCCTTTTCTTCCTCAATGGAGGTCAGTTTCAAGTTTCACTTTGGTGCACTCAAAGAAGGAGACCAGAACAAAGAGTCCTTTCAGAGTCCCAAAGGAATTCAGTGCTAACTTATCCAGTTACAATGGGATCTGTTTCTTGCACACAACAGTGGAGGAGGGGAGAAACTGAGGAAGTGGAAAAAGAGAGCTAGAAGGAGAGGGGGGCTACAGAGTTGCTGAAAGAATAAAGGCAAGGCTAGGAATTGCCTCACTGTGTTGTGCTTCAGAGACAGATGGAGCCTAGAGACTGTGCTGATGGGAGTATTAAGAATTCATGAGCAGTTATTGTGAAAGCCAGCCTGAAAGGCACACACAAAGCACACCTTGTCAAGCAAGTGCAGGGACCAAAACGAACAGTCAGCTGAGCTGAAGCAAAGAAGATGGAGTGCATGCTGGCAAAGAAACGGCCCAATATAGAGGTTATGGGGAAGTTGTGGCATTTCTTGACTGGGTGCTTTCCTATGATTTGAACTCAGAGCCTCAGTTAGCTCATGACTAAGCCCTGCTGGCCAACAAATACACATGTCACAAGAGTCTAAGTGCCTCTCTTGTCTCATACACACACACTTGTAACAAAGGAGCATACTGTAATCCAAGCCTGGGAATCATGTGATGCTCTGGCTGTTGCTGGATTGTAGTCCCCAGCATCTCTAGCCAACATAGTCAATGATGAGGAATGCTGAGAGTGGTAGACCAGTAACCTCTAGAGGATGATAGGAGTCCCATCTTTATTGTAATCAGTATGTTAAAATTTATAGAGTGGTCACAAAAGCCAAAGTTGGAGCTTCAGCTCTCATTTCCTCCTGAGAATGAAAGCAAATGCTTTCTTCCTTTCCCCCATGCAGTAGTTTTGGAAACCACTTATGTTTCACTACCTCTAGTTCATTCTCATTTGCTTCTTTGCTATTGTCAGGGAATCATTTTAACACAGCAACTTGGCGGTCATTCTACAAGGCACCACCGTTTTCTAAAATACCCTTTTCTATGGTGTGCTAAGTGCAACTCAGGATCCTTATCCTCTAACAGTGAAGCACATTCTGTGGGTCAGTTTGATGCTTTGAGAGAGCAGGGGGCAATCTGCATTGAGCTGAAAGTTTAACACTGACCAGAAGTGCCTCATGGTGGTACACCAGGCAAAGGGCAACAAAGCAAGTCTAATGATTCACCATCTTGGCTAAAAGAACAGAGACTTCAAGCAAGCTGAATGCTACTTTCACCTATGCATTGTCATAGAAGACCTTACTCCATTGTAAAGGTGTAGAGGGATCAATCTACACAAACCATTTTTAAATGGCAGAGTGCTTGGGTGGTAGAAGGAGGCATCCTGCAAGTCGGCTGGAGCATAAAGTCAGCAGTACAACCTATCACCTTATGGTTCAGACTGCTATTCCAGAAACTTTGATGCTAGAAAAGAAGCTCTTACTCCAGGTAAAAGATCATCTACAAGACCAACTGAGGTATCAAAAAGGAGTGTTAGGTCTTATTGTTCTGTCATACAAAAATTGTAGAGTGCAAACTTGCTGTGTGCTTCATGGAACCCAAACGTGTATGCTGGAGCATGACTGGGGACAATGGGAATTGTATTGCAAGATGATCAGCTGCAACATTCATGCTCCAGCCAATTTGCAGGATAGATCCTTCCATTATTCAAGCACATCTGGATGGCACTGTTTTGGGAAAAGCAGATGTACATGCAGCACTTTCTGTGTTTTTTAGAGGGATCAAGGGGCATGTATAAGCGCAGGAAAGAATGTGAAAGCTGAGGGAGCCAGAATGGGGAGGGGACCTCAAAGTAAACACACTGTTCCATTGGCAAAGAAGATTTCAGAAGGATGGGGCTCCTACTCCAACTGCACATATATCACAATTTCTTGCAGTTAATGCAGTGGCTCATTGTTTCATATATTTCTTTAGCAGCAAACTTGTCATGGAGTTTACAATACCTTTCACCCTGATTGAAAAGACACAGACTCCATAAAGTAATTCTGGGTCACCTTGGAGCAATTTCACTGAAGGAGAAAGGGTGCAAACAACCACTGAATATTAAGTGCTTGGCACCTGGATGTAACCATGAGTTCTTATATCAGCTCCATTAAACATACAACCTCCTTCCTCTTATGCAAACCACATTATTGGGTATGCAAAAGCTAGACTAACAATATAGCATTGTCCTCAAAATGGCGGCGGCATCATAGAGCCAAGTACCTTTACACCTCTCCTGTTCCAGAAGTAGTAGGATGGACATGAGAGCATCAATATCCCAATGTCTCCTTTCCTTAGAAGTAATTTGAAGCATTACATGCACCCCATTTCAGACAAAAATGTAAACATCACGTTTTGTTGTGGTGGAAGAGGGAAATGTATCTAAAATGGACCTGTCTCTTGTAAATTGCAGCCCTCTTACTTCCACATCAGAGGCTACCAAAAACTTCCATTGACTGAGCAAAATCATACTACTTTTCAGTGTTCATACCCTGCCAGTTTGTAGAATTTCCCTGAATGTCCATGAATATGAGAAGGAAAGCAGAGTTCTTTGGTGCTACCATGCTCCCATTTTTGTGCGCACCCATTCTTACACCAGTGGGTAACAAAACACACATGGCAAAAATATACATATCCAAGATGAGCACAACTCCTGTTGTCAACTACAAAAGTTCTCTCATACATACACACTCACACATCCCCCTTTTACTGAAGTTGCCAATCATCTGTTCCAGCTATAGATAAGAATGCTGTAACCAGTGTCAGTGTGCTCTTTGGCCAAGCTTCATCATATGCTGTGAAGCTACCAAGACAAGAAGAGTTTACACCTGTATACTTTCTGCAGTTTCTGTGGGCCGAATGAGCGTGGCCATATGTTCTAGGAGAACAGAGACTATGGAAGAGTCAATGATTTCAAATGACTCAAAATCAAACTGGCTTTTATAAGGGGAATTCAGTACTATCCTTATCTCAACTGCCAAGACTTTATAGAGTCTCTGACACATTCACACCCTCACTCATCCAGCTGCATGCTCCTATGTATTCTCCTGTCACACAGAGAGGTACTTTCTGTGTAAAATTCTTTCTTCCATCCTACACGAGAGGCAAAGGAGCCATACCTTCTGCTAATTCTTGGGGCTAGTTTCAACTTCCTCTGGTCCTCATTCACATGACTAGGAATTCCCCTCACATACCCATACCCAAGTCTCTTTTCAGGAATGGGGCAGACAGAGACTGGAGAGAACACACACTTCCCCAGCAGGAATGGGTGGGGGAAGGAAGGAAAAACAAAAGAAGCACCTCACTGTTCTGGTTTTCTGTAAGGTCCCATTTGCTCATGCAAGCCCCACTCCTCTCACCCAGCCCCCTCTGCCTTCTGGTAGGGGTTCTCCAGTAAGTAACTAAACCGCTTATAGTTCTTCAACAGATATTTGGGGGCATACATTTGTTCTTTGGGGTCCGCAGGAGGGTACTCCTGGGTGGTGCCATCAAACCACCCCCCAGTTCGGATCAGCTCCCGGATGTAATTAAGATCGCGCTTATCCTCATAGTCACCCCAGCGGGGGAAATCACCATTCTGGGCTGATACTAGTTTGAAGTAGATTCCTTCAGGGGTAAAACACCATGAACAGTGCCAGCCAGCAAAGTGGAGTGGACTGCCTAGTGACCACTGTACCAGGATGTGACCCGTGCTGTTTTCATACTGCCGAAAGCCTGGCATGGTATAGTATTCTCTCCGGCGTAGACGAATCCCATCTGTGGCGTAAACTGTTTGGAGCATGCCCACTGTGCAACCAGAAACCACCTCCAAGGTGCCAGGCTGTTTCCAAAAGAACCCATAAAGAGACTTGCGCATATGGAAAGCAAAGGGCTCTGTCCAACCATCGTAGAGTTTGAGAAAGAGCACTCCATCGCGGGCTGGGATCTCATCTGCGTCATCAATGATGAAAACATCATCAGGTCGCAAGTTGCGGAGTCGGGAGATGCCATCACGAGTGAGAAAAGTACGCAGGTAGTCATCAGCAATCCATCCATCCTGGCGCCCACCAGGGGGGAAATGGTCCAGGAAGACATAGAGCACCTTGTGGCGGATGTAGTCATAGGAGCCGTTGAGCAGCATTTCACGGAACTTGAGAGGACGTGGCTCACCATACGCAGTGAAATTTGACTCGCAGACCACAAAAGCATCCACCACATCGCCCAGCTCATGGAAACGCACATCCAGGAGATCAAATTCATGATTTACGTTGATGGCATTAATGACTCTCCGGGGTACCTCTCGTGGGGTTAAACGATCTTTAGTGGGGAGGTTTGAGTATTGTACCACAGTTGGCACACCACAGCTGGGCCCATGCCAACCAGGCAGGCACACACACTCCACCCATTTACGTCGTTTGGTTCCATTGGTGCTCAGAGGTTTCCGGCTTATGTGTCCTGAAGCAGCTCCCTCTATTTTCTCATCTGGTCTGCCCACGGGTGGCTTCTCCAACACCTTGGTGCCTGGCTTGAAGCAGACGCCACCGGCTTTAGTGTGTACAAAGTATTCTGTTGTATCTTCAGGCAGAACAAACTCAACTTTGTGCAGCTCCTCACTGGCTCTGCTTGGAGACAGAGGCTGGAGCAGGGGTGAGTGAGAGTACAGTGGTGTTCGAAGAAACTCTGGACCCCCAGGTTCAGGGCTAACCTGAGGAGTGACAGGTGCATTGTTCCAGAAAAAGTTAGAGACCAGGTTGGGGCTAAGCGATGCCAGTTCCCTGGGGAATGTGACATAGGAGAGGGCCTTCAGGAAGTGAAGGAAGGAGATGAGGCAAAGACCAGCCATGCACAGAGTCAAAAAGAGCTTGTGGCGTCTCATCTTCATCCTACAATTGGGGTGGGGAGGAGGGAGGAAGGAGAGATTGAGAGAGAGAGAGAGAAAGGTTAAAGCACTTACCAGCCTGCAGAAATGATTTAAATATTGGTTTAAGGGGTTCTGGGGGGCAATGAGGAAACCCAACTGGTGTTAGAATCCTATCTAAATTTGATTCTAACTCTAAGGTAAAGGTAGAGTATAAATCAAGCAATAAAAATACAAAGCAGTATGATTTTTTTTCCTCTCGTCCTCCCCACCAACTCAAGTGGCTTCCCAGATAAATCACAATCCAGGAAGCCTAACACGATTCAGTATGTATTTATGGTACATACTATTTCAAGGGCTCCAAACAAGTAGCTGCAACAAAATACAAAATGTGTCCTTTTACAGATAATGGCTCCATAAGGGTGGCGCAGCTGGATAAATTCAAATTTGGACCTTAGTACAGAGTGTATTAAATACTTTTTAGACTACAGCTCCCAAGAGTCCCCCCAGCCCTTATGGCCAGTGGCAATGCATGGCCAAGTTCTTATGCACCCCTCACCCCCTTTAGATAGTCATATGTATTACATTACTTACCAAATTCACTTACCACATTTTGATGTATGGCAGCCCTGCTGTGTTTGGGGGCCCTCCTGCTCATTCTGCTGAGTGGGACCCTGGACTTCTGCCCCAAAGTCTTGCCTTGATGGCATCTCTGATACATCTAAAGGCAGAAGCATACACTGCCTCAGCAAATGGGTGCTCCCAAGGTTTGACTTCTTGAGGTAAAAACAAACTAGGAGGGGACACTCACAGGAGAGAAGGGGTGTTCAACCCTTCCCAACTTAATTACTGCTGCAAACATCCCCAAGGACACCCAACTCAATTTTTCTGTGATAGATGAAAGGAGCAATAGTCTAAAATTTGACAGGTAGTGGGAGATTTTCAGGAGAAAACCAGTGGATGAGAGAAACTCTAAGCTTCTTCTCACTGGATTTTTCCATGCAGATTTTGTCCACTTTCATATCAACTTCTTGTTGGTAGTATAGGGTAAATATGGAGTTAGAAATTCAATATTTGCTTCATGATACAACATGTAGGCTATAGTTTGTGTCAAAGTCCTAAGTCTCCTTCCTTTGTAGTATGTTCAGTGGAAACCAGTGGGATTCACTTGAACATCAGTATTAAACCACACATTCCTTCAGAAACAGAACTGACCACCTTTGGAATCACTTAGCTTAGCACTTAATACTGATCCTTATGCTGTCTTTTCACTTGTGGTACTGAAAGTCTGAGTGATCATAGTAGATTGACAGAGGTGTAACAATAAGCGTTGAGCTAAGAAGAAAAGCCAGCAGAATCAGGTAACAGGAGTGCAAAAGACAAACAGGAAGTGAAGACACAGAATTAAACTACATGTTACACTGAGTCTTTGGGAAGTGGCTCCGTCTCAATTTTGTTTACTCAAAAATAAGTGCATTCAGCCCAGGGTTCGTGGGAAATGGAAGCTTAAACCTCTGCTCAAAAAATCTGTCCCCTTATGTAACAAGGTTTTTAAAAAATAGGTTTAACTTTTCCTCCTGGAATTTGTCTCCCCACTCCTCATATGTGAGAGTTACCTGCTGCACCAGAGGTAGGAGAGAAAGTTTAAATATTATCTCTGTGTACATGGTAGTCCTGATTCATGGCAAATCCCATATATTTAATTTCAAATAATCACACACAGGCATGTGAGCTACACTATGGCCAGAGGTAGGCAACAATGACATCCTTTATACCTTGTTTTTACAGCCCCATGGCTCCCTAGCCAGTGCCACTACCAATTCACTATGCTACCTCCTTACTTTTCCTGTCACTTCTGGCAGCGAAAAAGACACTTTGCCTTGTGATCTCACAGGACTCTGTGGTGCAGGAAAATGTTCTGGCTTTGTCTTGCACCATAGATTTGTCATACCTGCCACCAAATTTTTGGTGTAATTGGCAACAAATTTGCTAGTAGTGGCAACTGTGCCCAATGGGTTCTTGGACAGTTCAGTGTGTCCTCTCCAACTGCAGGAAGTTCCCCACCTTTGCACTGTGGAGTTGAAATTAAATGTACAGTTTGAGTCAGAGGTAATCTTGCCAGATTAGTAGCATCCCAGATGCTGAGATTTCAAAGCCAAAATCAGAGATCAAGAAGTGGCCTCTGGTGAGATCATTAAGCATGGTATATTAAGCATCAACCACAGTTGGCAAGAGTATATCGTTCACTTTATTTTATTTATTTTTTAAAGGCTAATAAAGGAGAATGTATGCATACAAACTTTTCAATGCAGTGGTCTCATCCTGAGATTCTTCTGCCTTGCCCTGAGGACCAGAGAAGACTCAGGTCCAGGCCCAGAGACCTAGGAACCCTAGTCAGAGGGTTAGGCAGGCTGACAATAGGCTCTGTAATCACTTTCTAAGAAATTATCTAATGCCCAAAACGGCATTAGTCAGAGATATTGAATTAAATTTCTACCATCCCAGCCAACATCACTGGAAGAAACTGTTTGGGGACAGTAGGAATTAACAGTTTACGTTCAGTTCAGAATTGTTACATTGGGGCATTGTTAGTCCTACTTAGAACACACCCACTGAATCAATGAGATTCACAGAATTGTTGACCAAACATTCAGCAATTGATTCTGTGGGTGTACTCTCCTTGATACTAGCAACTAGATTTAGGTTTTGACTACCAGAAGAGTGTCTCACAAAAGAAAGAAGGCATGAGAAATTTTGTTAAGAAAGGAAGAAAAAGGAACTATAAGAGGTGTGATTTTCACTGAACAGAATTACGTGTATACAGTATATGCAGATCAACAGAATAATAGGTAAGAATCTCAAATATCTGAAGTAGTCATTGCCATGTAGAGAATGGCCAACATATAACAAGAACAGCTCAACAGCTCAACAAAGCTAACAGTTAAACTAATCCATGCAGTTATTTAGAAAACTATATCAAACAATAGGTATTCTTTACACGCTTAAATGAGTTTAGCCCTTGTGCAACAGGTATGCATTATTATCTCAGTGTAGTATAATGGTTTGAGTGTTAGACTATGACTCTGGGGACCATGGAAACCCACTTGGGCAAGTGACACTCTCTCAGCCTCAGAGCTTCCTTTGCAAAGACAAACCTCCTCTGAACAAATCTTGCCAAGAAAACTGTGTGATAGGTTCACCTTAGGGTTGCCTTAAGTCAGAAACTACTTGAAGATACACAATAATCTTGTATTTGTTCTAAACAGCCCAGTGATAGCAGAATAGTGCTATTAAAACTTATGCCAAACATTATATTGACTGAGGCAGCTACGTGTCTTATTAGTTACACGATCAAGATCAATTCACAGCATCCAGTTACCGCCTTTTACTGATGCCATTTTAAGAGGGGATGGATTTCTCTATACAGCCTTCTCAAGCAATAAGTTCCTCAGAGAGGGATCTGTCCCATCAGAATCTCAAAAATACTGTAGTGGTAAGAACAGGTTGCTTACCTGTAACTGTGGTTCTTCGAGTGGTCATCTGTGCCATCATACACTAGGAGCTTTAGCGCCTGCGCGGTAGCGTTCGGAAACTTCTAGAGCTTGTTCGCTTGGCGGGAACCCCTCCCCCACGCCGGTACTGCGCATGCTCCTCCCGCCGAGAACGGTCTCTCCTCAGTTCTGTCGTCCGCCGTAGAACCTACAGGGACCTGAGAAAGAGGGGAGGAAGGGCGGGTGTGTATGATGGCACAGATGACCACTCGAAGAACCACAGTTACAGGTAAGCAACCTGTTCTTCTTCTTCGTGGTCTCTGTGCCTTCATACACTAGGAGACTGTGTAGCTTACCGGTCGGACGGCGGGTCAGGTCCTACAGCACGGAAGCCAACACCTCACATCCAAACCGGGCATCTCTGCGCGACCGGCAGTCGAGCCTGTAGTGGCGCACGAAGGTCGATGGTTGGGACCAGGTCGCCACACGGCAGAGTTCATGCAGGTCAACTCCTCGCAGGAGGGCCGCAGAAGTAGCCACCGCTCTGGTGGAGTGGGCTCGAAGCAGGACTGGCGGAGGCTTCCTCGCGAGCTCATACGCCAGTTCAATAGTCCTCACCACCCACTTGGAGAAGCGCTGGGTGGACACTTTTAGGCCCCTCCGACGTCGCCCATAGCAAACAAAGAGATGCGGCGTCTGTCGGAAGGAAGCAGTCCTGTCCTTGTAGAAAGCCAATGCCCGACGCACGTCCAGGGAGTGGAGGGACCGCTCCAACGGTGTCGTCGGGTTCGGGAAGAAGGCAGGCAGGATGATGTCCTGGTTGAGATGGAAACTGGACACCACCTTTGGCAGGAACGAGATGTCAGGTCTCAGGACCACCTTGTCCCTGTGGAAGACCGTGAAGGGCTCATCGGAACGAAGAGCTGTGATCTCACCCGCTCGCCTCGCTGAGGTCACCGCTACCAGGAAGGCAGTTTTCATTGTCAGGAGCCTGTCATCCGAGGTCGCCATCGGCTCGAAGGGCGGCTTCGTCAGCTGCGAGAGCACCAGCGAGAGGGACCACGGCGGTAGCGGCGGCGATACCGGCGGGTAGAGATGATGAAGTCCTTTCAGGAACCGCTTAACGGTATCGTTCCTGAAGAAGGCCGAGGAGCAGATCGTGGCGGTTGGTATGCCACGATCGCGGAGAGATACACCTTCAGGGATGGAAACGCCAGGCCCTGTTGCCGGAGGTGCAGGAGGAAGTGCAGGACGGTCGAGAGCCCCGCGGGCGATACCGGCTCACTCCTCTCGTTAGCGAAGGTCAGGAAGCGTCGCCACTTGTATTGATAGTTGCGACGGGTGGATTCCTTCCTGGCCGCGACGAGGACGGTACCGAGCACGGGATCGTCTAGTGCGATATCCTCCAGGCATGGAGGGCCAGGCGTGGCAGGTCCGGATGGAGGACTCGGCCGCCGGAGTGGGAGAGCAGGTCCGGTGTCGGTGGCAACCGGAGCAGGTCGTCTCGCGCGGCTTGTAGCAGGGGTGCGAACCAATGTTGCCTCGGCCAGTACGGGGCTACCAGGATCGCGTCGGCTCGGTCGGCGAGGATCTTCGATATCGTCCGGCCGAGCAGCAGGAACGGCGGGAACGCGTAGAGGAGTTCCCCGGTCCACGGAAACTGGAAAGCGTCCCCGATGGAGGCACGATCGTGGCCCGCTCTGGAACAGAATCGGCGACACTTCGCGTTTTCCCTGGTCGCGAAGAGGTCGATCGATGGTTCGCCCCAGCGGTCCCGAATCAGTCTGAACGCCTCTCCGGAGAGAGACCATTCGTGATGGGATGAGAGGTTCCTGCTGAGGGCGTCTGCCGTGGCGTTCTCCTGCCCGGCCAGGTGAACCGCCACGGGATGCGTGTGCAGGCGAATGGCACCATTCCCACAGGCCGAGCGCGATGTCGAGCAGGGTCGTGGGAACCAGTTACCTTGTCTGTTGATGTAGCAGACGGCGGTGGTGTTGTCCGTCAGAATCAGGACCGTGCGCCCCGCCACGGCATGGCGGAATCGCCCGTAGGGCTTTCCAGACGGCGAGCAGCTCCAGCGCGTTGATATGGGAGAGCGGTCTCGTCGTCGGTCCATCTGTCGCGGACTCTGAGATCGCCGCAGTGGGCACCCCATCCATACAGGGAGGCGTCGGTCGTTACCGTCACCTTCGGTGTCGGCTGTTGGAAAGGCATCCCCGACATGAGATTGCGTCGCGACTGCCACCATCGGAGGGATGAGCGGACGTCTCCCGGCAGCTGCAGTCGGAGTGTCTTTTCGCCCTCGCAGGGGGTCGAAATGCGGAAAAGTGTTGAAGAGGTCTTGCTCTCAGCCTGGCGAGATATGTCACAGCGGTCGTGGGCCCCAGGGCCCAAGAGCTGCGGGGACGCTTCTCGCAGAAACCCGTGGGGGCCGTACGAGGTGAGCGGCGGCCCGGATCAAGGTTTGTGCTCGAGACTCTGGTAGGTACGCCCTGGCGGAGGTCGAGTCGAGCGTTGCCCCGATGAAGTCCAAGATCCTCGCCGGCTCGAGGTGGGACTTCTTCGGATTCACCGTAGACCAAGGCGGGTCAGGAGTGACAACGTCATGTGGACGTCGGGGAAAAATTTTTCTGTTTGAGGACGCCACCAACAGCCAATCGTCGAGGTAGGGGAAGACGGAAGCGCCCTTCGCCCGCAGGTAGGATACCACCGGGGCCATGCATTGGTGAAGCCCCTTTGGGGGAGTCGAGAGTCCGAACGGCAGCACCTTGTACGGGGTAACAGGTGTCGTCGACTGCGAAGCGGAGGTACCGTCTGTGCTGCGGGCGAATGGCGATATGGAAGTATGCGTCTCGGAGATCGATGGGGGCCCAACCCAGTCCCCTCATGTAGGAAGGGTAGGATCGACGGTATCGTGACCATCTTGAACCTTTTGGGGCGGATGTAGTAGTTCACCCCTCGAGGTCTGGGGATCGGCCGGAGGGTACCGTCGGCTTTCGGTACCGTGAAGTACCTGGAGAAGAAGCCGGTGGTCTTGGCCTTTTCCCCGGGAGCCGCTCATCGCCCCTTTCGGGAGGGGGGTTTGGAACCTTTTCCCAGGAGGCACCGACGGCGGGGGAGTAATAAACGCCGCGGGGGAGGAATATCGAGAAACTCGATGGCGTAGCCAAGACGGACGATGGAAAGCACCCAAGAGTCCGTAGTGACATACTGCCACTCCGCTAGGTGTCGAGCGAGAGTCGGTCGGTCTCCGAGCGCTGATGGTAGGCTGAAGAGTGGGTATTGGTGGGTCCTGCCAGGCACGTCAAAACCGAGACTTTGTCTCGGAGGAGGACTTCTTCGACGAAGCCGGGCGCCGCCTAATCGTGCGTCTGGCCGATGAGCCGGAGGACGGTCTCGAGTGTCCAGACTGGGCCGAACGCTGGAACGACGAGGTGGAAGATCGTCGCCAGGATGGTCGGAAGGTGGAGGCCCTGCGGGTCTGCGTGGCCGGCTGCAGCCCGATCTTTTTTGCGGTCAGTCTCGCCTTGACGAGATTGTCCAAAGCTTCGTCTGTGGACGAATTGAATAGGCCTTCACCGTCGAAGGGGAGATCTTCAATCCTCCTTCTGGTGTCCTCCTGGATGTCGGCCGGTCGAAGCCAAGCATGGCGGCGAAGGCCGACGGATCCCGCCATGACCCGGGAGGCGATCTCCACTGCGTGCCGGGAGGAGGCCATCTGGTGCCGAGCGATGGAGATAGCCTCATTGAAGATCACGGAGGAGGCTTGGCGGATGTCCTCCGGTACCGCTTCCATCGCTGGTTGCAGGCGATCGAGCACTTTCTTCAGGTATGCCGCGAGGCAAGCCTGAGTGTTGGACAGCCTGATCTGCAAGGAGGCAGCTGAATAGAACCTCCTTGCGTAGGCGTCCAACTTCCTGCCCTCTTTGTCCGGCGGGGTGGTGTGTTGCCTGCCGGAGCCCTTCGTCTGCGCGGACTCGACGACCACAGAGTTCGGTGCAGAGTGATTAAATAGATAACCGGCGTTATCCTTCTGCACCCGGTAGAGGGTTCTAACCGCTGCGGTATCGGCTGAGCCGAGGCCGGTCTATCCCAGGCGGCCTTCACCAGTCTGGATACCCGGGGCAGGAGAGGCAGCGGGGCCGTGGAAGGTCGCTTCTCCTCGAAGACGGAGAAGGCTGGATCGTCATCCTCCGGCTCCGCATCGGCGATCTTAAGGCCGAGGGTAGTGGCCATGCGGAGCAGCATCGCAGAGAACTGGTGGACGTCCTCTGGAGCAGAATCTGGGATCGGGTCCCCGAATCCCAACGGAGGAGACTCCTGGGAGGCCGCCTCAGACACCTCAGACTCCGCACTCGAGTCGTATGACTCCGAGCTCGGTGAGTCCTCTCGCCGCTCGCTCTCCGGCTCCTTCGTAGTCGCCGCAGGTGTTGCCTTCCTAGGCTTCTCCGCAGCCGGGGCGGGGGTAGCAGCAGCGTCCCGCTTGGGATGGCTGACCACTGACTTCACCCTCTTGGTGGTGACCGGGGTAGTCTGGCAGGCTGACGTCGTCGTAGCCCGCTCAGTCACCACCGACTCCGTAGGGCGCGTCGCCGTTGCCGTGACCCTAGGAGGTGGCGATATCGCCCGATACCGTGGTGAAGGCTCCCTCGCCCTATGATATCGAGGGGAGGGAGAGCGGCGGTCCGACGGAGATCGGCTTCGGCGTCGACGGTACCGAGCCTCGTCCCCTCTAGGCGAGCGCGATTCGCGCTGTCGACGAGGTGACCGGGACCTCCGGAAGGTCTCCCAGCGACTCGGGCCACGATGGTACCGATCCCGGTACGATGGCGAATGCGACCGATAGGAGGCCGGGCGCTCTCTCCATTCACATTCCTCGCGTACCTGGCCACGTAGGACGCCGAGGTGTATCTGGAGGCAGACGAGCGAGGTTGTTCCTCTCTTGTCTCCCTCGGAGGCGGCGAGGCCACCGGACGCTCGGAAGAGCGGGACCGGGACCTGAAGGAGGTCGAACGCCGCTCCGGAGAAGCAGAGGGCTCTCTCTGCTGCAGGTCGGCCGACCTGCGACGGCTAAGAGGGCGGTGGCGCTCCTCCACCAGGGTTGGAGGGTCTGCCACAGGCGAGTCCGGGCGCTGTTGGGGAACGTCCTCGATCTCATCCTCCGAGAGGTCGACGGACTCGCCTCGCCCTTTGGAAGGCTGCTGAGTAGGAGGAGGAGTAGGAGGTTGAGCGTCCCCAGCCGGGGAGCGCTTCTTTTCCTTCTTTTCTTCTTCTTCTCCTTCTCCTTGCCCTTGCCTCCGTCCGGAGCAGGGCGCTTTTTTGCAGGCGTCTCCGTAAGGGGAGCCTCAGCCTTCCTCGCCGTCGAGGATCCTTTCGCTGACTTGGCAGCCGCCGACAGCTTCGGGATCCTCGGTAACGCCGAAATCGGCGTTTCGCCCGGGACCGAGCCCGATACCGACGAGGTGGACGGAACGGCAGCCGCCGATACCGTCGATGGCGTGGTCGTCTTCTTGTCGGCCATCTTGGAAGTGGAGGTCTCGTCTATCGCCCGCAGAGACTGTTCCCAACAATAAGATTTGAGTCTCGCGGAGCGGTTGCGAAGAGTTTGCGGAGTAAAATCCCTGCAAATTGGGCAAGTCCGGATGTTGTGGGACTCGCCCAAACAGAAGAGACACTCCTTATGGCCGTCGTTGAGGGCAACCTTGCGGCCGCAGGACACGCACTTCTTAAAGAGCGCGGACATAAGACGAAGAAACGCCAAACTCCGAAATCCAAAAAGACGAAAACCGAAGGGGGAGTCCGAAAGAGAGGTCAAAGACAGTCCGAAAGTCCGTAAAACCGTGAAAAAACAGCAAGCCAAGCACGACGTGAGAGGAACAAACTAAAGAACCTTCCGTACGCGGCGGCGGACGAGAAAGAACTGAGGAGAGACCGTTGCTCGGCGGGAGGAGCATGCGCAGTACCGGCGTGGGGGAGGGGTTCCCGCCAAGCGAACAAGCTCTAGAAGTTTCCGAACGCTACCGCGCAGGCGCTAAAGCTCCTAGTGTATGAAGGCACAGAGACCACGAAGAAGAATCTATTGATATTTCTGTAAAAGTGGTAATCCATTGATATTTCTGTAAAAGACAGCATGAGGTCAGATATTTAAGATTAAAGGGGATTTTATAGCTCAAGATTAAAAAGGGTACAGTAATCCTAAAATTAATCTTAAAAAGTGATTTAATGGGTTGTGCTTTTTTTTTATTATGCTTTGAAACTGTTTTAAGTTGATGCTTTAATTGGATTGCTTGTGCAATGGGTTTGCTAAAACTTTTGCATTATTGATTGTTTTAGCTATGTCTTATTTTTAACATACAGGCTTTCCCCATTTATCTGACAGGTTAGGGACTGGAGCACTGTCAGAAAACAGAATTGGTTGAAAAGCAGAACTTATGTACTGTACTGTATGGAAGCTCACTTGGGACCAACTGTGCATATGTTAACTTGAAAAGTCTCTCAGCTGGCTTAGTGCCTTTTTTACCCTCTCAGCTTGCTTTGCAAGCAGTGCATGCATGTAAGCAGTCCAAAGAGAGCCTCTGTAGGCAAGAAGAACTGATGAAAGAGTAGAACTCCTGTAGAATTAATGGAACTTGTCCTTAATTTGGAAGTGTCAAATAAGAAAGTCATCAGATAACACGGCATCCAAAGGTGGGGAATTCCTGGACTGTAACCCACCTTGCGTTTCATATTAGGAGAACGACAAGGTATAAAACAACCCGACAGACATGATGAAAAGAGCAACATGATACAGTAAAGTATCAGCAAATACTGAAAACATTATGAAGACATGGGGAGACACAACTCAAAGGCAGGCAAGGCTACACAGGACTAAGATGTTGTCTTCTTGTTAGAAAGAATTTTCTAAATAGCATATCACCCTTGGGTATCGTGCATCAAAAGGTGACCTACAAGTACACTTACAGATGGGGGTGGGGTAGAAGTTCGACTGTACTTGAAATAGCTAGGCTACCATTTTAACTTACTCATGCTCATTAGCACTTGACAATTGTAGTGTGTTCTGCATGGAACTGCATTGAAAAGTATATGAAAATATCAATCACTTTTGCTGCCAGTTTATGGACTGGCACTAGTGGAGCAAAGCCTGTAAATCCACTTTTACACAATTTGTCTATCTGTTACTGCATTCCATCCAAAGTGTTGTTTCTTATCTTTAAACTCATGAACAGCTTGGGACTGAATACACGACCTACTCTTCTCTTGTGTGCTGTGTTCAACATATGAAGCCTTGTTTCACGTGCTCATGATGACTGGAGCTCAGCAAGCATCCATTACAAGCAGAGCCTTTTCAGGTGCCAGTTCTAAGGAGTGCCTCCTAAGGAATTCCCCAAGGCCGAAGCACTAGCTAATAAAAACCATGCTCTTTAGGAAGGCCCTTGGTCCTACTATCTGTTGCTTTTTTGTAAGTGAATTTTCAGTTTTTCTGCTCAATTTGGGGCTAGATCAGACTCCTTGCAGTGGCCCCTTCAGCATCAACCAGGTTCTCAAGTACCCGTTACCATTATGCTGCAGCAGTTACCTGCCTCTCTTCTTCCTCTTGCTTAGCCAGCAATACCAGTGCTGTAATGGCTCAGGGTGCTAGTGCCAGCTGCAGCAATGGGAACTGGGTGTGACAGGTAAGAGGTCATTTTGTGTGTGTGTGTGTGTGTGTGTGTGTATGCACAATGATAGGAGACCTATTTGACTGGTAGCCAATGATACAAGGCCTGTTTGGGCGACTTGGAATTTTTAGTTGCTGCTTCTGAAACATGTTTAATTGAATTGGATTACTACTAATTTTTTAAATCATACAGTATTTTTACTGTTTTTCCCCTTGGCTGTGAATTCCTTTGTTTCACTTTGAAGAAAGCAAGAGAGAAATGGGGCGGGAGGAGGAGTTTCTTTGGTGTTAGTGACAGACCTTGAATGCTGAAGCTGGCTATGTTCTCAGTGTTCTCTGCCTAATAAAGGGGTGGGTAATCTCATACAGGACAGAAACTGTCTAGATCCTAATGGAAGTTACTTTTTTGTTGCTAATGGAGTTGAAATTTTATTGTCTGGATTTTATGGCTCTTTGTTTTCCAGTTCCCACATGACCACAGAGGGGAGTGATCCTTGCCTGTGCTGATGTCCCTCCGGAACATCTTAACTGACAACAAAAGCAACATCTTAAGACAAAATGTGGGCTTGTGACTCCACATCATCACCTTTTTCTTCTCACTTATGATCATTAACACTTTTACTTGATGAAGAAGGCAGTGGAACTACAAAAGCTTGCATTGCTGTTTTGTGGATTTTGGAATTTGTTGCATTTGCTATATGGCTAACACGGCTACCCCAGATATGCTTCTGAGGTCTTACAGATGTCAGAGATAGAATCCTTGTCTATCTTCAAAAGGATAAGAACTACTGTACTCAAAGGAGGGAAAGGTAGTTCCAGATGGTGCCACACCTATAGAAGTAGCTATTTACACAAACTGCAAGCCAGGTGCAAGGTACAAAAACAATTCACAACTTTATCAAGTGGGATGTAAAGGCACTCATCTGTGAACTGGAGTGGGGGACCCTTAATTTACTCATTTGGGTAATAAGTACAGATGCAGCTGATGATGATATAAAATTCACAGAATTAGTTTGGGCTACTTATGGACTCTGCCAAATTCAGTTGAAGCTACTTCCAAAATTTTGGTTTTTAAAGATGTAGTTAAACTTGAGTTTTATTCCCTGAAAGGGTGACATATGTTGTGGTCACTTCTAAACATACCAATGTAGTGATTATCCCAGGATTAGGGTTAGAATTAAGTCTCCTACTTTTCAATGAGATTTATTTCCTAATGTGTAGTTTGAAGACTGCAACCTAAAACACACTTACAGTAAGCTTCACTGAACACAGTATGACTTACTTCTGTGTAGACATATACAGGATTAGGCAAGACTGGACATATATTGAGCATCATATTCCTTTTTAGTCTGAACCCCAAAGCATCATACTACTGCACCACTTAACTATGGTTGGCTTCAGCGAGTACTTTTTTTTTTTTAACAAATAACTTCTATGTTCTTCTTAAAGGCGGAACTTTTCACTGGTCTCTGTTGAGTTTCATTTTGTTTGCTACAAAACTGTATTCCAGTCATGCCAAGGATTGTTTTAATTTCACCCCTTTGTCCAAAGGTGGGGAAGGTCACTCATGAAATCTTCCCCTCCCAACCTGGGAGCACCACAAATGGCTCTAAGAGATTGCAAAAGGAAGGACAGGCTATAAAAAATCTAATGCAGGAATTATTCATCTTTCAAGTCTCCTTGGAATTTTCCCAACAATGTCAATCTGCTGACCACACTATATGAAATGCTGCAGCAATGCTGTGATGGTCTTTTGGACAGTTATTTTCCTTAATGCAATCTAAATGGGTGCTTTATTTGGCAACAGCTTCACATTACTGTTGACTCATGTTGAGATGTTCATGCACCAGTCCCCCTCCCGCCGCCACTTTTCTAGATTTAAACTGGAAGCACAATTCAGGCCATTTCCGCACTAGCCTGTTACAGCACGATGATTCCACTTTCAGCATCCTCTGGAATCCTGGGGTCTGCAGTTTCGGGAGGGGCTGAGCGGCCTCAAACTCTGACATACTTAACATATATTCTAGATCATTCTCCAGACCCATGGGGAAGAGTGCTCCTTGAAAATGCAGGATAATCCAACTAATACTCCTTCTCAGCATCCCCCTTCCAACCAAAATATGTTTGTCCAGTTTATGAAGATGAGGCCATGTTTTTCAGTTAAGTGTCCTGCCTTTCAGCAGCAACAGCAGCCTGGGTTTCATTACATATTTCTGCATATCCTTACTCTTTCCCTCCATACTTCCCTCCAGTGCCTATATAATGGCAAACAGGGTGCAGGGAGTCAATGCTCTGTAGAGTAACTGAAGTTTCTCAGTACACATCCTTCTATTACAATGGTGGTACAGTGGTGCCATGATACCACCCCCTGTCCACTCTTGCTTGGGAATCATGGCTTTATGTCTCTTCTGACAGAACCAAAGTGACACAGAGCTGCTACCACTTCATTTCTCTTTCCCTTAATAATGTGCATCTCTTTTCAGGATGCTTTTCCATGCATGAACCATTCGCTGACAGCACAGGGAAATGCATACCACTGCAAAATAACAGGTTGTTATCAAATGCATATTACCAGGAAGGCAGAGGGATGGGGTGGGGGACATGCTGTGACTGCAGCAATCTGTCCCTTGTGAAATGGGTAGTTCTGTCCTGAGGGATGCCTGTACCAACATATTGTGCTTACTTTTCCTGTTCTGTGGTACAATATTTTAATGTTAGTCTTTGTTAACATTAGCTTATTGGTCTAACTGATGGTCTAATGGTCTAACTGACATTTCAAATATTAACCCTCCCCTCTGCCAAATCTGAGTTCTTCTCACTTTTTTCTCACTTTCTAACTTTCCTACCACTACCAAATTTGATAAGTATATACTTTGCTAAGAAGCCTGCATTTTTCCTGTCCTTTTCTTCTTGAACTTTAGCATCTGATATGCCCTCTGCAGAATCACAGAATTATACAGTAGGAAGGGATCTTGGACATCACTTAATCCAATCCTCTGCTCAATGCAGAATGCCTGTACAGCATTTATAACAGATGGCTGTCCAGCCTCTGGTTTAAAGTCTTCTAGCAAAATAGAAACCACTATCTTCCAAAGCAGTTAATTCCAATGTCAAACAGCTTTATCCATTAGGAAGTTTCTCCTAATGTTTAGCTAGAATCAGCTTCATACTTTCTACTCACTGGTTCTAATACTCCTCTTCAGCAACACAGAACTAGTCTGCTTCATCCTCAGTTTGATAGCCCTTCAGGTACGTGACAACTGTTATTACATTTCCTCCTCTTTTCTCCAAGTTAAAACATAACCCTGATCATTCTACTGTTCCTCATAGATGAACTGTAGTCTCATTTGTCTCTCTAAAATTTTCTCAGACACCACTCTCAGTGATTCTCATTTTTGCAATTAATCCATAAAGCCCACAACAGAGCTGGTTTCTGAACTCTTTTGAACATCTCTTCCTTCTCAACAATATCAGCAAATAATTTTTTAAAAAAGAAGTGTAACGTTTAAGCTGGCCAGTACTGCCCAGCCCAGCTTTTCATCTCACTATCAGGAAACAGAGAACCTAATGAATTCAAAAATCAAAAGCAGAACAGAGAAATGTACTCTTTTTATCTACCTTTCTGCTTAATTAATGGCTAGTCTCTCTAGTCATAGTTGCCAAGAAGTGAAGCTGGAAGGGTCAAACTTCAGACAATCCTTGCTGCAAAAATTTTATGAATTCCATCAGGCATTTTCCATACCTTCCAGGCTAAAATAACATAAATCTATGGTTTCCAGCCAGTTTTCTATGAATAACTATGTGGATTGCCCCAGGCAAGACCTGGACCTGGCAAATGTTGATGTCCCATCATTTACCAGTGATGTGTCTCTTAGGGAGAAAACAAAGCTAGATGGTGGTTCAACTGAGTTCACCCCTCTAGACAAGGGAATGGGGCAAGATGTCCCATGTTAAAAACTTGGGGAGTGGGACTAAAACATTTCAGTTGCAGTGAGAATGGGAAGGACAGAGATATAGAGATCTGAAGCTGAGCTCTCAGAGTATTTTGGGGTGCACGGATGGCTGGAGAGACTGTGTGATGTAGTTGTTTGACTGCTGGACTAGGGCTCTGGAATCCCTGCTCAGCCATGGAAATCCCCCATATGACCTTGGGCAAGTCACACTCTCTCAGCCTAAGATGAAGGCAATGGCAAACCCTCCTCGAAGTCAGAAAGAACCTGAAGGCAGAAACAACAAACAACTGCCTCAAATCTCTCATAGGACTGAGGGACTTTGGCTTCTGGAATCCTTAAGACTGCATCTTTGCTTGTCTTCAAATTGTCTGTTCATAATTAACAAAAGCAAATACTGCAAAAACCCAATAAGCCAAGAACAGCCTCCTTCCAAAGGAAACTTCACCTGAGAAAGTACTTGAATTCCAGGAACTCAACTGCTTGAAATGGGCAGCCATGGAGCAGGTGATGTTGTAACATATCCAGACCTTTTTCAAAGAGACAGCCATGTTAATATATTTCAGTCTAAGAAGAGGGAAGGAAAAAAAGAGTCTTGTTGCATCTTTAAAACTAACTGATTTATTTCAGCACAGCCTTTTGTGGACTACAGCCCTTTTTTTTTTTTAGAGCTATGGAGTGCAGCCAGCAAGGCAAACATTTATATGAACTCAGGAGGGGATATGAAATGTAGAATAAATTCAAAGTGTATGGCATCTCCCAAACAATCAAAAGGACATAGGTCATCTTCTCAGTCACACACATCAGGACCAAAACATTATTGGGCAACAGGAATGGAGACAGACACCAGAAAGATGAATCTGATGAAGTAGACTGAAAGCTTATCCTACACACTTCTTTCTCTCAGTTAGTCTCAATGATGCTACAAGATCTCTTTGTAACCAGAAAGATGGCGGGTGATGACAGCCTTTTAGAGCTGCTATTTAATAAGAAGAGCAAAAGCATCTCATCTACTGATGTTTTGAATACATACATACACAGCTTGCAAAAACTCCTTTTTTGGACTTCTGCTCTCAGAAACCTCCTCACCCCCAGCTAACACAACTGTAAACATGTCATTCTGCAATTGAAATGTAAGTATATGCCAGTGTATGCTATTTACTGTTTTGCTATGTTGTCACCCATGACACAGGCAGATGACCAAGTCTTGCCCTCAAAATGATGAACCTTTTCTGAAACATTATGACCACAACTGACAGAAAGCAAATCTGTTCTTCAGAAACTGCAAGAAGTAGGGGCAGAATACAGGAGAGGACAATAACTCACCAGTGAAGGATTTGCAGATGACTCAGAGAAAGTAGTCAAGGCTCAGGCCGACTTCCAGTGGAAGACAGTCCTTGGTACTGTAGCTTAGTTCCTTGGAAGGAGAGACTTTGTACTATTTCAGATTATAGGCGGGGAAATCACATGATTAAATGGCCTCACCGTAGTCATGGAAGCATTCAACTTCACTGGTATGCCACAGACACAGGTTTTACCACCTCAGCAAAGCATAAAAGTGAAATGTTTTCTTATCTCCTTAGCTTTATCAGCAATAGATTATCTGCAAATCCACACACTAACAATTCTCTCTCTCTCTCTCTTTTCCCCTTTCTTTCTTTCCTTTTAGCTATCATTCATTCATTAACTTGGGAGTGGCTCAGGAACTATGGTGATTGAGCCCTACTTACAGCTATTGACAAGAAGAAAAGATATTTGCTCTCAATATGGATCATGGCAACTATTCCATTTTGCATGTGCAAATTTTACAACAAATATTGCCTGGACTCTGACAGGCCCCCACACCCATCTTAGCACACTAAACTAGTGCATACCAGTGTAGTTACTAAGTTTGTGTTTGGTCTTGGAACTACCTGATGTGCTATAATCTGATCTTACCATTTCCCTACAGCTATCCTAGTTTGCTGCCCAACATCTTGGTTTAATTTGTATTTGCATTCGCATTTATACAACATAGGCCAGTTCTTGCGCATGCTCTGTTTTAGATAACCTGGAGAACTTTGGAACAGTCAGATAGGGTTGTTCCATGGTGGCCACTCAAAGGGCTAGATCAGATGTGCAGATGAATATAGCATTAGTTCCTGTGCAATTGCTATTCATTCATTCATTCATTCATTCATTCATTCATTCATTCATTCATTCCATTTCTTTCTATGCCACCTTTCTCCCAGAATGCGACCTAAGACAACTTCCAAAACAGTCAGTTAAAAACACTTACAATAAAACTTTAAAAAACAATTAAAATCAATCACATAAAAACCTATAAGACTATATATAATAAAAGGCAGTGATTGCTAATAACAACAAACCTGAGATTAGAGAATCAGATAAGGTTCGCAATAGGGTGGAGACTTTATCCCTTCGCCACTGCCACAGTCCCTACCCAGATATAGCTACTGGCTTCAACTGAAGCTTTCCACCTAAGGCAAATAGTAGGAAGGAAGAGAGTTGCATCTGATACTGTGATAGGAAGATTAATGCCCCCTTCCTTCCTGTACCATAGTCCTGATCCAATATACATAGCCAGCTTAAAAATAATACTACATAGCAACCATGCAAGAGTTAATGACATGAGTAAGATGGCATCATGCTCTCCCAAAAACAATAATATTTATTGTTGGAACAGAACCCTCCAACTAGGAGGAAGAGTGTTAACCTCAAATTTCAGCCTAAAAGAGAGAGAAGGTTGTACTGAAAGAACTATGTGCAATTTAATAGTCAGTATTTCTTGATTTTCCCAAAGGAGGTTCATCAATGACATTTCACAACTGAGATCCTTTAGTGGGACTTGAGAGTTTCCCACATCCCTTTCTGGCAGAAATGTCCTAACATATATTGAAAATTCTAGGCTGCCAGGAATCTAACACTCCCGTGAGAGATTGATGGGATCTCACCATCGGTATAAAAATCATCAATAAACTCCAATGTAAACTGCAAGTTTGGAATAGTCATGTTGGGGCTGCAAACAAAGTTAGGCCATTAGCCAAAATAAACATTAAGTAGCTTGTACAGAACATGTAATTGGTGATAATATTTTAAATATTTGTGTGCTTTTCTTTTGTACCATAATCATTTTTTTTCTGTTACTGCGAGAAATGAAACTGGCAGATTATGGAAAGTCTAGAATTAAGAGTATAGTCAATCTTGCTATGTGGGGAAGGAATGTGAAGACTTCATCAATAAATTAATCAGTTAGTCTGATCAGGAGTGTAATCTTGTGCAATTTCTTCAGAAGTACGTCCCATTGATTTCATTTTAGTTTACTCCTATGTATGTGTGCACAAAATACCAGCACTTATTCCTATAACCAGCAAGTTGTAGCCTTGATCACCAAGTCTTAGACAATGCTGAGAAGGTTGTTAGTATATCACTTCTGGTGCAGAATACCAAATTGTTTCTGAACTGCAGTGGGTTATTCCAACTATAATCAACTCTAGCTCAATATAAAAGGATGCAATTAATTAAAGAATCTCAGCTCAATGATCAAACAGCTACTTGAGAAAATGTAGAGACTCAAGAGGCCATTTAACCTGGCTAACACAAAAGAATAAAATTTATTTTAAATTGGATGTTCCAACTTTACATGGTTCAAGATTTAAGATTATTCCTCTTATGTTAAAATTTGAATCAATTAAAGGTACATTACATTCCTCTAGAAAAAAAGAGCCAAGGCAGGGAAGTCACAAATGACATGAGAAGTCAGAAAAATATGAAAGGCAGTAGGTCTTATCAAAGGTCATTTAAGAGGTTTGTAAAACATTATTGTGGTCTAGAAGCAAAGCTGGATAAAAATACCTCTTAAGGGGACCTATAACCAAATTGGGTTTTATTTATTTGGAATGTGACCATTTTGAATGATTGCAATAGCATAGGAAAACAGGAAGCATCCATGGACACAGTTCTATATATAGTCAGGATGCATAAATTGCACTTGCGCAGTCAACACCGTAGCCCATAGCAGCTTAATCAAATGAAAGACCTTGAAAAACTACACAGAAGTTTGTCCTTCTCACAAGAGAGAAATGGAATCTCCTTAAAACGTTTGGATAAGAAAGAGACTCTTATATGACTGCTAATCAAATTACAAACTACGTGTATTGTATTCTGTAGGGACACTTGTTATTGTCACACAGTAAATTAGGAACAGATTAAATTCAGGAAGAGGAAACTTCCCACAATTAGTGGAACAGGAGATGAGTATTAAGTTATCCAGAAGTTTCTGTGGTAGTATTTTTATAGTGGAGAGTATTTTGAAATCTCTTATTTTATAAATTCCATGAATAATTAAATTGGATGTGAAAAGGTTTACGTGTGTGCCAACTTTGGAGTCTGTTATTAACCATTTGCAGCCTGAATCCAAACAGGATCCTGATCACCCCATATGATTATAGCACTACATATTCCACGTTAACTGGCATGGCATCATCCTACAGAATTTTGAAGTTTTGTAGTTTAATCAGGCTCAAGAGCTCGCTGGCTGAGAATTTT
The DNA here is from genome assembly GCA_948474755.1 of Ctenosaura bakeri. NCBI lineage: Eukaryota > Metazoa > Chordata > Lepidosauria > Squamata > Iguanidae > Ctenosaura > Ctenosaura bakeri. The sequence continues at coordinate 105,555 of CAOLHI010000271.1, forward strand.
AACTGTCCCTCCCTAAACTGCAAACTCCAGGATTCCACAGGATGTTGTCATGGCAATTAAAGTTGAATATAGTACTATAACAGTATAGTGTGATAAATTTGTTGTTGCTGTGTGCTTTCAAATAATTTCCAACTTATAGTGACTCTAAAGCAAGCCTATCATGAAGTTTTCTGGGGCTGAGAGTCTGTGATGCGCCGAAGGTCACCCAAATGAGTTTCCATGGCTGAGCCAGGAATTGAATCCCAGTCTCCAGGGTTGTAGTTCAGTGCTCAGACCACTATACCATATTGGTTCTCAATAGGAGCCCTTTCCGCACTGGACCGTTATAGCACGATGATTCCACTTGCAACCATTCTATGGAATCCTGGGAGGGGGCCAGAAACTGCAAACCCCAGGATTCCATAGGATGTTGCAAGTGGAATCATTGCGCTATAACGGTCCAGTGCAGAAATGGCCAGTGTGATAAGGAAATAAGTCTATTTGTGACATAGGCAACATTCCTATGGCCACTTACCCAGATGCAAGCCGCACTGAACTGAAATGGAAATAACTTCAGTATAAACACACAGATACTTGAAAGCACTTAGAATTAGTTAGTTGGAACAAACTTGTTCCATTGCTTTCATCAGAACTTAAATCACAAGTAACTCTCAAATAATTCTTGTCACAAGACAGTGCTGTGGGAAAATGAGATGGACTAAATAAAAGATATTACATATTTTATTGGGCCAATATGGTTTAGGGTTCCAAAATTTGAACTTTATTTTTCCTTTAGACATACAATGTTCTTTGGAGGTTTACAAAAAAATCAAGGAATTGCTTCCTATCCAGACATGGGCAAATACTTGTGCCTAAAGAAAACAAAAATAATCTTGTAAATTTACAATGTATCAAACTATTAGGAAGAATAAAAAGCATTCTACTTTAAAGGTTTCATCCAGGAACTTGCATTTAAAAATTAAAGCAATAATATGAGATATAGTCAGAGGTTATCTCTATGTATCAGAGGTTATCTGACTAGAAGAAGCATGAATCATGAACGATTCATTTGAAAAGCTTTACAAAATTTTTTGAAAGGTACCCTAGCATTACACACTTGGGTTAGAATGACTTTTCAAGCAAAGAAGTGGGAGGGGGTGCAAAAAAGGATAAGTCTCTTGTACTTTTAATAGCTCTGCAAGATAAGTGGCTTGCTACAAAAGTTCTGCCTGCTGAAATTCCCTTTACTATACCATGATTACCAGTTGCAGAAGTCCAGTCCTCTTTACATCCACTGTATCTCTCAGAAAACATCCGTACAATGAACAGTGAAAACTTATTCGTATCTACTCAGACACAAGTCTCATTGAGTTAAATAAGATTTATGCCCAAACAAGTGTAGATAGGATTTGCATATTAAGAGCTATGTCTAATCAAGAACCATTAAAATTATTAGGAAATTCTCAAGAGATTTAACAACTCTAGTCCATAGTTTGATGCTGCTGAAACTCTCAAGTGTGAGATTGAACAGAAGGTGAGTGAGGGAATTCAAGGAATAGCTGGAGTGCAGGACTTAGCAAATGCCAATGTAAGATCTGTACATTAGGTCTATTTTCCCCAACAAAATGTATCCCTGCCATAGCAGCTCATGCCCCATCTCCAGCTAGTCAGGTACCAACAGCACTTATACCATCTCTACCAGTCTGAGAGTCCCTAACATCCATTCAGAGTCCATGTCACTCTTTTATTTTGTTCATCCATACAACCCAGCCTCAACAAGCCACCTCAGAGGCCAAGAAACATGGCTTCCAACAAAGCATTTCTTTTCTCAGCAAGCTATTGTAGCAGGGCGAGTTAAGCTTCTCTTGGAAAAAGAACCCACTGAATGAAAGCTTACCTTGCTGAATCTCTTTCCACTTGCCTGTGACCACCAACCATAGCAGAAAAAGTCCTGATGGACCACAAAAAGAGGGCGCTACTCTTAACACAACACTGAGAAGTTCTGGTGCAGGAAGTGAGCCTCTGTTGGATTTGTAGTACTTAGGCCTCACTGTGTCCCCACAGTTGCTAGGCACTACTGTGCCTAGGCCCATATCTGCCAGATTGTCAAATTGATCTGACCCTTCTCTCCTTGCTGGGAGGCAAAGAGCTTTTCCGTTCCCCATTAGTTGTTAATTGACCATTACAGAATTGCTTTTTAATTGATGTGTGCAACTGTCCCAATTTGGCAGGGCCAGTACTGATTTAATCCTCAATCATCTTGCTATTTCAGCAGTTTTTAAAATGTCCCAGTTTCTCTCCTTCCCACTTTTCCCCTTTTCCTCAGCTGATTTCAAAATGCAAAAGTGTTTAACTCAGCAGGGGGAAGGTAGGGGAAAATCTTGTCCTTCCAAGTAAGCTTGGGCAAAAGTAAATTACTGCAGCCTTTCCTAGCTTGTGTGTTCTTCCTCATTGATAACTCATCATCTTGACCTCACTCTGATGTTGTATGGCCACATACATTCCAGTTTTCATTTTTGAAATGTTGGATGGTATGCTACTGGCCTTGTGTACCTGTGTTTTTTGAAACACTTAGATATTGAACAGACAACAGATAATCTGAAAGACAGAAGCAAGCAAAGCCATTTCAGACATGATGGCCTCTCAACAGACAACTACTGAAAAATACCTCCATTTAGTGCCAACAACAGCACTACATAGTATATGTACAGTGGACCCACCATATCTGCAAGGGGTCTGTCCCAGGACTCCCTGTAAATAGCAAAAAATACAAATGCTGGTATCTCATATTATTAAATGGCAGCTACATGTGAGTGAACACTTCAGAGTGGATGCATTGATATATCTGCCATTTTTGGTATAGGATGTGATGCTCCACAGTCACTTGAATTCACAGATCTGGAAATTGCACACACGGAGAGTCCACTGTACTTGTATTAGAAATTGTTCAGTTTTCTTGCACTACACACACCCTTATACCCTATGCTCATTAATTTGTATGTCCCTCTTTTTTAAGCATTTCTAACGTCTTTCCCCACAGGCATGGCAGATCTAGAAGGCACCAAGCCAACTGACTAACCTTTGGCAGCCAGAAGCAGCCAAACTGAATCCTATCTTTCAATGTATGGCTAAGCCACCAAAGTGGTGAAATCTTGTCCTCTTCTCAACTCCCAGATGCACATGGAAGGTGGCTGCTGTTACTCACTGCTAAGGGAAATAGTCTACACATGCTCAGATAATTCCTTGTAAGTACTTTAGATGTTTTGTTCTAACATTAAAAAAGTGCGGGGTGGAGGTCCAGGACAAGCCCTGGCATGGACAAGTAAAAGTGTGGGCATTTCTATGTCTTGATTACACTCAGCCTTAGTTGGTTTGCTAACTGCTGTTCTTGGGCCGACGGGTTTTTAGTTTGAGAAGGCACTAGAGAATTGTGCTGAGTGCTCTAGTGGTCCTCCCTAACCTGCAGATCCCAGGATTCCATAAGATGTTGCCATGGTGGTTAAAGTGGAATAATGGCACTATGATTGCTTACTGTGAATGGGCTTCTTGTCTGCTCAACTCAACATTTAGTTGACTGGCTAATAGCTGTGCTAATTTAAGAGGGAGTTCTGGTGCAATACATGAACCTCTCCTGGGCTGATGGAGCTAGGCTTCAAAATGTTGATAAATTCTGAAGAGCCAAAAATGTCGTGCTAATTGGTTCATAAGTGACTATAGCAGAGATGGGCAACATGCACCTACTAACCATTTTTGTCTCTGTTTCCTTCCAACCACCTTCACCCTATGTTCCTGCTGCAGCAGCCAAATTTGCAGAAAGAAAAACTGTTTTTCCTTTTATTTTGTCTCTGTACTAGCATAATTTGGTGGCACAGTGCCAAATGTTGCCCCCAACCTTTAAAACAACCATTTCTGCTTTAAAGCAAGCCTTGTTTTGAAGCACTGTTATTATGCTACTGAAATAGGGTGGCAAATATTTTTGAGGGGGAGACTCTGGACCACAGTGGGCTGAGAAGTAGCAAAGCAGCCCAGAAGTTGTTCACCTTGGAAAGGAAGATGAGATAGGGATGAAGAAAAGGTAGTAACAGCTGGATCACACATTGCTCATTGTGAATCACCATTGTGGATCTCCCTTGAGGATGTCAAGACTCCCAAGTGGAAACTGGAAGAACCTTGAATTCTGACCAGGATCAGCCAAGACAGGGGAATCAAGCAGCTCAGACTGAAAAATGACTGTGCTATTAATAAAATTGACCATACAAAAACAAAACCAGAAACGAAATTACAACACTTCTTATTGTGTCAGGCATGACGATGTGGCCTGCTGAAAGGATGTAGGGTTTAACATGACCCCCTGCAGCAGCTTTGTCCTGATTTAACATATTTAATCTTGAAGAATTTTAATCATTGTCCAAACCACTACATAAATTCTCACACAGAACCTAAATGGAGGCAAAGGATGGAGGGCAACTGTGCTGTTAACATACCAAGGATTCCTTTTCTTAAAGAGGTATTCCACTTCTGGGTGGTCTTGCATTCCAAAACTTCCTTTCTCATTTTTACTTTAGCATTCCTCAGAACATGATTACACTGCAAGAATTACTTCTGGAGTACAGGTGCTTGAGACTAGGTTCACCTGGTGAAGCAAGCAAAATTTCTGCTCCCTTCCCAATTAATAAACAACCAACCAATCAGACTCAATACAAAGATGGAGACAGGAAAGGAAGGCAACAGCTACTATTAAGATTAGAGACCCGCAACGATCTCTCACAAAAGAAAATAACTATGAAAACTAGAAGCAGTCAGACCCCATATATTCCCAAACCAGCTGAAAACTGATGCAAGAGAAGGGTGACCACATATTGCTTCCCAAATCTTTTAAATATTGCCTTCACTGCAGTGGAATGAGATCTTGGAGCACTCTCAGTGCAGGGCTTCATCGAATGCAAAAGAAGTCAAGGCTAATTGTTGAGTTGAAATGGGAATTTCAGCTGGTATAGTCTGCATGGCAAGGTGCATGAGCCCTGTCCTCTTTTGCATCTCAACACCCTAAGCACATATTCCTTTCTTCTGGATCAGCACAGCTGCATTTGCTTTTTTTATTATGCCCATCTCTTACAATATATATTGATTTCAGAATTTCATAATGAATGGAAGCAATGTAGAGATTAAGAAAAGATATATTTTCTCTGTACTCAGCAATTCAACAAACTCTTCCCTGTGTTAGAAAACTGACTGCTAATGATATTATCTACCCAAAAGTACAATATAGTGGGTCCTCGGTATCCACTAGGGTTTGGTTCTAGGACCTCCCATGGATAGCAAAATGGATGCTCAAGTCCTATTGCTGCAGCAAAATGGTGCTCCCTTATCTAAAATGGCAAAGTTTACTTTTTGGATTTTTTCTTGAGGGGAGGGGACATTTCATGCCATAGGTAGTTGAATCTGTGAATACAGAATCTGTGGATATGGAGGGCCGACTGTATTCTGTCCTATTACCTAGTGATCAAGAAAACCAAAAGACACTGCATGCAAAGTGACAAGGAAAGGGGCAGACCTGCTTCTCTCCCCAAAATGGAGTCACCAGTGGCAGAGAGGACTTTACTTCTAATTCACTGGCATCTGTTAATACATGTTTTATTTTACCATCTTTATAAATAAATGGTTTCTATTTTCTTACAGGGGAGGTGGACAATTTCTTTATGTCTGGTGATCCAGACATGGTTCCTTCACCTTTATATCTTGTACAAGGCTGACATTTCTTTGCTTATACTTGTCAATCTATGTCTAGCATATTCCCCAGAATTTGTTGTTTTGGTCGCCTGGGCTTCCCGGTTTCCAGGAACTAATCTTATTCATTACTCAGATGATCATCCATATTCCACCTTGAGCAACCTTTAAGCATGTGGATTACCAGGAAATTATTGCAGAAGAATAGGTTGCAGCTTTATATTATTGTTTATTTCTCTTCAATATATTTAGAATATTTAGATACACTCTCCTTAAAGGTACAGCTTACATGTAATCTAGGTGCATATTACACATTACATAAAATATTCATATCAAACATGTGTATTTTAAGATATTGCTATGTATACAAAGATTTCTACCTCTTTTAGTTATAAAAACCTGTTACATAAAACTACAACCCACATCTTGGAGTGTATATTTATAGCTTGTGCTTGTGCATCAATTAATAAAAACATCAAGAAATGAATTCTGCTTATCATTCTGTTTTTGGCTACTGCCTTGGGCAACTGGAAAAGTTGGACAAGCTTGCTGGAGCACAAAGGTAAGTTCCAGGCTACCATCCAGCCTATAACATTGGGAGCCACATTGCTGTGGGCCACACTTAGCTACTGCTGAATTCACCATGATGGCAAAACCACTTGTCTCCCCATTGCATTTTCTTCAAAACAAAGCAATTTTGTTACTTGTTTTCCAGACTAATAGTACTCCTGGAAGCATGATCAGCACTGTAAACACAATGTGCACATCTTGCATGCCTTGCTTCCGAAGTGGTATGATCACTGGAGGCAAGTTTTATGAAGTGGCTGGAAGATTCCATAACATGAAGACCCACTAAGATTCGCCCTTGTTATATATACTTCTTTTTCTACTCATAATGACAAGTTTGTTGCTAGTTTCTATTCTCTAAAAACTTTCCAACAGACCATGTCTTCAAATTATCATTTTATTTGGACACATCAGTAATCACTTACTGTTCTTCAAATTCTGCAATTTGGGACATTTATTTAGTTGGCATTTCTAATTTACTGGACACATGAGGAATCTTCATTTTTTAGATCTACATTATTCTAAGCCTGCACATACAGTTATCTTCTCGAGCAGTAAGTAACTGAAGTCAAGTGTATTATATACTAGAGATTGTCCCCAGGACCTGCTGTTTTATTGTTTAAAGTATCAAGTGATTTATAGCATCCTGAATTCATATCCGGGACATAAAGAAACATAAGCAAACAGATCAGCAAACTACTGGCACTACCATTCATCTGTACTTTGGACGACAACGCATGAAAAGCCTTAATGTTCTTCTTTATCTAGGCGCTAGTAACTGCTCTAATGTGTCACCCTCCCAATTTACAATTTTATGTTTAGGGTTGCTCTATATGACAGGATCAGAGTTCAGAATGACTTTGACAGATTCAACAGGCACAAAAGTAACAAAATAAATGTCAACAGGGAGAAGTGTAAGATACTACAGCTAGACAGGAAAAATGAAATGCGCAAGTATAGGATGGTTGACACCAGCTTTGGATGCATATACATATGAAAAGAATCTGGGGTCTTAGTAGACCAGAAGGTAAACATGAATCCATAATACAATGTGGTCATCAAAAAAGACAATGCAATTTTAGGCTGCACCAACTGGAGTATAGAGTCCAGACTAAGGGAAGGGGTAGTGCCACTCTATCCTGCTTTGGTGACATCTCACGTCGAACATTGTTGTCTGGGTCTGGGTACCACAGTTCAAGAAGGTTTGGGCAAACTGGAATGTGTCCAGAGAAGGGTGACCAAGATAATGAGAAGGCTGAAACCAAGCCATAAGGAATGACTTAGGAAGCTGGGAATGTTAAACTTGAAGAGAAAACGAAAAGCCAATGTGACCTAGTCATCTTTAAATATGTGAAGGCACGTTATTCAAAAAATGGAACAAGCTTGTTTTCTGCTGTTTCAGACACCAAAGTGCCTCAGGGCGGTAAACTCTACTTCCTTGGAGATCTTTAAACAGAGGTTAGATAGTTAACTCTCAGCAGTACTTTCGCTGTGCATTCCTGCATGGCAAGGGGTTGGACTGATCGCCATTGTGGTTCCCTCCAATTTTATGCCTGTTTTGTGACTCAAATGTGTGTACGCTGCTGCTGTTGATAAACTGAGGAGGAGTTATGGCTTAGTTTTCATGTCACCATTGCAGAACACCTGAAAAACAGCAACTCCAGAACAACAACATATTCTAGAGCTGTCCCCTAAGTTAGTATCCTCTAGACATGACGGTCTACAACTTTCAGACTCACCCAGCCAATATGGTCAATAAATATAAACTTTTCTCTTATATTGCAAAGTCTTATTTAGCTCTTTCCTTGTCTTTCTTGCAGCTTCTCAGCTCTGTAGCTTTAGCACATCTGCAGCTGTTGTGCTCAAGGTTAAATGATGATGAAAGAGAGATATAGCTCATTTTGCCATGCCTTGGCAGCAGTATTTTGCTGTGGAAGAAGAAACCAAGGTGAAATGAGTGCTAAAGTGTGGAGAGAGGGATGCTCCAAGAGGAAAAAGAACAAGCCCCAAGAAGTTTAAAATTCTATAATATTCAGAACTACACTAACAACGCAGGTGAGATCCCTTTAAAAACCCGCTTCTGGTCCTCCAGACCACCAAGAATATACTGGACCAGCTTCGCCCACTCATATCAAAAACATTTTCAGGGACCCTTGCAGGACTGCATGTCTTTTCTGGAGTAAGTATTCTGGTAAGTTTAAAGTATAAGGGGGAAAATGCTTCAGAAAATCAGAAATAATTCTGAACTTTTTAGCTATAGACATCTTGACCAATTTGCCAGCTAAGTATGAATCTTTTAGATCATCTTGGCAATGATTTCTGCCACCAATGGAAATGCAGAAAGCAGAGGGTGGGATGAGATGAATAGCATTCTTTCATTGTGCAGTCCTAGCATACAGAACAAGTACTGGAAAGCACATATCAGCAGAAAAAAAAAAGGTTCCACATGCCTATGGATGGTCCATATTTATTCGTTAAAAAAACCCAACACATTTTGGCCTGTTTATAAATTAGTTGGCCTTCTTCAGGGGCATAATTCCAATCTACAACAGAAATTTCTGGAGTTGCTGCTGCACTCTCTTTATGAACTGGACTGATATGCAATAAATATATCCCTGCCCTAGATAGACAGCTGTTTAGTACTACTGATCAGAAGACGAGCAGTTGTTTCATCTTTTCCCCCTCAGTGGATATTCTGTGCAAAGATTAAAAAGATGAAGGAAGCAGGAGTAAAACAAGGCTACAAATGAAAAATAACATCATGTAAATACCCCATAAAATTCCACAAATGAGGCAGGGCAACTGCACAATAAAAACCTCATCTGAATGTACTATGTGTTTACTCTAACCATAACTAAATCTCAAATCAACTCTGATTTCATTTACTCTGGAGATGAACTACAGTCAGCCCTCCGCATTCACTAGAGTTAGGGGTGCAGGGCTCTTGCAAAAAAAGTGCAAATATCCAAGTGTGTGTGTGTCTGTGGGAACGGAGTCTCGGCTTGGTGGGGGGAGTGGGCACCCAGGATCCAAAATAGGTCATGGAAAGGAGAGGGGAAGGGGGCGGTATGGTGGCCCTATACTTCTCCTCTCACACCTGTCTTCTTCCTCAGGTGTGAGACTACATTTCTGGTGTGGGACCAAGGGATTGAAAGAATATTTGTTTGCTATTTATTTCCCAGACAAGAAAAGGAAGAGTATAATAGCAGCCACAAGACTGTTGTGAGGTTCTTTACACTTGGGAGTACTTGTCAACACAGGGTTTCTCTGCATAAAAATGTTGTTTTCTGTATAGAAGCACAATGTGTATTTTTCCATAGAAACTGTGTTTTCTGTGCAATAAAATCATCATCATCATCTGGATTTCCACACAGAAATGTGTTCAGGAACAAATACTTTCTAGTCTGAATAGCACCAAGAACTGTGTAGAAATCTTCTCATGTTTTCATCCAGTAGGAAGAATACAGCAAGAATTATTCATTCCAGCCTGCAAAGATGAAGAACACAAAGATTTACATCCCTAGTGGGACTTCATTTTGATCAAAGAAGAATTGTAGTCACTTGTATCAGTCCGATCTGTCCATATACTTCCCTCTGTGTAACACATTACAATTCAAACCAATTCTCTCTTGCAAATTTATCCTTTGTGCCATCTCCATTTTTCAGTCTCTGGCTGGATTGAGTAGGCCTGGCAGGTCAATTCAGGACAAGAACACCCCTTATTTTCCTGCCTGTTTCTTTTCCAAAGTACTCCATGTTTGCACTGTTTATTTTTATTCTGCATTTGATGGACTAGTCTGTGGACTTAATGAGGCCATATATCTCTCTGTTGGTACAGAATGTTTAGTTGTATTTTAAATACTGGGCCTCAGAGCCAGATTCAAAATAAAAAAAGATTTTCTTAAGACAAAGCAAGGAGTTAGCTGTCCTTGGTTTTTAAAGCTCTGCTTATTAATGAACGCTCACAAAGATACATTAGCACTTCTCTTTCAAAGGCAATCAAGTTGTTTTTCACGGATTACACTGTGTACAACCCCATAAAGCCATTTCAATATTGCTGCAGGAGCAACCCTCCTTGGTATATAGCTGTCCAAAGGTCACATAGAAAGATTCTGAACAGAAGAAAAAGAAAAATGTAAAAACACTAGAATGCAGTGCAGAGCTTCATCATCATATTTCTGCTCAACCAAATGATTTCCTAATTTAGCCTTCTCCAAATCAGACAGATATATGCCATTACCCAACCCAGAACTTGGATGGTGGGATTTGTAATCTAAAACAACTGAAAGGCAGTGCTAGATCAAGTTCTAAAAGTCCTGAGAAAACAAAGCAGTTTTCCTATTTTTTTTTTTATCTTTGCCCCCACCCCTTTCTGGAAGCAGAGCTCATAAAGAGGAAGGTAGTGGAACTGCAAAACCTAAAGAGCAGATTACTGCTAAAAAACAACAAGGTAGAAGCTAATTGGGATGGTCAAACTGAACACACAGACAAACACACGCACACACCCCAATCGTCCCTTCACTTGAGGTTTGGCAACAGGCTCACTTTCCCACAGTAGCGGCTCAATTACTGTCTTGGAAGAGAGCACTAACCCCTCCTTTTATTCCTCCTCCCTTTTGGTCTAAGGAGTCCCTCCTTGGCAGCAGGCATCTCCTCCAATTCTTCAGTGGATATTTGATAACAAGCCAATCCTATGCAAAAAGCATTCTCTCTGCCTCCTGCCCCCCACACTACACAGAAAAAGGGAAACCTGACTCCACACTCTAATCTTTGTGTGTGTGCGCGTCTTTTCTATCCTTCATTTTCCTCCCATCATTATCCAAATTCAGTATGAGACCACAAGGCCCCTCCAGAAAGCTTCACTTTTGCTCAAGGGAGTTTCATTTGATCCAAGAAGTATCTTGTTTATTTTTCCAGCCTTCTTTTGTTCTCCATTTCCTCCTCTTTAGCTCTGGCGAGACCCTGACAATCACTTCAGGTCCACTTTTATATATAAGATTCTCCTACACCACTCCCACCCAGGCTTTAAAGAATCTTGCAATGACCCAGGGTGCAGAAGAATGAAAGATCCTAGGCTGCTCCCTTATGTGCTCAAGATGACTTGGACCTTATTGGTAAGACGATGCTCTGTCCACTTAGTTTTTCTGCTTGCTCACCAGGTCTTACAGCTAGAGAGTGAGAGGTTTGTCTAGAAAAACTGATCCAGAGCTTGAAAAAGTGACCTCTTATGGACTGCAATCCTTAATTGTCACACCCAGCATGGCCAGCGCTAAAGGATTGTGGGAATTTTCATTAAACATCTAGAGGGCCAAAGATTCCCTGATGCAGAAGATTTGATCACAATGGATATTTTGCAACAGTTATCCCAGATCTATATTCTCAACGCATCAAATTTGGTCACATCAGGGAGAAATGCAGGAATTGCCTTCTCCAGGGATATCAGTTTTTGCCCTCAGATATTACTCTGTAGTATTTTCTACTATATATGCCCTTGCCTTCACCATAAACCTTTCTCACTGATAAGGTAAAGTAAGGGTTTCTAAAAAAGACACCGGATATGTGCATTGTACAAAACTGCTTCCTAGTGCAATTGGTCTCAGAGATAATGCCTCTCAAAGCTGTGAGCCGTAAGATGCCCACACATGCCCAGTGGAACACAGGATCTGCTATCCCAGCTAGGAGCCATAGCACAGAGACAGAATTTTACATACAAAAGATCTCAAGTTCTACCTCTAGTAATGCTGGGAAAACTCTTTGGAAACTGGGCACAACCACTGTAAATCAGTGCTGATACTATCTGTTTAATTGTATTTTACTGGTAAAATTTACTTGGTTTTTTTTTTAAATTTGTATCTTTCAAAAAGCTTGTTTGTTAGTTGCCTTGAACCCCAATTTTGAGGAAAAGACAGGATATAAACTAAATGAACAGAAAACATAAGGCTGCCACCCCATATGGATTCAGATTGTGACCAAGATCCTATTTGAAGCTGGTGGGGCATAAAATTAGCATACTTGCATTAACGTCCAGAAGGCTGAAGTCAACTAATGAGGAATGGTGAGAAAGAGCTCTAGTGCACATCTGCTGTCAGGGGGCATCCATTTGGATTAGGAAGGCATACTTGAGCTGTATGTCAATCAGGAGCTACTAGAGAGTCTGGCAAAACTGTTGTGCAAGTACTGCATGCAACATCACCAAACATAGTCACACTATTATAAATCCGAGTTATGTTAACATAAAGCACCCAGAGCATTCACTCATCCATAAAGCCTAGCATTAGCTACCCTAACTAACAGCAAAGACAGGGAAATGTTTAATCAATACTTCTGGGAACCTTAGCTAAATGAGATTTACCGGTATGTGTTAGGAAATCAGGAGATCTTGAGCATGCAGATGGACATTGCTAGATAATAAGCACTCTCCTAAGTGTGCGGATCTTCCATGTTAATTCCACTTCCAAGCAATTGTGGAAAAGCAATGGCCAAGCAGTAACGGAGGATTCTAATCTGAAACATGAAAGGATTTCTGCTGCGTGCAATTTTTTTGCAGTGATTCATGACCCACCAAATACAACACAGTAACCACAAAAACTGATGCGCATTGCTATGGCTAGGAGGCAAGACATAGGAGCACCTGTGTGCCTGAAAACATGTGGTCAAAAATGTACCCAGGAGCCTTAATGAAACTGTAGCTCCTGGGCATGTGTTTACTTATTTTCAGAAACACAAATGCCCTTCAGCTGTTTGTAGAAAATGTGTAGTCCAGTGCAGCAAGACAGGAAAAAAAATTGCACCCATTGCTGGAACCTCACTCTGAAAAAGAGCAATATTTTACTTAATTTGATTGCAGACCACTAGCCAATTAAATAATTACATCAAAATTAATAGAAAATCTAAGTTTCAAGAACTCTTTTCAAATATTGTATTCAATCAACACCCATGACTTCTTTTGTCAGTACAGAATATTAACAATAAAATAAACAAGGGAGAAATCAGATTCATTCACAGTGTTTAATTCTAAGATTAACAAATGCCAGTGAATGAATTCTCTAAGACAGGGAAGGGAAATTTTCTGGGATTAAGTGGCCCCCCTGAAACTTGAGGTGGGGCACATTTCACCCCCAAATTTGCTGCAACCATAAAAATGTGGTTATAGATGGTGATTCTACTGCACAAATTCAGAAGCCACTGCAGCAGCTCTCTATGGTGCCCAGAGAGGAGAAAACAGGAAGAGAAGGAGCAATCAAGAAGAGAAGAGAGGAAGACAGGAAGCAGGAAGCTATAAGCATCTATAATACATTGTTGGTGATGGGGTATTTTGGTGGTAGAAGTTTGCTGCACTGCAAATTTTTATAGTGCAGTTTTACCAGTGAAATCAACAGGATAAGGCCACGAAGCAGAGATCACAAAGACAAGTGGGCAAATCCCAGATATACACCCCATTCCTCAAACTTTATGATCCCACCCCCTGAAAATGCATTGGAACGACCCTATGGTTACCAGTACTTGATTCTTACATGATTTATCCAGCTTGGGAATTCTTTGAAGATTATACTGCCATCATCATGATGGGCTGGAGGTGGGGCAAGAAAATGCAAAGAGACAGAAAACTCGTCATGATTTCACCTGCTCAGATATAAATCGCCAGTACTATAAACACTATCTCCAGCATTTACAGGAAATTAGAAGGTGCTGTTCCACTGCACAAATAGCCAATAAATAATGCAAAGCGTTCTTAAATTATGCAAAAGCCATCCTATAGTTCTACAGGCTCTGCCAAATGCAGCTGTGGACAGTAAGGAACTGCAGGAGCTAGCAGGAAGGATCTCAGAATACAACACTTGTGCAACAAACATTATATGATGATGATGATGATGATGATGATGATGATGACGATGATGATGGAAGGGCAAGCAGCAATTAAATATGTAGAGCCTGGAAAAGATACTTTTCGGGACTACGACTCCCCACCCCTGCCCCTGTAACTCTTCCAGTCTCTGAAGAATGTCATGAGAACAGAATAGAATAGGGTTTCCAGGTTAATACTGAAATACTGAGATTTCGGGCTCAAATATGAGACCTAGAGATGACTCCTGGTGATTGCATGAGGTACCTGATCTTATTTCATTAAGCATCCATCACAGTTACTATGTCATCCGATTTTTTTTTTAAAAAGGTTAATAAAGGAGAATATATATATATATATATAGACACAGACATACAGACACTTTAGAAGGCAATGCACTTGCTCCGAGATTGATCCCTCTCACCCTGAAAAGTGGAGTAGAGGAGCCAGGCTCTGACATTCAAGGCCAAGCCCCCAAGATCTTGGGAACATTAAAGGAAAAAGGAAAAACACCCACCTCATCAGACTCAACAGGCTCCTGCAAGCTGCAAAGACACATGTCCTTTCACAAGCATACAGCTGAAAAACATGCTTAAAATCACATTTAATGTGGCCCAAGGATGTAGCAAACATCAAACTGTCTTCCCTCTTCTTGCAGGAATTCAGTATAGCACTGACAGTGACAGCAACTTGCCTATACCAAAGGATTTTGCTGAAAATCCCTGCTTCTTTAGCTTCAAGGTAGGGGTGTGTGTGTCATCAGAAACCTTTACCTACTAAAAAGGACAGTAGGATAACTCTTCAGGCCTGCTTCACCCATTATATAAGAGAACACTTCCACACCCAAAAAGCCTGACGGCACCTTTTCTGCAATGCTTCAAGGGCATCTGCAAATCCAAGAACGCCCAGCAAATGTCCTGGTTCATTGCAGCCTTCGCTAGCAGTGATTCCTAGGGATACACAGTATTTATTTCACTTTTTATATCTGGAAACTTCTCTGAGACAACCAAACAGCTGTAGGCTTATTCCACTGTTTCATTTGGACTCTATCCTCTTTGATGAAAGAAGAGGCCAAGATTTATCTATCTGCAGCCATGAAGAAATCTAAGCAGCCATAGCTGCTCTTTTGTCAAAACCCTTTGGGCACAAGAAGATGGTTCTGTGTATGCCTATTCTGTTTGCAGAAGATGTCTGTAAAAACTCAGAAGACTTGCATGTACTAAACTATGGGCTAATGCATTAAGATGTTATTTCTGCAAGATCTATTTGGGCAACAACCAATATTTGGATCCACAAAAGGGAAATTAGATTACTATCCATGGGTATATGAGCATTTCTCACATTTTTAGGTTGCACAAGCCAGTTATACAAGTCTTGCTGCTGAATCACAAGGCTTCTAGCATCAGAAAAGGGCTGCCTTTGGATTTCCAAGCAGGGTTTTTAGGTTCAGTATGGACTATGATTTCAATGCCTTTCTGGCAGTTACAGACATGGGTGAATTTCAACTAGGATGCAGTTTTTCACCACTGTATGACAGGAGAAGCACTAGCTGATAAATTACAACTTTTCTCTTTTATGCAATTCTTTATAAAGGCACCAGAAGATGAAGACCCAGGTATCTTGGGTAAAGAAGGAAAGAGGAATATCTAACATTTTTTTTATTAAGAGAGGAGGTACGAATTAATTCAGGGAAGTTTAAGCTATCCAGTTAATTTTTATTAATATTATCCCAGACTTCCTGATTCTGCTTGTGGTAATTGTCTTCCATTTCTATTATTAAGGCTCATCACAATTCCCACATGACTTTCAGGTGCCTGCCACACTAAATTACCTTATGCTGCACTTACCCACATCAATCACAATGTGAATCAAGAATTTCACCCATTATTGATCTCAATAATGCTATCCAGACCACTCCTGAATACCCCAATGTATGTTATAATCATAAATCCATTTAGGTAAACACCATTCCAGCCTCAGAATTATTCCTGTACTATGAGGGCAAGACACCTCTAATAATTTGGGGGCACTTTGCCATCCCCAAGATTCTTTGAGGACAAAACATGAAATTAAGAAATTAAGACAATCTTAGGGCTCAAATGGAGAAAACCATAATATTCACCACAAAACTGAACCAGTAATATGGGATTCAAACAGCTTTTCAAGGCACCAGTGTGTGCTCAAGAGTGTTGTCTTCATATAGCCCTGTTTACAGTTCAGTCTAATTACTCTTAATGCTATAATAAGTATTCTAACGTAACTAAAACCAACATAGCAATTACACAAGGAAGATTGCAGACAAGTGATTTTGTGCACTGTGGCCATTTTAAGGAGTGTTTTATCTCTCACTAACAAGTGCATTTCAAGTAAGTGTTCTTTAGTCCCAAACACACTTAGAGACAACCCAACAACAAGAGAATTTACTTCTAAGAGCTTGAATGTACACAAAATTTAGGTTGTGCCTAAACTCATGCATTTTACTTTAGGAGCACCTAATTTGGTCCAGGTGCTAACTGTAAGTATGCGTACTTGGCCGTGAGTGTAATCCTGTTTGATAAAAGCCAGCCGAAATTGCCTCTATGTAAATAAACAAAGGTGGGAGAATGAGTTCAGGTTTCAAAAGTGTCTTCAGAGTCTAAAATTTAAATGTATTTACACCCAAAAACACAGAAAATGGAGAGAGAAAAATTAATAAAATTGAATAGCAGCCATGGCTAACCTTTTTCCTGCCAGAACTCCTATATTTGCTAACACCTTTGGCTATGATTCTATGCAATAGATTCACTACATCAGTAGAGGGTTGGGCGAGATTAGTGGTTCTCAGCCTTTGACACTGCAAGTCTTTAAAACATCCCCACCCCACCCCCCAAAAATCCCTGACAATGGTTGAGGCTTCTGGAAGCTGAAAGCTAAAATACCTAGAAGGCCAATGGCAAAAGGCCATCTCTGAGATATTTACCAACTCCACATCCTCCACTTGCCCAGATTTGGCAGGGACAGTCCTGATAAACTCTCTGTTGTCCCACTTTTTCAGTTACTTTTAAAATGTCCCAGTTCCTCTCAGCATTCCACTT
Source organism: Ctenosaura bakeri (assembly GCA_948474755.1). Taxonomy (NCBI): domain Eukaryota; kingdom Metazoa; phylum Chordata; class Lepidosauria; order Squamata; family Iguanidae; genus Ctenosaura; species Ctenosaura bakeri. The sequence continues at coordinate 122,745 of CAOLHI010000271.1, forward strand.
TCCCTTTTGTTCTCAGCTTACTTCAACTGCTGCAAACTGAATTCAAAGTGCAAAAGGAGTTTTCACTCAACTCAGCAGGATGGAGAGGAGGGGACAAAATCTTCATCTTTCCTGTAGACTCAGTCAGAGGAGGCAAACTGCTGTTACTGCAGTCCAGGCCTACTTGGAGATACCCCTAGATATCTTTTTGATATCATAATTTGGCTCTCTTCCACCACTCCTCTCCACGTGTTTGTGAGGCCCCCGGAGAAGCACAGAACTAGGCTTGGCCACTAATTGCTGAACATTCCATTCTCCACCCAGGCAGGCCAGAAACAGCCAGATCCTTGCTTTAGGACACTTCTCTGCAAACACCCTCATTATGTATGCATGCTGTTTACAAAGAACTCCATGCCCCAAGCAGGCACCCTGGCAAGCTGAATACTCAACTGCCAAGCACTGAGCATTTGCATACTGTCTACCTCTTTGTCATGCTAAATTCTGACCTTTCCAAAGCGTTGTCCCGCGCCCGAAACGCATTGTTTTCCCCGAGTAAGGCATAGCCTGCAGTTACATTTCCCTCTATAAAATCCCCTGATTCTGAGACCATCCTCGGATTGCTCCCAAGTTCCAGACCGCCTTGCTGCCGCTTTGCTTGGCGAGCTTCCCCTCAGCTCCACATGCTGAGATACATCGAACCCTAGCATCGCTCTCTATCTCCTTTCTGGGCTTCAGGAACAGGTTTTGTATCACCCGAATCAACTATCCCTCTGAAAATCCCACTATCAAACTCACACCTTTATTTTCCTTAGTTATCTGTGTGCGTGTGTTGCTTACATTGTGTGCCTGTATTTAATAAAGATCATTCATAATTTCCAACACAGTCTGCTTCTTGACTTGGCCTGACCCCGTAAACATTGGGTTACAAGATCCTGCTGCGTTATCCTGCCTCTCGTAGTGCCAACCAGTGCTCTTCACTAATTTCCCCCATCTTGTGTAATTGTAAGGTTATTTAGGTGTCCCTCCCAGGACCCCCAGTAAACAGGGTAACACTGCTGCAGCCTCACTTAGTTTGTGTGTTGTTAAACTTTTGTTTGAGCACACTCTCATGTTGCTTGGCCTCACATGCCACAGTTTTCATCTATGAAATGCTGGGGGGTATGCAACTGTAGAATTTTGTTTTTCAGGCAGAGGAAACTTCTTCTAAAGTTTAACAGCACTTTTAACAGCTCTATTTGTTTCTATTTATTCTGTACCTCTTAAAAGCACAGGAGCCCTTCCACAAGAGAATTTATATCCCTGCAAATAGTTTAAAGATCAGGTTTCTTCAAAAACAAAACATTCCAGACTGTTCTACCAACTTGCAAAGTATTGCTCCTTCTTAATAAAAGTTTATGGTCTAGCTTAATATATACAGGACTGAGGCCTTTCCCCTTACTCCTTTGTAGGTTTACTGGGAAATAAGTCTTAACAAGTTCAGCAGCATCTACTCTCAAATTAATGCTTAGGATTGCATTCTGAAGTGTTTAAAGAATTAACAGCTTGTGATTCAGTGGGGATCCAACAGAGCAAGTAAAGCGCCATACCTTCATTCTCATTGATGCAGAGCTTGGAAGAGTTACTTTTTGGACTACAACTCTCAGAATCCCCAGCCAGCATGCCTCCCCTATGCTGACTTAGTGATTCTGGAAGCTGCATTTAAAAAAAAAATCTTTCCCAAATGCTGCGGGGATGGTGTTACTGAACACACACTTCTTCACTTATGCTGAAAAACGAAAGGCTTTACAAAGAATGAAAAATAAAAACAAAAGGTTCTTACTGATTTTGTGCTGATCTCCACTGCTAGATAACAGGACTCTACACTTGTTTACAAGCCCCTGGTATGATCTCATAACGGATCTGGAACAGAGCTCTTTCTAATAGGCAGAGGAATGATTAAAATAGAACATTAGACTGGACCAATGCCTACTTCTTATTTTCTTACCCACCCCCAAGGACATTTTTCCACTGCTTTGATGAAGCCATTACCCAGAATCTTGGTAACCTGTCAGATTTTGTTCCATGTTCTCTTTCTAGAATTCTTCAGAAAAGTAATTTCATTTCAAAGAACCTCTACTTCCCATTCTGTAAAATGGTTGCACTGATACTTCTTTCCCCTGGGAACAGCTGATACAAATTGGCTACAAACATGAGATTCCTTAATTAATTATCCTTCCTTAGTGAATGCTTATTAATTCCCCACAGAGAAGAACTGTATACTCACAGGTATTTATATAAAGAACATTCAAGTTCTTTTTACTTTCCTTGCCTGATCATGGTTACTAATTAGTGGGTCTCTGCTGACATATATTCATAGATTCTAAAAACAGATTTGTTTATGTGTAAGTTCAACCATATTGAAAGCACTTACTTGCAAGGGGAAAAGAAAAACATCTATCAATGACTGATTAGAGTAAACTGGTTTTTAAATCCTATTTATTGAAGATGTTTATACTCTGCCTATTTATCTAGATGACTCCACAAGGCACCTTATGATAAATCTTAAAAACAATAAAAATATAATAAAGACTTTTAAAGGGAGCAGCTAACAAAAGACCCCTATGATCAGCTGAATATGAGAGATTCAGTGAGTTTATTTATTTAAAGTATTTTTAGTTACTTTTTAGATATATTCATCTCACACCAAAGCAGTATTAACATGTAAGCAGAGATTGAGAAGCCCTTTCACACTACACAATTATAGTATTATGATTCTGCTAAGTGTCATGGTTTTTGTTGTTTGGGGATGGATACCTAGAATTCTCAGTCAAAGCAGTCTAGTGCCTCACCAGATTACAAACCCCAGGATTCCATAAGATGTTGCCATGTAGGTTAAAGTGCATTCATAGTGTTATAACTGTCACATGGAAGGAGACCTCGAACTACAAAACTAATTATGATCTCAGTTAAAGGCAATATGGAAGAGGAAAGTAGGAGCCCCGAAGGTGATAAAAGGAGCAAGGTGTCTGTTAACAGGAAGGGAGTCTGTTGTATATGATACACCACTGGAAAGGCCATGTCTTTTGTGCAACCAGAGTAATTATAAGAGTTGGTATGTGCTTATCAACTGAAATAATCTTGAGAGTTACTGACTACTTTTAAGAATCCATTAGTCGTCACATCACTAATCAATGATTAGAGTCCCAAAGCTTTCATACCCCCCAACACTTCACAGATGAAAACTGGGACATGTGTGGCCAAGCAACATCAGAGTGTGTTCAAAATGGCAAAAACTATTAACGGGAAAGGACAGACAAGCTAGGATTAGCTCCAATAGTTTGCTTTGGCCTCAGTCTACAGGGAAGCCAACATTCCATCTCTGTCTGTCCTCCCCCATGGTGCTGAGTGCAAATTTATTGTACTGAATTCAGTTTGCAGCAATTGAAGTAAGCCAGAATCAAAAGGGAAATTGGGAGGAGGGGAGAGAAACTGAAGAATTTTAAAAGCAGCTGAAAAAGTGGGATGGGAGAGAGTATTAATCATGACTATCCTTGCCAAAATGGGTCAGTTGGCAGGCATGACCTTTCACTTGCTGTCTAAAGGCTAACAAATATGGAGTGAGACAAGCCCATCTGGCAAGAAAATTCTAGAACCTCAATACCACTATGTAAGATAGCCAGGGCAGGGTTCCTGCACCTGTAATACTGTAGTTCAGAAAACAGCATTTCACCTTGTGCAATTTGTATGACAAGCTAAACCTGTTGAAATTCTTTTCATTACATGACTGTTAAAGATGCAATGCAATGGCTCTTTCATATTTGACCACTCTACCACTGCCAAGAAGAACCTGTTCTACTTTCTCACCCACTACTTTAAATTGCAAGGGTTCAATTAACAGATCCCCTGTAGTGTGCAAGGATGCACTCCTATAGGGTAGGGGGTAAACAGATGGAGTTTTAATGGCTGCATGCAATCGCTAGGCCTGCAGCTCACCTCCCAGTCTCCCAAGAAGTAACTTTTCCAAACTTATGCTTGTAAACCTCCCATTTCCCCACTCCTCCTGTATTTTTTTCTTTTCCATAAAACTGTTTTGAATTGGAAGAGAGAACAGCTGCATAATATCTTTTGATTGGTAGTGCCAGGCATCTATCTCCTGAATTGGAGATTTTAAAACAAAGTTTGGAGAGCCATCTCCCAGAGATGCTTTGGCTATGGATTCTTACACCAGCAGGAGTTGGACCAGATGGAAGCCCCCTGAGAATCAGATCCATTTGTGTCAGAGATTTATTGAACACCTGTAGACTTTCTTTCTTTCTTTCTTTCTTTCTTTCTTTCTTTCTTTCTTTCTTTCTTCTTGTTTTTTAACGAACATCTTTCCCTAAACCACTGCACCTTTTCCTGCATAACTAAAGTAGGGAGCTTTTAGTGTGTTTTGCTTGTGTGCTTTCAATAACCATTCAGAAGAAGCTACCAAGCAGAAAAAGCATTGCCCATGATTTACTTACATTATCAACTTAATTTCTCACTGGCAGGATGAATACATTGAAGCAAAACCAATTTTAAAAAAGCCAAAAAAGACCTTCCCAAGTGTAAGCCTCATTTTAGTATAAACCATAGGATTGCCAGGTCAGGTCTATCCTGAACTCTGAGATATCAGGGCCAAAACCTGAGGTATGACCTGTTGTTATGTCACAGGATGCCCTGATGGTGTCAGTAAGTATCAATTACAGATACATAGAGTGTGCCATTCAAACAAAAAATGCACCAAATATAACAAATGGGAAGAAATATATGCTGTGCACACCCTTTTCAAGTCAATGCTCTTGCACTGAGGTTCTTTCCCCTTGCCCTGAGAATTAGAGAAGAGGAGGCAGGCCCTGAAACTCAGCATCCTGCCTGGAGATCTAATAATCTTAATAAACCATAAAGTTAATAAAAGTCCATGCTGATAGTGTGGGGAAAGCTATGTTCACTCTAACTCCAGATGTTTTTTGGCCTGCAATTGCCATCAGCCCTCACAAGCACACCCATTGGGTAAGCATGTATCAATTAAAAACACAAATATCTCAGTGACCACAGTTGCCCACCTCTGCTCTAGATCCTACTGTAAGCCCTACCAAGTGAGATGGATTCATCATGTGGTAGATGCACGGCATGTGTCCTGCAACCTAACCTGTGCTCCAGAAGCCACCCTGTTGTCAACTGTTGCAGTGAATGACTTCATCTTGTCACCAGTATTATAATATGATTCACCTGCAAGCCTGGTTGGTTTCTGTACATGGTCTTAGAGGAAGGAGAGATCCCATCTTGCTCTTTGCCTCAGGAAGCAGAATGTTTTGGACTGACCCTGCCAGTGCTTGGGAAATTAGTTTAAGATCAAACTTTGATTGCAGGAAGAGAAGCTGTTTCCCATCCTTGGTCTGGAAACATGTTTACTTTCTGATTTGTGAGAGCTAACACATAACCTGAACTTATGTTTGTGGCCTTTTTCAAAAGTATGGAACATCAACCCAGATTCCCAAGCACATTTGGATTCCTAATTTATTAGGCTCACTTGAAAGTCATGCCGGCTGTTGCTTTAATATTTACAGTGCTCGTTTCATAGACACAGCAAGAAGCCTCTGCTATAGACAAACAGTCTAAAATGTCTTTCTAGTATAAACCCCACCTTCCTTTTATGGTTAACTGTTGTATTGACTTCAGCTAAGCTAGCACGATACTTAATACTTAACTGGAAATGAACTGCATAAAAGAATGACAGCTGGATCCACAAAGCAGAGCACACATTGTAACACTGTAGACCATCCCTGGGCCAATTCTTCTCAGCCCTCCATTTCAGTGCATTTTTTGTGACATTTAAGAGTGATAGAAATCAATATAAAGAACTTCCCTTGACAGGAAAAAATATGTGATACTGAGGTGGTTGCCTCAGGTGACAGATGGTGTCATCATTATCATCACTATCATCATCATCCCACCTTTTTTCAAGTCTGGGACTCAAGGCAGCTTCCAGAGGCTAAACGAGATACAGCTTTAAAATTCACAGCATACCAAAATTAAAAATATAATTAAACTAATGATTGAATAAAAGCAGTTAAAAGCAAGACCATGAAAAGAAAACAATAAATAATCAACATAGCACATTTTAAAAGGTTCCTTTCCCACTCTGAGCAGTCAGCTCTCAAAGGCTGCCAAAACAAAGATTTTCGCCTGGCTACAAAAGTCTAACCTCTCTAAGAAGGGGGTTTCAAAGTGTGGGGCATCTGCCTACAGCTTCCTCCTTCTCTTGGGGAACAAAGTCAGACATTCCACATGGCCTGACCTGTGCTGCCTAAACTAGCCTTTTGTCTTCAGGTGAAGTTTGAGATACTGTACCATCACCAGTGTTATGGACTGCCATCTTGTCCTTTGCTTTCTGTAGCAGAATGACTTTAACTGTTCCACCCATTGTTCCACCTTGCCTAGCACTGTCTGGTCTAATGGACAAGAATTCTCCAAGGACCCAGACACCTGAACCAAGCTGGCCCACACATTTTTGAGCCTGAAGTAAAGGAGAAGACAGCACATTCACTCCATTTCGTGTATTCTAACAATGGCACAGAGTCCTCCATAACTCCTAATGACAGCAGGCTAGTGAAGGGGGTACAGAACACCCTGCATGACTCACACAGCAATGTCCTCCATGCTAGGGAAATAGCCAGGAGTTTCAGTATATATATTCAGGAGGGGCTCTTCCTGCTGCCCCCTAATATCTGCACCATAATGAGATAGGACTTGCATCTGAGGCACATCAGCTGAAGACATCAGTGTCTGAACCTGCAATCTTTGACAAAGCACAAGAACTATAGGCCCAGTTATATCTGCTTTGTCTTGCCCTAATGGCAACTATTGGGGTTTAATCTGCCTCTGGACTTAGCCATAGAATCTGTTTTCAGGACCAAGAAACTGAATTCTAAAATATGTGAAATAAAGAAAGATGGGCACCCCTGAGCATAAGAAGAGTGTCTTCCCTTTCTTCATCAGTGAGGAACTACAAACTGCCTCAGCACTAATGAAATGGAGGAGGGAATCCCCATTTTTGATTATAGAAAGGTGCCAAATAATTGGGTATCAAATGATGAATGCAATAAATTATGCAAAAGGACACATCCTAGTGCTGGATGCTGCCCAGATTCTTAAGCTGCCAAAGGCAGTGATTGTTCCCTCATCGCTCCTCAAAGAGGAGAAAGGGGTATCTTTGTACACAGAAGCTCTTGACTGATGTAAGCCTTCCCATCTGGAAGCTCTGAGTCATTAGTCAAGGTCAAGGGCAGTTAAGGGCAAGCTAAATAAGATTCTTTTGTGGACCAGTAGCAATACTTGATGGAATACTACATATCTCCATCTCCACCCCCACCACACGCTTTCCCAGTCAGACTTCTGACCTCATTTCTGAGAAATGTTCAGTGCTTATAAGACTCAAGGACTTTGATCCCCATTTCTTTAAATTTATCCTGTTTGTATCTCTCACCTTGCCCCCAAGGAAGTCAGAGTAGTCAGCATGGCGTTTTCCTTCCTTTATCCTTACAGCATCTCTGTGTTTAAGCCGGGAGAAAGGAGACCCATTCACACTACACACTTGTAATACTTTGACTCCAACTGCCATGGTTCTGTCCCACAGAATCCTGGGGTTGGCAATTTAGGGTGGGGCATTTAGAATTCTCCATCAGAGTGCTCTAGTGTCTCACCAGACTCCCAGTCCCAGAATTCCATGGGATAGAGCCAAGGCAGTTAAAGTGGAATCATAGCTTTATAATTGTGTAATATGAATGGGCCCAGTGACTGCTCTCAAATCATCAAGTACTAAACAATTGTTTGACCTGTGGTCTAGCCACTCCATGTTCAAGACCGGGCCTTGTATACACTGTACCAGTGCTATCCAAGGTGGTGGCCCATGGACCACACATTATTGCCTGTTAGTGCACAGTGAGTTTCCAGGAAAGAAAGAATAAGCACAAATGTGATGCTGTTCCTTGGCACACTGGGGAAGAACTTGCCAGCCCCCAACATCAGATAGCTTGAGAAGAGTTGCACTATACCACACTGACTTGCTGCTGTTGCAACACTACAGCTACAGAATTTTCCTGGCTGTGAAATGGGAGACCCTGCACTTGTGGAATTGTTGACCTGCCACACAGTTATTAAAGCACAAGACTTGTGTTCAGAAGTAGAGAGAGGAGAGGAACATGTGGCCCTCTAAATGGTGTGGGACTGTAACTCTGCATAGGTAATAGTGAGGGAGAACAGCAATATCTGGAAAACCACACCCTCCTCACTCCCCCTTTAAAGGTTCAAACCAGCACTTTAAACAGAGCCCAGAAATAACTGCTCTCTTGACCTTCAATTTTTGTTCATTTCTCCTTCCTCAAAAAAGCCTATTATTCTAGTCCTGGACATTTCTACTACTCATCCCAGAGCTGCCAACTCTAACCAAGACTGAAAACAGAGAGTCTTGGTGTCTTAAAAGACTAAGACATTAATTGTGTGCATGCTTGCTTTTAATAAAGTGAGCTATAGCCCACTAAATTCATTAGTCTTTAAGATGCTGTGAGACTCTTTGTAGTGTTTTGCTGAAACTAAATGAGCTCCATCTCTGGATATTCCTGCTACTTATTTATTCCAAAGGTTTATGCTAGGGGCAGAATCATGCAGAGCTCAGGCTGTTATTGAACTGTAAGTTCGAGCAGCCCCATCTAGCAAAGCCATTGGGGAGGAATCCTGGGAGTTGCAGTTCAATATCACCTGGAAGGCCACAGGATTCCCACCTGTTTCATACTATGTACTTCAATGCCTATACTTTTATAAAAGAAGAGACAATTGTAACCAAGCATTTCAGTGCAGTATAAGACTCTTGTTAAAAGATCATAGCAGCTTAAAACAATTTTTCTAAAACTTGAAATGTTACAAGTATTTAAAGTCCTGGAAGATTTAAAAAAAAAAAGAGTTTGCACCAAATTATAGGCAAGGGCCAGGTGAGTCTGGGGCACCACTGCCTATGGCTTTCAAATGTACAGCTTAGACTTCTCTGACCTGACATCTTATATTTCAACTACACATCCCGGCTGAGAATGATGGAGGTTATAGCCTGAGACACTTGAAGGCTGCTGACTATAGGAGAGGCAGACTACAGTATACTTAGAACAGGGATAGGCAACTAAGGTTTTTCAGATTTCTTTGACTGCAACTCCCATAATCTGTCACAATTGCTCACATCAGATGGGGCTGATGGGAACTATAGGCAAAAAAATGTCTGAAGGATCACAGCTGCCTGCCGCTATCCTAAAATCTTGCAACTCTTAGCAGTGTAACCATCCCAGGACATGGTTCTGCTAGTACAAATCAGCTGGCCAGTTTTACCTTTTATGCAAAGCACAAACGAACCTGGTCTGCTTGATCAGGATCTGTATCTTGGGAGTATGTCATGATGGTACTCATATTGTGTGAAGACTGGAGTCATGACAGTTTTTCCAGGCTGCACTGTGCTTGATCAAAAGTCCAAAGTACACTTTACCTGTTCCACTCATTATGAGCTTAAAGAGAAAGCAGATAAAGCTGGAAGTTCCTAGCACACACACACACACACACACACACACACACATGTGCACGCGCGTGCACGCACACACACACGAAGATAATCCCGCCCCCTACTTGCTTATTAAGGTGAAACTGAAATGTTTGTATGCTACATGACTATATCAGTTTGCTACCACTTTAACTGTCATGGCTTCATCCATAGAAATCATGGGATCTGTAGTTTAATGATGGAGTTAAGATCCTCTGCTACAGAGTTCTAGGCCACTTCCGCACTACACTCTTATAGCGTGATTATTCCACTTTCAACATCCTATGGAATCCTGGGGTTTGCAGTTTAGGCAGGGGCCGGCTGGCCGCCCTCAACTGCAAACTCCAGGATTCTGCTAGTTTAGTTGTTTTCAATCTTTCATCTTCTAGATTTTTGGACTTCAGAATCCCTGCCTGTTGACCAAACTGGCAGGGAACTGAAGTCCAAAGTAAGAGAAACACTGCTCTAATGTGCTCCACAAAGTACCCTGTAAAATACTCAAGGTACTCATAGTCTTTATTTTCAGAGTGCTTTGGAAAGCTCTCTGTCTACCTTGGAACCAGTAGTTCAGCTCCTTCAGCAGATATTCAAAGTACCTCAGTAAATTACAAATCCAAGGATTTTATGGGAGGGGGGAGCCATGACCATTAAATTGGCACCAAACTTATATGACTGTGTAATGCAACTTCATCTCAATTTTCCTTTGGCTTTGTGCTCAGTGTTAGCACTGAGGCAGAGAGAAAAGAACTGGAAATTGGCAACTGCAGGCAGTATACTATGAATGTAAATTGGTATATGTTCTGAACCAGAGCTATTTGCCAACCATGATTGCAAGACAATATCACGTGTTCCTTATCAGCATTCCACACGCATCCTGGCATTCCTGCAAGGCTGTACCATCCTTTATCATCACCACCACCACCACCACCTCATCCTCCTCAAATCCACCGCCCACTCCAACTGGCTCAACACTTTCAACAATGTACAAAGAGTCTGTTTCAGAGCAAACCATCCCATTTCAAGTATTAGTCATGCAGCCTTCCCGGGAAGCTCATCCCACTTCTCCTATTCATTTCAGTGAGCCTCTCAGGCAAGAGAATGTTCCTGGTAGATGCTACCCTCTGGCATTTACCCTGTTTCTTCCCCACTCTACTCTCCATGCCTTCTGCCTTGGTTTGATCTACCTGTCATCCAGTGGGAAGCTGCAAAGAGTGAAGGGCTGGTGCCTTTCACCTGCCATTCTTAGGAATGCTTTTAACAGGAAATCCAGTAAGCAGTAGTAGCCAAAAGAGAATTCTGACTCAGTGCAAAATTTTATCTCCCAGCTGACAGATCAGTACACAGCTGTGTGGATGAGAGGGCATCGAGTCCTATCAGGTTATGCAAGAATTCACTATCTGCTCATATTGTATGTGTGTGTATATGTGACTTCAAGTCACCTGCCAACTTATGGTGATCCCATGAATTTCTTAGGCAATGAATACTGCAAGGTGGTTCTACCAGTTCTTTCCTCTAACATACAGCCTACTGCACCTGGTATTTGTTGGTAGTCTCCATCCAAGTACTTACCCAGGCTGATCCTACCTAGCTTCCAAGATCAGAAGGGATCTGGTGTATACAAATATTTAATCATCTTCAGACACTGAGTTGCCACTACATCCACTTTCTTTGGGACCAAAATATGTTGGAAGATGCACAGAAGTGGCACAGTGGCAACCCAGCTGATATACCAGGGGTGGAGAATGTGTGGCCCTTTTGATATAGTTTGACCATAACTCCCATCAGCCCTGAAGAGCATAAATAAAAGTAACAGAGGGTAAAAGTTGCAGTCCAACACCAGCTGGTGTGTGACACATTCCCCATTCCTGGGATATATAATCTGTAACAAACTGGCCAGACAAGACAAAAAGCTTGGAAAGGTTACTTTTATACAGTACAACCCTCAGAATTATCCTGGTCTGTTCTACTCTCAGAATACCCCAGCCAAGATGGGCAGTTACAGTTCCTTCCTAGAGCATAAAAAAATATTACTCTCCCAAGTTCTGCAAGGAAGGGAGTAATGCCTTTGAAATGCCACATGATGGAACAGCAGAGTCAGACAGCATATGAAGTAAGCCTTATTTGCTCCTACAGCTCCTACAATAGTCCAACAGTCCAACCACCATACATGGTGCAGCTGAGGAAGATTTGCATGTTGTAACCTTCTCCCTTTGAACATACCTTCACAGACCACCTTTGGTTTTCTGACGAGCCTCTACTTTTAAAATAATTTTTAAAAAGTGATTCTGAAACAGCCTCTTTGCCACTGCTGCTTTGAGGGTTGCCATTTTTTTCTATCAGTCCTTCTGTCCTTTCTCAGTTGGGCAGCAAACAAAAACTGAGCAGTTAATTTTTTTTTCCAGCACAGATGCAGGGATGGGAGGGGAGCCACTGGTCAAATTTGCAGTTGTCACATAGTCATAGAAGATGTAGGAGCCCTGCTGTAAAAAAAATTGACACCTCTAATTCAATAGCCAATTGTCTTCTAATCCCAGACTCCATCTTCTACACTATGAGGAAGCAAATGGCCATTGTATGCCATACAATATAAACACAAGTGCGGGTGGAGGAAACCTAACATGTGCAATTATTGCATAAACTTTGGATGCAGAAAGATTACTCATCTTCCAGGAGAGCCCAGTTCCTGACAAACTGAGCAAGGTTCTCTGTCTTTTGAAGAAAAGCTAAGACGATAGCTGCTGCTTCTTATTACTATTACTACCTCTACTATTATTGTCAAGACATACATTCTGATGGTTGTACCAACTGTTCTAATGTCCATGCTTCCAAATGAAAATCCCGCTGCCCCCCCGCCATATCCCAGAGCAATCTACTTATTTTTTTAAAAATCTTTCTGATATTTTCAATGAGGAAGTGGTCATAGCATATTCACAAAGCAGCTAAAAGTGCTCAAGGGAAACCGTGGCATTTCACGCAGGCTTCACAGACCCAAAGAAACATGATTGTATTAAAAGCAGCTGCTTGAACAACACCGATCTGGAAAAGGAAGGGCTTCTCGGTGCTAGCAGAGCTGGCACTCATAGGAAAACCAGAAGAGCTCACTCACTGCAACTGGCCATGTTTGCTCCACATCCAGTTAGACCTTCTCTGTATTAAAGGATGCCACACCAAGGGACATAGCTATAGGACAGGCAATATCCTGGCATAAAAGCATGGTATACCTGAAGGTGATGCCAAATCTGTGCTATGAACCCATCTTGAGCAAAGAGGTCCTGAAATTAGCTTTGGAGCTTTGCTACGGCATGCGTTAAGTCTCAGACTTCCTTCCAAGCTTATTGTGTACAAGACTTCACTGCAGGGACTTGAGGAGTCTCAAAGGGCAATGTAGACAGATGAAAGACCTGGCATTTTCTCAGCGCATGGAATTCTTGCTTTATGGGGAGGGGCAGGGAATCACAACTCCCAGAATCCCCCCAGCCAGCAGGAATTTAGGGGGTTGTAATCCAAAATGTAATGTTTCCCAAGTCTGGCTTTCCCATCCTTGAAGAATCACTAAGAGGTGTCATTTTTCTAGATCTAGTTTCAAACAGATGTCCTTGCCTTTATTGTCTCATCCAGTGAATGTGAGGCGGATTATCCAACTGTTATTTTTGTACTAAGAATGGAAATTACTTTGGAGATGTTGCTTTGCTATGCCCTCTCTCCCTTGCTCCCTCTCTTTCAGGCAAGCACCAGCTACAGCCTTTCAGAGATCTGGAGGCAACACAAGAGCCAGCTATCTGCACATTCATTCTGTCCCCATTCTGTAATGGTTCCTTGATCAAAGTAATCTTGCAGATTTAGCAAACAAATTAAAAAAAAAACTGTTTGACCAAAGACTAATGGGACAGGAAGAAAAACCATGGGTATATGTTTTACCTGTGGACAATGACACTTCCAGATTTCTAGCGAAACTAAGATGCAGAAATAGCAAATTCACTAGTTGTCCGATAGCCATAACATTTTTAGGGGCCCTGCCAGAAAAAAGTTGGCAAGTTCTTAGCGGATTTCAGATCTGCTACTGAATTTTCTAAATGATATGGGTTAAGCCCTATATGGAGACCAAGGTTCAATTCCCCACTCAGCTATAGAAACCAGCTGGGTGATGCTGAGTGTGTCACACACTCTCAGCCCCAGAAACCCAGTAATAGGGTTGCCTTAAGGCCACCATAAGTCAGAAATGAATTGAAGGCACACAACAACAACAACAACAACAACAATAACAACAACAAACCCTATATGAGGGACATAGCTTGGAAATGTTGCTTTTTTGGATTACAACTCCTTGAATCTCCCACCTGGCTTGGCATTAGGTTGGAAGAGTGCAGTGGAAAGGGAGATTGTCTGGGAGATGTTTTGCAAAAGATGGGAAAGATAACAACAGAAGTTACAAAGAAGTACCAGGCAATGAAAAGTCTTGTCTTAGATTGAGTGTTAAGGGAAAGACATGGAAGTTTCACAGAAAGAGCATGCGAACTGAATGCAAGTCCCCCCCCCGGTTTTGGATTTCCAAGTTTCTGATGCCCCAAATTTTGTTGAACAAACTGGTGCAGAATTTTATGGATGACTCAGTTTCTGCTTCTGAGCATGCATGTGTGTGGGTATGCTGGGATTTCATAGATGACTCCATTGCCTCCCTTCTCCCCAGTGGGTGTGTGTGAAGGTATTATAAAGCTGCTAAGCCTCCAGAGGATGAGACTTCCTCGTGCACCATGTGCCATTTTCTGAAGATTAAAGTCTGGTTCACACATGCATTCATTCACTCAAGTGAATTATAACAAGAGAACTACACCAACATGTGAAGATGAGCTTGAGTGAATGAGTCAGTTCAAATCAGACACCACATATGATAAAATCTTACAACTCATTAAAGATTCCAACTCAAATGTGATACTTTTTCAGTTCATGCATTCAGCTCCTAAGTCATCAAGCACTGATTTGTGTGCAATTCATATATATGTAAATTAGCCCAAAAGTATTACCAAACAAGTCCTTTCATCTTTCAAATCTACCCCAAGCCCATCAGGTTGTCTTTTGACAAGCCACTGTCAGTCTCAACAGCTCTTCTACATTGCAGAAATAAGGTTGGCCTATCTTCCACACCTGTAGTAAACATTACTGACATAACATATGTAATGCACTCTGACCATTCAAAAGCTCTATGTCCTTGCTGATGATGATACAGACAGCTTTACCAATAATTCAAGTTTAGAACAAGTCTCTGTAGCTCTCCTCGGGATCTTGTAGCACCTCTGAGACTAACTGAGAAAAAGAAGTTAGTAGCACAAGCTTTCATAGATGCTACCAACTTCTTGTCTCAGTTAGTCTCAAAGATGCGTTCTGATCTAGACTAACACGGCTATGTCTTTGAATTCTCCTCATGGTGGTGAGACGGCAGTGCCAATTGTCACAGAATACTTCAGTGGGTATCCCCCCCCAAAAAAAAAACCTGGAGTGAGCAAAGTGGGGGAGGCAGCCCTGTCTTTTTGTTCTTCCTGCTTTCTCTCAGCCCTCTTGTTCTGGTACTGTTCCTGTAGTACTGCCTAACAGCAAGTCTGCAGCTGCAGTACCAGCGCTCCTACTCCCCGGCTCCCCACCACAACACCTTTACTGGGCTCATGCAGATACATATCCCAGGGATGGAGCTGGATGAGGTGACTACTGCCGCCCCTGCAATGGATGGATGGATCAATAGAGCTGACCAATCTTCAGGCATGCCCATTGGTCTTAAATTACACACCACTGAAAAGAAAGCAGCACAGTCCTGGACCTTACAAATTGATTTTATAGATATAGTTTAAAAATCTGGACACTAAAAGAGAGGTTGAAGGGCAGGAGAGACCGTCTTCTTGTTTGTGTGTGTGTTAGACCAAGGCTGGGATTCAAAAACAGCTCTCCCCACCCATCCCCTTTACTGTCTATAGAATGCTGCAGGCTTGGCACCAATGCACCAACAATTCCCTCCTGGCACTGAGGTTGGGTAGCAGATGGGCTGTGGCTGCAGAGCTCCTGCTTATAGGTGGGCAGCCTTTGCAGGAGGTATGTGTGTATATCTTTTTGTGGCAAAGTCTGTGTGCGAGAGAGATCACAATCCAGCCTTTTTTGCTTTGAAATGCTAGAGGTACTGGGGGTGCTGGGGAGATAGGGCCTTCTCTTGGGACCGGGAGGGGGGCTCCATCCAAGTGGCTGCCTTCGCTCCTATCCCAGCAGATACAGGTGGGTTGGTTTCCCCTGACTGGCTGCTGCTGAGCAGGAGAAGCCGCCTGGAATGAGTTCCTTCTTCTCCCTGAGCTACTGAACTACATAAGCAGCTGCTGTTGCGGTTGCTGCTGTAGGCAGGGTCCTTGGCATCGCTTTTCCTCACACCACACACACACACACACTCTAATGCCCAAGTCTCAGAGGTAAGTCAGAGTGGGAAAGCAAGTGCCTTTGGAGATTGTTCTTCCTGATTGCAAGGGTGGTCTAGAGTGCCTGGTCCTCCAGAGGTCCTGAGGTGGCCAGCGAATAGCCAGCTGCGGGAGGAGAGGGGTAGGGGATCCCTCTCCCTTCTTCCTCTGCCCTCCGGCCCCTCCAAGCCATACAGAACGACGCCAGTTTTAAAATAAGAGGGTCTCCCGACCAACCAAGACCACCCCCCCCGCGCGGAAAGCGAATCGTCTTTCCCGCCCCAGCCCAGCGGCTTAGATACACACAAAGAGGATCGGAGGGAAAGGGGGAGACCCTGAGGACGGACTGGTGGGGAAAGGGGTACCCGGGGGAGGAAGAGGAGGAAAGGGGTTAACGGGGATGGCGAGGAGAGAAGGAGGACGCTGCGTGGAACGGCATTCTGAGACAAAAGGGAAGATGGATGGAGGGATGGATGGAGGGCAGCGGGGGGATGGCGAAGGGAGGCAGGAGGGCAACGGGGCAGGAAAGGTCAGGGAAAGGGGGGGCGGCAGGCCCGGAGATCCCGTCCTTCCAGGGAAGCTCGGGGTCCTCATTCTTTGGGGAGAGGCCGGAGGGAGGGAAGAACTGCCGCGGCTTCTCTCTCACTCACCCATCGCCCGTTGCCTTTCAGCAGCAGCGGCGGCGGCGGCGGCGGCTCCTCTGCCTCCTGGGCCCCCGGTGGGGAGATGCTGGGATCCGCAGCGGCGTCTCGCCCCATCCCTGATTCCTGCAGCCGCGGCCGCCCCCGGCATGGCTCAGCCTGGGCGAAAGCCCCCCGCCTCCCCCGCCCCCCCCCGCTTCGCCCCCGGCAGCAGCAGCAGCAGCGGCAGCCTCTGCAAGGGGCGGGAGGGGGCGATCGAGCCACCCACAAACAGGGGCGCGGAGCGTGGGGATGTGCGTGGGGCGGGGGGGCGGCGGCGGCGAAGATTGCGAGCGAGGCGGCCCCGGGGAACCGGGAGAGAAATAGGGACTGGCGAGAGGAGGGCGGCTGGGAGGGTGCGTATGGGAGGGAGGGAGGGAGGGAGGGGAAGGAGGAGGTCGTGGAAATCGCCTCCCCGCACAAGAATAAAACACTAATACTTCTAATAATAATGTGATCAAGGCTCCTCCTCCGTCCCCTCCTCCTCCTCCTCCTCGTCGAAGCCTTGCAGCAGCCAAAGGAGGGAGCCAGATGCGAAGAGCGCGCCACAGGGAGAGACCAGGGCCATTTCCGCACTAGCCTGTTATAGTGCTATTATTCCACTATCCACATCCTATCGGATCCTGGGGTGTGCAGTTGTGGGAGGGGCCTAAAGGTAAAGATGCTGAAAGTGGAATAATAGCACTGTAACAATCTGGTGCAGAAATGGCCCAGGTGGGAAGAGCTCGCCTCTCCTCTCCTTCACGCCCGCGGCCAGCAAACGGGCTCGGCCCTTTTTCAGCGGCGGCTGCGGTCATTCAGAGCCGGATCGGGATCTGGGTGTTCCCTCCTTCTCCCTCCATCCGCTCCCCGACCGCGAGGTTCCTTCCTTTCGGTCTCCAGATCCAGCGCCGGAGCTCCCGAGAGCGTCCCCCGCCTCTCCCGTCCTTCCTCCTCCTCCTCTGGGTTAAAAATATCTCTGCCACCCCCAGACGCACCACCGGCAGCAGCAACAATAACAACAACAAATGTGCGGGGTGATGGCACGCGCGGCGGTGGGGGGGGACGAGGACAGCTCGTCGGGAGGGTGGAAGGGTCTGCATGCGCGCGCGCGTGTCTTGGGGGGGGGATTAAGTCATCTCAGCCGCAGCATCCCAGCCTTGCCATCTAGGTAGGACGCTCCAGTGCCCCGGGCTCCCTCCTGGCTTTTCGCCTGCCTTTCCCCAGGACTCAAGCCAACCCTTCGAATCCTCCTGATAAGCAGCAGCCATAAGAATCCCAACCGAGGTGTGTTTTTGTGGCGATGTAGAAACCTACAGGCAGCGATTGCTGCAAAATCACCGAGATTTTCTCTCTTCCCCCTCCCCGCGCTCTCTCTCCCTCTCTTCGGGCGCACACTCGCGCCTCTGTTCTGCCTCTGCAATGGGAAGGGAATACAAAGGGACGCCTTGTGTTATAGAAGCGGGGTTGGGGGCCCTGGGAGGAGGCTGCTGGGTGGGCATTGAGAGTGCCTGAACTGGGCGAGCCCCTTGCACTCCGCGGCGGGAAGGAAGGAAGGAAGGAAGAAAATCCGCACCAGGTTCAGGCCATTTCCGCACTACACTGTTATAACGCTATTATTCCACTTTCAAGATCCTGTGGAATTCTGGGGTCTGTAGTTTACAGAGGCCAAAGAGCTCTCCGGTTGAGAATTTTAAATACCCCTGCCTAAACTGCAAACCCCGTGTCCGCAGGATGTTGAAAATGGAATAATAGCGCTATAACAGGGTAGGGTGGATGTGGCCTCAACCCTCTCCCAAAGGACAAAGCAGGCATAGGTCTTCCCCACAGCCCAAGCACCTGAAAGGGGGAGCCCGAGTGGTGCAGGGGATATTTGGCTGAGGAAAGTCTAGGTTCGAATCATTGCCGATCTCCAATTCACCACCAATCTGTGAAATGGGCACAATGGGGATCTTGGCTGAGTGGGTCGTAGCATAAATTCTGGGTTAGGGTGCACTGTTTTGTGGACTGACTCTGCTCTTCTGTTTGGATATTGGGCAACAACCCTGTTAAGAAAACATTTTCTAGGGGTTTTCCCAGCAGATCATCAGTGTCTCCAGGCACTCAAAGAGTAGTTGTGGCTTTTTTATTTTTCATTACACATATGTTCTCCTGCTCCTCCTTAAAGGTAGAGCTTTTGCAGTGAGAATACACCATTTGGAAGAAGAAAAAAAACCTCTAATGCACTAAAAGCGAATTATTTGTCGACTGGGAACATGCAGTTTGTGAGGGAAGTTTTTAATATTTTAAAATTGCAAATGCAGTTAGTGCTATGTAGCACAGAGGTTTCACTGCTCGGCACTTACTGGGCAGTGCTTGTGTGACTTTACAAATGATGGAGACCAATGCCTTCACCATAGATCTTGCCATTAACAAGATTAACTGATGAATTGATTGCTTTTAAGAAGCTGGGTCTTTCCCCACTGTAGTGTTCAAAGCCAAGAGCATTTATGTTGCCCTTTGATTTTTTTTTTCTTTAAAGAAAGATCACTCCATGCAACCCTGAAGCAAATTTCTGTCCAGTTTTTATTTGTATTCACAGTGAGCCCTTGGCATCTGCTAGGGTTTGGTTCCAGCGCCCTCATGTATACCAAAATTCATGGATGTTCAAGTCCCATTATGTGCAAAGGTGTAGTTAAATGGTGCCACTTATATAAAATGGCAAAATCAAAGTTTGGTTCTTAGATTTTTAAAAAATATTTTCAAGCTGTGGTTGCTTGAATCCATGGATATGGAATCCACAGATATGGAGGGCCAAGTGAATTTAGTTATTTTCATATAAGTAAAGTCTGGGACATTCTAGATATTTTTATAGTACAACTCCTATCATTCCTTGGCATTGGAAGTGCTGCCTGTGGTGGATGGGGGTTTGAGTCTATCTGAGGATCACATACATGTTCATACATGTTCACCACTCCTGGTCTAGAAAGTTCTTTTGTTTAGTTAATAAACAAATGTCCCACACTTTCTTCATTTTAAACTTTATTTTAGGTAGAGTGGGGATTGCCTAAAGGAAAAAAAGTGAGAGTTTTAGGCACCATATCCCAGCTGATCTTGAAAGCTAAGCAGGGTCAGTACTTGGATGGGAGACCACCAATAAATACCAGGTACTGTAGGCTATATTTCAGAAGAAGGAATTGGCAAACCACCTCTGAGTATACTTTGCTTAAGAAAACCCTATGAAATTATGGGGTCACCATAAATGAATGGGTGACTTGAAGGCGTGTGCACGCACACACTCACAATGGAAGGAAAATGAACTGAATCACTTGTTGGAAGCATTATTTTTTGGGACCGCAACTGGTTATGGACATCAGCCATGCTGCCTGGGAATCCTTGCCCAAGTTGACTTTTCTAAGTTCTGAACAGGATGTTCTGGAGTGCTGTGTAGGACCCCGTAGGACTGGTCAGTAGCACTTTTTTTCATTCATTTCTCACATGGATCAGTCTTCATAAGAAGAGCTCTGCAGGATCAGAACCAAGGCATATCTGGACCAGCATCCTGTCTTCCACAGCAGACAACCCAAAGCATGTGGGAAGCCTACAAGTAAGACACTAGGACACAATAGCTCTCCTCTGTTGCCTTCTAACAACTGGTTTTCAGAGGCATATCCTGGAGATCACAGACAGATCTTACATCTGGCCTAAATGTTGCTGCAACACTTGGCTTCTTATATCTTGCACTGCTTCAAACTCATTTGCAGAAGAAAGGGATAGAAATGTAGTAACCGATCTCTCAGATGGAAATGCACACCACAATCTCAGCAGGTTTGTTGTTGTTATGTCCCTTCAAATCAAGTCTGATTTATGGCAACCATATTATAGTTGTTGGGTTCCCGCTCCAAGTTTTAGTCAGAGTAGATATGTCATGGTTGTCCTCTGAAGCTGAGAGAGTGTGATTTGCCCAAGGTCATCCAGTGAGCATTCATAGCTGAGTGGGGATTTGCACCCTGGTCTCCTGGAGTCTTAATCCAACAGTTAAACCACTACACACCATGATGACACTCCATCTCAACAGGCCGATGCACACTAATTTTGATTCCCCTGGAAAAAATAGGTTTTGGGACTACAGATCCCAGAATCCCCCAGCAGGTATGGCCATATTACATACCTGAATTACTTGGATTTTTACAGCAGGCCCACAAGGGTCTGTTGTAGCACATGCAAGAGAGAGATTTGTTCTCCGTGAAAGGTTAACAGATGTATTGTGATAGTCTATGCTATATAGATATGTGTATTTGTTAATCTTTAAGGTGCCACCAGATTCTATTGTTTTTAGATACACACATGTATGTGGTTGTTAATGAAATGTGGTGGCATCATGGGAGAGAAGAGAAGATTTACTGGAGGTTCCCTTGAGCTTACATCACTAGGGTCCTTCCCAAGCTTTCCTACTATGCATTGGCCAAGGGCAGCAGCCATGGGAAGAACATCCTAGGGCCAAGAGCATGTGAACATCCTCTCGCACACTGAGAATGCATGCAGCTGTGGTGAGATCTTAAGGGGGAAGAACCAGAAAGGAGAAACAAGCAGCCAAATTACTCTGCAACTCTGAAAGGAACAACAATCCACTTATAGTGCTTCCGGTATGCAATTGTGGACATTTTCTCCCATGTGAATTGCCTGCCATAAATGGCACACCAATTACAGACTGAGAGAAACTGCAGCTGCAGAAGGCTTTGAGGGATCACTTGGGAAAAGCGTATAGATGAAGATGGATTAAAATACTTTAAAATAAGAAGATTAAGAGCTGATGCCATCCAGCTGATGTTCATTTTCCCATCCCATTCATTTAAATGGGAGAGAGTGGAGCACATGCTTTGCTCTCCCATTAAGATCAATGGGATTGAAAAGTGGTTAATTTTAATTTGAGTGTGTCTAAATAGAACAGCAACTTTGTGACAAAATGAAGTGTGCAGTGGTGTTATGCCTACCAAAACAAAGGAGTTCTGATCTCTTCACGAAGGTAGGATCATGTTTTAAGGCCCTTTCATAGTTCTAGCATTATGATGGTACTTTAACTTCTGTAACTGCATCCGATGGAATCCTGGGATGTGTAGTTTAGGGAGGAATTCTAGGAGAGAATTCTACATACGTTTCCCTAAAGCACAAATCAGAAGAATCCAGAGGCTGTTGCCATGGCAGGCAAAGTGGAGTCATACTCTGTGTAGTGTGAAGGGGCCTCTGTTGATAGTAATGGAAACTTATTCAAAAATTAGTCACGGCAGGCACCAACCACATGCATATCTTTGAGGGCAGTCTCTAATCAGAGGCTGAGCAGTTACTTCATAAAAAGTAATTTGTTCTCATTGCTCATTATAGTGTTTTAAAAAACATTAGTTGCTGTTATTATTGTAAAAAATAGTACATTGCATTACTAGGTTTTATTGCTTCTCATTAATTTAAACACATACACCTCACCCCAAGATGGATAAAGGAATGGCATAAAACGTCTTAACATTTCTACCTAAAAAGGCCCTTAAAAAGGAACAAGAAAATGCTGCATGCTCCACAAAGAAAGTAACTTTGTTCACATTCACTGGATTGCTTTTGAAGGTAGCTGCTTCACACTGTAGTTACCTGATAGACTACCATTTCACATATAGCTATGTTGTTCATAATTCGTTCCTTCCAAGCTTTGTCTCTTAACAAGCTGCACTCTACCACCAGTGTGTATGTATGTGTCTTCAAGTCACCTGTCAACCTATGGTGACCCCATGCATTTCCTAGGATTTTCTTAATAGTCTACAGTACTCGGTATTCATTGATGGTCTCCCATCCATGTGCTAACCAGAGTTGACCCTACTTAACTTCCAAAATGAGATGCCATCTAGTGCCTTTAGGGTATTAGGCTTAATTGAAGTGTGTTGAACAGAAGAATGGCTCTTCTGTAAAGACATTGCTATTTGCTGCTTTTCTAAAAAGTTCATTAGAAAGGATGAGAAGACTCCACTTGACATGCACTCCTGCATTAGACAATGAAGACACAATTTTCAGTAAATGTGGATAAGTATGTGTTCATCTTTACACCTAGAGATGATTCTCATTTGGTTCATGCCTTTCTGTGATTTGGAAAGGGCTATGTAAAGGATGTGCTTTGCATACAGAAAGTCCTGGGTTCAATCCCCTGTACTTCCAGATAGGGCTGGGAAATAAAATGGCTCTCTTAAAACCAGGAGAGCCAGTGGCAGGCAGTTTGGACAGATGGGCAGTGGTGGGATTAGGGTTGCCAGAGGGATAACTGGGGAGGGCTCCTGGACCAGTAATGGTTGTGTAAAAGTGGGAATTTCAGCAGGCGTTGTTTGTCATGCAACCAGGTAAGGAGCAACACTTGCTGAAATGTCCTCTTCTACACAACCATTAAGACCACCACAACTATGTGGTGTAATAGTTAGAGCACAATGGACTGTAACCCTGGAGAAAAAGGTTCAATTCCCTGCTTGGCCATGGAAACCTTCTGGGTGACCTTGGGCATGTCACACATTCTCAGCCCCAGAAAACCCTGAGATAGGTTCAACTTGGGGTCACCATAAGTCAGAAATGACTTGAAGGCACACAACAACAAAAGACAACCGTTAAAGGTACAGGAGTCCTTTTCACTTTGGCAACCTTAGGCAGGATGCAATATAAAGCATCTTCTCATGTTTAGTGGACTTCTCAACAAGTCCACTAAAGAATGGGTTATGGCTGCAAAGGACAGGCATCCATCTGTTGGTAAGGATATGAAAACAGCTAGATCACCCAAGGGCCCATCTAGTCCTCAAAGGCCCCTCCCTAAACTGCAAACCCCAGGATTCTATGGGATGTTGAAAGTGGAATAATAGCGCTAGAACAGTCTAGTGTGGAAATGTCTCGTGGAGGGGAATAACAGCAACATTGCTCTGTGTGAAAGAAAGACATCTCCATTTTTCTAAATAAAACAGTCCCTCAAATTGTAGTTTTTTCACCTGGGAGGCCAGGAGTGTAGTTGTGGGGGTGGGGAAATGAGAGCATTGCATCTCCCAAATAAGAATTCTGCCTGTCATGAAATGTTCCTTCAGTTCTCAAATTTTTAGCACTGAAATAACTTAAAACATCAGTCAACCATTTACAAATACAATTCAGGCATCCAAAGAAAAGGGGCAGGCAAAGTTACCAAGGGAATGTGAACACAACAAATGCAAGAGTTTTAGATGTGAATGATTTTCAATGTCTCACTCTCTGCAGTGCTAGAAGTTTAGGAACTGAATGAAAATCTCATGGGGGGTAGAATTCTTACTTGAGGGGCAATGCCCTTATTTTTTCTTCCCTCCCCCAAGCTAACTTCCTGCTTCAATTGGATTGCTGTTTTCTACACCTTTGTCAGCGACAGCTCATTAAACAGCCACTGTCACTTTGGGAAAGAACTTGGTCTCCAACATAAAAGAAGTAACGTATAGAAGAGAACTTGGGAAATCCTGTGAACAAATGGCAGCAGAGAGGCAGAGGGAGCAATGGGTATCCTTAGCACTCAAGGTGATGTAGAAGTTCATGACATTAAAGCAGTCGTATCTCTGAGCATGCTCCCAGTCACAGTGGAGCCATCAGTGTGTGGAAAATGGTACTTTTCAAGCAACAGAATACAATGGTTTGAGGAAGATGAAATATTCTTCGAAATATTTTCTCAAGGAATGGAGAAAGAGAGGTTATACATGGGCCTACTTACTTCAGGGAGAAAAGTGAGTAAAGGCTCTTCCAGACTGATCTACCAGAAGTATGAATCATAGAATCATAGAGCTGAAAGAGACCACAAGGGCCATCAAGTTCAACCCCTTGTCATGCAGGAATACACAATCAAAGCATTCCCAACAGATGGCCATCGAACCTCTGCTTAAAAACCTCCAAAGAAGGAGACTCCACTACAATCTGAGGCTGTGTATTCCACTGTCGAACTGTTCTTACCCATCAGGAAGTTCTTCCTAATGTTTAGTTGCAATTTCTTTTCCTGAAGTTTGAAGCCATTGCTCCTTGTCATAGGCCATTTCTGCACTACACTGTTATAGTGCTATTATTCCACTTTCAACATCCTGTGGAGTCTTGGGATTTGCAGTTTAGGGAGAGACATTTGGAAGTCTCAGCCAGACAGCTCTTTGGCCTCAGGAAACTACAAACCCCAGAATTCCACAAGAGGTTGAGAGTGGAATAATAGCACTATAACAGTGTAGTGCAGAAAGGCCCAAAGTCTGGAGAGCAACAGAAAACAGGCTTGCTCCATCCTTGACATGACATCCCTTCAAATATTTAAACACAGCTATCATGTTGCCTCTTAAGCTTCTCTTCTCTAGGCTAAACATACCTAGTTTCCTAAGCCATTCCCCATAGAGCATGAATGCTTGAGATATAGCTTCTTGAGTTTTGAAGGCTGCTATTACCACTCAACTTTTGGTGATCCTGTCACAGGGTTTTCTTGGCAAGATTTTTCAGAGGGGGTTGCATTTGCCTTCCTATGAGAGTAAAAGAGTGTGACTTGCCCAAGGTCTCCCAATGAGTTCCTATGACTGTATAGTGATTCAAACCCCTCCAAAGTCATAGTCCAACACTCAGATCACCACACCATGCTGGTTTTTCCCTCAACTTCTGCTTTTTATCATTTCTTTTTCAGTCTCTCATATCCCCTAGACTTCAACAGCCACATCTTGTGAGAGGGTTTCACATTTGCTGTCTGAGAGAAAAAAACAGCTGCTCTAATGATTCAAAACTTATTTTGGGCTCTGGTAATGCAAATTTTCCTTCCTTTTAATATATAAGCTTAAACAATGTGTTTACCAGCACGCTATTCTTATGTTTATTTTCTGATACCGGTGGTCTTTCATTCTCTTATGGTTTTCCTAAATGAAACTATGTCAATACTCTTGACTTTTTGCCTTTAACAATTTGAAATATCTAGTCCAAGTCTCTTAATGGCTTAGTTCTTGTTTCTGCTTCAGTATTATTCATTAGAAGGGTAGAATATATGTTTAGAAAACACTATATATTAAAGTACAAAGCACTCCATAAACTTCATGTACTTTCTATTGGCATTCCCAAATGTTCCTCATTTAACAATGTGTACTAAGATTGTGGCAACAAGATATGCAAAGTTGTTTTCCTGCCCCCGTTGGGAAGATCCTATTTCTTCCAGTCTGAAAAACAATGGCAAGGACTAACTGCAGCAAGCCTGGGTTGGGCACTTTGAATATATGTTGCTCCCATGATATGGGACTTGGAATAGATGGCTCTTTTTTTGGTTTTCCTCCCTCTCAGTTCTGTGATCTAAAAGGAAGATGAAATTCTAGCCACAGAGGCGTTTGCTCATCTGTACCTGTCATAGAAACATCGAAACATAAGAAAATAAAAAAGAGCTGTGCTGGCTCAGATCAAAGGTCTATCTGATCCAGTGCTTTTCTACACAGTGGCCAACCAGGTGCATACAGGACACTCACCTGAAGAGAGTGTGACTTGCCCAAGGTCTGCACAGTCCATCACACATTCCTCAGCAATTGAGATATAGAACTGTGCTGGTTCTGAAGAGAGGCCCTCATCTGTGTCCTACCAGTGGGAGCAATTTATTGTGAGAGAATAGGGGAGAGGGCCTTCTCGGTTGTACCACATGTTGTGAAATACCCTCTCCTTAGAGCAGGGCTTTCCAAATGGTGTGTTGTGACATGCTAGTGTGTCACCTGAAGTCTGTAGGTGTGTTGCCTCCCCAGGCTGAGAAAGACCCCCCACCCACCCAAGCCTTTCCCACTGCCACTCCCACAGCAGCGGGCCAGGATCAAGTAGGGGATCTTTCCTTGATGAGAGCAACAGAAGTGAGCCAGGATCAGGTAGAGGGGCTGCCTTTCCTGCTGCTGCCACCCTCGCCGGGGTCTTTCCTTGGTGAGGGCATCTTTCCTTGGGGTCTTTCCTTGGCGAGGGTGACAGGAGCAGGCCAGGATCAGGTAGGGGGACTGCCTTTCCTTCTTCAGTGAGGGCAACAGAAGTGAGCCAGGATCAGGTGTGAGGGGCTGCCTTTCCCACTGCCGCCACCCTTCCCAGGGTCTTTCCTTGGCGAGGGCAACAGCAGTGAGCCAGGATTGGGGGGGGGTGCCTTTCCCACTGTTTAACCTCTGGTTTGCTAGTGAAACTAAATTACTATGTCACGAAATGATGCATGTCCAAAGAAGTGCGTCACCAACATAAAAAGTTTGGAAAACTCTGCCTTAGAGGCTTAACTGACACCAATACTGGTGTAATTCTGACACCAAGTAGAAACATGACTTTCGTAACCTCCAAAAAAGTCCCAGTTTGGCAAGGACAATCCTCATTAATCCTCTTTTGTCCTACTTTTCAGCTGCTTTTAAAACATCTAGGTTTCTTGGTCCTCCTCCGTCTTTTCCTCTTTGTTCTTTGCTTACTTCAGTTGCTGCAAACTGGGTTCAAACTGCAAAAGCACTTTGCACCCAATGAACTCAACAAGAGGAGAAGAGAGGAGGAGGAGGTAGAATCTTGCCCTTCTCAGAAGGGTCAGGCAAAAGCAAAATGCTGCAGCCTCTTCTAGCTTCTGTGTGCTTCCTCATTAATAACTTTTGTCATTTTGACCAAAGCTGAATGTTGTTAGCCACACATGTGTCCCTGTTTTCATTTGTGAAATGTTGGAGAGTATGGACTTTTTGCTAAAGTTTTTGGGACCTAATTGATTTCATCCAAGTCTACAAACAAGCATGGTTTTAAGTGGTTTTAAGTCTTTTAACGGGTTTTAAACAGTCATATTTTTACCTTGCTAGGTTGTTTGATCTGGTTTTAGTCTGTTTAAATTATTCTTACTGTTTGAAATTGTTTTCAATAAGATGGAGGGTATGCTATAAATTGTTACAAAAATAAATAAATAGTTAAAATTCATTTATTGTATGCTGCCCTGAGATCCTTGGATAACGCACGGGATATTAAAGAGGAGGAGGAAAAAGAGGAAGAGGAAGAGAAAGATACTTCGGTATCTTGACTAATAGGCTTTGATGAATGACCGTGACCTCCTAGAATCCAGCCAGTCCCTTTTTATAGCTGTCCAAGTTGGCGGCAATTCTGACATCTTGTGCCACTGAATTCTATAATTTATGTGCTGTGCAAAGACATATTTCCCTTTTTCCATGCTGAATCTCCCACTATTCAGTTTAGTAGATGATCTAGAATTCCAGTTCTACCAGCAGCACACTTTCCAACATTTCACAGATGAAAACTGGGATCTGTGCAGCCAAGCAACAACAGAATGTGGTCAAGGTGGCAAAAATTAGTAATGAGGAAGCACACAAACAGGCTAAGGTTGCTTTTGCCATTGGAGAAGGGCAAGACTCTGCCTGCACCTGTCCACCCTCCCACTGAGTTAAATGAGTGTAAACTTCTTTTGCAGTTTGAATGCAATGTGCACCAATGGAAGTAAGCTGAGGACAAAGGGGAAAGTGGGAGAAGGAGAGAGAAACTGGAATGTTTTAAAAGAAGTTGAAAAATTGGGATGACAGAGGATTCATTTGGATTGTCCCTGCCAAATTGGGATAGCTGGAGGGTCCACATTAGGAAAGAGGGAAGAACTTGAACATTGCCTAGTCCAACTCTATGCTTCAGCTTCTTCAGCTTGGTGCCCTCCAGATGTGCAAGACAATGGGAGTTGAAGACCAACACATTTTCAGGACACCAGGTTGGGAAAGGCTGCTGTGTTCAGTATAGTTAGTATGCACAGTGCAAATGCTATACAAATGCAGCATTTCTGACAGGTGTCCATACAGCTTCTGCTTAAATATTTCCAGTGTGGGAGAGGCCATCACCCCCACAGGCTGCTCTACTGTGAAACAGTTCTTCCTGTTATAGCATTTCTCATAATATTTCACTGAAAGCCCCCTGAACCCCCTCTTCCACTATCTGTAGGACTGTGCTCTTGAGCAACAATCAAATTAAAACCATGCAGGCTTAAAAGTATTCCTGTCAAGCAACCAGTGTAACATAAGAGCATAATAGTAACACAACAAAAATCAATACAGTACTTATTAGTCAGTGTTATTTTCTTTTAGGTCTATGTTGGTGTTGCCGCAAAACTGCTTGTCCCTGAGCAATGGAACCAATAAAAACAACTCAGAGAATTTGAGTAAAAAAGGGAATCTTTAATTAATAATTACAATTGCACAAGTGGAGTGACGGAGCTCTCGCTCAGAAACAAGTTAGTGGTGAATACAATTTTTGTCTGGAATGTATACACTGTCAACAATTTTTCATACATGTTTACAATTTCTGTTGGATGAAACATATACTAGTGTAGAGTACAGATTAATCTTTTGAAAACTGCGTATTGTACCAAGAGTACAAAGGTCACTTTGCCTATCTCTTAAATTCTTATTTCTAGCTGATCTCTGTCAAATAAAAGCCTTCTAATTTGTTTTTCTTCCTGGAACATCATTCTTTAACAAGCAGTATTCACTTCCTCTGCCACGTAACCCTATTTGCTAAAAGATATGTATCTACTTCACGTCTCCATGTGCTAAATAATTTTCAATTATTTAAAACAATTAAAATAACTTCTCTCTATAAGATGCTCTATCATTGGTATAACGGAGATTGACTTTTACTTCTAACAAGCTACAGATTGAGATGTTTTGCTTTGTGTTTCGAACTACGTTGTGAATTATCTTTGAAGGAGAACTATATTAAAGTTTTGAGAATATGGAAATATACTTAAAACAGATAGGTCAATCAATTCAAAAGCAATTTCATAAAGTCTGAAATCTTAAACACATTTATCAGGGAATCCTTGATCTTAATCATTGCTCTTAATGAGACTCACTTCCAAGTAAAAATAGACAGCAACAGATAAGTGCTTGGTAACATTACAGAGTACTAGTGTTGCTTGTAAAACATTAATCTGTTGTTGTTAGTCATTATTTTGTGGTAAAAAGTACAATGTATCATTACTAACACATTACTTTTAAATAACTTCTTTAAGAAATAATTTGAAAAACACAAAATGGTCCTAAATGACCAAAAAACCCAAAAACAAACCACCAACCCCATACCCTCAAGTTTTAAAGCATTTGTAAGTGTTACTACTTACACAATTTCTATTATTGCTGTTTTTCCCAATATACTACCAAAAATTAACAGCATTGCCTATCATTTAGTTAAAAAGGATATGAAAACATAGACATCACAATATTGCATCTATTAGGTTGCTTCCATGGCAGGTTAAGTTCCAGACCACTGCCATAAAGCAAACATCGCAGCCTTTTTTTTTCCAGTTCCCAGTATGTAAAAAAGTTTTAAAAAATATTTATACTGTCATTTGATACATGTGCAATAGTGCTAGGCCTTAAAAAAAAAATTCAAAAGTTAAAATATTGAATTTAAAAAATTGTCAGAATACAACATGGAGTTAGAGAGGGCACAAATGCCATAAAAAACTGACTGAGCACAGATAACCAAAAAATGTCACTGTACTGTATAATTGAAAAGCACTATACAGTTCTGCCTCCACATTCACAGGTTTCACTTTCACTAATTTGATTATTTGCAGGGTGCCTGCTTGGCCCCCATTCTCCCTCTCCCACTCCATTCCCACCCCACTTGCTCCTCCCATTCTTCCTGCCTCCGTACAGGCATGCCCTGTGCCAGCGGCAGGAAAATCCAGGGAGGGTGATCACTAGTTTCCCGCGCTCCTCTCACTCCTGTGCTGCCGCTGCAGGTGTAAGTGCACCTGTGGGGGGGGCATGAAGGTCCAGGGAGGGCGCCATTTCCCATGGTCCTCCTACCACCCCAGCACTGCTGTAGGTGTGGGCATGCCTGCGCGGGTGGCAGGAAGGTTTGCACATTTGCGATTGCAAATTCTCCATGCTCCTCTTGCTGCCCCTGCTGCCCCCGCAGGTGGGGCACGCCCACATGGGGAACAAGAAGGTCTGGGGAGGGTGATTGCCAATTCCCCACGCTTCTCCTGCCGTCCCCGCTGCTGCCACAGAGGGTGCAGGTGCACCCCATGCCAGCAGCTGGAAGGTCTAGGGAAGGTGATTGCCAGTTCCCTGCGTTCCTCCTGCTGCAGCAGCCAATGTGGGTGCGCCTCACTCGGGTGGCAGTAACATGCAGAGAAGGCAATTGCCTGTCCCTGCCTCCCTGTCTCCCACCTGGGTGGGTGCACCTGCCAGGCAGAAGCCTGTAGGGAGGTCGCACTATTCACAATTATTTGACATTTATGAGGGATTTGTGTCTGTATCCCTCGCGAAAGTGGAGGACCTACTGTATTATCTAAGCATTCTAAATTGAAGCACCTAAAAATGAAAGTATGCCTGTATATTCTTTTGAATCAGTTGGCAGCTCTAAAGCAAATGTCCAGCAGTTTTAAAAGCATCAGATAAATGCAATAATACACAATAAAACCAAATTTCAGGTTAGGTGACAAACACCTCACCTCCACAACCCAGTTTGGGTACCAGGATTCTGATGGTTTGGATACAGAAGATGATGCAGCAGAAAGGGAAAACTGGTGTGCATAGAATAACAGGATGGTTTCTGAAGAAAAATAAGTTCTGGTTGGTACCAGATTAAAATATTTGGACTTGAATGGGAGCTTCACTGAGATCTTCTGATGGGAGTTTTCCTATGGGGGTTACGTTTAAGCCTTCTGTCTCCTATTGCTTCAGATACTGTATAAATATGGGTATCCAGTCTGAAAGTGATAATTGATTAATCAATACAAATAAGTACAGCCATCCATCCACATTTGCTAGAGTTAGGGGCACAGGACCCCCATGAAAGTGGAAACACTGTGAATAACTCTAGGCCCTCCCAAACCATATTTAACACACACAAAAAGTATGATCACCATATTCAACCCACCATGGATTCCTTTGAGGTATCAGGGTTCCTTCGCAAGGCAAAAGTGGGCAGCTGGTTGTTACTGCATTTGCTAGCCTGGATTTGAGGGTGCTAGATATCATTTTGATATCAATAATTTGGCTTTCTTCCACCCCCCCTCCACGTGTTTGTGAGGCCCCCGGACAAGCACAGAACTAGGCTTGGCCACTAAACTCTGCAATATCCCAAGATGATACAGGCAGGCCAGAAATAGCCAGATTGCTGCTTTAGGAGACTTCTCTGCAAACACCCTCATTATGTATGCACGCTGCTTACAAAGAACTCCCTGCCTTGAGCAGGCAACTTGGCAAGCTGAATACTCAATTGTCAAGAACTGAGCATTTGCATACTGTCTACCTCTTTGTCAATTCGGACCTAACTCAATCGTGCTAAATTTTGACCTTTCCAAAGCTTTGTCTCGCACCTGAAACTCAGTGTTTTCCCCAAGTACGGAATAGCCTGCAGTTACATTTCTCCCTATAAAAACTCCCAATTCCGAGACCTTCCTCGGATCGCTCCGGACTTCCATCCAGCCTTGCTGCCACTTTGTTTGGTGAGCGGTCCCCTCAGTCCCATATACTGAGACTCCATACCAACGAACTCAAGCTTCAGACCTCTCCGGGCTTCAGGACAGGCGTTGTATCACCCAATTCAACAATCCCTCTCAAAAATCCCTCTATACCACTCCAACCTTTATTTTCTATAGTTACTTGTGTGAGTGTGTTGCATACACTGTTTGTCTGTATTTAATAAAAATCTCAATTATTCTTAAGCTTGGTGTGCTCCTTGGCTTGGCCTGACCCCGTAGACATTGGGTAAAAGATTCCGCTGCGTTGCCCTGCCTCTCGCATTGCTAGCTTGACGCTTACTGCCACCTCCACTGCTGCCCCACACAATTTTTAGTAGAGGTTTACAGGTCTTGTTTGCAGTTTCTCAATTTCACGAGGCTTGCAGTCCCTATTAAAAATGGCATAGGGAGGCAGCGGAGGTGACAGCAAATAATCTGTGAGCAATTGAATCCGCAAAAGTGAAACCCACAAATTGGAGGGCTGACTTACCAGAATAGGTTCACTGCACATTTCAAACACAGTTTGAACCAGACTCTACAAAACAGACTCTCAAAAGAATGTTGTGAACAGCTAGTTTAGGAATTATTAAATATCATCTTCACTATGACCAACACCATTTGTATCATCATCATTGCTGCAATCTAATTAAATACATTTAAATCTATGGAACATGTGAGTTACAGCCTGTTGATTAAAAACTATTAATGAAATTTTCTTTTTTTTTAAAGGAACAAACACACTTAACTTCCAAATGTCATGTCCTGTCACAGCAACAGCAGCATCTTAGAAGAGACAGCCATCCTATGGCCTAACTTGGGTGGGAATTATGAGGCCCTCAAGATGTTGTTGGAAGCAGGTCGCAGTAGCCCTAGACAGCATAGCCCATGGTAAGACATAGTGGGTGTTGCAGTCCAATAAGTCTGGAAGCCCTCATGATTCCCAACCATGACCTTAATCCAATCACTAGTCCCAACTGGAGTTGACACAGTAGATTAGTGGGATTAACATAAGTGTTGACAACATTTAGAAATGAATTCAGTAAGTGTTCTCTAGTCTAGCAATTTGATTTAGATCTTTGTGTGATAGCTGTTGGGAAGTGTGAGAAATAATACTGAGTCTCTCAAGCAGAGTAATCAATTGGCAAGGCAGATGATGAACAATAACCAGTCCCATGCCCACCCATCCACAGGGTCTATCAGAGGAAATAAATAAGTGTGGTTTTCTTTGTAAAATACATAACAGCTTTTCTTACAAATTATTTGTTCATAATCAAAAATATGGTCATGAGAAGGAGAGAGAGGGAAGAGAAAAAATAGCATGCAGGAAGAGAATGTGGAAAAGCAAATGAACAAGAGGTTGCTAATTAGCATTTAGTGAGTATAAGACTACAAAAATTGCTAACTCCAACAAAGGGACTATGTCTCCTAACATGCTGCTTGGTATCTGCAGTTTTATTAAAGACTTGTATTAAATAACATATCTTTACTGTGCTTCCCAATTAACAGAAGGCTCCTTTGGGGCTGCAGGGTTAGACATGCTTACTTTGTAAGCTCAACTGAACAACAGGGCTTACTCTCAGATATATGGGTACAAAGCTATAGCCTAACATAGTAATCCTATAGCTGCAATCCTACGTGGCTCAATGTAGTGTTGTGGTTCTGTATGTGGACCTACACTGGACTGAAACATACATTACTTCCCCCAGAATTACGGAATAGCCTCTAAAGTCCCCTCTGTACTATCATTCCATGTCTTGTGGGGAGCATATTGGATAGGTTCCCATAGCCATATGCAGAACGATTACATAAGTGCTGAGTTCTACCAGGATCTTCCAGAGGTCTCAACATTCATGTCAACATTTCACTTCAGGCTACAGAGAGATAGCTAGATGCTTCTCCAATCTTGCTTTTTCCATATAAGACACAGAATAGCAATGGAGAGGGCTTCAGAAGCTGAATGGTACGTCGGGAGGTATTTTGGGGCATTTGGTAGGATGGACCAGAATACCAACCTGTGTAATGCCTGAAAAGGGAAATCTATTGAAGTGGCCGTCTTGGGAAACGAAAAAACCTCAGAGTCCTTGAAGCAGAAAGTATTATATTTTATTTTCTTACTGCGCAGGTTTTGCTGAACTGCGCAGGGTCCCCAGTGTGAGTATCACTGAAGACCCTGCACTCCGTCAAAAACCTCCCTTATATACACCCTTAACAGTAGAATCAATTACAAATTGGTTACATTACATCATGCATGCAAGAAAACAACATGTCAAAATGATCTATTCCTTCCCTTGTCCTTGTGATAAGTTGCAGGAAAGAACAAGCCTGCTTTCCATGACCTGCCACCCCTTCGTTAAGCACTTTCAGCACTATGTTCCTTAGATAAGAAACATCTGCAGTTAATTATAATTTCATCTATTTTTCTACCAAACACAAAATCATATCTTTAACCCTTTCATTCCCCCCTTCATGCCAAATTCTCTGCAATTTGAAGCATGTTCCTCCTATGCATACCCGTGGGCCATTACTGCGTAGCGAGCCGCTTTCCCTTCCATAGCGTCTGAAAGGGAAGTCCGCACACACTTTATAGCACAGGACAGGCATAACATAATTAAAACTCCCCCAACCAATAATAGTACAAAACCAAGGAACAACGTTCTTAACCACCCAAAATTTGGCAACCAGGATGTTAACCATTCCAAGGGATTACTTGCCCCATTATCATTGTTCAGTATTACCTCTTGTAAGTGTTGCACCTCATCCTCTATGGTCTTATTTAAGTCATGGAAGGTAACTTTGCATCCTCCCTTGACTATGGAACAAAACCCCCCTTTTCTGGCCAGCAAATAATCCAGAGCCAACCGATGCTGTAAGAGTAACTGATTCAACTCCTCGACCTCGTGTTGCAGAGCCCTCACCAACCTCCCAGTTGCATTTATAGTCTTTTCCAATCTACAGGTCAATCCCAATATACTTTTACGATTTTCCTGTGCTACAATTCCTGGGTAGGCTCCCAGGGTGAGGAGTCCTGTAAATAATCCGCCTGCTACTCTGCTACCTTCAGTTCTAGACAGTTGGGGTCCTACAATAACCAAGTCCTCACACTGGTTACCTAATGGTCCCACCAGATCTCTTCTTTTTCTAACTCCTCGCTTCTCTTTCTCTGGCATGAAAACCTGAACAGGTATGGTCATATACCCTATTCCCACACACTGATAGGCTCCTGGGTGGTAATTGGTGGCCCATCCGTCAAAATAAAACCACAGATGCGGATCTCTAGCCATCATCCCCGAACAAATGCTACCCGACCCAGTATAATTAGAGACAAACATAGGATACTCCGGGTATAATTCTTCAAAGCTTGTATTACTTAAACCCCCTTCAAAGTGATATGAACTATTATATGAGTCATACAAATAGAACCTGCTACTACAGGCTGAATAATTTCCTAGTTTATCATAGAATGCAGAGTGTTTTACATACCCCTTCCATTTAGAGTTCCAATTTCCACTATGATGGCAACAGAAACACATTCCCGGAGAATAAGTATAGAACTTCAGTCGCTTGAACTGTGTTCTGTTCATTCCTCCATCAACTGTGGCAAACAGATTCGGGGTTCCTCCCAACGCTGACTGTAGGGCTCCCACTATCACCCCTGGTTCACTAATAAGAGAGGGCATGAATCCAAAATCTGCTACAGTTTGTGGGTGTTCGTATATTAAGGTGACATCATGCCCATGTTGTTGGAACATATGGGTGGCGTGTCGCTTAAACCAATTGGCCCCGACTATCCCGCACACCACACTCCACATTCCGATTATCAGCCTCCACCCCATCTTCAGAGCTGGAGGGGATCCCACTCTCCTTGTCCCACAAAAATATCCCCTATACATATATATGAGAGCTAATATTCCCAAAACTATACCTACTATCAATATTACTATCTCATTAACAGTCATCACACGTTGTCAATTGCTTACCGCGGGAGGGATCTAGCCGTGCGTAGAGTGATCAGCCTCCGGAGTGACCACAGCAGGGCTTAGTCCCAGTCTTCCTCCTCAGCAGTTGCTAGGTCTGACCGTACGTAGAACTGCCAGCTCCCAGGTATGTGACAGCAGTAGGGTCTAGCCTAGATCTTCTTTCACCTGTTGCGGATCTGACTGTGCGCAGAATGGTCAGTTATCTGGTATGACCACAGCAGAGTCTAGTCCGAATCTTCTCTCCCCCTTTTTCGCTTGGAGAACTTCAATTTCAGAGGGTTGTCTTGTGATGAAACCACAGTCCAATCAGTAAATGCCTTTTTCAGTCTTTGGGGCTACTGCCGAATTTAGTACGGAACGGGCGGCGCCCGTATCCACCATCATTGAGATGGCTCGGCCCCCTATTTGTGCTGTGACCATAGGCTCCCCGGGGCCGAGAGCAAGGGGGCCCGGTCTGTCCTAATCGTAGTGCTCCATTCCAACCAGTCCTGCAAAATCCTCAAACCCTTCATCCACCTCCTGCCCGTATCTTCCGTCCACCACTCTTCCTCTTCCTCTTCCTCTTCCTCTTCCTCTTCCTCTTCCTCTCTCTGTCCCCTGCCCCCTCCCGACTATCCCCCTTCGTCTGGGGCATTCATTTTCCAATGTCCTTCCTGTCGGCAGAGGGCACACTCATTAGGCCCCAATAGGGTTCCACTCCTTCTTCTAACCTTCCGATCATCTCCCTTTACCGCCAGTGCCGCAGCCAACAACTCTGCCTTCTTTTGCATCCGTTTATCCTTTTCCCGCTTTTCCTCTTGATCTCGGTTTACATACACTTTCTGAGCGATCTCCAGTAATTGGCTCAGATTCATGCCTACAAATCCTTCTTGCTTCTGGAGCTTCTTTCTTATGTCAGGGTAACTCTGGGTCACAAAAGCCAAGTTCACCATCTGCTGGCTTCCTGGGTCGTCTGGGTTCACAGGGGTGTATTGTCTATAAGCATCAAGCAACCTCTCCAAATATGTCCCTGGAGGTTCCGTAGGCCCCTGGAGTACTTCTGCTATTTTAGACATATTAACAGGCCTCTTCATCCCTGCCCTCATAGCCTCTATCAGGAGGGCTTGATAATCTGTAAGCAAAGCCATTTGGCCAAGATTGTTCGGATCCCATCCTGGATCTACCAAGGGAACTCTGCCCCTTATCCACTGTTCAGGGTTTGCTTCCCCAGGGGGTACTCTGCCCCTTACTATTCGTTCTGCCTGTTGGATTATCCTTCTCCGTTCTTCAGTGGTGAACAGAGTCAGGAGTAACTGCTGACAATCTTGCCAATTGGGAACATGTGAGGCCATAACGCTGGAGCAAAGTTCTATCATTTCCTGCGGTTTCTCTGTATATGTAGCATAATGTGTTTTCCAGTTGAGGAGGTCCGATGTAGTAAAAGGAGTATACTGATAACTCTGGATCCTCCGGTAACCTCCCTCTGCATTTGGGTCCACCAACACCTGCTCTACTTGTCGCAAGGGTGCAACCATCTCCCCACCCTTTTCACTGGATTCATCACCATCGGTCATCCTCTTCGGAAGCTTAGGCGCTGGCTTAGGTCGTTTCCTCTTAGACTTTTCTTGAGCTTTTTCTTTTGGTCCATGCCTGAGGTCAAAGGAATCTCTTTCTTCTGGGGCAACTAGGTCGGACTCCACTAGGTCGGACTCCTCCGAGCCAGATTCCTCCAATCCCCCGGCTCCTCCTTCTGGCTGAGAGGAGCCTGGTTGTGAGGTTCCAGCAGGCAATGGTATAGCAGCAATAGGAGTCGGAGGTAGGGCGGGCTGGGGCTGCACCACCGCCAGCGGTGGGGCTGCCACCTGCACTGCCATGTATGGGGGAGGGGCAGTTGGACGAGGTATATTTCTTTCTGGAACTGAGTCTGGCAAAATCTGGCCCCTTCCAAGCTTCTTCCTTGCTCTCTCCTGCCGCACTATCATAGCCTTACAAGTTTGCTCCTGACATTTTCGCAACCAAGGGGGGTTCCCAGAGACCACCGTGTCCCATGAATCTATATAAGGGAATTGATCAGGGTGGCCAGGCTCACCCACTACTATTGAATACACTGCCTGGACCCGGGCAGGTTCCAGGCTTCCCTCTGGGGGCCACCCAACCTTGAAGGAGGGCCACTCCACTTCACACAAGTTTCGCAAACGTCCCGGTGTCATTGGAGGGTCTCCATAGTCCCCACTAAATCCCTTTTTGAAATTCTTTAACATGCACCCCAAAGGGGTTTGTTGACTCGGTCCCCCTCCCATTTCCTCCCAATCTGGACAGGACACACTAGGGAGGGGTGAATCGGCGCGTGAGTAAGGGGTCTCACGTGCCAACACAAAAGGGGACAGACAACACTCTCTTCGTGCCGACCCACGCACCCGGACGCTCAACGGCATGCGGTGGGAACTGCGACACCACCCAGCATTCCTTGCACACCCCATTCACACCAACAAACTACCTCCCATTTCCTTTCCCGGGTTCCACGAGCCCTGCGGGTTCACCCACGCCTCTAATGGTGGGTTACTAGGGCAAGACTACAGGGGGGTGATCAGGCCCCCTCTTCTCCCTGAGATTGCAGGGAGGTTACTCACCAATAACCGTGGGAGGGTTCAAGTTTCTGCTTCAACCTCGGGTCCCTTGGCAGGAGCGCCGCCGCCGGAGATGTCACCCCGATCCGAGCCAAACCTGTTTTGTCAAAAATATTCAAAGGCGCCCTGGCTGGCTTCACCAAAAAGGGGCGACAATCCCCGACGCCTAGGCGTCGGCCAAAGTGGGCGGGAAAAAGCCCTTCTCATCCCGGACGAGCCCCCAGAAATGAAGTGGCCGTCTTGGGAAACGAAAAAACCTCAGAGTCCTTGAAGCAGAAAGTATTATATTTTATTTTCTTACTGCGCAGGTTTTGCTGAACTGCGCAGGGTCCCCAGTGTGAGTATCACTGAAGACCCTGCACTCCGTCAAAAACCTCCCTTATATACACCCTTAACAGTAGAATCAATTACAAATTGGTTACATTACATCATGCATGCAAGAAAACAACATGTCAAAATGATCTATTCCTTCCCTTGTCCTTGTGATAAGTTGCAGGAAAGAACAAGCCTGCTTTCCATGACCTGCCACCCCTTCGTTAAGCACTTTCAGCACTATGTTCCTTAGATAAGAAACATCTGCAGTTAATTATAATTTCATCTATTTTTCTACCAAACACAAAATCATATCTTTAACCCTTTCACTATAGCTGCGTATGCCAGTAATGAGATGCCAGCCACATGTGTTTATTGAGTAAGAAGATCTACCAAGTCCAGTGTGGCTTACTCCCAGGAACATGCACATCGGATTGTAGTTTGTAAGTGTTTTACAGCACTGTAGCCCAAGATGGCCACAATTGTGTAACATCCCTGCTAAGGCACACTTTGTGTGTGTGTATCATACACACACACATATTCTAAAATGTAACCTCTTTGACTATCTTGCTGAGGACAGCAAGGATTAACTGGGTTCTCCTAGTTGAAACTTGCAGCCAGCTTTCATTTCTGGAAAAATGCTTCCTTTATTTACCAACACTATGGTGGAATCCTGCTGGTTAGTCCCAAGCAGAGTGGATCTATCAAATCAGTTGTTGAATGGTGAGTCTTCTGTTGATTTAGAAGAATTTAGGCCTAGGTGTGTCAAGATTACTGATTAAATTATTGGACAACAACTGAAAATGCCTGTGCAAAACTATTTTTCTTCCTATGTGACATCCTGCCGTTAGCAAACAATGTCTTATAGAGAGGAGTGTCATCTTTCTGGCACAGGATGATTAGCTCAATACTTTTGTGTTAGTCAGCATGCACAGAATAGTACAGTAATCTCCCTCAGGTGAGCCTTAGTCAACAAAATGCTGCAGCATCCTGAGACAGTGCAAGACCGAAATAAACAAACTTAAGCAAACATTAAGGGTATTTTCTATGTGGGATTCTTTAAAAAGACCTCAGATTCAAAAAAGCTTTTTGTTCTAGAGGTAGGGCCTACCTGATGACTGTGACCAGATGAATAGCATGCTAGGCTGCTTTTCAGGAAAAATTCTAAAATCTCAAGTTCAGTCTGTCTGGCACACCATATCTCCATGTATCAGCCTGTCCAGGCCCTAAGTTCATGTGGAGAGGCCCTTCTCTCAGTCCCACCATTGTCCCAAACGATTGGTGGGGATGCAAGATAGGGCCTTCTTGGTGGCTGCCCCTAGATTTTGGAACTCCCTTTGTTGTCCTTTCATTGACAGGCTGAAACTCTTTTATTCCAACAGGTTTTTAAAACAGAACATCTTAAAAGAATGGCTAGGGGTTGCTGCATTGTTTTAAACTGAACTGTTTTTAGTAGCTTTTTCTCTTTTCTTGTTGCATTTTTTTTTAACTTGAAGTTTGAAATGTTTAAATACTTTTAATAGTTTAATTCTACCATAATGTTCGCTTTTTATATTCTTGTAAATGTATTGTTCTTTGTTCTTTTAAAATTGTGAGATACAAACAAACAAACAAACAAATAAATAAATAAAGGTTTCACTTTCATGAATATTCATGAGTTTCTCCAACTCCTGGCCCCCTCCACTTTAGGCACTTCTTTTCCAGTGGAACCTTCCCTCTCGGAGGCTCTACTCTGATCAGGCTGCACAGCCTTTTAAAAATGTGGCTCTGGTGTTCTTCCTTCCTCCTCCAACAGCTGCTGTCTGGCCAGCTAAGGATGGCT
The DNA here is from genome assembly GCA_948474755.1 of Ctenosaura bakeri. Taxonomy (NCBI): domain Eukaryota; kingdom Metazoa; phylum Chordata; class Lepidosauria; order Squamata; family Iguanidae; genus Ctenosaura; species Ctenosaura bakeri. The sequence continues at coordinate 163,577 of CAOLHI010000271.1, forward strand.
CACAGCCCAGTTTCTCAGCACCACAAACCCTCTCCCAATACCCCTCACTCACTCAAGGAAGGAGATGGGCAAGAGAGAGGAAGTATAGGGGCACCACCACACAGACACACTTCCTTTCCCTGACTTGGTTTGGACCCTGGGTGCCTGCTCTCCCCCAACATGCCTCTGCTATCTTCCCACAGACATGCCCACACATACATTTTGATATTTGTGGTTTTTCCACTTTTGCAGGCAGCCGGTGCCCCTAAACCTTGCAAACGTAGAGGGCCAACTATAAATAAATAATAACAATCTCTCGTTTCTTTCATGTCATTAAATTGAACCAGGACAGCCATTCAAACCAAGGACTGTCCTCTCTAAAGAAGGACTCAGGCCCATCCTCTTCACCATCATTCTTCCAGTAATAGCAAATCAGTGTAATTACAGCCATATTACAAAAGAGGAAGCTGAGACACAACAGCCAATAAACTCTGAATTGCTAGACAAAGGAGAAGCGCAATGCCAAGCCACAAATAGAACTTGCTGACACTCAGTATGAGGCCTTCAACTTTCTGTTGCTATTTTTCTCATTCCACTGCAAAAAGAAAAGGAATATGTTAAGATCCCCTTGGATGCAAGAATATCAAAGCAGAGGTCCAACAGGGAAAGGAAGGAAAAGATTGTGTTACCAGGCCGTACACTTCCATGCTTTGATATGGTCTTATTGGCAAAAGATATTAATTGGCAGATGTGTAGGCATAAAATATAAATTATACTTATGGCTGGCAAGGCCATGTGGAAAGGGACACTGGCTGGGAATAGGTCAGAGATGACCCCAGCATGGCCAGGTCAAAAGTTCTCTGAAATTAGCCAAGAAAGCCTGACTTAACAGCATTGAGCTAATCCTATCAACTGCCAACCTAAGAAAACAATAAGGTGCCCAGATGCAGAGGCCAGGACCCCTACTGTGCGCATATCCTACTGCAGCTAGCCCAGAAATCCCCTCTCAACCAAGACATTGAAACCAATCAGTCCATTCCAGACCTCATTGTCTATACTGCAACTCCCATTGTTCACTAGGCTGGGAGAGCAATCAACTCACATCCCTTCAGGGAGGAAAAGACAGTATATAAACCCTTGGTTTTAAGAAGTTAGTGGCAGTCAGATGAAATGCAAGACTCCACTGTGTCACTCTGAATCTTGATCTGTCTGCCCTTAGACAGAAGTCTAAGTCACATTTCAAGCTCTTCACTACTCTTCTGGAAATGGTAACTGTATAACCCAAAAAACCCTCAGCCTCTCTATCCATAATTGTTTCCCCCCTTTTTCCTTCAGTTAGCTCTTATATGAATGCTTGACTGTATGTATCTTGTGTGCATGCATGAGTGAATTCCCCCAATAAAAACATTTTTTTTAGCTTACTTTTTCATCTTTGGCTGGTTTTTGTGTTGTCTGACCCTATAAAAATTGAGTTAAAGATCTCACTGCCTTTCGCTCTGCCAAGGCCAGTGCTCTGCTAATTCCCCCAGTCTTTGCATTTTTGGAGCAAATCAAGGTGTTCCCCAGGGAACCCCTAGAAGTCAGGGTAACAGTTGCAATGACTGAAACACAGCAAGAGCTCCTTCTTTTAGGTTCTTGCATTCTTTTAGATAAGAGCCAGCATATTGTAGCAGATTGTATTGAATTAGGATGCTGGAAAGCCAAGGTTCAAATTGCCACTCAGTCAGGAAAACCCACTGAGTGATCTTGGGTAAGTTGCATTCCCTCAGCCTCAAAGGAAAACAGTGGCACACCTTATCTGAATAACTCTTGCCCAAAAAACTCACAGGGCCACCATAAGCCTAGGTTGACTTGAAGGCACATAATAACAGTCTTTTAGATACTTAGAACTGAAGAGTACAGGGAAAGATAATGTGTAATGGATGACACAACAATCTGGCTCTTAACATGTTCACACAGCTCAGAGATGGTAAGAGCTAGAGAAACAAGCTCAGGCACAGTCCTATGCATCCAGATCACACTGAGGTTGTTGGATTAAATGCAGTATCTTCAATGGAATGTGTGATCTTGACTGAAAGAAGTTGCCCATTTAGTCCATTGCTAGGATTGCCACATATGCATTGTTCCAAAAGAGAAAAGGTATCATTGGAAAAATAATATACTGGGTTGTATGAAATTTAGTAAGGATTATATTCAAACTAAGTACTAGTAGGTATAGAAAGCCAGCATGATATGGTGGTTTTTGCTTTGGATTATAGCTCTGGAGACCCAATCTCTGCTCAGCCATGGAAACCCACTCGGTGACCTTGGGGAAGTCACATTCTCTCAGCCTCTGATGAAGACAAAAGAAAAAGAAAAGAAAAGATGAAGACAAAAGAAAGACAAAACAAATTTTGCCAAGAAAATCCTGTGATAGGTTCATCTTAGGGTCACCACAAGTCATAAACATCTTGAAGGCACACAACAACAACAACAACAACAACAGCAGCAGCAGCAACAACAGCAACAGCAACAACGTATAATTTAAGAATAATTTGTGTAACAAATTTCAGGTATGTGTATTACACACTTACATTGCACGTCAGAGTTAAGAAATCCTGTTTTTTGCACTAGAGCTCTCAGTACCCCCCGGCCAGCATAGAGAACATGGGACTAGTAAGTGCATTTAGGCTTTTGAAATGAAGACAGCATTCATTTTACCACTGAGCTGTGTGCTGGATCCAGCTCCCCAAAACTAGTCCACAGTGGGGTATACTTGTGGTCTGGAAGTATTCTGCTTACAAAAACTGGATTGATCAAGGAAAAAATCAGCATTATATAATTATAATGAAGTTGAAATTCTCCTCAAATGTGTATTTTTCAGAAACATAAAATAATGCATGAATAAAAAAATATCATCAGTTCTATAAAAACCCAAAGCTGGTGTGTTTCAACAGGTAAGTACTGTCTGCATATATCTCTGGTTATGTATATTGGGCTAAAATTGACAGAGGGTATGTATAATATACACACAATGCTGAGATAGTATTAGATCTCAATTTCATCAGATAGTGGAGCATTCATAAAAATGTTTTGTCAAATTGTTACTGAAAATTTCATTTGGGGAGAAGAATTCTCATCTGGCAATGGGCAATGCCCTCATTTCCAACCTCCATAACTACACCCCTGCCTTGAAGCATGGTGTCTTAACAGCCTGTGCAATTGAGTTTTCTGCTTGATCTGTTGCATTTCTTCTTTCCACCCCTGTCCATCTTTGGCAACATGTACATTGTCCATTTACCTTCCAAGAACCAGGGATTGCTTAAGAAAAAAAAAGACATAAAACTTGAAGGAAAAAAAAATCCTTCAAAAATGCCTGTAACTTCCCTTTAAAAATAACTTTTAAAAATAGCAGAAATGTTGATAAAGCTAATGATGTTATCATACCTTACATTACTTTTGAAATGTGATTTGACTACACCCTTGTTGCAGTGAAAGCAACTTGTTGTAGGTTATTGTGTTATTTTAATTTGTTGCATCCTTTCTTTCTAATATGTAAAACTGGCAAATAAGATGTTTTACTACCATATCACCCTATCAAGCAGTGTGAACTTTAAATGCACTGAGGTGGTTTCAAAAGAAATTTATTTTGAGTGAAATAAACTTGCATGTCTCTGAAATGTTAAAAATCAAAACCAAAACATCAGTGCAAATACATATTTTGAAGCTGAAAATCTTGCTTTATTTCACATTTATAATGGCTCAGTGTATTATCCTTGCTATGTGGTGGTAGCAGTGGCTTTTCTGTAGCAGAGGTAATTGTTCTTTTCCATAAGTGTTCTTTGAGGCTAGAAATGCTCAAAAACCTTTTCAGCAATAACTGTTCCAGGAAATGGTTCCATTTTAATCTTGTTCTTTCTTTTCAGCTACAAAGAGAGATACAACTGAAACTCAAATACAAAAACACTTCAGAAATGTTTTAACAAGTAAAGACATACAAAACCTCATTTAAATTGGGAGAAGAATGTTATGTCATACTGATAAGATTCCTCAAGTTTACCCTTCAAGTGAGAAGGAAATCTTTTTCCTAGGAAGGGCCAATGGAAAGTAAGAAGGATCAATCAAGTGATGGAAGGTGGAACAAGGGCAGAATTATGTTCTCTCCATCCAACTCCTGGTCATGGACTCTAGAAGAGGGGCATGTGGGGGCAGCTCCCCAAGGTTAGGCTGGAGAAGACCTGAGCCACTCCTGAAGCGATCTGGCAAAACTGAACCAGCAAGACTCAGGCGTTATCAAGCAGAAGTGTACTAAATCGTCAAGACTAGGAAACATTAAGGCAGCTGCTGTTGCTGTTGCTCCCAGGAATAATAAAGGCTATCTACATTGACATCAGCGTCTACATCTACCCCAAGCATTCATCTTTGGGAATTCCCTCTAAGGTCATTTTTACTAGCATTACAACTCTCATTCTACAGCTGTAAAACAACATCCACCTGTTTCTTCTTTGGAGATCACACCTGCTTGATGGTGACCATATACTTCCTCATCCAGCTATGTTTCCATTTGTGTTCTCTTTGCCTCCAGAGCAATGATAGAAGAATTGTATTTAAGCTCCTTAGCACTCTCCATTTCCTGAAGCTTAACCTTGGCTTCTTTGCTTTTCTGAAGCTTGTGCTGGTGGAGAGTGTTTCAGGCTCCTGGGCATTTGTAGACTGCATTCAACTCTCTATCTCCTGAAGATTTGCTTCCCTGAGGCAGTTAATGTTGGTCCTCCAATTCTCTCTCTCTCTTTTTCCCAGTAGAGTTATCAAAGCTTCCAAGAACTGCATTTCCTCCAGGACTATATAGCTCAGGAGTAGGCAAAATGGGATCTTCCAGATGTCCTTGGGCTTCAACTCCCTTTATCTGTCACTGTTGGCTAGGCTGACTAGGGCTGATGGAAGTTGCTGTCCATCAATATCTAGAGGACCAGAATTTGCCCACCCTCCTTTAGTTCCTGTGCCCCTACTGTTGACCATGTCAGCAGCCAGTTAACTTGTCCCTTGCTAAACGTCATGCTTAGGAAATTAGCAAATGCACATTCCTCTTGCATTTGAGCCGTTACTGCTCGCATATTTTTCAGCATCATCTCGTTATTTGACTGATTTCCTCATCTCTTTTCTGGCCTCTTTTTTCTTGGATATTAGCCACTATACTCCTTCCTACCTGTGTAGAATTAGCATCATTGGCATAATGCACCTCTAATGGACACCAGAAAACTAGAACTATCCCTAACAAATAAGAAGAGCTGAAGGATATGTTTGTATGGCTTACGTATTCAATACCAAGTGAAGTGCAGGCAACTAATACTTAAAGAGGAGTCCCTCTTACCTGCAGTGAATCCAAGAGCCTTCTCCCATATTCTTGACCCCTTTTAAACTCAGGAACTCATCAGTTGTACCTTAACCTCTCCTGTTTTCTCACACTTATTCCTGCCTCTAGTATCTTAGTAGCAGTGCTTCAGAGAGTCCTTTCCTATTTTCTAGCTTTTTAAAAAATTAGCTTGATTGATTCATTCTATTCATCTACAGCACTATGGCTGTTACAAAACACTATGTTGATAAAATATACATACTAAAACAGATCAAAAGCAAAACAAATACATGTGTGTGGCAAAGGAACCACACAAAAGGTTGTAGATAAAGAACAAAACTAAAAATGATATAGTAATATATCACTAAAGGCTAGCATTGACAATGGAAATTAAGACAACGGATCCCTTTTGCAGTTCACTGCTAACGCTTTTAAAAATTTACAGTGAATATTTTGAACTGCTGCTGAGCAGGTGGTGGCCTTTCCTTTAGAAAAATATTCTGAGTTGAGTTTTAACAGGACCCCACCTCCTGCTCCTAGTAAGCCCTGTGTTTGGAATTTTGGCTTGCAACCAGCCATTGCAGCTTAGGTGACAACTAGAAACATTGTGTCACATTTTGAGGCATCTACCATGTTATATCACTGACTTATACAAACCACACTTTTACTTTTAGGAAGCCCCTGTTTGGAATTTCAGCTTGAAACTGGCTACTAGAACATGGAAGGCAACCCATTCTGTCGAATTTTGAGATGTCTACCACTATTTCCTAAAGAGTTATGGCAGGCCTCCCTGCTTCCAGGAATCTTCTCAGTTGAAATTTGCACTTTTCAGTTCAAAGCTCCCCACTGCAATTTAGTTAACAAATAAAAACAAGCTGTAAGATTTTCACGCAGCTGCAATGATTTCCTGATGGATTATGGCCAACTCTCTTTTGTTAGTAGTACCCTCTCTCCAAGTTTGGAATGTAAACTTGACTCTCAGCATTACAACTTGGATGGCTACCAAAAATGCTCTGGCAAATTTTGAGTCATTTAGCTTGTAATCTCAAAGAATTATGGCTGCCATAGGCAGCGAGCAACTTAGTCCAGCTATTTTATTATTGTAGATATCCATCCATATTTCATCTTCTATATTCCATCCTCCATATATACATCAACCAGAACTTGGCAAAGTTTCTTTTTGGGAGTACAGCTATCCTCTCTAAGGCTGGCAAGCGCCTGTTAAGTGTATCTACAGTCCACAAGAACTGATAGCGGAAAACCAAACCTGCCCAGGGCATATACAGGCTATCAGTGGAAGCAGAAGCATCATCCAGGCTGTTTGAAGTCTGAATGGCAAAAGCAATCATGAGCAGAGAGTAAAACCAAGAAGAGAGTTGCCAGAATGATTACTCTGAGGAACACCCTGAAGGCCAGAGATCCACAAAGCCTGACACACCGGACAGAACTGCAAAGAAGTGTTGTAGTTGATTGTCTGCAGCAACAGAATGGCCTTGGCTGAACTACTGTAATTTATAACCCACAGTAAATCAGTCCAGGTGAAATCACTGACTCAGTATCTTCCATATAAAATATAGCAGGGCTTTTCCTTGCCCTTTGCTCTTAGTACTTTAATTTACAACACTCCCCAGGATAAAGAGCCTCAGTTTCCTCCTCTTGACCTGCAGATGCTGCTTGGGACTGACCAAGCTCTGCCAGTGTCATAACAGGATACTGCTTCCTCTGATTCTGATTGGTGCTTGTTATCTTGGCACTCATCTTCCCCTTTCTTGTCTGAAGACACCTCTTTCCAGGTAGGACATGACAAGAGCTCCCACAATGCCCCAGAAATGTGTGGCCTGGGGGAAAAAAAAGGATAACTGAGACCATGAACTCTTCAGGTATGGTCATTAGAAATGAACCATGGGAAGGCCAAGGAGAAATTTAGTTGTCATGATCTTCCTATTTAATCCTTGACTGCTCTTCTGAGACTCTTGGTAAGTGGGACCAATTAGGCTTAATTGTGTTGGTAGTTTCTGTTATGCAAACATGAATCCTATTAAGCAATAACGAAGAGTCCACTAATTCATTTCACACAGACCAGTGAACATCTCTCCAATAGCAATACCAATACATAAGTACCAGGCCAAGAGGACAGATCAAAACTTGTCACTCAGACAGACAGTGCTACTATCTTTATTATGGATTGATGCTCTGTGCCTTTAACAGGTGTGTAATAGGCACAAATCAACAAGCGAGATCCTGGAGAAGAGATATGACAATAGGGATGGGCAGAGGAAAAGATCAATTTATTGGGATTTTGCTTGTTAGGACTATATTAAAAATACAGATCATTTTCCATAAAAAAGGGTGTGTCAGGGATTGGAGAAGAAAGTGCAAGGACCTGTCCACATTATTCAAGTTACAGATGGGAAATACATGGCCCTCTAGATGTCATTTGTTGGCGGTTTCCATGATTCCTATCGTTCATATTGGCTAGGGCTGATGTGAATTGCAATCCAATAAAATGTGAAGGGCCACATGTTTCCCATTCTTGAGATTAGTAAAGTGGAGGTGGGCAATGATGGCTCTCTAGATGCATTTCAGCTACAACTCCCATCAGCCTTCTGAACATCACCAAAGGTCAGGTCTTATAGGAACTACAGTCTAAAACATTTGGAATTGCAGTTCAGGCACCAACTCCTGAAGTAAAGCAATCTGTAGCTTACACTAACTATCAGGATAATACCGTCACGGACAACACCAGAGGCATCTATATTTTGGCAGGATTTCTTTCTTCCAAATTCTTTTGCAAAGAACAGATTTACACAGATAAAATGTTTTGTTTTGCTTTTTTAGCCACTGTTACTATGGAAGACATAAAGAAAAGGGATCCATCAAACTAGATCTATCATTTACTGAGGTCTTAAAATTAGAGAGGAAAACCCAGTGCTTTGCTGGAAAATCTTCTCCGGTAGGCAATGAACTAGGCAGTGTGACCTCAAAGAAAAGAGGGAAAGGAAGGGTACATCAGAAAACAGTAGAGGACAAGATACTCAGGGGGAAAATCCAGTAAATTTCTGAGTTCTTGGTTGATATATCCATGACCTTTCATGACCTGTTCCTAAGAAGCCTAAAGATCTTTCCACCGTTTGAAAGCCTCTGTAGAGCCAGTGTTTGCTTTCAGCCTATTATCTGTGAATATGTCATCCTATGGGGCTGTTAAGTGATGGGTTTGGAATATATGGGCTTGGAATGCTGAGCAAGACCTAGAGAACAGTTACTGAAGAATAGTCATGGCATTTTTATGCCATCAATTGCAATCAGTTTCCACTCTGGCTGCTTTCAGGAAGGGAGTGGATAAGACGTATGTTTTAAAAGTAGCCTTTTAAACCGTTTTTATGTTTATTGGTGATTGATTTTAGTGGTTGTATCCTTTAACTGGTTTTTGGTGTTTTAAAACTAAACTTTGTAGTAACAGGAGCTATCATTTTTAAAAAGAACCAGATAAAAGACAACAAAGGGGGTGCAGACCTGTGTAGAATTATGTATTTAAAAACAAACAAACTCTAGTTACTTTTAGCTCAAGGTATCATTCCATAAATTACCATAAATTATTACTGAAGGAAGGCATAAAGAGCTTTTAAAGATTCTTAAGAAGGAGCCTGACATTATTTAAAAAAAAACACCACAGCTTGTGTTTGATGATTTCGTGCTACTGTTAGCTGCTATATAATATGATTGTTGTGTTCTCTATCAAAGCTAAGTTTCCATAATCTATTATGCAACTAGTTAATATGGGAATACAGGATATTCATATAAAAATGAGAAAAAAGGAGACTGGGAAAATATGTGGAGAAATAACATGGTGAAGGCTGTTTCTGTACATGTTAGAATAAAAGGAATAAAAGAGTGGTATATAAAAGCCAGGAAGCTGAGCTATATAATTTCTTCAGTGAAGGAAAAATGTGGGAGCTGGCATGTAGTGTTGAACTATGACTGTGGAGACCAGGATTCAAATCCCTGCTTGGCCATGGGAACCCACTGGGTGACCTTTGGCAAGTCACACTCTTCTCCCAATCTCACACGTAGGCAAAGGCAACCATCCTCTCTGAAACAATCTTCCCAGGAAAAAAACCATGATGGGTATGCCTTATGGTTGCCATATATCAGAAATGACTCGAAGGCATGCAGCAACAACAATTTAATGCCAGTAGTACCTACATACATGTGTGGTGACACTGTAAGGTGGTAAATCAATTTTGGATGAAGGTCTTTTATGAAGCATGCAGGATGACAACAAAAAATTAAGATTTATCCTGAATTAGATTTACTATTATTATATTTCCACAGCAGTAAACATTTGGAACAGGAGTGGGCAACTATTAAGCACTGGTGTCCATCTTAGCCTTCTATGGGACTTTGGAAGGCCTCACCCATCCCTGCCATACACCATTGTTAAAAGATTCTTTTAAAAATCCACTAAGCCCCACCCATAGAGAGGCCATAGAGGACAATTTTGTCATGTTTTGTGGTCTCAGTGGGGTGTTTGACAAGATATAATTCAACTCTTTGTTCCCAGGTTATATGATGTAATTTCAACTGATTTTCCGTGTGTGTAAAGAAAGGGGTGCAGAAACTTTGGAAGTGTTTCATCATTTTTTACTAGCCTATTCCTCCCAAAGCTCTGCCTCCCTGCTCCTGAGCCAAACTTTTTTTTAAAAAAATCAGCTTTATGAAATACTGTAGTTGTTTATTTGCTAAAGCAGCTCAGGATGGAAGACTATGACCAGGGCCCTTTTCGCACGTAGGTCATTAGCGCAATGAGGGAGAGCCCTCGCGCTATTGTAAACTTCGCAAAAAAGCCCCTTGCACTCCGCACACAGCAGGGCATTTGTGAGAGAGCACCATTCCCTGCCTGGTGCCTCTTCCGCATGTCAGTGTCGTGGGCCACGCCCAGGTCCCTCCCTGTCCCCGCCCCACCGGCCCTGATTGGGCGGTGGGTTTTCTTTTTTTTAATTTTTTTCAGCCTATCGTGCTAAAGTTAGCACGATAGATCCTGCCAACAGGCCATCGCAGCAGCCCCAAGGGCAGACCAGTAGCAGAGCTACGGTGCTAATGCGCTAACGTGCTAACGATAGCACCGGTTTTTTTTTAAAAAAATAGTCAGCCAGACCCCAGGGGCTGCTGTCGTCTCAAGTGTGGCGACGCAACCCCGGGGTGGGCTCTTGCGGCAACATGTCGGGCAGTGTTCCCTGCTACCATGGGGGCAGCGGCGTCCCTGCTGCTGGGCGGGGCTTCCTCTGGGAGTTGCTGTGTGACGGACAGGCAGCTGGGACTGCCCGCACCCCGTCCACTCCCGGCTCCTTCGCGTAAGAGGGCTCCGCAGGCCCGCGGGTTGCGCGAGCGATACGTAAAAAGGAGGTCATTTTCGCTTCCAGGCGAAAATGAAAAAACGTGACTCCAGCACTACTCACGATCGCGAGAGCCCCGGGTCGGCGGGAACGTCATGCGGTACGGCGGCTCGTGAAGGGGGGAGGGAGCGTGTTTAATACGCTTTCAAACTGCCATGCGAAAAGGGCCCAGGTGACCTCTGTGTCAGCTCAGTCTACTGTCCAGGTGCTGACTGTTCAAAGTCACTGTCTCTTCTCTCTTTTTACAGTACTTTGTCTTTAAACCAATCTTGGATTGGACAGTCCTTCAAAGAGGACTGTTTTCTGTAAGGGACACATGACCTCCCTACCATCTTGACTTCCTCTTGATACTGGGTCTAGCTTGATCAGATGCTAACCTGTCCAAACTAATAGAAAATTGGCCCTATATCCCTTCTAGTACAAGAAACTCTAGTGTAATTCAATTCCTTTCCACACATCATTGGTTGTGCTGCCTTTTTTTTTTTAGCCCAACAGCCCAGCACCAGGAAAGAGGGAGGGATGGAGGGAGGGAGATGCTCAAGAACCTTTCCAAAACTGGAGTCAGCTCTAAGTGACCTTGCTAAAGACAAAGGTTTAATTCAAGACCAGGTATTTCTGGGTCACTCTGATTGTTTCTGCTCTGGTGCTAGCCAATGCTGAACATCTTGTAAAATATCCATTATCGGCAGGGCAAGTCCCTTGTGACCTAACTTTGCAAATATTCTATGAACACCACCTGCTTGTTCACTTTCGTATATTGCTCCTCACTGGTAATGCAAACGTTTTTCTGACTCATGCCTTACATTATACCTGAAATGCTGTTCCTTTTTGATTCTGACCAATGAATTATTACATGGAACCTGCAAATGTAATACACCTTAATACACTAAAACAGTCAGTCAAAACAATATTATAAATCTTGTTTGTACTGCCTTATCTTTGGGACAAGTACAAGCAGTGCTTCCCTATTGATCAGGATAATATACTCAGTGCACTGTGTTTTATGATATGAAGAAGAAAAGGAGGCAAGGTGCCTACATGTCCTACTGTACAGAGGACAGTGCTCTGTTTAAAGGGCTCTTAGATAATTGTCCCCTGTTGGTAGCACTGTTCAGTCCAGTTCTAGTTCCAGAATATATAACAGGGATGGGAATTGTGTAGCTCTCCAGATGATGTTGAACCACAAGTCCCAGCATTCCTTATCATTGGTTATGCTGGTTAGGGCAGCTGGGAGTTGCAGTTCAGCAGCATCGGGGGGCTGCACAACTCCCTCTCCTATCCATCAACAGTTGAAACAGCAAACTGAGCTGGAACACAGGCCACTAGATCAGTTTCCACCACTGTAACAAAACCTGAATTGTATTTTTATTTAAATTATAACCATTATTTCTAAATATACATCTATGCACATGAGAGCCAATGAAGTGTAGTGATCTAAGTATAGAACCAAAACTTTGGAGAGCAGGTTTCAAATCACTCCTCAGCCATTGAAACCCACTAGATGGTATTGGGTAAGTCAAACTCTCTCACCCTTAGAGGAATTCACTAGCAAACCTCCTCTGAATAATCTTGCAGAGAAAACTTTAGGATAAGGTTGCCATAAGTTTGGAGTTGACTTGAAGGCACATAACAACAATAACAAACATGTATGCATATAAATAAGCAGAATAAAGTTGTGAAAACCAGCATCTCCTTTTGTTCACCTTTTTGAGTCATTCATAAGTGGTCACCCAGCATGGGACATTGGTGTAAAGACTGGCAAGCCCTAGAATGAACATGCACAGGTCTCTCCCCGATGTGTTGGAATCTACAACCTTATTTTTATTGAGGATTTTAGCAATGTCTTGCATGCCAGGGACATCTCCATTTTTCTTAGCCAACTGCCTGGCTTAGCCAGTGTTGTCACTGGTTGTTCCTCCTACTCAGATATATTTGGGCACTGCTGCCTTTTTTTTACTAGCTGAAATGTAACAATCCAGAAACTTAAGGTCACACTGAAGCGTGTGTGAGCAGGTCTCCAGGACTTCATGTTGGCTGGAGGAAATGCCTGCTGGTGAACAGAGATTAATCTCTTAGTAAATGTCAACAGCAGTGTTTACAAGTACAGTTGCTTGTGCATCCAGCAACATTCTAGCCTCCAGATACCCATAGGACAACAGAGCTAGAAAGCAGTGAGGTAAAAGTAATGTATGGCATTGGTTAGTTTTTTAACCATGAAGGTGTAGGAACTTGACAAACATAACACAATGATCAGGAAGAAATGTACAGTACTGTATTAGTGCAATGAGTAACTGTTCCAGTTACTTTCAAATCAAAAGCTTCTTTTAAAGGGCACTTTAGCCATATTTAGAACCATTTTGACAATGCTCCAAGTTTTATGTCATTCTCTTTTCAATCTTAATTCTTTTTTACAACAATAGAAGTAACAAAAGCAACAGAAAAGTAATAAGCAGAGGAACAAGCAATGCAACAATTACTTTTGAACCCTGTGATAAGTAATAATAGGTGACCTTTGGAAAGTTTTCAGTGAGTGATGGGAACAAATTACTTTTTAAAAGTGAACACCCAAGTCCTGCAGGAGAATGGCCACCATCCAAATATGACCTCCATTTTGGAGATAGAGCTTTGTGCAAAGGGATGGTGGAACAGGAATGTACCTATATTACAGTTAGGGAAGTCTGATACAGGTTTTAATGGTATGACCCTATCATATTGAATCCTGGAATTTGGAGTATGGTTAGGTACTTTGAATTTTCTCCTAGAAAACTCTAGTTCACTTCTCTGAACTACAGCACTATGGCTGTCTAGCAAAGAATTCTCCATGCAGTCCTACAAATAATCCTAGAATTCCATAGAATGGAGCCAGTTAAACTGTTATCAGACTACTGTAAATTCCTGTTAGCATTTTTCTTCAAGTTGGGTGAGGACGAGGCACTGAACACCATGGAGATTGAACTCTATGGACTGAATAGGAGGGTGGGTTGAAATAACAGAAAAATACCATGAAAGTATTTTGTGAGAACTCATTCCTGCATTACCAATTAATGGAATGTGGAATGTGGAAAGCTGATCGTTTCTTCATTGCAAGCTTCCTTAAGGACTCTGCATTCTCCTAGATGAACTTTGATTCCTACCCTTTTGCAGAGTACTTCCATAGTCATTACTTTATCACATGGAATTTGAGTCATTTCAGTATCCCTTTGAGTAATTTGAAACAAGCATCTTGAGTTCCTTGAGTTCCTGTCTAGAAATCTGATATACTTACTTTGTACAAACTGCTGATTACATGGGAAAGGGGCAGATATCAAATAGTCTAGGATTACTATTCTTCTAGCCCCTGGTGTCTTTTTTGTGACTTTTTTTGTGACCAATTTCTTTAAATTGATTTGTGGTGGGCCAATTTGCAGTGAAATTCTGAGCATATTTGAAATAAACAACAATCACAAATAAGCAATTACTGTAATTTGTCCCACAGGAAAGGTGACAGGTCTATTCACCCTTGAAAAAACTTGCATTGAAATGCATTCAGTCTGATATATTTGAAGAAATTAAGGTTAATTTGGGACAATTTCTACTGATTTCTCAGGCAATGCTTGCAGGAGAAGGATGTCCCAGTTTCAGTGAGACCTTTAAAGCTGATTTAGTTCAATCAGCAGAATAGATATTAGGGGAGTGCTTTTTTATTACTAAATGCTAAGCTTGAATAAAACAACGCTAAGCTTGAATAAAACTCTGATAAAAACAAAAAGGTTCTGACAGCCATTGGGGGAAAAATGTAATAACTTAGAGTTCAATCTTCCATAAATAAGATTTTCCTGGGCATATTTGCTTCACAATTGAAGAAAGAAAACTGGAAGGTGCAGGGCTGTATGGCATATATCAAAAGGCAGGCATACAGAGCGTTACCTAATAATTAGTGTTAGGTTCTATTTTGAATTAGCACTCTTTGAACTAATAATTATTAATATATTTAATTTCTATAGTACCCTTATGGTAGAACATGCCTTGCAATCTCTTTCACAAAAAGTTAGATACAACTAGTTAAACTGTAGAAACTGCACATATTTTGTAAATCAGTATCTGACCATTGGGTCTCCCAGAGCTCCAACCTTTCTATTTTATTAAGAAGCAAACATGCACATTTTCCCTATCAGCTGACCTTGGTTGAGCCTCACTCATATCCTAAGGCAGATCATGTTTTACAGGAAAGATCTTACAACTTCAGAACCAAGTTTTAAGTGTCTCCAGTTGCTTTTAGCTTGCTGTGTTCCTGTTACCATGGTTATGATATGTCTGGCAAGAGTGCTAGATATCGTTTGATATCAAATAATTTGGCCTTTACTTGACCTTTCTCTGCCACCCCGCTCCACGTGTTTGCAGAGGTCCACTGGACAAGCACGTATTAGGTGCGGCCGCTAATGGTTGTACATTCCAAACCTCATTTAGACAAGCAACTTAAGCCTCTCCGATGCTTCAGGGAACACCTTTTTGCAAACATGCCTTGCTCAGCGCGAATCTACACAAAGATGCCTGGCCAAATTCCGAGCCATTCCTTTATGTTGGGCCATTTGCATACTGGCCATACTGTTGTCATCCAGCGCTAAGCCCATCATGTAAAACCTGACCTTTTCCAATGCCTTTGTCCAGCTACAAACTTCCTTTGTTCTCACCGAGCATGGCATGGCCTGTAGGTAAAATCCACCCTATAAAAACCTTCCAATTCCGAGCCTTCCTCGGACTACTTTGGACTTCCATCCCGCCTTGCTGTCGGTCTGTCCAGTGAGCTCCCCTCAGCGAAGCGTGCTGAGTTTCTTCCCCTGCAACCTCCGTTTCTCTCCAGGACTACGAGACCAGGTGTCATATTACCCATTCTCTCAAAACTCTCCATTTCTATTTCTCGGTTAGTTAGTGTATGTCATGTCTTTTGTGTTGTTTGTCTTCAATAAAATATTATTTGTTGCTTTAAAACTTGTCTAACCGCTCTCTGACCTGACGCTGTATACATAGGGTTAAAGATCTCCGCTAAAGTTACCCTGCCTCTCGTTAGCTTAAGGAGAGTGCTCGAGTCTAATTTCCCCCATCTTGTGTTTTTATTTGGTAATTTGGGCACCCCTCCCAGGAGCCCCAACATACAGGTTAACACTCCTGGAGACCGTACTGCATCTTCTGCAAAGATGGCTGGGAGAGTTGACTTTTGATTCCTGTCTCAAATTCAACTAAACTTTCTTTACGGCATGTAAGGTAGCATCTAGGGAACCCAAGAGAAATGCACTGAAATACCAGGAAGACCAAGTTTAGATCCAGGGCCTGAAAGCTTGCATCTCTGATGTTAGCCCAACTATCTATTATACCTGCTAGATACAGAATCAAAACTTAAGATTCAACAATAATGTTAAGCTATTTATTTTTCTGGTGAATTTTAGTACTTTCTGTCTTTTGCTATTAAGACTATCTTTTTAATTTTTTTCCAAGCCTATCACCCAGCCTTGTAACAGGTCATATGTTTGACCTAATTCTGGCAAGATTGGTAAGACTTCACAGGGCCAGAGGCAGAAGGCTTTTAAGCAAAGACTGAATGGCCATTTGTTGGGAATGCTTTGATGGGGGTTCCTGCATGGCAGGGGGCTGGACTGGATGGCCCCTGAGGTCTCTTCCAACTCTTGTGATTCTAAGATATGGTCATGGATGGACTGCTGGTCATAGATCAGAACCAAGAAAACAAGGGTCAGAAACAAGGGCCAGATCCAGGGTCTATTTGCACTACACACTTAACTCAGTTGCATACCACTTCGATATCTACAACTTCATCCTCAGGAATCCTGGGATTTGTAGTTCGGGGAGGTATTTAGGATTATTATCTGCTTGAAAGTTCTAGTCTAGTTTCCTGTATCACAGTGCCCAAGGCATCTTGAGTTCCTGTCTATGCAGTACTACTAAATTAATCTGATTTAATACTCTGTCCCTTGCTTCTCAGCAGAGCTTGGTTCCATCTACTGTTAAGCATTTCACCAAATTTAGGATGGGGGAATGAAACTATCTGTGTTGATAATACAGCCACTAAGATGCCTGAGCTTTGCTGCCTCTATCCTGAGATTGAATCCACAAGTCTTGTGTCACTGGTTACAAATAATGTATTCTGAATCAGAAGGGCAAGATCTGAACATATTTTTAACTGATTAGAGCAACTGTGGGCAATTGTCTTGGGGCAAGCAGCCAGTTTTTGTCACTGTGTGCCCACCTCCCCCTGTGGACTATACTTATTGCCTCACTTCCTGTTTCCATTTCTGCTCTGGGAGACTTTTTGGCTGAAAAGCAGGATATAAATACTCCAAACAAAACAAAACATAAATAATTTTATTTTGGCCAGCTTTTGGTCATGCATGGTATATGTGTGTGTGTGTGTGAGAGAGAGAGTGTTTGTTTGCTGGTACATTATGAGGGTGAAACTTGACAAATGGCAGTTTCAAAGTTTTCTTGCAATGGGAGAGAGAGTTAAAAAGGGGGCCAAGGCAAGTCCAGGGGCTTCGGTGCATTTTGAGAGGGACTTGGTGACACCAAAAAGGGGCTGGTGTTGCATGTGAAACACAGCCCACACATTCCCTATCTCTGCCTCAGTGTTACTGCTGTTTGTTTGAGCTCAGAATCTGAAAAAAAAAAATTGGGTAGAATGGCAATAATGCTGGCCAGGGCATTTGGGGAGTTTTACTCCAAAAAAGTTATTTTTCCAAGCAAAAAACCACACTGATTCGCCTAGGAGTTCAGTGGACAAAGTTTGGAAACTGATGATACCCCAGTTAGATTTCTTTCTCCATAGTCCTAGACTCCAGAAATGTCACAAGCCCATAGCACTACCCTGTGATGCCACTGCCATTGCTACAGATGGGAGAGGCTGAGGTTACATTACTTTCTCAAGACCAACTAGTAAGTCCACAGCTGAGCACAGCTTGAAGCACCACATTTAACACTTGTTTTCCCTGATCAGATTCTCAGTCTTCTAGACAGTATAGCTAGGATATGAATCACATGTTTTCTCCAGAAGTTGTTGGGCTTCAACTCTCAGCATCCCTAGCTAGCTTAGCCAATGATGAGAGATGCTGGAAACTGGAATTCTGTAACATCTGGTGGCCCATATGAATCCCACCTGTTATTGAAGAACAGAATGGGAAACCTGATCCATTAGTGTTTTGCTCTCTCTTTTATCTCATCTGTTGGAAAGATCACACTTCCTATATTCCATAATTGAATTACAGTCAGCCACCCATATTTGCTAGAGTTAGGGATGCTGGACCCCTAAAAAAGTGGAAAAATTGCAAATATCAAAATGTGTGCATTTGCGGGAAGGGGGCCGAGGCATGGCGGGGGAGAACAGACACCCAGGCTCCAGACCAGGTCAGGGAAAGGAGAGAGAGACAGGGATGAGTTGGCATTGTGGCCCTATACTTTCTCTCTCATCCATCTCCTTCCTTGCTTGTGTGGGGGGCATCGAGAGAGGGTTTGTGGTGCTGAGAAATAAGGCTGTGATTCATCCTTAGCTGGCCAGGCAGCAGCTGGTGGAGGAGGAGAAGGACCAGAGGCAGGTTTTTAA
This sequence comes from Ctenosaura bakeri, assembly GCA_948474755.1. Classification (NCBI taxonomy): domain Eukaryota; kingdom Metazoa; phylum Chordata; class Lepidosauria; order Squamata; family Iguanidae; genus Ctenosaura; species Ctenosaura bakeri. Next base: position 181,866 of record CAOLHI010000271.1, read on the forward strand.
AGGGCTGCACAGCCTGATCAGAGCTGCCAAGAGGAAAGGTTCCTTCAGAAAAGGAATGCTTGAGGTGGGGACAGATGCGTTGGAGAAACTCGCAAATAGTGAAATCTGTGAAAATCAAACCCCCAAATGTGGAAGACTTGCTGTACTGCAAAGATATCTGCTGTGCCTTTAACAAACGTAATGATCAGTCAAAAGGGTATTGCATATATTTATGAAGTCCATAGTTTTGTTTTATATAAATTGACATGGTAGGCTCTAGTTTTTTTTAAAATCAGTCTATGGGGAAGCCTCTTGGCTGCTTCCATGCTGTCATTTTTATATTCTTTTACATTAATTGTTTTCTAACTTTTTGTTATCAAATTTTAGCTTTTTTTGCTTTGGCATTTTTGTAAGCTGCCTTGAGTCCTATGTCAGGAGCAAAGCAGCATGTAAGTAAAATAAATAAGTAAAGAAACAAATAGCTTACACTTACTGAAATAATGGTGTTCAGCCTGGTTTGTAGTTGTTGTGTGCCTTTAAGTCATTTCCATGTCTTCCCTAAAGCAACCTTTTTGTTGGCAAGATTTGCTCAGGTTACTTTTGCTTTCCTCTGAGGCTGAGAGAGTGTGACTTGCCCAAGGTCACCCAGTGGATTTCCTTTTCCATGATTTGAACCCTGGTCTCCAGAGTCATAATCCATCACTCAGACCACCACACCAAGTTGGCTCTCTGCGTGTTGATAGCATAGATACAAATAACGATGGACTGACCTCCTCTTGCTCCTCCTGCATGCAACTTAAAAATTCGTCTTGCAGGGCTGTGTGGGATATTTGTTATCATGGGAATCTCTGAATATGCCATAGCCAAGTGGGCACAACTGTGTCAGGGCATGCCAGGGCAACCGGAAGCTAGCAAAGAGTGACTTAGAAGTGTGACTGCCATGCACTGAGAGATTCCTGAAGACAAAATGAACAAAAGAAGATAATATGGGGTATCCAGACAGACTAAAAGTCACAGGATTTGGCAAGAGTTATTTCTGTACTGGTTAGGTATTGTTTTTTTTTAGAGGTCCAAATGATGTAACTCCTGTCCTGGTCCATTAAGGATGAATCCCCAGGACCTGATGTTACTTTTTGAACCCAGGGCAGGAGGAAGTTAGTTAGTTAGTTGGTTAGTTAGTTAGTTAGTTTTAACCCCAGGAGATTTTTTTTTTTAACCCCAGAAGGATCCAATTAACCCAGGGGTAAAGTCCCAGAGCTGGCTCCATTGCCTACCATTCCCACTGTACTTTTGGATGGTTGCAGTGATAATGTTGTGAATAGGGGCACGGAGGTTCTCTTCTAACTTTCCTTTCCTGCATGTATGTCTGGGGAAAACCTCACCCACACCAAATACTGGGGAAGAAAACAAAAATGGGACCAAGCCACAGTATGTACTGGGCATGTCTGGGTGTGGAGGTAGGAACACTCATAGCTCCCAGCCATAGAATAGCTTGCCAAATTCCACAGTTTTTCACCGCTCTGGATGAGCCTTCAGTGACATAACATAAAACATGGAATTTGCCAGCTGGTGATAACTACTAGCCTAGAGAGCTTTTTCAAAAGCTAAGACAAATTGATCAAGGGTAGCTCTGCCAATAGCTTCACATAGAACTTATTGAAGTAGTCTAATCAGGAGGTGATTAAGAATGAACTACTGTGGACATATCTGCTCTCTCTAGGAAATAGTACATCTATGTTCAGACCAGAGCTTGGAACACTTGCTTTTTGAACTACAGTTTGCCAAATATTTTCCCAATGGACAGTTCTAGGAGCAGCAGTCCATAAAGAGAATTTTCTCAAACTCATTTTTAAAGGTAGTGTATCCTTAAATACCACCAGTTGCTTTGGGACAAACAGCAGAAGGTCTATTCAGTTTCTACCAGTTGTGTTTCATACCAGAGCATCTCAATAGCCATTGTTGCAACAGTATACCACACAAGACGGACAGTGACACTTGTTCTGATCCCACAGGGCTCTTATGCTCTCATACCTGGCTTTGTCAGCAAACATGCTAAATAACCACAGAATACAGAACACTTCAGCACACAAGACCCTCTCAGATGCTCAGCTTTCAGAGCAGAAAACACTGGATGAAAGCTAATACAGATTCTCCAGTGTAGATCCCAAAAGAAGTGTTTCAACCACTGAGACATCTTCCTCTGTAGTGCTTTCTAGAAAATGAATGAAGAAACACGAGCATGTGAGAGTTTGTGGAATCAGGCAATCTTCCTGACAGAGCTTTTATGAAAATTGGTGACTTTTGTGGAATTCTGTGGTGGTATTTGCAGAGCAGATTCCTAGGGCTGTAAAATATCAAGCACCAATGGCTGCATTCTTTTCCCACACACTCTCTAATAGAAACCTCTCTACCATGGTATTTGTCTCTCAGCAACTCCCTTCCTTCCTTCCTTCCTTCCTTCCTTCCTTCCTTCCTTCCTTCCTTCCTTCCTTCCTTTCTTTCTTTCCCCATACTATTCCACGTCATGACAAATTCACTATTTTGTATCTCAATATTCCTTTATATTCTTTCTGCTTGTAAAAATCGTTCTCCCACTGTAGAATTTGAAAGATAGAAGTGCAACATTCAGAAACTTAGGAATCCTCTGCACACTTCTCAGCATTCTCTAATCACTGCTTCCCAACAGGCCGCCTCATGCCTACTTTTAACTCATTTTTTAATTGTCTGGCATACTATGCTGTTTTTGTTTTGAACTATATGAATCTGACTTTTTTTCTAAATTGTATATCATCCTCAGAATCATAAGCTAGAAGGTTACTTTAACAAAAGAGTGACCAGTGAAATTTAGAAATAAAATAAGATATCTTTTCTAAATCCCATCACATCCTAGCATAGGGATGGAAAAACCCCAGTCCCTGGACCAGGTGTGGCATATGGTGGCAGCCCTTTCCCGCCCACAGATTTCTTTTGCTCTTATCTCCAATCAGTCAGAAAAAGGTTTTTCAAAATCTAAGAAGCTGTTGCATAGCACTGAGGTTTGGTCTGTATCCTAGATGGTAAAGGCAACGTTTGTATATGAAACCAGAAAGAGCCTCCACATGGGTAACAGCCTGGAGTATCTGTAGAAACTTAGAACGGGAGTATTATAGTAGCCAGCTAGCCAGCCATTTGTTTGGTCATCATGGTGACTCACCAAAGAGGCAGTGCAGGTAGATAAAGGAAGGCATATATTTGCCCTAAAAAATTGCTTGCTTTGCCTTGCATCACGTTCATACACTATGCAACAGCTTTCTCCAACCTGATACCTTCTAGATATGTTAGGCTATAAATACCATTATTCCTTATCAGCAATGATTAGGGATAGTGGGCACTGTATTTCAGGACATATGGAGGGCCCTGGGTTGAGCGAGTGTACCACAGATAATCATTTCCATAACAGTTCATACATGCAAGACAAAGCTTACCCATTCAGAATTGATTGTGCCCTTCTGTCGATCTCTGTGTTAGAGCTGTCACAGCTGAAAAAACTACTCTGCACCTTCCCATGCTTATATGTCATTGGTCTGGAGAAATAGCACTTGCATTAGGACCTTGCCAGAGCATGAAGAGGGAGAATTGATGCTCCCCTCCCTGCCTTGCCCTGCAGCCACCATTAGCAGAATCAAAGCTATACACGGAAGACCTTTCATAGATTGATTCTGTTCCATATGTCTTTGTTTTGAATCTTTTCAAGTTTAATTGATGGTGCCCACTGTTGCATCAGTCAAAAAAAGAGGACAAAAGAGGACACAGATTTGCATAGAATTTTCATATGCTATTTTTTGGGAATAGATGCAAATTTTGAAAGAAAATAATTATCATACTTTAAGTAAAGTTACTGTACTTCTGACAATAGTGGGAAAGACAATGACCAGGTGAGCTGTGTGCCTAAATGCTCAGGCTAACGTCCAAGTTTTGATTGTGGAAGGCTTATGCTCTCCTTTGTTAGAGCTCTTTATCTTTAAATGGGATGTGGATATCCTCTATTTAGAACGGCATGGATAGATATAATTGGCAAAAGTTTTTTTTAGGGAAGGACCCCCCCAGAATCTCCCAACTAGTATTGTGTCTGGCTAGAGGCCATGTTGGATGAGGGATCCCAGGAGTTGTAGTCAAAACATTAGTTCCTGCCCTGGGTCTCACAAGTAAGAACAATCTATCACACAGGGACATGGGAGAAGAACTTCTCTGCTATGGTACCTTGTTTATAGAATGCCTTCTTCTTGGAAAGACAGTTGGAACCAACACCAATCTTTTTTTAGGCACTAAAGTTAAAACATGGTTTCTTAGTAGTCTTTGGGGCCTAATCTCAATACTTTTAAAAGTGTATATGTATATGGCTTTAACTTGGTGATTTATTTACCATGCTCTTATCCTGTTTAAATTATTCTGTTGTTTTTATCTGGAATTGCTTTCAATTGTTTTATGTTGTTTTAATTGTAGGCTGCCCTGAGATGTCACAATAGAGGGCAAGATGGAAATATTTAAATAAAAGGAGAAAGAAAAGAAAAGAAAAGAAAAACTTTTCTTAGAGGTTGTGCTAGCTGGGAAATTCTGGGGGTTATGGTCCAATGGGTAACTTTTTCAAGCTCTACCTGTACACATGTGGCCCTTGAGGGGGCCCTGGTCTAGGGATGTAACAGCTAACTCACCTCTAGATTTTGTGACATGGAAATTAAGACTCTTAAACATTAGAGACAATAAAGCTTTTTTTTTTTTTGGAAAGCAAAGAGAAAACAATGTGGTAGTTTCAATGTAACAAAGCAACAGCGCTATTTATTGAACGTTTGCCTCTTGGAAATGACAAAGGTCAGCCTTATGGTCATGCTTGGTCGCACTTACGCATTGCCAACATCCACAAACATCACTGAGCAAGGACAGGACAGAAAACAACTGTGTTTACAGAAATCATTGCCTCTCTATATCCTGCTGCTTTGCTGTCTATTAGGCAGTTTTCCAAGACCCAAGAGCCCTGCTGGGCTGGCTGGTTGGCAACACCTCTATCTGGCTTCTCCTTTCAGATCTCTTCTTTTCTGTCCAAGGGAGCCTTTGACTTTTGGCAGTATGGCTTTTTCTTTGATTAAGGCATTGCAGAGCTTGGCTATTTCACTCCCTTAGATTACAACTCCCAGAATCCCTTATCCAGCTTTGGGGAATTCCAAGAATTGCTGTCCAAAAAAGAAACTTTTGCAAGCTCTTCTTCCCAAGAGCCTAGCCCCATCCCTTTCTCTGATCTTCAGTACTGCTTCTGCAAATTCCATTAAGACACAATTTTAAATACATACTATTCTGCACTGGGAGAAAAAGGCATATAATTCATCCAGCACATCATAGCCTAAAACTGAAAAAAAAAGGACACTTATCCAATGATTATGATAATAATACATGGAACAAAAATGAGATATGACATAATCCCAAGTACACAGCCCATCTATAAGGCTGAATTGAGGTAGCTGGAACCCTGGAGCAGTTCCAAAAATAGGACCCCCTTCCTGCATGTATGTGATCTGTACGAGGAGAGGTGACATATAATAACATATATAAAGTGCAATAGACTGCAACACAAATATCTTCATGTCTGAGTGTATTTGCAACCTGCAACTGCAGTGAGACTAATGGTTCAATCCCATATATTTGTACTCAGTCTCACACAAAATGATGATGATAGTAGAAACACCAGGAGATTAAAGAAGCAGCTGTGGAAAGAAAGGGAGAAAGCTACACCTTTTTCCTTCACCACTGGGGTCTTAATCAATGAGGGACCTGGAGTATTTGAATCACAAGAACCATTGATAATCTATCGCTGCTCATCCCTAAGGAAACTGGCAGCTGGTCATGGTCTACTCATGGGAAAAGAGGGTTTTAAATAGAAATATTGTTTAAGACAGGGATGAGCAGCCATAAGAAGTACTGGGTAACAGTTTTCACTAACACATTCCTATGCAAGTGGCTCTTCCATCATTTCCTTACCACTTTGGGAGAAAAATAAAATCAGTCAAAAATTATAACCATGTCTAATATTTGGGTTCTCTTACAGATTGAGATGGGGGCTTGGGGGTTTAAACACAATCTGCCACACTTAGAGGACTTCAAGTGCAGGGAATGATTATTTGAAGTAAAAACAGTCCTTTATGGGGAAAGTGTCTAGAAGGTTTTGGATAATCTGGGGGGAAGACTTCAGTGCTATCCTGGGATGCCACATGTGGCCAATGGCTTCACAATTCCCAACCTTGAAAAAAAGGAAGAAGAAGAAGATAACATTTGGGACAGGTCATGTGAGGCTTTTATGGTCCTTGTTGCCCTCCCCACTATTAAGCCACCTTTCTGAAATGTTGCCCATCCTAAACTACCTAGGGCACAGTCTAGTCTCTTGTGCCTCTGGGTCTCTGACCTTACATTCTCCTAATGTTTCCAGCATTTATTTCCTACATCCTTTCCAATCAGCCTATCTCATGCTGGGCTAACACAAGGAATGACAGGAAGCAGAAACTGGATGTATCAGCATCTGTGCAGGCATGACAGTTAGTGTTTCTTCTGGATGCAGCAGCATAGAATAAATTTAGCTCAGGGCGATTTTTGCTTGCCTTTGCAACTTGCATGTTATGAATAGAGAATTAGCTTGTGATCAATGGACTCCAAACTGGTCTTGGAACTGTCTGTGTCAAGCTGGGATTTGTTCCACATCTTGCCTTTCATGTGCCTTCTCCCACATTTTAAAAGCAGACATTGCTTGCAGTGGCTGTTATGTACATATATCTTCTTGCTGATTCCTAATATTTTGAATACTCGAAGGAGGAGATGAATTCTTTGGGTGTTCTCTTGGATCCATCTTTGTCACCGGAGGCCCAAGTGGACTCTATGACTTGGAGTGCTTTGGGCTAACTTTGACTAATCTATCAGCTCCAGCCTTTCCTGGATAGGGTTAAAACTTAGTCACAACAGTCTGTGCACTAGTAACTTCACAATTGGCATACAAATGGAATAAATAAGAAATAGACTTCTGTAACACACTGTATGTGGGGCTGCCTTTGAAGGTGATTCAGAAGCTGCAGCTGGTGCAAAATGCAGCATTTAGACTGATGACAGGAATACCATACAGAAACCATATGACACAGCTTTTAAAGGCAGTCAATATGCTTCTGATCTGAATTCAAGGTGCTGGTCCATTTAAAGCCCTAAATGGCTTGGAACCTCAATTTGTTTTTGTTTTTTTGTTTTTTTAAATATATTTTTATTAAAAAACTGAAAAAAACAAACATCACATAATCCATCTGACATCACATACATAACATTACAAGCATAATAAACATTTAAAAAACAAAACGTACAAGTACACACATGTAACATAGTACATATCTTGTTTACATAATCTAAACAAACATAGAGCACTTCTTCCTTTCATGGGATACAGCCTTGTATTTTTTTTCCAAAAAAAGCCCCCTACCTCTGTATATCAGAAAGGAATAAAACTAATATCCATTTTAACATACATTATCTTCAACTCTACTTACAAATCTGTCATCTAACATTATTAATATACTTTGACATTCCTATTCTTCTAAAACTAAACCTATTGCATCAACACCTCTTCTCTGGTTTCTACCTCCCTCCACATTGATATCTAGGGATTATCTCTCATTATTTTTACTATTATCACTTCCTGAACTTGTTCCTTATATATGATATATCACTAAAATTGGTTCTCAAGGTTAAAAACCTTTAATTGCAATTTACTTATTACCCAGAAATTCTGTAAATGGTTCCCAAGCTTTGTAAAACTTACTGTCCATCTTATTGTTTAATCTATAGGTCATTTTGTCCATTTGTGCTATTTCCATAATTTTTTCTATCCATTCCTCCACGGGACCTCAATTTGTTTGAGGAAGTGTCTCACTTTCTATACACTTGCCTGAGAACTGAGGTCCGTTTAAGGGGTCCTGTTTTGTATCCCACCAATGTGGGCAATGCACTGTTGGAAGACATGAGAGAGGGCCTTCTTTGCTGTGAGGGCACCGCAGTTATGTAATATTCTCCTCTCAAAGCATTTATTGGCACCAAGTGTACTGTCATTCCAGCATCAAGTGAAAACACATATTTTTATAAAAGCCATCAGAACCTAATTTATTTTATCCAGTTTGCACATGTGCTATAGTTTGCATTATTTTAACTAGTTTTAAATTATCTTGCTTTAAGTGATAACTTAAAATTACTGCTTTTAAAACTTGTTTTAAATTGATTTTTTGGACTACTCTGTGAGATCCTCAGAGATAAGGGGAGGTATAAATATTTTAATTAATAAGTGTATGCATAAATGCACGTATCATGTTCATTGTCTACTGTTATATAGAGAAGAAAGGGGATTACCTCCACAAACAGCCTATAGAGGACCACACAGGAACAGAAGATACTGCAGGTGAAATGACCGGCCCCACAGATGGTGTCAATGGGAGAAGTCTGACTTCTAGGACCATCATTTTCACTTCCTATATGGCTACTGGCTACTGATGGACTATTCTTCACAAAGACCATGAAGAATGTATTTGACAAAAAGCACGGCAAATCTCATCAAAAGGGCTTTAAACTAAATTCTTGGGAGGCAGGTTGGGGATGATAGCTTAAGTATGTGTCCAAAAGCAAGCTCTAAACACAAGGATGTGAATTCTAGAGGAGCTAGGCATGTTCAGCTTGGTGAAAAGGAGAGTGCAGGTTTCTTCTCTGCTTCCACAGAGGGTAAAACTAGGTCTAATGGTTTTTCTTACAGGAGGGAGATTTCAATTAAATATTAGAAGGAACGTCTTGACAGTGAGACCTATTCAGAAAGTGACCAAATGCCTAGAGGGGAGGATGAGGTTTCATCTCTAGATGTCTTAAAAAAAGAGGCTGGATGGCTACCTGCGGGGGACACTCTACTGGAGATACTGCAGAGGGTTGGACCTATTGCCCATGAGTCCCCTTCAAACTCCAGGGTTTTACATTCCCACCCCCTTTCCCCACCATCTTGAGAACTGTAGTTTTTTAGGGGGGCTAGAGTTTCCCCTTTTTAAGCCCTTTCCGCACGGGGAAGTTAAGACGGGCCAAGGCATCCTGTCACAGGGTGCCGCACCTTAGGACTAGGTTCGGACATTTCCTATTTCACAGCAAGTCCAATCCAAAATGCCCCCAAGTGGTCCTCCACCCATTTGAAGCCAAAAATATTTTTCAATTTTTCAGAGCGCGCCATTGCATTCTTGCTCAGTTGTGCAGATGTGAAATTTCGCACCAATATGAGCCAGCAATCAGCGGAGGGCGGGCTGTGGGCGTGGCCAGCTTCAGCAGTTACCCACAAACAACCGGAAGCCACCATTTGTAAGCCTCACCAGTGTGGATCTGAAGACCTCACACTCTCTGCATCACCCGGAACAAACAGAGGAGCCCTGCAAAAGGGCTTAAGGAAGGTTGTTGTTCGAGCCAAAAGAAGCGATGAGTAATGGCACGGGGCGATTCTCTTGCCTTGTGTGGAAAGGGCCTTAGTCTTAACCCATCTTGTAAAAAAAGGAACAACTATAACACAAATCTGAGGCTGAGAGAGTATGACTTGCCAAAGGCCATCTAGTGGGTTTCCATGGCTCATCGGAGTTTCAAACCCTGATCTCTTAGTCTTGGCCCTTTTCACACGGGGCTCTAAATTTCCCACCGCGATCCAGGCAGGCTTTTTCCCAACCCCCGCAAAACGTGCCAATTTTTTGTCGTTTCTCATGGCTCGATCGGCAAGAGGCTGGCGAGCATTATCGCATTAACCAGCGCGGCCATACCCCCTCCCAACGTTGCCCTTTTCCCCGCCTTACCAGCGTTTGTTTGGGCGGTCCCCCTTTTTCAAAAAGTAAAATTTGGGGCGTCATCGATGACGCCAAAACGCACGCACGTCCCTCGCACCCTCCCGGGACCACCCCCTCCCCCGCGCCTGCTGAAACGCCGCGGAAATTTTTTAAAAAATTTTTCCTGCCCGCTCGCTTTTTGCTGTTTTGAGTATGGCGAGCGAGCAGTTGAGGGAAATAGCTGGGTCCTTGCCCCGTTTATGACAGCAATTGCAGCCTTGTTAGGAGCCTTAATTGCTGGCCCCAAAGACTAGGCGCAGGCTCACAAGGCCGCGCGCTGCCATGAGACGCTCGAGGTTGTATTACACAATTCTTGCACCTCTCTTGAAAGTCCCGCGCCCCAAAGGTGGGGGGTTTCGGGCGGTGCGGGGGCGTGGTGGAACGAGGAGGTGCTGCAGAAAGGGGATACTCCAGTGGTTGTACCACTTCCGGATGACAAAAGCCCCCCTTTTTGAAATCGCGGGGCCCTGCGTCCCTCCTTGAAAGAAGAACCACAGGGATGAGGCAAGCGATTTCTGTAGAGGAGAGGGTGGCCATCACCGTGTGGTGGCTTACATCGCCCCTGATATACCAGAAGACAGCAAACACTTTTGGCCTGGGAGTGTAACGGGTCTGTCATCGTGATCGAGGTGTGCCTTGTGATCGAGCATGAACTCCTTGCATCCACTGTGTGCTTGGGGGACTACCGGGGGGAGGACGCTGATTCCCAAACCCAGTGGGCTTAAATGGGAGGAGGAGGGGGTTTGGTTTTCTCTGGGAGAAGAGGTTGGGTTTTGCAGTGAACTGGCGCCAAGACAGAGTTGCTAAGCAAATTGCCACCCAGAAGAAGGTGCATGGATGTCCACGGGGTTCCCGGTATCCGGATTATCTAATTAAGGCCTGCCAGCAAAAGTTCCCCTGTAAAGATACCAGCTGAAAACAGCTAGCTGTGGAGGCACTGCGGGATGTGGTTGTGGACCTTAGGTTTGGGGGTGTTCCAGAAAAACCCAGTATATGCCATCTCGGCCATCATGGCCCCTTGGGATGAGGGAGGCAGCGGGGCATTTTCCCCCCTCCATCAGCGTGACATAACTGCTAAGGCAACCAGGTACACTCTGCGGGGCGTTTTTCCCCACAGTGTTATTTTATCACCCCATGGGGAGCACGCGATTTTTGGGATTTGGTGCCCGTTTTAATGTGGGGGCCCAAAGCAATGAAGTTGTGTCCTGTCCTCCAAGACACTAGGCCAACCAGGTCCCATTGGGGTGTGTGGCGTGCGCCACCACAAATATTTTTCCTCAAACCAGCTACAAACTGACTACTTGTTTCCTTGCCCTCTACATTCACAGATTATGGATGGTTTCCGCCAGAGGGGTTTTCCCCTCAGTGCTGGAGCTGTGGATGGCACGCACATCAAAGAAGACCACCCAAGGGGGGGGGAAGAATTTTAAACAAAGACCATTTTCCATTCTCCTACAGGAACAGTGGATCATTCGGGGGGGTTTTTAATCGGCTGGGCTACACTGGAAGAACGCACGATGCCTTCGTTTTCAGGACTATACTTGGCATGCCATGGAGGCGGGAAAAGTTTGTCCCCGGGGCCCACCATCACCATAGACGGTGTCACCATAGGCCCAGTTATTCGGGGCCCCGGCATACCCACGTCAAGGCAAAAGCCTTACGGGGGACATTCACCCCCAAGAAGATGACAAAGGGTGTTCAAATGAGGAAATGTTGTGGAGCACGCATTTGGCCGGCTTAAGGCCAGATGGAGGTGTCTCTGGGCCCCTTTTTACCGTTTCGGAGAAGAACTACCTCCCCGTGGTGTCTGCTTGTGTGGTGCTACAAACATTTGTGAGAGCAAAGGGCACCTTTCCACCCCGTAACAGAAGCCAGCCCCCTTGACTCAGACGCACCGAAGGGAGTCCCGTCCTCATGACTCCCAGGAGGATCCATAAAGGGGGAAACTGGTGAGGACGCTATCGCCTATGATTGCGGGCGACTGAAATTCTGTCACTGTTCCCCCCCCGGGCGTCCCCCACACCAGGGGGTCCTCCTTCAAGCTGTCCGGGATTTTGATTCTTGTGTTACTGGAGCCATTTCCCCAAAATGTTATAACAAATAAATTTTGGGTCTTTTTATTGAAAATGGTAATAGGTTTTATTTGACTGTTTTGATAAATGCGGAAAAAAAAAACTTTTGGGGGGGAAAAAGCCCTTTATAACAGTTCTATGACAAAAAAAGTCCTGGCCCCTGGGAAAAAAAGCTGGCCTGGATTTTTTTCCTGCACCAGGGCCCACAAAGTGCTCAAGGGTTATAAATTTGCCGTGACTTCCTGGCCCTTGCGGCCTTGCCCTTCCCCCCCCCCGCTCCTGGCTGGGAGCTGCCTTTTGCTGCTCCTGGCTCGTTTGCGCTGTGCCCCCCAAAAAGTTAGCTGTCGGGACCGGGAGGAGCCAGGAGGTATTCTTTTTCCGCCCAGGCTGTTCCCGCATCTGAAATATTAGACAGGGGCAGTGGCGCATCCCCTTTAGTTGATTTATCTCCTGCCGCGCATTCTCTGCCCTGTCGCTTTTCCGAGCCGCCTGCTCCGATCCATGGCCATTGTTGCAAGCTCCTTCCTCGTGTTCGCGCATGAAGTCCAAGGTTGCCCTTGCATAGGCAAACGCCTTGTCCCGGCCCCCCGCTGCGGTTCTGTTCCCTCATCCTGGCGTGACAGGGGGGACATTTCGCCGTGGGCATCTCGCTCTCCCCGTCCGGGCTAGTGGGGGCATCATTGTTCAAAAAGATTGAGAAGTCAACCTACTATCATTCGGAGCTAGGAAAAACATGTATGAGCAAGTGGCAATTAGACAGCCTTTTTTTAAATCAAGGTACTAAAAAAAAAAGTAAAACCACACAAAAAAGTTGTCACAGTATGTACCTTGCTTCATGTAAGGCTTCAGCCTCCAACTGGAACCAAAAAAATTTAAATGGCAGTCCAACAACAGGCAGAATGTTAAATGCCATTTTCCGGGCATTGCCCTAACGGATGCACAGAAACTTTAACTGTGAAGATAACAGCATGCTGAGGTTGTCCCGGCCATGAAGGCCAAAAGAAATGGGCATATCAAGGCCGCCGCGTAACGCCATGCTCTGAATCTCCAACCTGTGGTAAAATCATACCACGGTTATCCCATGCAATATAAACCCCCGCAGCAATATTTCGGCTGCAGGACACCCTTTAAATCACCGCACCGTGGTGCTAAAATCCCCGGTGCAGGGTTTTAACCTGCATAGTTGTGGGGGGCCCGTTCTTGATCCCTCTTGGAGGGAAAACGAAATAGTTAGACCTTGCTGCAGGAGGCTATAAGTGGTTGGCCTGGGACAAGAGCCACACCACACTGGTACAGTGCATTATTCCACTTTCAACATTCTGTGGAGTTGTGGGATTAGTAGTTTGCTAAAGCCAAAAAGGGTCTCTGGCTGGGAATTCTTTTTCCCTTTCCCCAAACTACATACCACAAAATCCCATAGGATGCTGAAAGTGGAATGCTGCCTGTAAAAGTGTGGTGTGGAAATCATTGTCACTTAAGTCCCATAAGGTTTCTCCTTTTGAATTTTTCCCCACTCCTGCAAGCAAAAATGGTAATGTAAATGGCACTGATGTCACCTGAGGTGAAAAGTTCCCTGGGAAAATCGATATCCACCCCTTTTCTGCGAAAGAAAAGTATTCCAAAGGGGCAGCAGGAGTGGTGGGCCGTTTGGCCATGCACGTGAGGCCCTGTTAGTGAGGCCTGCTCTCTGGGCCTCATCCACCTGTTATTTATTTATGTCCGTTTTTTCCCGCGTTTCCCCGAAACCACGAAGGGTTATTTTAATAAATCCCAAAAGTAATGTATTGTAAACCCATGCAGCCTCACCTGATGACTCCCCATCATATGAAGTTTGTTCAAACAGTTCCTGGCTATCAGTTCGTCCACCCCTAAAAAGGGAAAAACGGATTTAGTGGGGGGAAAAAACATATAGGGGAAGGGAAAATCCCTCGACTCGCTGCCCTCGCCTTCTATGCCGCGTTCTCATTCGCTGGTTTTCGGGTCCCATGGCACCTGCAAGCTCTCAACGACTCTTGGAGGTTCGGCACTCGGTCCCCCCCAAAAACCTGGAAAATTTCCCCAAAGAGGGAACCGCCCTGGCTGGCCCCCTCCTTTATTTTCCCCCACAGCCTCCGGGAGGGTGCACGAGTCTTTTAGTTTTTGTCCTGCACTCCTAGCGGTCCCCCTTTTCCCCTTTTCATTTTTCCCCGCAATCTCCAAAACAAATTTTTGTAGGTAGTCTGGAGGTCCCTCTGGAAACCTACGTTCACCCCAAATTAGGAGATTTTTTATTCCGATGGCGCCAGGCCAAGCCTCTTGGCCTTATGGGCTGTCCCTGGAAACCCCCCTCCTCCACGCTGCAGTACTCCCCTGCGTGTGCTCCCCCCTTTGCATGTTACCTTTTGGGTTTTTTGTTCCTTTTGCAAACCTCCTTCCCCACACATTCCCCCAAAAGAAAAATGGCTCCTCCCTCTGTTTTTCCCTTCCCTCGTCGCGTTTTGCGCATGCGTCCTACTGGGCGCGGGAAATGGCGGCGCCAAAAAATCCCCTAGTGGACAATTGTGGTACTGCAGCCGCGTGGTTTGTTAGTGGGGGCGGACGGGGCATTCCTGCAGAAATGACGGCCGGATCGGTTGAGGAGGGGCCTCGGGAGTGGTTGAACGAGCCAGGGAGATGTTGGCCATGGTAAGGTGGTGTGGCGGTGTGTCGAAATATGCGCCCCCACACAAGGGGAGACGATGATGAGCACCTCCACACCGTTGCCCACTGCCTTACGCGACATGGCCACGAGAGGAGTGTGGGGGGGTCCGGGCCCTTTCAGCGAGCTACGCGGACGGTTCTACGCCACCCTGCGCTCCTACAACGACACCCGCCCCCCCCGCAAGGCCACCCTTTTTGAGGGATGCGTAGCCTGTGGAGGGCGGCGGGGGACCCCGCTGGACAGCCGGTGGCAGATGGTAAACGCCACCTGCGCCTGTGTGGCTATGGGAACCCCGGGGAATGGTTTGTTTCCCCCCCAAAAGGGGGGTGCACCCTGACTAGTAGAACCCACGCTGATTTACTGTGGCATTTCCATAGGCAGAAGACGCCATGCGCCTGGCCACCAAGCCCCCCACACGCAGGGCATGCCAGGGATGGAAGGTAGGAAAAACCCCTATTCTAGCAGCCCTTGGCTTTTTTTTCATTTCCCTCCTAACGCCCCCAAAAATCAACAAAGGACACAATAAAGTTTCCTCCTTCAGAAAGGCTGCTGTGGATGTGCACACCCAAACGAATTTCACCTTTGTTTTGGGCAGCAGACCAAGAGAACATCCCTCAACCGGAGCGGCCACGGACGGATGTGGGGAGCCGGAGGAGGAACACCCCTGTGCCCAGGATAGAACGTTCCAAGGCCAATGTTGAAACCCCCAGCCCTTTCCCAAACGCACATCCACCCTTCAGCACTGTTTTATTTATTTATGTAAATATGTAGTTATGAAAATATATTTTTTTGGAAAAAGGAAAATTTATTTATTAAAAAATTTTTCTTTCAATAGGTGTGTGGCTCCTTGCATGTAGCCCTCCCCTGCAAAGCTTTTGGTCAGCGTGGCGTCTGTGGCATCCACTGTTCCAGTCACGGACCGCTGTGCAATTTGCCAGCCAGACAAAATGTATTGCGTGTTTGGCGAAGTGCTGGAAAAGGGGAGTGGTGTCAGCATGGATTTTAGCTTGGATAAAACCCCCTGGGAAGATTTGCACTGGGAATGCGCACTCCACGTGGATTTCCGATCCTGTGGAACAAGGAGGGGCGTTAGTATTTATAAACAAAGCAAACAGTACGAAATAAAAGGGAACTGCCTTGTTTTATAACTTCAGAGGGCAGATATTCATAGCAGGGGAGATAACCTTTCCCGCTTTTGTGATATCAACAGCTTCAATTAATGTTAACAACTTAAATTTTGGCACAAGCTAGACTGGAAACGATGTGGTAAATTGTGTGCCTATAAATAGTCCCAGGAACTGGTTCTTGCCCATGGGATCCTCCCTCCCAGAGCCACATGGACTGATAAAGATGAAATGTTTGCCCCCCCCCAAAAAAATGTGTGTTCCATTGCCCTATGGATCTCTGCCATGTCCAAGACAGCTAAAGAAGCAATGGAACACCACTAGTCTCCTGCCCTGTCAGGAAGATCATCCCCTTCATGTGGCGGGGGGGGGGTTAGACAAACAACACGCAGGCCCTTATGGGGGGTGACTGCATTAATGGCGGCCGCTCGAAAAAAAACACTGCCAGGGGCAAAAAGAAGCCACTACCCCCCACACCCCAGCCCGAGAATTGGTTTAAAACGGATGATTCCAGGGCCATTTTTCTCTGGGGGGAAAAAAAAACGTTTTTCCCGTAAAAATTTTCACGGGGACCTCGTGCCGGAGAGCACAGCAGCCATCCCCAAATTTACACAGCATCCCGTATTCGCCATGATCCCGCTTCCAAAGTAACCTGGAGAACGGGTTTGGGGCGGTGGCTGCTTTGGACGTTTCCCCCCCTTCCTACCTGCCCCCCTCCAAAGCTTTTCCCCCTTTCCCTAACCTTTAAAAACATCCTGCCATGCCATCCTCGGCGAGTGTATCCACCCCAGTCAACACCTCCCCCCCGACCCCATATTTTAAAAACAGGGCACCTTCGGGAGACACAACCCCCAAACCCGCAATTAACCCGCACGGACAAAGGATAGCTAAGGGGAAAAATACCCTTTCCTTTTTTTCCCTTCCTCGTCCCTTTGCTTCCTCCTTGCAGCCGCTGAAACCTTCCTTTTTTTCCCTTCCTCTCCGTTTGCCTCCTCCTTGAGGGGCCTCAGCGGGTTTGGAAAATGGCGCCCCCGTGTGGGGGGGGTCCTGTGGCTTCTGCTGACCACGCCTTGATCCCTCCCTCTTGATCGCCCCCGCGAATAGGACGCACCGCTGCTTTCTCATGAAAACGTCGAGCGGGATTGGAGGAAAAAACCACATTTTATCCGGTCTTTAAAAGTGCGGGAAATGGATTTGGGGGCGCCCCCGCCAGATTGGTGTGAGAATGCAAAAAGTTTAATGCTCTCTAACGTGTAAAAGGCCCCCAAAAAACTGGGAAGCTTTAAAAACCCTGTGAAAAAGGCCTTAGTCTAACATGCAAACCATTGGTGGCTCTCTCCGTATGAATTGCTCACTTGCAGTTCATGTATGATGACTTTTTAAAACATGTTTTGGAAATGAGCCATATTAGAAAGCCTCTTTGGTTACTAGTGTTGACTTATACGACACTTGACTGTGAATGGTCTTCAGATCCTGTTTAAAGTTATCCTTTAGGCCTTAAATTTCAATTGGATTAGATTACACCTCAAAACGACATTTGAAGATTCTATTCCATTAATTGAATTGGTTATCACAGTACATTCACTTGCTCCTCCAAAGCAAAGCATCTGGTTTGTGCTTTGGAGAGATTTTTAGCTCACTCAAGATTATGCTTTTTTGTGAGTATTGATTATGACTGAAATACAAAACTTTTGTTCTCTCAGATATTGATTGGACAACAGTTCCCATCATCCCTGACTATTGGCCAGGTTGGCTATTGCTGGTAAAAAATGTTCAAGAACATGTTGAGAGCCATAGCTTTCACAGCCATTGGTACAGGCTTGCAGGAGGGTGAACTTCATTCTTTGGGCATTTTTTACTGAGGTGGCTTTTAGTAACACTGAAAGAGACACCCAGACAAGCCATCTAAGCATAAATCTGTAGGTAGGTAAGAGTTTGAAACAAAGCTACTGGCTATTCTAATTTTACTTCTCTAAGTGTTTTAGGAAGGAAGAAACAACTCCCTAGAGTCCCAACACATCCTATATTGTCATATTTCTGAACTTTGCATTTGTTTATTTGAATTGATTTCTAAGGCAAATGCATGTGTGTGTGAGGGAGGGAGGAAGGGAGAGAGAGAAGGAGCAGCCAAGAGGATGAATCACCATTTCTCTGGCTATAGATCCATTAGGTTGAATGGAATTGTAGCGTTCTAGCTGGTAACTGGACAGCTTTCAGGCACTGCTGGTTATTATGGCCATTTCTGCACTAGACTGTTTTAGTGCTATTATTCTACTTTCAACATTCTATGTTATCCTGGGGTTTGCAGTTTAGGGAGGGGCCTTTGAGAGTGGAATAATAGCACTATAACAGGCTAGTGTGGAAATGGCCTCAGTCTAGCCCACTGGATTCTAGCCAGAGGGTGGGTGTAGACCAGACTGGAGAGTGAGCCCTGGCACCACATTCCCTGGGAAGGAAGAAAGATGCTAAGTAACCACATAGAGCAATGGTAACATGGTGCTGTTCTCCTAGCTGAGCTGGAGACTTGCACATAGCTGTTTTTTCTTACCCAGAGTGGAGCTTGCCAAAATTGGAGGATTTGCACCCCCACCTCCAGCCTGGCAATGATTCAAGAAAATTGGAGACTCAGGGCCAGGCCCTGAGATTTGACAACCCTACCCTTATGAATTTCAAAACCTCCTCTGAATTTACAATTAAATTTTTTTGCAAATGTGGCAGTTTAGATCACTGAGCCCACAGAGCTTCCAAGTCTATACAACCCTAAATAAGCCAAAATGGTGACAGAAATTATCGAACATCATTTTCTGTGCACCTGAATGTTCCAGTATGGTTCATCTGTGTGGTCACAGGGGCCACCCCAGTCTAAACCCAGTCCTACCTAGGCCTGCCTAGAACTGCTGGCGGTGATTGAATCTTGCATGCCTTTTGCATATCAAGGCATGTGCTCAACCACTGAGTTATGGATGTTTGCGCCTAAGGGAGAAAAGTGCAATCAGTAATGCCCAAGAATCAATGAGCAAAAGAAATAATCAATAATAAATAAAACTGATGATAAGAGGACAAATCATATACAGCCATTATTTTCAATTACAAAGCCACAAGGTTTTCAAATCCAGGGAAGAATAATTGATAACAATACAGTTCAGACTGGAAATTGGGGCTGGGGTCTATAGCCTGGCAGCTAAGCGCCCTCCCCCAATTCCAGTTCATATGGGGAGTGGCACACAAGCCTAGCATTAGCATTTTGGCATCCTAGGGCCCAGTAGGAGTGACTCTGTTTACTGCTGCATCTTTTCAGTCTTCTTTTAAAACAACAACACTTGAACCTTTATTGTCAAGAAGTGGTTGATCAAGAACAAACATGGTTTCAAATGCACATTTTATTATTTATATTTGAAATATATATTATTATCCTACTTTAGAATTATCATCCTCAGGTACGTGTGTTTTATTGTAAGTGCAGTAGAATTAGATTCCATTGTATTCCCCTAGTCACTGTAGTGCTATACTTTATGTAAGCTTGAAAAGCAAAACCACATATACTCAGACTCAGAATATATTTTAGTGTATTTATTTATTATTACAATCAATAGATCAGATAAAAACAAATACAAATAATTAAAATAGCATCAAAAATTGCATACAAGTAATTGTTAATAGTTGCAAATCATGGTTTCCTTGCCTAAGCAAAAATTTAAAATTTAGTCATTATACAGTATCATAATAACATAACATTTTAACCATTTTTTGTCAACAAGCCAGAGCAGCAGCACAAAAACAGGCCACTTTATTTGTTCCTAAAGGACACTGATCTGCCAGCAGATAGTGTATATAGAACTTATCAGTTCTTCCAGGGATACTTTGGAGAATTGGATGGATATAGATATGTCGAAGGCCACTATAAAAGGAACAATATAATAACACATGTCCTATTGTCTCCACTGAGCCAGCTCCACAGGGGCATAAGCGTGCATCATATGGTATTTTATTATATCACCCTTCTAGCAAAACTGAGGTTAATATATTGCATTTTGCCAAAATGAACGCTTTTCTGAATTTTGGAATAGTTAAATTAGTCAAATGGTTTGCTGGTGAAAAAGCCTGGCCATTATCTATGAAATCAGGGCAAGCAATTGCTATACTTACATGATGTTGCAACTCATTATCTATAATACGCTGGTGTATTTCCTTTTTTGCTTTCATATATCCCATTGCCAGAATAGTAGCTCATGAGAAACCCAAACTGACTAATCTCCCATCCTATGTCTTTTTCCACTTAGAGCAAAACCCATCTATTAATACCAGAGGGGCCAAGCCTACAGGGGTAAAGAGCATTTTTAGCCAGAAATTTTAGTAGAGGATCCATACCTGTGACTCAATTGACATTTGCTCTGTTTCTAAGTGTAGAATAGGATTTGGCGCACAGCTAGGAACATCAAGGATAACTCTCAAAAATTTTGTCTGGGTGGATTCCAGGGAGGTAAAATTGCTATATGTCCACCACTGCGCACCACCTAACATCTGTGCCAAGACCTTAGCATTGAAGACCTGTAGAACTGATGGTACATGTTGGCCTCCTTTGGAAAAGAAGAAAGATATAAGAGATTTGATACTTCTCTGCAGACTCAGAATA
This sequence comes from Ctenosaura bakeri, assembly GCA_948474755.1. NCBI lineage: Eukaryota > Metazoa > Chordata > Lepidosauria > Squamata > Iguanidae > Ctenosaura > Ctenosaura bakeri. The sequence goes on from CAOLHI010000271.1 coordinate 202,247, forward strand.
TTTCTTTTTCTGTTTTCAACAACAACAACAAAATCAACAACAACAATGACAACAACAACAACAGCAACAAAACCCACAGCTGGCAAATGGGTTTCTGTTTGTTGCTTCACACTAGCAGGAATGTAAAAGTGAATGGAGAGCACAGGATGGTCTGGAGAGAGCCAATGTGTTGTAATAGTCTAAGTGTTATATTAGGACTGTGAGATACTAGGATTTGAATCCCTATTCAGCCATGGAAACCCACTGGATAACCAAAGGGAAGTCACACTCTCACAGCTCCAGAGGAATGGAATGGAATGGAAAACCTCCTCTGAACAAATCTTGCCAATAAAACCCCATGATAGTTTTGCTTTAGGGTTACCATATGTCATAAATGACTTCAAGGCAGGCACCAACAAGAATGGTGTGGAAAGAAGAAGAGACATGCCAGTTTTATACTTCCCAAGTGAAATAATACACACGGTCATCTATGGGGGAGTCCTCTAAGTCCACTATGTCCAGGTCTAAAATTGCCTAGCTGTACTAATGTCTATGCCAGTTTTCATCAAAATGGTGCCCAACAGATCTATCAGACTGCAAATTTGATCAACCCCAACCAAGATGATGCATCCTTTTTGGAAATGGTGGCATCAGCAGTATGGTACATCTGAAGGGCATCAAGTTTGGGAATTCTGGTTCAGACACTGCAGTCTCACCTTGCTTTTCCGCCTGCCATAAGCAGTAAGGCCAATAGAGAAGGCTTTGTTTGTTGAAAAACCATGCAGATGGCCTGAAAGAGATGGCACCAAGACCATTTATGGCCTAAAAGGTTAACGCTAGCCCTTTTAACTGGACTGGGAAACTGAAATAGCACATAGACAATGTAATCACAGTTTTTGCATGTAACAGTAGTTGATTGCTCCATTCTGATCCACTTAGGATTTCAGCTTTTGCTGTTGATGCGATTTGCCCATCACTAACTGCCTTAACAGTACACAGTATAAAATCAATTGTTCACAGTACAAATCAATTCACATTCGTCCCAAACCATCTGTCTTATTGAAACACTCCTACAGCTTTTCAAAAGTATTCTCTTTCAAAGTGTGGTGGGGTGGAGTATTAGAGGCTGTTGATCTTTTTTTCTTCATAGAATATATACCGTAATTGTTCAGTGGAACTCACTGACACATTATTTCACAGAAATAAAAAAAAGAAGGATCATAATCTTTTGGTAAAGGATATGTTTTGCATACAGAAGGTCTTGGCTCTAACCCCTGGTATCTCTAGTTTAACAAGCTCTTAAGTACTAAAGCTAAGAAATTATTTTTGCTTAAAAAACAATAATTTGTAAGTCATTGACAGTCAGAGATGATAGTACTAAGCCTGGTGGGCCAATTATATAAGAATATAATGTACAGATAACATCCAAGGGATTAAAACTCATAGATCTGACCTGTTTTGACTTTTAATTCTTGCTTGAAGACTTGATTCTACACATCCTATACCTCCGTACTAACATGTGCACTTTCTCTCTCCTTCTTTAATGTCCATCTTCACTATGTCTTGGTTCAGCTCCAAGTCAGAGAAAGATAAGCTCACTGAATCGAAGTGGCTATTCCAACTGGCTGGAGACCAGTCTGCTGATTCAAAGTCCAAGTCTGGAGCTCAGTGGGTCTAAGCCAGGTCATCCTGAACATTAGCTTCCATGTGCAGAATCACTGGAGAAGCTGAGCACCTCCTCCACTAGAGCATCTGCGCAATTGCATAGGGAGTATGCCAGGCAGGATATGACATCGAGATAAGTACTCATTTGCAGACCAAGATGAATGTTCTTCAGGCAACAGGTGGGTAGTTGGGTGGACTGGAGGAGGAGACTGCTGGAAGCTTAGTTCACTTTCAGTTTTTCTATGAACGAGTTATTCGCTTGGAGTTGTCCATGGTGCTGCTGACAATGGATGGATGGATGGATGGATGGATGGATGGATGGATGGATGGATGGATCAGTCAATTAATCAACAAAACAAATAGCTCCACTGAAACAGAACAATTAATTATTCCTTTGATTTCCTCCCTGTTTGTTGAGGTGGAACGCAAACACAGTGGCTTTCTGAGGCTTTGTTCAGCAAAAGAAATTTTAGCTATGTCAGCTTTTGAGGCAGGGGCAAGATAGGATCTATGACACTTGGCGCTGACCACATTGCGTCTTGAAACACTTGATTCATTGGCTGGCTTGAAGTTAACAATGGCTTTTCTAGGGGTAATGAATCATTGCTGGAGAAGGTGTGAAGGTTACAATGATAAAGGCATGCATCTAACAGCTTTTGGAAGAGGAGGTTTTCACAGAGCTTGGAAGTGATTAATTAGAAAGAGTTGTAGTTGCTATTTGCTGTCAAGTTGGCTAATGAATGAGCAACTTCTGTGAGCCCTAACCATCAACAGTCCTGCTCAGGTCTTTCATACTCAGGGCCATGGCTTCCTTTACGGAGTCAATCCATCTGTAATGTGGTCTTTCTCTTTTCCTACTGCCTTCAACCTTACCAAGCATCTCACACTCTGTTCAAAGTATGATAGCTTCAATTTAGAGGCCATTGCTATGGCATCTGAGGGAGAAAAGAGCAGACAGGTACAACTCCATTGTGCCTTGATCCCAGCAGCTGTTGAGAGGCTCTCCCTCCATGTTCCAGTTACCATTGCTGTGGCCTCTGAGGGACAGAAGATCAACCAGGTATGGTTCCATCTTGTCTTGATCCAAGCAGCTGATCAGAGGCCTTGCCTCCATTCCAGCTACCCCAGTGTGGCCTCTGAAGGAGAGAAAACAGCTTGCATCTGCTGGACTTAATCTCGTCTCACATTACCCCTGCCTTTTTTTGAGACTGTAACCCTGAAGTGTCATATTAATTATTTGTAATCCCCCCTTGTCTCATCATAGGCTTTTCATAGTAGAGGGCTTCTGGACTGCATTTTCTGAGCAGTATTAACAAACGTTAGCTATGGTGCCTCTGCTGTTGCCTCTGAGAGATCCTCCACCGGTGTCACACACACACACCTGACCTACTGCTGCTGCCCAGTAGCTATTTGGCACACTTAGTCTGGCTCCTCAGCAAAATCCTGTCTGACATGGGAGGTCCTACCAGCTATACTGCTACCATCTGCATAGCCTCTTGACTCACAGGAGCACACAATCCCACCACCACAGAAAGACAGCACTATGGTAGGTACCAGGGATGTAGACTCGAGTTGATAGACTCGGACTCAAGTCGGACTTAAGTCACTTCAGTGACTTGACTCAGACTTGACTCAGCCATAAATGATGCACTGACCCAACTCGACTCAAGACTTGTATATTTTTAATGACTTGACTTGCTCTTGGTTCAGTAACATAACGCATTCATCCAGAAACTTTATAACTTTGAACAATGCTTCCATTCCTTTTTGCCTAATGCTTACATGACAATCTGTTTCAAGCCCAAAGTGTGGGCGCATTTCTCAGAGGGGAACAGCAAATGAGTTAGGCAATGGGCTTGAGGCGGGCTGGAGGTCTGCTCAGCAGCCTGTCCCCACTGCATATTGAAGGAGCCTTCTAAAATGTTTCCTAAGGGCAGAAAAGACTTGTCCCCAGAGTGCAGGGTATAATTTCTCAGAGAAGAACAGCAAATGTGTTAGGCAACAGGCTTGAGGAGGAAGGATCCTTCCTTCTAAACCTTTTGAAGCTTCAGTAATGGGGAGTAAGAAGGATCCTATTCCCCACTTCTTGAAAATCCTCCAGCTTTGGAAATGAGAAGTAAGAAGGATCCTGTTCCCCACTTGAAAAGCTTCAGATGGCAAACTTGCAAATGTGGAGGGCTAACTCTGCTCAAATTGTTAAAACTGACTTTATTTGACTTGGTCCAGACTTTCTGGAATATAGGTTGGGATATAATGTTAGCTCCAAGGCTTGAGACTTGACTTGAAAGTATCTTCAAGAACTTGAGACTTCACTTGAAACTTGGAGTAAAAGACTTAAATACATCACTGGTAGGTACACATTGCATTGCATTACATGAACATGGAATTTGAGAATCAGGGAAAACTAGCCATTGTAAAACAAGAAATGGAATATATGATTATTGCAATAGCCAGGGTGAGCGAGCTAAGGGGGACAGGAGCAGTATATTTTGACTCAGATGATTACACATTGTTTTATTCAGGAAATTAACATTTAAGAAGAAATCTGGTGGCTTTAACAGTGGTCAAATTAACACAAAAGACAAACATAAAATTAAGCTGTTCTACTCAACAAAACAATAGCAAATTGAAAAGAAAAACACCCAGAAAGCCCAACTCAGATGACAATCAGCAACTGCCCATCCCTCACCACATGATCTGCTACTAACACAAAATGAAGAGATAATAAGGAGATAATTGACTATATGATTTCAGTGATTTTACACAACCTCTTCTTCAGCATTGCGACTAGAGATAGCTGGTGAGATTCTTGCCCCAGATATCATAGAGAAGCTATCAGTGAACAAAACACAGCTCCCTTCCTTCCCCTCTGCATCACACCACCTCAGTGGTTTCCTCATATTTCCAAATCAAACTGAAGCACTCTGAACTGTACCATTCTACTCTAGAATCACATTGAGCCTATTTGATGCAATCCAGAATTTTTGCAAATTGGTCCCAGTCAGTACAATTGTTTTCATTATTCAGGATCTGACCAAATCAGTTGCACCATCTTATTTTAAAAAGTCTACCATGGTTGTGATGTACTCTTGTTCCTAACACAATTCCCAACTTTATGCCATTGTGTTTTTAAAATTGTAATAGAGATGACTCAGTAGGACACTTTAATTAAATGTGAGACAAAACTACTTCAATTGCATATTACCATCATCCCTCCACATTTGCTAGGCTTAGGGGCATAGGACCCCCATGAAAGTGGAAAAAATGTGACTAACTCTAGACCCTCCCAGACCATATTTATCACACAAAAAAGTATGACCACCCTATTCAACCCACCATGGGAGTCCTTTGAGGCATCAGGGTTCCTTCCCAAGGCAGAAGTAGAAGGCTGGTGGGGCTCACTGCCACCTCCAGTGCTGCCCCACACCATTTTTAATAGGGAGTTAACAAGCTTCATTTGCAGTTTCTCAGTCTCACAAGGCTTGCAGTTCCTATTAGAAATGGCCTAAGGAGGCAGCAGAGGGGACAGTAAATAATCTGAGAATAATCAAATCCGCTAAAGTGAAACCCACAAATGTGGAGAGCTGACTGTATTTATAATTGTCCTTTCAGTAACCTGTACTGTAATTCACCACCATTTGTGTGCTTATTCCTCATCTGTTCTTTCAGAGAGTCTTCCACATATCTACCAAATAACAATCTCAGTTCTTATCACCACTGGATATCTCAATCTGTTAACAAAAATTTCAGTAAAATCTTTACACATTTTCACGGGGGGCAGTTGCTGGCTTCCATGTCAATAGGACAGTGAATCTGCCCTGAGTTTTAGTCCAAAGTTTAAGGTAACTATCCGAAGTGCTGTGCTTATTTTGGGTATAGTCTTCAAAGCTTTGGATAGCTTCTTTAGAACTGGAATGAAAACTCATAGTGGATTCACCACCTCAATGATGTGGTAGCCAGAAGCCACTACTGCCTTTGCATGTGCTTAGCTTTCTGAATCATATTTGCAAGTGCCATTTTGTTCAACACGAATATTCCATTTCTGAAAATATAGAATGTTGGGGACCTGCTGAGACAGCTGCTGGTTGAGGCATAGTTTTCACTGGTTCAGTGGAAGTCCATTGTTGGGTCATGCCAGAAGCAATATTAGAGCATGTTGACTTAACTCTGAAAAGTAATGGCCCCTCAGATTTACCTGGGGGAAGTTTTCCAGACTGTGACAGTGCTGCAACTGATGGTGAGCTGCCATCTACTTTATCCAACTAGGCTCTTTCTTTCTAGGTTCCCTTGTGCTGCTTAGGTGCCTGGGAAGAAGCAACCAATCAGCTAGTGGGGAGGGGGTGCTTCTTTAGAAGAGCAGGCTTCCCTCTGTTCTGCCTGGGAAGAAAAAAAATTAGGAGTATTCCACTCTGCAAAACATGCTAGCTTCAGCTGCCTTCTCACTCTCCCTCCCTGAATTGCTGGCTTCCGTCTAACAGGCTTGGGGTTATATCCAAGTGCTATTCTATGATTTACAAGAGGGTTGCAGAGAATTGTTTCCTCCTCTGATTGGGTTTGATTTTGATTGATTGATTGATTGATTGTTAATGCTTGCTATTATACTATTGTTAAGTCTTCCTTCTGTCACAATTTTAGGTAGTGCGTCATGGGGAAAATTTGGGCATTGAAACCCATAATTCCATGAGAGGTTCCCTCAAAGGGATTTCAGAGCAGAGGCATATAAGGTAAGGTCCAGCTCAGGGATGGGACTTGCTTCATCTTCAGATGGCAGAGAATGAAGCAGTGGCCTTCTGCTCAAAGCCCTTCTCTGTTGCTGTTTCTTTCTCTAGCTTTGGGGCAGGACACTGGGATACTACAAATGCATCAAGTTGTTCGGTCTTTGGGACTCTGGATCTGTGCCTCATGCTAGACCAACTTATACTGCTGTTAACACCTTAAATTTGTAGCTAATTATCAGCCGGGGTTGTTTGTTTGTGTGGTTATGTATTACATTTTGGCTTCCATCAGCCTCGCAGCAGGTCCTCCGCGCTAGGCCTGCAATATTTTATTTTGAAAGAAGAGAATGATTTCCTTTAGCACTGAAACAACGGTTAATCCTCTGTAGTGTTTGGCCACTGTCAATTTGTGATTCTTTCTCCTTGCTGGTTTATCTTGAATATCATCAACCTGTTCTTATTCTTTAACAGTCTGTCAAAGCTAATATCTGATCAGGTCATACCAGCTACTCCTCACAACACCTTCATGCTTCTGTTTTCAAGCTCTGTTCCTTGATTGGGTTTGATGGAGCGAAAAGGAACGTCACTTTTACTCACACAAAAGCCTCCTGATTCAAGAGTGTGCTTTGTGTCTGGATGGGTGTTGGCACTCCTGAGTGCACAGGACACTGGATTCAAGAGAGCATAGACAACGTGACTGTACAGCAAAGAAGCACTTGTTAAGCTCTTTGTGGGCTAAAAATCTCAGTTTCCAGTCCGCTTGTTTTGCAGCTCCTCTTTCAGTTAGAAGCAACTTTTCCTAACTTTAGTGAGTACATCAGTTTCCTGTGCATATGTGTATATGAGAAATATGAGAAATTCCTTGCCCAATGAGGATCCTCCATATGTGTTAGTTTGTGTATAAAGTCAGTTTTCATGCATGCTGAATATATGGAGAGTTTGGCCACAAGGTATGTGTGAGTGAAACTAGGTGTGATATCCCCAACTACACATATACATACCCATATATACACCTACACATACATGCCTTCTATATATTATATGATGTATCTCATCTTTCTTCTGTGTCCCACCATTGCGGGCAATGCTTTGTGGGAGGACATGAGACAGCACCTTCTGGGCTGTGTTGCCCCAATTATGGAATATTCTTCCTCCAGAGTGCCTCAAAGATTGGGCCCAGTGCTAGTGTCATTCTGGTCCAAGTCAAAACATATTTTCTTCTTAAAGCTCTCAGGGCCTGATTTTATTCTATTTGCTCATGTGCTGTAATTGGCATTATTTTAACTGGTTTTCAAGTGTCTGGTTGCACGTGCTAAAAGACTTAATATATATTTTAGAGGTGTGACTAGTGGGGTACCACAGCGTTCTGTCCTGGGCCCAGTGCTATTCAAAATTTCCATCACTGACTTGGATGAAGAAATAGAGGGCATGCTGATCAAATTTGCAGATGGCATCAAATTGGGAGGGGTTGCTAATATGCCAGAAGACAGGATCAAAATTCAAAATGACCTTGACAGATTGGAGAGCTGGGCTAAAGCAATTTAACAGAGAGAAATGTAAGGTCCTACACTTAGATAGAAAAAAATGGAATGCACAAATATAGGAAGGGGGATATGTGGCTGGATAACATTACATGTGAAAGGGATCTAGGAGTCATCGTGGACCACAAGCTGAACACGAGTCAGCAATGTGATGTGGCAGCCAAGAAAGTCAGTGCAAGTGTCTAGATCAAGGGAGGTAATGGTACTACTCTATTCTGCTTTGGTTAGACCTCATCTGAAATACTGTGTCCAGTTCTGGGCACTTCATTTTAAGAAGGATATCAACAAGCTGGAATGTGTCCAGAGGAGGGTGGCCAAAATGGTGAAGGGTCTGGAAGCCATGCCCTATGAGGAGCAGCTTAGGGAGCTGGGTATGTTTAGTCTTCAGAAAAGAAAGTTAAGAGAGGACATGATAGCCATGTTTAAATATTTGAGGGGATGTCATGTTGAGGAGGGGGTGGACTTGTTTTCCGCTGCTCCAGTGACTAGGACAAGGAGCGATGGATTCAAACTAGAGGAAAAGAGATTCCACCTAAACCTCAGTAAGAACTTCCTGATGATCAGAGCTGTTTGGCAGTCGAATGTGCTTCCTCAGAGTGTGATGCAGTCTCCTTCTTTGGAGGTTTCTAAGCAGAGGTTGAATAGCCATCTGTTGGGAATGCTTTGATGGGGGTTCCTGCATGGCAGGGGGTTGGACTGGATGGCCTCTGTGGTCTCTTTGTACTCTATGATTCTATAATTCTAGTCATTTAAATTAATGTTATTTATTGTTCTGAATGGATTTTATTGTATGCCACCCAGAAGTCTTCAGCAGTGGGGAGGATATAATATGTTTATATTTAAATAGATGACAGACAGATTGAGACAGAGAGGCGGGGGAGAGAGACCCAGGCCTGGTTGGTGATTTTTGCTGGAGGAAGAATATGTTATGCCACCATAAATCACTTTTTCAAGTAGAGCAGAGTGTCATGGGATGGTGGTATCAAAAGCCATCTTTATCAGCTTGCTGAACTATCCCAAATGGCCAAACTGGGGTATTAAAGGATCAACCAACCGAAGAATTTTTGAAAGATTGGAAACCATTTAGTAATAAGAAACCAAAGGATGCAATAATCTGCAGGTATAGTTATTAGTAATTTGTATAAGTGGATCTGTAACTGTATAATAATATTCTCCTGTCTTTTTTCATTTTCTCTTTCCCATCACAGTGTGGTAGGGAGAGTCAGAATCCTTTTGTGTTTTACCATGTTAGCGTTTAGTTGTTTAGTTAGTTTAGTTAGCTAGCAAGTTAGTGTTCCAGTGAGCTAGTGTTAAGTATTTACTGATGTTTAGTTGATTGTCGGTATTTTATTTAGTAGTTTAATTTTTATTTACATCAGAAATGTTAGACAAAGTTTATGTTACTTCTGTAAGTTTTTATGTTACTATATAGATGATATAGATATATTGATAAAGCCATCTCTTTCAGGAGATGAAGTTGCTCTGGTGGTTCCTGAACATCTCAGGATCTGGCAAGGAAGCTTTGATCTTTTGCTGCTGTCCCTTCCCTGGATGTCAATGCCCACAGTTACTGTACTTCTCCTGCTGTGCCACCACCTCCTCCTCCATTGATGTAATTTACATCATCCAATAGACTCTTGGAACAGGTCAGCTAACAGTTCACATAGAATCACACAGTGAAAAGCACAAACTGCAGTTATCTGGATTCTAGAATCTCAATTACAACTACATAAAATCAAATTCATATTTCATCCAACAATGTAGATATGCAGGGGATCAAAATGAAGGCATTGTCTCCCACCATGAGAATTCTGCCCTTCCCCTCAAATGCAATTTTCCTTCTTTTCCCAAATGTCTAGCATTACAGAGAGTGAGACACTGAAAAATCATTCACATCTAGAACTCTTTCATTTGCTGTGCTTGCTTGCCCCTGGTAATTTTGCTTGTCCTCCCCCTTTTTGGGGGGGGATGCCTGAATTGTATTTCTGAATGTTCAATGGATGTTTCAAAATCACTGCAATGCTAGAAATCTAAGGGTTGAAGGAAAATTTAACTGGGAGAGGGTTCTTCTTGGACTGCCATGCCTTCATTTCCCCCTCCTCTGAGTTCATCTTTGGGATTCTTTTGATATAAAGACCCCTCTTCTGCTACCATTTGCCTGTGAGAATACCCAGGAAACAGCCTTCAGCTGAGATAGATTGTCACAAGAGGGAGATTTGTTGCCCAGCAGAAAGTCCAAATGAGCAAAGCAACGAGTGAGGAGTTATGGCAAGGTTTATTTCTGCACCAGAAATAGGTCAACATCTTGTGGAGGTCCAAAGATAAGGCAAACACACATTTCCCAGCACCTACCTTTTATACACTAAACAAGTGGTTTTTCTCATGTAAACATTCAGAAAATAATTAACACTTAATTCAAAGCACATCCTCTCTGTATGGCATTTATGAACATTTCCAAACTGTCCCGATCTGTTTATCATTTTCAGATAGCATGTGATAATTCAACAGGAACTTAGGTGTTTGCTTACTCCAGAGATTGTTATCTTAAACAAGGAATATAATTAACAGTTGCAAACCAAGGAAGAAGCTCCCTTTTCTCACCTACAAGTTAAAACACAGGATGAATCCAAGGCTTACAATCTAGCCTACGTGACTCTCTTGCTTTTAGGGAATGGACATCTCAAGAGTTTTGAGTTCAGTTTGGAAAAGGGGAATTTCTCCCTTTGAGGGTAAGGTTTTATTATTATTACTTTTATGACATAGACCATTAGTCCATCTAGTCCAAGGTTGCCAATGCTGACTTGACACTGGCCATCCAGGTCTGTTTGTTTGTTTGTTACATTTATACCTTGCTTTTCCTCCAGAGCAGTATAGTTGCTTATACTCCTCCCCAGTTTATTCTCACAACAGTTCTGTGAGATAGTTGAGGCTGAAGGAAAGTGGTGGCTCAGATGAAATTCATGGCTCAGAGGGGACAAAAGTCTGGGTTTCCCAACCCCAGCTCCACACCCTGACCAGTATATTATACTGTCTTCTCAACTATACTGGCTATTAGTGTACCAGGTGGGAGATTTTCTAGACCTGCTTGTAGATCCAGGAGTTGAACAAGGGATGTCATACATCCAGAATGTGTGCTCTACTCTAGCTCAGAATGATGGGTATTCCAATAGCACAGATAAGTGAACAGATTGAAGACAAGAGAACATTTGCTAAAAAAAAAACCCTCAGCCTTTGCAAGCTTTAAAGCTTGGGCTTGTCTTTTGGGGGCACAACAGAAATCTTCTTGTTTTATTTGTTGCTTTCCAAACATGGGAAAGACAGTCATCACTTGCCTGGAATGTCTCTATTGTCCCCTGCAGATCTTTGTCTGCATCAGAAACTCCTGGCAGATTGACAGCTGCTGGCAGGGAACTTGAGTAACATTCCAGGCCTCATTTAAATAAATAATTGAGTTTGAGTGCTTTGTCTTGGACAATGGCTTTTGATTCGAGCAGTCAGGCATCAAATACCCCTGAGATTCTTTGGATCCTAATGTACAGCAGTATTTTCTTTTCCACTTCCTGGTGCTTTTTTCTGTTTTTCCATTTCATTTTAAAAAACAGTGTCCCTCCCTTGATGTGGTGAAGGGATTTCTTTCAGGTGCAGTAACGAGAATTATAACCAAGCCCATTTGAGGAGGCAGCTATGTTTTCTTCCTTTTGAACTCTTGTTCACAAAGGTAGGACATTTCATTCCCCTAGAGTCCTGTTCAGGAGTAGAATCCACACAGAATGAGACCTACAGTGTAGGCATTCCAGAATATTGAGTGTATTCACACTACACGATTATAGCAGCGTTGTTGCTATTGTTGTGTGCTTTCAAGTTGCTTCCAACTTATGGCAACCCTATGCACTACAACTTAATTTGCCATGGTTCCTGGGATTTGTAGTTTGGTGAGCAATTTAGAAGGCATGAAAGTACCCTGGAAAGAGAGGGGTTAAGGATTGAAATAGTTTTATTCTGCAGTGGAGATGGGCACTCAGAATACCTTGGGCACTATAGTTCAGGGGAGTGGACTAGTGCTCTATAGCAAAGAATTCCAAATCCTTCACCAAAGTACAAATTCCAAGATTCTGTAAGATGGAACCATGACAGCTAAAGTGGCATCATCCTGCTGCAACTGTGCATCATGGATATACCTGTTGTTACCTGGAGGGTTGCAGATTGTATCCTACCCTGGAACTTGCTGTATGTATTTCTTTTTGCAAACTAAAACAAAGTTAGCAAGGACAGAAACAAACCCATTCCCAACTAATTGCTTTTTGCCATTAGTCTGTGTGTGTATGTCTTTTAAAAAATAGTTATACTGTAGTGCCATAGTATACCAGTGAATCAGTGAAATGTTTTTGTGCTAGAATTCTATATTTTTTTTAAAAAAAAATTAAATTCAGAGAGAAGAAAAAATTGCCTTTCAAACCACAGGACAACCACAACAAACCAGGCCCCAAGTTTTGTTTTGTTTTTCAAAATTCCCATTCAAATATAGGAACAAAATGTTGCAGCTAGTGCTGGAAAAGTGCTAGATAAATGCTCAGTCTGATGTGGTAATGTAGTCCTTATTTTCTTATTGAGAGTGGATCCAAAGCTACATTTTGGAAAGCTTCTATGCATGTGTGTGTATGTGCCTTCAAGTCATCTGTTGGCTTACGGTGACCCCATGAATTTCCTAGGGTTTTCATAGACAAGGAATACTCAGAGGTGGGTTTGCTTATTTCTTCATCTGAAATATAGCCCACATCACCTGGTATTCGTTGGTGGTCTCCCATCCAGGTACTAACCAGGACTGATCCTTCTTAGCTTCCAAGATCATACAGGATGTGGTGCTTTTAGGGCATTTAGGCCTTGCTTAGGGCTACATAAAATGAGGACAGATAAAAGTGTGTGCGTAGTAGCTCAAGGGGTTGGTTGCTAAGTGAAGTGGGGACTGCTCTGAGATCCTCCTCTGCAATTTATCAGCAAAAGGTGATAAAGAATCCCTTAAGCCATGTATTCTATAAGTCAGGAGGAGCAGACGGGCTTTCCTGTAGAATCATGAAGTGGAGTTTAGGAAAGTTTCCTTTGAAGAACTACTGTACCCAGAAATCCCAGCAACGTTGGATGGAGACTCTGAAAGTTGTAGTCCCAAAATGAGACTTCCTTGAAGTCTACCAACTGGACCCAGATGTGTAATAGTAACTTGGGAAGGTGGACATGACATTGAAGGATACAGTGCTTCCAATCACAGCTTCTTTCTTCAAGTTTGTTCTTGTTCTCAGTACAAGAATGGGGGCTTGCCCACAACCAAGTTCATACCAATGGCATCTGGTGGCTTCCATGTCAGTGGGGCAAGGAATGCCCTCTGTGTTCTAATCCCAATTTTTTAAAAAGTGCAGTGTTTTGAGCCCTGCCCCCCAAAGAGGTTCCACACACACGTTGGAAAACTCTTTCAAAGTTCAAAGCAAAACTGTTATTGGATTAACTGCGTCTGTAATGTGGTGATTTACAGCTTATATTGTTATTACACATACAACAGTAAGTCCTGTTCTCACACACCCATACACCTACCCTGTCAGCATTTTTTTTTATTTCAGCAGCCTAAATTAGGAACCAGGGGAGGGGGAGGCTTTGCTGTTGTAAAACAGATTGGGAATTGGAAATAATTCCAATCTTCTGCAAATCACATAAAAGACTACCAAAAGTTCCCAAAGGCACCAGCTTCCTGAACCAGCTATAATTAGTCTTCGAAAGATTGTGTCACTATTGTGTCTGCATTCAAAGGATGCACAGAACAAAAAACAACCTCAGATCATATCAAAAGTCCATGATTTTGCCAAAGTCCAAAATGATCTTACAGAATATCACTCTCAAAGACAGAGTGTGAGTACTCATTGTGTTGGGTCATGTAGCCATTCCTTTAAAAAGAATTGCAGTCTTAAGTCCTGATTGATATCAACAAACGGTTCTATTCTGTTTTTTTTCCCTTGGAAAGGGTTTTTTTGTAAATCCAACAGTCCTTAATTGCCCATTCTAGACCAAACCACTACAAGATACTTTGCATTGGATTGCAACAAAGTTCAGAGAGAACAGAGAAGCCTGACGGGAATGGCTTGCTGTTGTTAAAATCTTCATGTCAACTGCAATGTATAGCAACCCTATGAATGAGAAATCTCCAGGTCACCCTATCACCTATCATCAACAACCCTGCTAAGGTCTTCCAGATTCAAAGCTATGGTTTCCTTGATTGAGCATATTCATTTGTAATGCAGTCTTCCTCTTTTCCTACTGCTTTCTACCTTACCAAGCATTATTGTTTTGCTCTGGGACCCATTTATGTGTCTTTTTAGCAGTCCAGGATATCCATAGAACTCTTCTCCAACAACACATTTCAAATGAGCTCTCTTCACTGTCCAGCTATCACAACCATACATAGAATTTGGAAATACTGTACAATGGCATGGACAAGCCCAACTTTAGTATACAATGATGTATTTTTACACTTGAGGATCTTATCATAGTTGTCTTTCCTTTATAGTTGCCTTTCCAAGTCCTAGGGTCTTTCTGCAATACACTGTTATAGTGCTATTGTTCCACTTTCAACATCCTGTGGAATTCTGGGGTTTGTAGTTTACTGAGGCCAAAGAGCTCTCTGGCTGAGAATTCTATGCCCCTCTCTAAACTGCATAGGATGTATGTTGAAAGTGGAATAATACCACTATAGCACTGTAGTGCAGAAAGGTCTCTAGCCATCTTCTGCTTTCTGGACTGCAAAGTCCTTTCTGGTTAATGACTGAGACAGGGTATGTAAATTCTTGAACTATTTCAATGTCTTCATTGTCTGCTTAAAATCACATAAATCATCTGCAGTCATTATTTTTGTTTTCTCATTGTTCAACTGTAAAGCTGTCTTTGCATTTTCGGCTTTGACTTCCTTCAGTAATTGTTCCAAGCCTTTGCTATTTTCTGCTAGTAGTAGGGATGATAGATAATGTCATTTTCACTGCTAAGCAGAGCCCCACTGCTTTGACTCTGTGAGCCCTGCAAGAATGTGTGATTGAAACACCCAGGAATTCCATGTTTGTGTGAATGGGGGATGTTCTTTCAACAGAATTCAGTCTTGAATCCTGGTTGTGTAAGCAGGCCTTTATTATTCCTGAGATTCAGCGACAGAATCTCCATTTCTGTTGTTTTTCTTGCTATATTTATGAACTGACATCATCTTGCTCAGTTTCTGTTCTTTGCATCAGGGGAGGCAGGTGTTATTTCCATAGAACCCCATGGCAAAATTCCTGTGGTTTGCAGCAGGAACAAAACCAAGCCCTTTCTCCGCTTTATAAAAAAAAGAAAAGAAAAGAAAGAAAAGACAAGAAAAGAAGAAGCACATTGGTGATCAGACTGGCAGCAAAATAGTTCTTAGGAAGGGGTGAGAGGAGTTGTGACTTTCCAAAAATATATACTCACACACAGCCACCCAATGAGGAAGATGAATGTTTAGAAGCAATAAAATCCTGAAAGGATAGATGGAACAAGGAACAGAAGACATTGCTACCCTGCATACTTAAACTGGTTTAACTGTCAAGTCATTCCCTCGCCCGAGGGAACTGTAGTTCTGCCAGGAGTGGGGAAGACTGGATACAACAGGAATCTTAGCACCCTGCCAAACTGCATCTCTCAGGAGTCTTTCTGGGAAGCAGGGGCAGTTAAACTAGCATGATGCCTCTATCATTTTACAGTGCAGCCTTCATCAAGCCTTCTATATGTGTTGGATTGCAGCTCTCATCTTCCCACCATCCCCGTCCAGTCTGGCCACGCTGGCCAGAATGACAGAGGCTGGATGCTCATCTTTTGGGAGTGCTTTGTGTTTTCTTGTATGGCAGGAGGTTGGACTGGATGGCCCTTGTGATCTCTTTTAACTATGATTCTATAATAAGAAATGTAGTTCAACACCTCTGGAGGGTGCAAAGTTTGGAAAGGTTGTTACAGTGTAAATTGCTGCTGTGTCCAAAGCTTTTTGTGCTGATGTATGTCAAGGTATCTGTGCCAAAAAGTTATACCAGTTTCATACCAGTTCAGTCACCATCATGGCTCTGTCTTAAGAAATCCTTCAGGTTTGTAATTTTTTGGTGAGACACTTAGAAGTACCAAACTATTCTTAGAGAGGAACAGAGTTATTATTAAACCAGTTTAATTCTGTAGTGTAGTTCAGGGAAGTGGCCTAGACTATGGTTCTCAGACCATTTCTGCACTGGACTGTTATAGCGCTATTATTCTACTTTTAACATCCTATGGAATCTTGGGGGTTGCAGTTTAGGGAGGGGCCTCTGAGGCCCCTCTCTAAACTGCAAACCTCAGGATTCCATAGGATGTTGAAAGTGGAATAATAGCGCTATAACAGTCTAGTGTGGAAATGGCCTGCAGTCTCTGATCTTTCACATGTTTTGGACTTCATTTCTCAGAAGCCTAAGCCAACATGGTCAACGCTCAGAGATTTTGTAAGTTCAAGTTCAAATAACTGGAAGACCAAAGTTTGAGAACCACTGGACTAGAGATCCCTACCAGATTATTCTAAGTACTTCAACAAACTATGCAGATCAGTCTTTTAAATACAGTTGTAGTTGCTTCTCTGAGTTTTAGTATTATACAGGCTGCCCTGCTCCTTCTCGGTCATGTAAAGCTTGTATAGGTGATACCCCTTTTTCCAGAGACATGGAAGAATTCTTCTCATTTAGAAAAAAGTGAATGATGGAGGATTCAGGACAGATAAAAGGAAGGACAATCATCCCTCCACATCCGCTAGGGTTAGGGGCACAGGGCCCCCTGTGAATGTAGAAAAACTGTGAATAACTCTAGGCCCTCGCTAACCATATTTAACACACAAAAAAGTATGATCACCATATTCAACCCACCATGGAATCCTTTGTGGCATCAGGGTTCCTTCACAAGGCAGAAGTGTGTGGCTGATGGGACTTACTGCCACCTCCACTGCTGCTCCACACCATTTTTAATAGGGACACAAGCCTCATTTTCAGTTTCTCAGTTTCACAAGGCTTGCAGTCCCTATTAAAAATGGCATATGGAGGCAGCAGAGGTGACAGCAAATAATCCGTGAATAATCAAATCCGCAAAAGTGAAACCCGTAAATGTGGAGAGCTGACTGTATTTCACACATTATATATCTAAACTGCAACATCCACTTTCCCAAGAAGTTGAAATGACTGCCAACTTAAACTGAACTGGTCAAATGCATGGACAATAGGACTGTCAGTAGCTAGTTGTCAAGCAAGCTATATATTATCTTTGATGCTGGCTGTTTCGAGCCATTCCTGCAAACAAGACC
This sequence comes from Ctenosaura bakeri, assembly GCA_948474755.1. NCBI lineage: Eukaryota > Metazoa > Chordata > Lepidosauria > Squamata > Iguanidae > Ctenosaura > Ctenosaura bakeri. The sequence goes on from CAOLHI010000271.1 coordinate 219,499, forward strand.
AGGTGTGGATTTTTTGTTGCTATGGGGTAGGTTCTGCTTTTCAAAGAAGATAGAGACAGTTTCCTAACTGACTACCAGCTGCCTCATCTTCTTGCTCGAGGCACACAGCACTATCCCCCACCCCTTTTTAAAGTACTTCTACCATTTATCTGATGGAATGCTTTTGGTGCTTCCTTTTTTAAAAATCAGCCTTTTATATACATAATAAAACTTCAACAACAGCCAGATGGAGGAAATGACTTTGTAACTGACACAAGAGCTAGCTAATCAGCTCTTTTTACAGCTGAAGGAGATGGAAAAAGAGAAGAAAAGGAATATGTTTCTCCTCAGCAATATCTGGAGGCAGCGATTGAACTTCAGTACTAAATTCAGAGTCTGAAAAAGTTATATTTGTAGACTATGGCTTCCAGAATCCCCCACTCAGCTTGCCTACTGGCCATGTTAACTAAGGATTTATGGGAATTATGGTCCAGAAAAGTAATGCCTCTAAGCTCAGCTAAAATGCAGTGAGTGCTCTTCCACAGCTGGCTTCTCACAGATAAAATTTTCTGTGTCTGAGAACACCTACACTATGGTCCCATGACGCACATTATTGTTATTTTCTGCTCAACTTCATGGGCAACTGGGTTTTTCAGAATTTTTGTTGTATCTCAGGCATAATCTATTAATATTTTTATCCTTGCTGCTCCCAAGAACAGTGATGGTGCTGTCTGTGTTTCCATACAACCTACTGAATAGTGGAATATTGGGCAGTGATTGTGGGCAATGGTAAGATACAGGCTGGAATCCTGTATCACCTATGGAACTGTGCTACAGCTGACCTTTCACCATGATTCAGACTTACCTTAAAGCAGTGCTTCCCAACTTTGTTTCACTTGTGTGCCCCTTGGCAGCCCATTTCCATAAATTGCAAACCACCGCCCCTCTGCTGCCACATCCTTTCTTTGATGAGGGGAAAAATGACCATCATAAAGCATCTGTAAGCTCTGAGGAGACATCCCCACACCCACAGAAGGAAGGCAGGATGTCAGGCCAGCCACTTGGGCATCTCCATCCCATTGTGCCCCATTATCCACCTAGGTGTGACATCCATTATTATGCTTTAGCAGCAAGTAATCAATAGCCGCTCTGTTCTGCAGAGTAGCCTCCCACAGCTCATGCATCTCTAGGTTGAGGCTGGCTGTGCCCTGGGAGGTTGCATTTATGCTTTTGGCTACAGCATATGCCAAATATCTATTTATATGTTGGTATTCACTGCTAGGGCATGCTCATCAAATTTGCAGATGATACCAATTGGGAGGGGTTGCTAATACGCCAGAGGACAGGATCAAAATTCAAAATGACCTGGATAGATTGGAGAGCTGGGCCAAGGTGAACAAAATGAAATTCAACAGAGAGAAGTGTAAGGTCCTACACTTGGGTAGAAAAAATGGAATCCACAAATATAGGATGGGGGACACATGACTGGATAGCAGTACATGTGAAAGGGATCTAGGAGTCTTCATAGACCACAAGCTGAACATGAGTCAGCAGTGTGATGCGGCAGCCAAGAAAGCCAATGCAATCCTTGGCTGCATCAATAGGAGTATGGTGTCTAGATCGAGGGAGGTACTGGTACCACTCTACTCTGCTTTGGTTAGACCTCATCTTGAATACTGAGTCCAGTTCTGGGCACCCCAATTCAAGAGGGATATTGACAAGCTGGAGCAAGTCCAGAGGAAGGCGACCAAAATGGTGAGAGGCCTGGAAACCATGTCCTATGGGGATAGGCTTAGAGAGCTGGGTATGTTTAGTCTGCAGAAGAGAAGGTTAAGAGGGGACATGATAGCCATGTTTAAATATTTGAAGGGATGCCACGTAGAGGAAGGAGAGGGCTTGTTTTCTGCTGCTCCAGAGACCAGGACAAGGAGCAATGGATTCAAGCTGCAGGAAAGAAGATTCCACCTGAACCTCAGGAAGAACTTCGTGACAGTCAGGGCTGTCTGGCAGTGGAATCTGCTGCCTCGAAGTGTAGTGGAGTCTCCTTCCTTGGAGGTTTTTAAGCAGAGGCTGGATGGCCATCTGTCGAGAGTGCTTTGAGGGTGTTCCTGCATGGCAGGGGGTTGGACTGGATGGCCCCTGTGGTCTCTTCCAACTCTACATTTCTATGATTCTATGATTCTATATGGCTAGGGGCACTGCCTTGGACCTGCTAAGGGCATGGACATTGTCTAAGCAGGTTGCATTATATTCGTTTCATCCTCTTCTTATTCTGACTTTGGGTTGCTCTCTGCAGTCTCCGGATCTGGTTTGCTTCTGGCCAAAGGCAGGGAGAGGAGCAACTGGTGCTACACATCCCTTCCTCAGATGGATTGGGGGTTGAACTGGATATCTCCACCGGGGTGTGTTCTCTCCTCAGGAAGGGGGATACAGGGAGGAGGGAGAGAAGAGAATGTGTGCGCAAGGCTTGAGAAGCCAGCTAGTGTCCATGGAGCTAGGGTGATGACAACTTGAATAGAAGACTGTGTGTGTATGTGAGAAAGGCTCCTTTTTTAAAAAGTTTGTGGGCCAATGGCAGCTGGAATTTGGCTTGTGTGTCACTCTTCTCTTTATCTCTATGATTCCCCCTCCATCCCTTATAGTTTGAGAAGAAGAACACCAAAGCCATTGGGAACCACTGCCTTAGAGCCACTTTAGCTTCTCTTCACAGCCATTCTGTGCCTGGTGGAGAGAGAATGGGGGAGAGGTCAGAGAAGAGTCTGGCTATATCCCCATAAGCCAAACATAAAATGATTACATTACCCTGTGAGGTCTGCTGTGATCCTCCAGAGACCTCAGCAAGTGATACAACCATTTTGCATCTGGCTATGGGGAATAGCTGCATATTCCTCCAGTCTCCTTCCTCTCTCCACATAAGGCATGGAATGGCTATGGAGGTGCTGCCTCAAATCTACAGTAAGTCTGGGTGGACATGGCTTTGGTTGTTGCAGAAAGAGGAAGGGAGGAAGGAGGAAGGGAATACCAGCTTCTGGATCAACTAAAAAAAGACACTGGGGTAAGACTGACTTATATCTGCATATGCTATTAACAGAATGCCAGTCACAATGTCCGCCTTCCCTAGCCTGTACTACAATGGAACTGTTCTTAAAGGTATGCATCACAAATATCTAACAGATATCATTGTGGTTCTTCTTGTCCTCTTGGGGTTTTCTTGACAAGATTTGTTCAGTTAGCCTGTTTAATACATGGGAGTATGTGCAAGCCTTTTAAGAATGAAAGGAAGTGATTTTTTTTTTCATCTACAGAAATGCTTTTCATCACAGGAATACTCAGCAGTCTGTAAAGAAGTACCTGTGGCCAACCAAATGGCTAGGGGAAACAAGAGTGCACATGTATATATGTGCCCTCAAATCACCTGTCAGCTTATAAACACCCTTCTTCCACTTGCTGTGTCCATCAGAAACTGGGTATGAGAAGCATACTACTTCTGATCTTAGAGACATTATTCATCAAAAGTAGTAGATATTGATAGCTTAAGCATAATCATCAGATACTCTAGGGGCTTTAGTGAAGTTGTAGCCTTTCATACTAGCAAAACCAAAAGTTCTTCTCAGTGGGAATATTTGATCCACACCACTGTTTTCAGCACTGTTGTTTGTGGAAAGGAGTTGATGGAGACACACCCTGAGTGATGGAATGGAATGTGGGCACTCCCAGTTCTGTGGGAAAGGGCTGTTGGGCTCTGGAGACAGCTTTCCAAAGGGCTGAGGAGGAACCATTGTTGCTACAGAAAGAAACAAAAGGAGGAATGCTAGGCTGGCATGGAGTCTGGGAAGCAGGTCTAAAATGTATGAGGAATTAAAAAGAAAACAAGAGAACTAGAATGTATATGGCTGACGGCAGATAAATAAGGCAATGAACTGAGAAGCTTTAACCTGACCGAATGAAGAATATGTGAAAGTGTTAGAGGAATTAAGTTAGGGAGCAAATAGCCCCATGAAAAAACAGAGTGTGTATGAAAAACTCATACGGGAACAGGGGGGACAATGAGCACTGGACTATGACTGTGGAGACCAGGGTTCAGTTCACCACTGGACTATGGAAACCCACTGGGTGACCTTGGGAGCATCATTTGGAGCCTTTCCTCACTGCACGGTTATAGTGCTATGATTCCACTTTCAACATCCTATGGAATCCAGTTACGGGAGGAGCTGGCCGGCCCCTCCTGTAACTGCAAACCCTAGAATTCCATAGGATGTTGAAAGTGGGGAATCATTGCACTATAACTGTGCAGCGCGGAAAGGCTCATACTCTTAGTTCCAGAAAAACCTTGTGATAGGGTCGCCTTAGGGTTGCCATAAGTCGGAAATGACATGAAGGCACATACCAACAACAATGTTGCTTTGGACAGAAGGAATGAGTGAGGAGAATGTGGAGTCAGCTATTGGAATGCTATATCCTCTTAACATTTCACAGATGAAAAGTGGACAGAGTTGATCAAGCGATTTCACAGTGTGCTCAAAAAGAGTACATGTGGGCAAAAGGTGTTAATGAGGAAGAATACACAAAAACAGTACTGGGCTTAGAGAATCCTGAAAAACAGAAAGCACAATTCAATAAATATAACGTTCTCTTGTGCATATGCATGTGTCCAGTATGATTAGCAGTCAATATATTATACATTATTCTAAAATCCAAATGCCTTGATCAAACCTGCTCAAAATTACAGCTTTTTGTCAGCTCCACTGTATGACTTCTGTTTTCATACCCAGTCCTTGCATCCAACACACATTTTAGTTCAGGTCAAATCCCAGTTTTCTCATAATGTAACACTCATGTGGTCACCTTGAGCCAATCATAGCTTCTCAGCCTAACCCACTTCACAGGCTTGTTCTTAAAATAAAAATGGGGTGTGGAAAACAAAGTGCAATACTTTTAGCTCCAAGACATAAATGGGATGTAGGCCGCAACCCTCTTGGGGAGTTATGAATGTATAACCTAAAAGTTATAGATTTGTAACTGTTTGGTATTTATGATTGCTATATATTCCCTAGTTCAGGGGACACACATTCTAAACAGCCCAAAAGGAATGCATGGGTTTCTTTATGACTACATTTTTCCTAAGTAATTACAGACTTACAATTACAAATGTGTAACCACTGTTGTTACATGGCTATGCAATGACTCCTGCCCTGATCTCCTCATTCCGACTTACTAGGAAGCAGCTGCTGCCTTCAACAGGGGTCTGATATCCTGTCACTCGGGAAGCAGATGACTGAGGTTCACCCTCCCTCATGAAAGTGAAGTGCAAGGGGGAATTGGGACAAGGAGACTGTTTACAGGAGAGAGTGGGAATGTCACTCAGCAGCTCCCCAAGCGACAGGGGAACAGATCCCTGTTGATCACAGTGGCTGCTTCCTAATTTTTTTATTATTATTATTATTATTTATTTGTATCCCGCCTCTCCATATGGATCAAGGCAGTGAACAACTTACAAATAGCGTGTATTTCGAAACATTTCTTTACATGCCCCCAACAAGCTGGGTACTCATTTTACCGACCTGCAAAGAGATGGAAGGCTGAGTCAACCTTGGAGCCGGGCAAGATCGAACTCACAACCTTGTGGCTTGCAGTACTGGCATTTAACCACTGTGCCACCAGGGCTCCTTAATAAGTGGGAATGAGGAGGTCAGGCCAGGAATCACTGTGCAGCCATGTAACAACAGTGGTTACACACTTGTAACTCCCCAACAGTAAACTATAAACCCCCAACAGGATTCTGGCTATAATTAGTACTGTCTTGTTTTAATGTGTCAAATTATTTAATATGCTTTTAGTCTTTTTCATGTTTTTTTCTCTTTTTTCTTGCATCCTCCGTTAAACTGTGTTAAATTTGTTGAACTGATTTTATTGTATGCCAGCCTGAGATCCCCTGGCATATGATAGGAAATATCGGTTTTAACTTTTCATTAGCAGCTGCAGCAGGAGGAGGGCAAGCAGCGGCAGCTTGAAACATATGTTGAAAATGGTGGCATAAAAATCCTGCAGGAGTTTAAGATTCAAAATGACCAACAATTAAAACTGCAACAGGAAACAGCATGGGGGCTTCAAACAATCAAACAAAACAGTGGATATGATAATAAATAATATTATAAAACATATATACAGAACACAGAATAACCTAAGACAATTAAATATGACTGACAACCAACCATGTGATACAATACAGAGTAATACAAATACAAAACAGAACAATATCTAACACTATGAGTAAGCACTACAGGTGTGTACATGCAAAGAACAACTTAACCCAAAGGACACAGACCAACTAAAGCTTACAGGCAATGAAATCTAACATATAGCAAGGGTAGCAACATAGTAAACATAGTAAAATTTTTGTTTGCTTGTTTGAATTTTTCCCCTCTCCTGCTCTTTCCTGTTGGTGTTTTGCCTGTTTTCAGCTCCTCCTATGTTTTGTGTTACAGTTTGAACATAACATGCCAGACAGAACTGTGTTTGAGAAAAAGACAACTTGGATTATAGATGTGGTGATGCTGGAGACAGCAGAATCAAAGACAAAAAGAGGGGGAAGACTGAGGCCATTTCTAAACTAGCTTCTTATAGTGCTATTATTCCATTTTCAACATCCTACGGAATCTTGGGGCCCCTCCCTAAACTGCAAATCCCAGGATTCCATAGGATATTGAAAATGGAATAATAGCACTATAACAGGCTAGTGCGGAAATGGCCTGAGACCTATAAACTGAGATTCAGCACCTCTGGGAAAAGAACACAGCTTTGGTTCCAGTGGAGACAGGTGATCTAGGAGCAATTCTAAAGGGACTGACACAACATATGAACGCAATTGCCATAGATGGGGTCACAACAGCACAATTACAAAAAGCAACACTGCTAGGAACATACCATATTTGCCCATATTACCTCAGAGATTCTTAGATATTTGGATAGAATCTGAATCGCTGATGGTCTGAAATTCCAGTTGTTAACAACTGGTAAACTGTGAAACCAGTGGGGATGGTGATGAAGATGATGATGATGATTTAGAAGTGTGAGCCTCTGGGGGCAGAATGTAATAGGGCAAAAGGGCAAGATGCAAAATGTTCCTTAGACTCAAGTTGCATTCCCTCCCTAGTTCAGGTCAAGATTTTCAGCTTGGAAAATGTCAGAAGTGAACACTGGTCAATCAAGAACAACAAATCCAGTGTGCGTATATGCACACAATAATATTTTTAAGGCATTTGTAAAATCTTCTCATAAAGTCCTCTTGTGAAACAAACCTAAGGCAGTAATTTATCTGGGACAGAAATCTAAAAATGAGGACACTGTCAAACTTATAAGGAGAACTGGACTATATGGGTAAGTCAAGAGACAAAACAGCCCTAGAGAATCATTTTCCGTGTAGGAGGGTAGAATAGGCAGGTTGGCTGACAATAAAACAGGAATCCACTGAGAGGGAGATCCATGAAAGAGCCCTGGTGGAGGTGGGGGGAGTAGAAATGAAAGAGTGGATGGGGGGAGTCTTTGAAGTTCTCTTTCATACCAAATAATTAATAGCATTTTGATGTCACTTTTACCACGCCTGGATCTCATGGAATCCCAGGGTTTGTCATTTTGGTGAGGTACTAGAGCTCTCTAGCTGAGAATTCTCAGTACCCTTCCCTAAACAGCAAATCTCAGGATTCTGTAGGATGTTGTCATGGCAGTTAAAGCAGAATCATAGTGCTATTATCATGTAGTGTGAAAGACCCCAAGGAGAAAGAGGAGTTGCATCAGGAGTATTTCCTGAATGCTGATGACTCTGTTGAGAAAAACCTGGGGTCCCAGTAGATCAAAGCATGATCATACCAGAGTCTGGTTACTCTCTGGGTTCAAGAAATGTGGTGCTTGTGGTAAGGGTTTGAAAGATTTATCCCTGAAAAATGATGGGGTCAAAAATTTCAAGCTTTCTTTGTTCTTTCTTTCTTGCAAGCACAATTCATTGAGTAAGTGAACAGACCATATTAAGTGCAAACAAATCATGTAAAATTTACCAAATACATGCAAATTGCACAAAATTTGTAAGGAAAAGAGAAAGAAAACATATTACATTGCTTCTTTCATCAATTGGCTCTGTACACTGATATGTGGTGGTGGTGGTGGTGGTGATGGTGGTATATGTTCAAGTCATTTTTGACTTATGGTGACCCTAAGGCAAACTTATCACAGAGTTTTCTGGGGCTGAGAGTGTATGTGATATACCAAAGGTTGCCCAGTAGATTTCCATGACTGAGTGGGAAACTGGACCCTGTCCTCCAGAATCAAATAGTCAAACTACTAGACCATGCTGGCTCACACTGATTTAACAAGGTGCTGTAGTATGAGAAAGAAAGAGATTTTTCTCCCCCACCTCCCAGAAGAATAGGTAAGCAGCCTCCTGGCATCTCTGTGGTAGCCCCACCTAGTTTGTCTTGGTTTTTCATACTCAGAGGGATGGAACTGTAAGCATTTGACTAGCAATGGTAATCTTCTGGAATCATCCTATCCCTAGAAAGCAGATAGGCCCAAGGAATTTGGGTTGCATCCTTACTCCCACCCTTTGCTAATGCTTATATATTGATCATTGATCATATATTGATGAGAAGGGAGCTATGTTTGGCGAGGCACAGGGATCCCCTACTTGAAAGGACAGAGATAAAAGCTTGGAAAGGTTATTTTTGGGTTACATCTCCCACCATCCTCTAGCCTGGCTGGTGGACTATGGGAGCTATAGTCCAAAAAAGAGAACCTTTTGAAGATGTGATCAAAGAAGGCCAAGCATATCTAAAGCTCTTTTCAAAGCACATGTCCTCTTGGGACACACCATTGGGGAATTGCTTCACTACAGAGTCTCATCATGGCTGTTGAATGAGAAGAGCAATCTGAGACGACCATATCATATCTATCTCTCATGATAGTGTCTGCTGTTGTTTGAAATCACTTCTTGGTTCTTTTGTTTTGAGGCTGCATTTTTCTTTTGTTTTATCATTTCATGTATTTATTTATTAAAAGATAAGCTTCCTTGTGCAGCTTCTATGAAGATGGGATTATGAATGCAATAACGATAGGATTATAGATTCAATGACAACAACAGCAAAGTCCTATATCAAATCCCTGACCTGAATTTAGCTCTGTATTCAACTTTAAAATTAGATGTTACTATGGATTTCACCAAACACTCCCCACTAAAAGTACATTTTTGTGGCTTGGGGCCATGCCAAAATACTTGCTATCAGTAGCAGAGAGGTACTTACTATGAATAACCAGGGCAAACACAAGTGTGGGAAGGTTGCCCCAGGCAGAATGAAGATTGCAGAATGCTTTCTTGAGACAGACTGCAATGGAAGTGAAAAGATAAGTAAATCTTTAGTGGCTCCACCATTGCTGCAAGTGTATATAAGCCATATAGCCTGAAAGGCATCATTGTGAAATGTCCTAAAAGCTTTCTTTATGTTTGACTCACTCCCACTGAATCTGGGGAGAGATAAATGCTTAACTTGGCACATGGCTTGTGCCCCATCTGAGTTTCTGCTTAAGGAACCTTGTCATTCAGGGCCCTTTCAGACTACATAGTTTATAGAGCTACAGTTCCACTATAACTTGTATAGCTACATCCTATGGAATCCTGCAATTTGTAGGCTGATGAGGCAGTAGTGTTCTGACTGAGAATTTTCAATATGCCTCCTTGAAATGCAAATCCCAGGATTTCATTGGATGTTGCCATGGCAGTTAAAGTGGAATTGTAGCACCATAACTGCATAGTCTGAAAGGGCCTTCATGTTCTTCACCCCAGCTTTTAATGACTGAGATATATGTGTGAGAGAGAGTGTTTGTGTGTCTGTGTATTCAATGTCTATACACGGTCAGTGTGGTTTGAGAGCCTTTCCGCCCTATACTGTTATAGTGCTATTATTCCACTTGCAACATCTTGTGGAATCCTGGGGTTTGCAGTTTAGGGAGGGACATTTAGAATACTCAGCCAGAGAGCTCTTTAGCCTCAATAAACTACAAATCCCAGAGTTCCACAGGAAGTTGAAAGTGGAATAATAGCACTATAACAGTGTAGTGTGGAAAGGCCTTGAGACTCCAGGAAACCAGGGATCGAATCCCTACTCAGCAATGACAACCCACTGGAATGAACTTGAACAATTCACGCTCTTTTAGCCTTAGAGGAAGGTACTGAAGAAGGCTTGAAGAAGGCTTGCCATGAAGGGATGCCATGTAGAGGAGGGAGTGGGCTTGTTTTTTGCTGCTCCAGAGACCAGGACAAGGAGCAATGGATTCAAGTTGCAGGAAAGGAGATTCTACCTAAACCTCAGGAAGAACTTCCTGACAGTCAGGGCTGTCCAGCAGTGGAATATGCTGCCTCAGAGTGTAGTGGAGTCTCCTTCTTTGGAGGTTTTTAAGCAGAGGCTGGATGGCCATCTGTCGGGAGTGCTTTGAGGGTGTTCCTGCATGGCAGGGGGTTGGACTCGATGGCCCCTGGGGTCTCTTCCAACTCTACATTTCTATGATTCTATGATTCTATGACACTCCCATGATAGATCTGCCTAAGTTGCCATATGTCAGAAATTACTTGAAGTCATACTTGTTATTGTTGCATGGCCTCAAACTATCTCTAACTTACAGTGACCCAAAGGTATATCATGGGGCATTCGCAGCAAGATTAGTTCAGAGGGAGTTTGCCTTTTGCCTTCCTCTGAGGCTGAGAGAGTGTGACTTGCTCAAGGCCAACCACTGAGTTTCCATGTCTGAACAAAGATCTGAACTCTCTTCTCCAGAGTTATAGTCCAGTGCTCAGACCACTGTACCACAGCATGCCCATTGTTGGAGTCGGGGGGGGGATTCTGAGAACTGGAGTCTAAAAAAGAGGAACCTTTTCAGACTCCATTCTGCTTTTAATTGTCAAATTTTGCTATATTGAATGGTAGATCCTGTGCTAAGGAAAAGGTAGGATATAAATTGATTTACTAAATAGATAAATAAAATAGATTAATAACGAATAAATCAATAACAGTAACTAATGTCAGCCATATTTTTTCAAAAGCAATTCTTTCTCTTGTTCTGAGCCCACATTCTCTCACTCTTTTTTTCTCCCTTTGCACATGCTTCATCTTCTTCTCTGCCCAGCAGGCTTATAGAAAAACCTTAGATTAATGGTTCTTAACCTCTTCTTTATTGGGGACTGCCTGTAAATATAATTTGTTGCCAGGGACCCGCAAGACTTAACTCAAGATTTAAATATTCAAATATTTATTTTAATATTCAAATATTTATTCGTTTATTAAAGGCTTCTGGAGGCTAGAATTCAAAACCCCACTCAAGACATTGGGCTAGTCACATTCTCTCAGCCTCAGAGGAAGGCAGAGGCAAACCCTCTCTGAACAAACCTTGTCAAAAAAAACCAAAAAAAAAAATCTGTGATAGGTGCACTTTAGGGTTGCCATAATTGAGAAGTGACTTTAATGTACACAACAACAAAGTGCCACTAGCAGGGGGAGGTTCTTTCTAGCCATCATGTCTCTCTCCTTTGAAAAGAGAGAATAAGATTAATTAGCTAGAATATTAGGTCTAAAATACTATTTCATATACTTTTCTAACAAGAGGATGAGAATGTCATCGTAGGGTCAACAAAGTTAATTGAATCAACTTTATGGATTATCACAATTTGAAACAATAACAGAGAGAGAGAGTAACTCCAACTGGGGCAAAGTGGAAGTCTTTTTTCTTTTCTTTCTCCCCTTTTTTCTTTCCTTTTCTTTTTCTATTTTTTTTTTTTAGAGATGTTGTTGTAACATTTGGTATTTTTTGTATTTGTCCCATTTTGTTCCGTTATACTATGTTATATTTCATTTGCAATAACAATAAAAACAATAGAAAAAAGAAAAGTGAGATTTGTTGCCTCTGCCTTTCTCTGAGGCTGAGAGAATGTGACTTTCCTGAGATCACTCGGTGGGTTTCCATGGCCAAGTAGGGATTCAAACTGTTCTCCAGAGTCATAGTTTGGGCATGCACACACATGCTTGCTGCTGTGTCCCTTTCGGCAGGAATGTGGCAATGGGAGTATGCATGGGCGTGCCTAAACCGCTCCTTTGTTTGCAAATAAGGGAGCAGTTTCAGCACCTGCAACCCCACCTCCTGCCATGCCCTTGTTGCTGCCACTGCTTTTGGTGTCTAGTAGGAGGACTTTGTGCACTGCATTAGATAGTTCTTGCCAGAGTTGGCAAGAGGACTTTTGTAAAATGAATCCAAGGCCCATAGGTCACCCATACCTTGAGGTTGTTGTTATTTGCCATCAAGTGAACTCTGCTTTATGGCAACCCTATGAAAAAGAGACTCCAAGGTCCTGAACCACCCACCTGCTCAGACTTGTGGATTCAGAGCCATGGTTTTCTTCATTGGTGTACAGGATTACAGATGTTAGTTTTATGACTTTGGCTCAAAATATAAATTCTTTTCTCTCACATGGTATGGTGTTTGTCCCCAAGTGAAAGTGTCAACTTGCAGCAGAGAGTTTCATTCCTACAGCCATAAAAGCACTCAGATTGAATTAAGTTTAAAATGTGGAAAGCACATGCCAGGTGAGTTCTTTTCTTTTTAAAAAATTAGGATCGTCAAAACAGGTTTTGTTATTGTTTGTTTTGCTCTAAAATGTCAGAAATGCAGGAGCCATTGTAAAATATCGAGCGATAAAGTAGAGAGCAAAAAATATTAGTTCTGGGCTTCACAGTAGAAGGAATATATGTGGCTGTGTGAAGCCACCCCTCAGTCCTAACCCATACAACCATTAAGTCCAGGAAAGAGACAGGCAGGCATTCACAGATGAACTTTATACGCACAGTAATGAAAGACCAAAACTTCCTTTGCTTCTCTGTGCTCAGGAAGGGTTATGGCTACTCTGACTGCAACCTAACACCCAGACTTCACTGACAGAGACACACTTTGAATTAGTCCACTAACTCTTCCCCTCTATCACAGCTTGAGTCATGATGGTGACAATGAGATCAACTCTCATTTTGCGTTTTTGTCTTTCCCATTTCTCCATCTTACCTCACTTGCCTGATTCCCTCCCCCTTTTTTTTTGCAGTGCTTTGCTTGATGAAGAGATCTGTCCATTTTGAAAGTTTACACACATTGTTGTGTTTTCAAATAAATGTATAAAGACCTTGGCCATTTCCGCACAAGAGTGTTATAGCACTATGATTCCACTTTCAACATCCTATGGAATCCTGGGGTTTGCAGTTTCGGGAGGGGCTGGCCCCTCCCAAAACTGCAAACCCCAGGATTCCATAGGATGTTGACAGTGGAATCATAGCGCTATTACACTCTCGTGCAGAAATGGCCCTTGTGTGGTTAGAGTGTTTGACTAAAACTCTGGACAGGCAGGGTTTGAATCTCTGCTCAGCTATGGAAACCCACTGGTTGACCTTCTGCAGGTTACACTGTCTCAGCCTAAGAGGAAGGCAATGGTGAAACTCCTCTGAATAAATCCTGCAAAGAAAATCCTTGAACAGGATCACTGCAGGTCAGAGTCAACTTGAAGGCACATAACAATAACAAAATCAAGGCATGGCACCCCATATGGATTTTGGATTTTGAATCTAGCTGCACTACTGTCTGCCATAGCACTGTGGGCTTAAACAATGACACGGATGGAAATCAAATCAAATATCTGGCTCCCAGAACAACTGAACTGTTGAACTCAAGCTTCTTTAAAAAGAAATGTTCCACTTTGAAAGGCAAGTGCACTTTTTTTTGGTTTTATTTGTTTATGTATTGATTTTGGACAGGAGAGAGCTGGGCAAGAGCATTCAAGATGAAACAACTTACGAATTCTTGCCCTGTTTGTGTTGGATTCCAGCTTCACTGTGATTAAGCTCTTGCCACATTTTCTTCTGGCCAGTTTCTTAGGGCTGGCTATAAGTGTGCTCAAGCTAGTCCATCCAGCCTTCTGAAACCACAGAGAGCATATTTTACAGATTTCTTATTTTAAAGAATGCTTTTATACATGGTAAATCACCATACCAAACAATAGTCTAGAAAACTTCTAAAGTCAAACAGTTGAAAACAATAGATGCAATGCAGTGTTTGCTACAGAGAATGATTATCAATTATCCAGTACACATACTAAGAGCTATAAGATCATCAAAGGGACTCCAAAGCTCATCTAGCCCAAGCCCCTGCCAGTGCAGGGATCCACAAGCAAAGTATTCATGAGAAGTGGCCATTCAACTTTTGTTTAAAAACCTCCCATGAAAGAGAATCCACCATGCTCTGAGGCAGTCTACTATGAGCTGTGAAACAGGTGCTGTCAGGAAGGTCTTCCTACTGTTTAGCTGGTAATCTCCTTTCTTGCAATTTGAATCCCTTGGTTCAAACCCTCTAGAGCATTAGAAAATGAGCTCATTCCATCTTCCATGTGCCAGCTTTTCAGAAATGGCTATCATATCACTTCTAATTGTTCTCTTCTCTAAGCTAAACATATCCAGCTCCTTCAAATGTTCCTCCTAAGATTTGATTTCCAGATCTTTTACCATGTTGTTGCACTGCTCTGGGTACATTCCAGCCTGTCAATATTCTTCATAAATTTGATAGTCCAGAACTGGACACAGTACTCCAAGTGAGATCGGACTAAAGCAAACAGAATGATATTATTTCTCTTGATCTGGGCTCTATAGTTCTGTTGATGCAGCCTAGAAGTGCAATTCTTTCTCCCTCTTTTTTTCTTTTTTTGCCACTGCTGTTAACTTACTTTGAGAAGAGAGGGTCTCATTCATGTTTTTGGTACTATATGTTTCATAGGTGGCACTGAAGTGTTGTGTGAGATGAAAATAAGCCCTTATCCCTGGAAAATCACCTGCCTCCTAGACAAGCATCTTTGTGGATACAGGCACTTAGCTGTAGTGGGAACTGTAGCTTCTGCATCAGCAAATACATGTTCTGCCTTGACAGAGAAAGCATGTTGTTACTGCAGTTCAGACCTACCTGGAGATAGCACTCGATATCGCTTTGATATCAAACCATTCGGCTTTCCTCTGCCACCCTGCTTCACATGTTTGTGAGGCCTCCAGACAAGCACGTAAACAGATGCGGCCGATAATTGCTGGACATTCCATTTTCCACCCAGGCAGGCCAGACAGAGCCGATTCGTCGCTTCAGGGACCTCTCTGGCAAATACCTCATTGCATATGCGCGATACTAACAAAGGCTCCCTGCCTCAAGCAGGTAACCTGACAAAGTTGTACTAAGCGCTCCGCATTTGCATACTGTCTACACTATTATTAATTCGGCTCTAAGTCAATCATGCTAAAACCTGACCTTTCCAAAGCTTTGTCCCACTCCTGAAACATATTGTTTTCACCAAGTCAGGTATGGCCTGCAGTCACAATTCACCCTATAAAAACCCCTGATTCCAAGACCTTCCTTGGATCGCTCCCAAGTTCCATCCAGCCTTGCCGCCGCTCTGCTTGGTGAGCTCCCCTCAGCTAAATGCGCTGAGCTTCTTCATCACACCCCAACTTCGCTCTCAAGGTCCAGGACTAAAATCCCTATTTCAAGTCAATCTCTGATTCTCTAGTTAACTGTGTGACTATGGTGTCTTCAGTGTTTGACTGTATTTAATAAAACATCATTTTTGCTATTTTAAACTGTCTGGCTGCTGGACTGACCTAATCCCATAGACGCTGGGTTGCTAAGTTACCCTGCCTCTCGCTAGCTTTAATGAGTGTTCCAGCTAATTTTCCCCAAAGTTGTGTTGTTGTTGTTTGGTTATTTGGGCGCCCCTCCCGGGACCCCCAGAGATCAGGGTAACAATGTACAATTTAATTTGGCTCGTTAGAGCAGGGGCCTTCCAACAGAAACTGTGGCCCAATGTGTAGACTTCAACTCCCATCTGTCCTTGCTACTATAGCCAATAGGGGAGGGATCATGGGATTCTGCAATCCAACGGCACTGGGAAAACTCCTAATTGCCCACCCCACTTTTGAACGTTCTCCTAACTTTCCCTCACCATAATGTCTATATGCTGACCCTGTAGTATTTATTAACAAGTTACATTACACCTGATGAGATGTTAAACTATAATATTCTGTGTTTGTTGTCCCTCCTTTCTCCAAACATACACTTAAAATGAAACAGCAAGATGGTTTTCTGCTCTCTGTTTCTACTCCACTCCTTCTCAAGTCCGCTCATTTAAGCACAAGGAGACAAGAAGCACATAATGCTGGGTTATAATGAGTGAGGTAATTGTTCTATCTAACTCATTATTGTCTACCCAGCCAGGCATCAGCATGCGAGTTAGGCTAGACTGGATGATTCAACATTTTGTATAGGAGGAGGATGGGTAATAGGATCATAACCATGTCCCTCTGCAGTCTATCATCCTTCCCTGATCTGATGTGTTGAATCACAAATCATATCACCTCCAGCCATTGACTGGCCATGCTGGCTGAAGATAATGGGAGCTGTAGTTCAGGGCATTGGGTTGGGGAAGTCTGATTTACAGGCACAACAAGAGAAGGGTTGTGACGCAGTAGCAAAGCATGTGTTTCTAAGCAACAGATCAGGGGTAAAACCAGAAAAACCATACATATTGATTTATAGTTCCCAGAATTTCCCAGCCAGCATGGCCAGATCCAGGGAGCTGTAGTCCCCAGAGTAACATTTCCAAGCTTTGGCCAGGGTGATGCCTCCATTCAGCGCAGAAGCTTACTCGCTGGGCCACCCTTGGTTTACCGCATAGGCTTATCTGAGCACAGGTCAGATCACCAAACTAACAGACAATAAAAGAAAAATAGCACTCAAAAAACTCCCACTCCATGATGAATTCATTTTCTTGTTACCCAAAAGCTTAGAAAATCCATACCTTGAAGCAACATGGAGCACAAACACCAATCGGGAAGCAAAGCTGTTCTATCAAGTCCTTGCTTGATTGTGGACCCAGCTTGAGAGGCAGCTGTGGGGTGCTGTGATGATGAGGTCACCATGGGAAGAGACGTATCTTGTCACAGAGAGCATCTGCAGCCAGATTTTTCTCTGGGACCTTAAAAAAAGAAAGGGGCCCCAGCCCTGGCCTTTGCAACATCTACATTCCCATAACTTCATTTTCGCTTTGGGCACATTATTCTTTCAGCTTCATGTTCTCCCCACAAAAGAGGAGGAGAGAAGACCCCAGAGCAACCACTTTTCTTGATTTATATTCCCACCCCCCTCAAGGTGTTCCGAGACTGCATTTATCTTAGCCCCAGTGTCCCCCCCCCAGCAGCATCTGGTTATGATTACAAGCCTTTACTGTCTCCATCCCTCATTCCTATATCCACACACCAGAGGTTCCTGACTAGGCTATTTTGACATTGGAACAATTTTTGTAAAGAAAAGCATTTCCTGATATTTAGGCCTTTTCTGCAGGATGTCATTGTCCCTTATTGGAGACAGGAGAAGGACAGGACTCAGACGAAGCTTATGCACGATATCATCACGATCCCCTTGTTCTCCTGTCCCCAGGTGGTGCAGCTGCGCCACAAATAATTGACTAGTTTTACCTGACAATGACCGGTGATTGAGCAGCCCTCCTACTGCCCTCCTGTACTTACCTTAGGTGCTGAGGTCCTCCAAACACAATGGTTGCACTTCCTTCTGCAGTGCAGCTGGGCATTGTCCCAGCCATTTCTCTTCCTCCAGACAGCAAAGTGGAGCACTCCTGTCGCACTGCTCTCCTGGGAGAGGTTTTACCGAGATTCCCACAGGACACAGCTGGGATCCAGTAAGCTGTGGAAAGGGCCATGATAGATAGATAGATAGATAGATAGATAGATAGATAGATAGATAGATAGATACTCTTGTGCACTCCCCATTTGTTTGCCACATTCTTAGAAGTATCAAAAGCTATCCCCAAGCGTGTAGGATGTTCCTTGGTTTGTCTTTCCTCCTGAGCAGGACATTGGTCTTTCAGTGGGACTAAATTTCCTCACATTGCATTACAGGCTTGTATTCCAGCCTCACTGGGATCACATTGTAGTTGAGATCCACCCTCTCATGAGCTTAAGTTGCATAATCAGATCTATTTTGGAACTGTATTCGGAAATCCAATCACCTCTATTGCCCATCTCTTCTTGTACCTCACTAATGAAAGATATTAAAACATGGATCTCTGGCAGGATCCAATTTACTGTACTTCACCTACAGCTTCTCTTCACAGCCATTCCTGAGATTTCTAATGCCCTTTTGTAGCATTTAAAGAAAACATTGTTTTCCCCTGCTCTTCTCGTGGTGCTACATGAATACCTCAGATTTCCCCCATGCTGCTAGTATAGCCGTGTTGATGCCTGTATTTACTAAGCCAGCAGTCTTGTTGGAGAAGTGAGTGAGCATACCCTGACCTACATTTATGTTTCTGTTTTAACAGCTCTTAGACATTGTCTCAGAAATTGCTAATCACTGACTGCCTTTGTTCATGGATAACTGGGTTGAAAATGGAAATAAAAGACATTAAATTAGATATAAAAATAAAGAGCTGGTACAGGAGTAGCATGTGCTCTATGTGAAAAGTGTCTATATTCTATAAGAT
Source organism: Ctenosaura bakeri (assembly GCA_948474755.1). NCBI lineage: Eukaryota > Metazoa > Chordata > Lepidosauria > Squamata > Iguanidae > Ctenosaura > Ctenosaura bakeri. Next base: position 238,079 of record CAOLHI010000271.1, read on the forward strand.
GAAGGCCATGTTTGTGGCTCGGATAAAATGGTGGAAGTTATGCCTTTCTTTTATATCTTAATAAATTACTCTCTATTTGCAATAAAGTTTTGAAGTTTTCAGAATATGTTTGACATGTACAAGGGCAAACATTGCATGGGGCAGAGAAAGGGAACAGAGGTGCTGGTGACTTTGAGAAAATTAGTGATTCTGCTATATGAAAACAATTTTTTAAAATGCCTTCCTAATCTTGGTGTACCTTCCTTCAGATGCCAGCTGATCTTCTTTGTACTGTTTTTCCTTCTGCATTTGACAATATGTACATGAGTATGTGCCTTCAACTTATAGCCTATCTGCTTATAGCAAGCCCATTAATTACATAGAGTTTTCTCAATCAAGGAATACTCAGAGATGATTTTGCCAGTTCCTTCCTCTGAAACATAGCCTACAGCACCTGGTTCATTGGCAGTCTTCCATCCAAATATGAACCAGGTCTGACTCTGCTTAACTCCCAAAATCAGATGGGATCTATTGCCTTTATTTGTGCATTCATAGTTCCTTCACATTTGCACTGCATCAAGGGTTTTGTTTGGTACAAAGGCTTCTGTTTATGTATGTGATGAAGTTTCTTTGTGTAAGAGCTACTAGGATAATGTAACATCTGCAGTATAAAAGTACACAATATAGTTCAAGAGGTGGGAATTGTGTGGACTCTCAGGTGCTGAACAACAATTTCCAGCTTTTCTCGCTATTAGCTATAATACTTGAGGTGGCTAGGAGTTACAGTTTATCAACATCTGGACAAACATATAATTCTTACCCCTGCTACAGTGTGATTGATCACTGTGCATGAAGCATTCTTCCATGGAAACATCTGGACACTGTATAATGCCAATTTTAGGAAGTTTGGCCATGAAAAAGAACCAGTCAGAATTCAACAAAATCCATATGGGTAACAATAGCTTCCCATACTGGAAAATTATTAATCTCTACAATGGCTCAGATAAAATCCAGCTAGTCTGATTTATTTCTCATAGAAATTTGTGACTCATCATGTAGATAAGCAGAGATTGTAATGCAGCCTTTCCCAAGTTGATGGTGTCCAGATGTGTTGGGCTTCAGTTCTTATCATTCTTCAGCTATGCTGGCTGGGGTATTGTGGGATTTGTAGTCCAACACATCTCGACATCAATTTGGGTAAAGCTAGAATAAGGCCAGGGTAGACATGAGGAAAAGAGCATCACGAAAAATCATCTCCTTGATACTGGCCTCTGGATTTTTGTGTGGGAAGAAGAAAAATGAAAGCTTAGAATAGACCCTAGACTCTTGACTGTTCTGTGGTGTGGCTTTTTGGACTTCTTTTTGATCCAGTCAGCTGTTTAGAGCTTGTTCTATATCTTGTGACTCATCCTCATTCCTCATTCCCCTGAATCTTTGGCCTTTCACATCAGGTCCAATTCTACCATCATGCAGAGTGAGACAGCCACTTCAGCTGTGGAGCTTGGAGTGTGTGGAGGGGGGGCGGGAGGAGGGCAAGGGTTATGGTGCATGGGGGCGTGGCCACAGTGTGTGGTGTTGTGGCCATGGTGTGTGGAGGTGTGGCCAGGGCATGTAGGGGCATGGCTACGAGCCGGGATGCCCAAAAAACTTTGCCACTTGAGATGAAGTGCCCCCCCTGCGCCCTCCCCCTTGTTCCTACATGACTGAGCCACTTCAGAAATTACCGGTAGATACTGAAAGGCAAAGCTTGGAGCTAAGATTTTCAATTATGTGTATTATGTTTATTTTGTGTATTACGTGTATTTTGAATTATGTGTATAATGCAATCCTTGCCCCACGTTCAGACCATCTGCTGCCCTGAGCGGTCAGGGAAGGTTGCTATCCCATTGCTAATCTACTATATAAAAGTCAACGTTTGTCTGTCTGTCTGTGTCAGGCAGGTGAAGACGTCATATGATTGGCAGCCTGTGAAGATTCTATGGAATCCTGGAGTTGTCAGTTTAGGAAGAGGCCTTTAGAATTCTCAGCCAAGAGTTCTTGGGCCTCAGGCCGGTTGCTATGGAGATGAGTCCTAGCAGCAAGGAGAAGGCCAGTGTATTCCCTCAGAAACCCAACCTCCCTCCATATGTTAATAACTCTGAATACAGACTGGATTGGGGAATATGGGGAAAAGTTACAGGCACTCAACAAGATGGTTTGGGGAATTAGAGACACAGAATCTCAAATCTTTCTAACAAGTATTACCTGTGAGAAGATAAAATCCCAGGCAACACCAGGTAAATATGGTAGTGATAAAATAAAATTCAAATGTCAGTCTGGTTTGCTTTGATGCATGCAATGGGGAGGGGCAAGGGTGTTTTCCTGTCCGTTTGTCCCTGGTTTAGAGTGTCCAAGTTGTTCCTACTTCACCTTGAAGATGTGATAAAGGGCTCAAATGGAACTTGCATGCTGGGAGGGAATCATGATGGGACTTCTCCATCCAATCAATAAGCCCTCAAATGTTCAGCGGAATAGCTGAATAGGACTAAAGTTTGTCTGAGTAATGAGAGGGGATTGTGTCACCTTAGTTCTGAAATCTTTATTCTAGTTGCCACTGGGCTGAGTTCAAGGTGTTAGTATTTTGTTGTTGTGTGCCTTCAGTTCACTTCTAACTTACGGTGACCCGAAGGCAAGCCTATCACAGGGTTTACCTGCCAAGATGTCAGAGTTCAACTCCCAGCCCCTGCTTATCTGCCAGCAAGGGAAGGAAAGAGATAGTATTTGCCAAGATGGGGGAGGAGGAGGAGGCAGCAGAGCATGTCCAGTGCTATCAATCAAGTAGAAACACTGAGCCGAAGCTGAAGCCAAGGTCAATCCAAGTAGTCAAGAATGCCGAAGGTCAGTCCAAAAAGTCAAGAAAGCAGGAATACAAGGTTCGTGGGAGCTTGAGTAGCAATTTGCTACAAGCAGAGCAAGCCACACTGACTGACTTATATAGCAGAGGAGAACAGGTGTTTCTCATCATTTTTCTATTATCTCCATCTCAGCAAAACAGCTTCCTTCTGAGCCACTCTCTTTTGTCTCCTCCGTGACTGAGAACTGGGGGGCACAGCTGAATCTAAGGCCCTTTCCGCATGAGGCGAGGGAATCACTCCGTACCATTACCTACCATTTCTTCTGGGGTCCGAAGCAATGCAGACTATCCCTGAAGCCCTTCCGCAGGGCTCCTGCTTGGTCCAGGGCGAATCGGAGCAGTGTGAGGTCTGTAGATCCGCACTGCTCCAGCTTCCAAAACGGTAGCTTCCAGTTGGTCATGAGTCGCAACCAACCACTAAAGGCCGCCCTCCGCAGATCGCAGGCTCGCATTGGTGCAAGCCTGCGAATCTGCACAAGGGAGCAGGAACGCAATGGCACGTTCCAGGAAAATAAAGACCTGGTTTTTGCGGTCTTTAGAAAAAACGCTGGAGGACCACTTCGGGTCGTTTTGGAGCGGACTGAGGTGCAGATCTCCGGTAAGTAGTCCTCTCCTAGTCCGCTCCAAGGTGCAGATGACCTCTGTGAGAGGACGCACTGCCCCGTTCTCATTGCCTGGTGCGGAAAAGGGCCTAATTCCCCTAAATCATTGCTGGCCCCTTCTCCCTCTGGCACTGGCTGCAGCAACTCTGCCTCAGCTTGTTTTTCAGCTGGCAGGGGGTGCGGACAAGATAGTTTGCTCTATCACTGGCTTTGTTTCCGGCACAATCAATTGCTCATCAACCTATGAGCTGTCATCTATCACACAAGATTTGTTCTGGGGGGGGGATGTCATTGCCTTCCTCTGAGGCTAAGAGAGTGTGACTTGCCAAAGCTCACGCAGTGGGTTTCCATGGCTGAGCGGGCATTCGAACCCTAGTCTCTAGGGTCCTACTCAAACATCCAAACTATTACACCATGCTGAATCTTTTAAAAATAAAAATTGGGCAGCTTTCCTCACTAGGACTACCAGCCCCTAAAGTTTTTGAGGCCAAACTGGAGACCCAGGGATGGCCCCTGGTGATGCCATTAGGTGTTACGTATTATGTACCAATTACAATTGCTCACAGCTCTCTCTCTCTCTCTCTCTCTCTCTCTCTCTCTCTCACACACACACACACGTGTCTTACTTTCCTGTTTGAAAAGTAACAAAGAAATCTTACCTTAAAGGGCTGTTCTCACTTCAAAGTGAAATGAAAGAATTTTATTCCTTATCCCTGATTAAGAAGACAGAATAAGGAACATTCAAGCTAGCCTTCTTACTTCTAACAAGGTGGGTGTAGAGCAGATAGGAGGGTGAGCCCTGGCACCACAATGACTAGGAGAGAGGGTGGAAGCTAGTTAAGTAAATAATACACATCCAGAAGACTCTTTGCAAGTTGCAGCAACAAATTAATGCAGCTTTGCAAACTGTAGCACGCTGCTGCTCTACTAACTGAGCTAGAGATTTGTACACAGTCCTTTTCCTTTCGCATGGAGGTGAGCCCACCTAAACTGGACAATTTGCACCCTTGTTTCTCACTTGGAGGTAGCCCATGAAAACTGGAGATGCAAGGCTAGGCCTTGACACTGTTCTTCTCTGACAAGCCACCTGAGGTTTAAGATCAGTGAGGAAGTCTCTCCTTGTGCTGCTCTGGAGGAGAGGAGTCCACAGGGCTACCACATGTAGCAGCTTTGAAATTCCCTTCTGGTAGAAATTTGATTGTCCTCCATGTGTCATCATTCAGGCATCAGTTTAAAAGGTACTTATTTTTGCAGGCTTTCAGACTGTAAGCAAGTGTTTTATTTGTTCTGCTGCTTGGTTTTATGGTTGGTTTGATTGCTGCTTTATTGGCTTTTATTAGTTGTGGATTTAGAGTTGTGATTTTAAGTGAGTTTTAATGTAGGTTGTTAGCCACCATGGGCCCTGTAAGGGAGGGTGAGAATTAAATCAAATAAAAATTAACACATCTGCCTATCAGTCTCTCTGCCTGCTTACCTGTCAGTCTCTGTTTCTCCGTTTCAGTTCATTTCTGTCATGGACTGTATCCTTTTATTGACCCATCCAGAGAACAATTTCACAACATATTTCTATGAGTGGAATGGGGTTTATGATAGCAAACCTTTGGGTTAGCAGAGCCCTAAGGGCCTTTCGTTACACTAATTAGAAAACTTTCTAAAGTAAAGCTGTTTGTTATACCTCCAGTGCACAATTGTTTGCTGAAACCAATTACCTGTGGAAGTTTGTACATCTTCAAAGATTTGTTTTGATGTCTTTTACAAATCATACACCAAAGTTCCTACTTTTAATGGCTCCTTCTAGTCTCTCCAGCTGGAAACTAGAGAACTGGCATCCTGGAAGTGCAACTCATTAAGCTGTCAGAAAGAGAGAGTCAGAAAGGTTGTTACTGATCTAACTTAATTTATTGCATTGAATTGGCTCTGTATTGTTTGCTATCTGATACTTGTTGTGGGTTAAACACTGTATAAATTTACTTTCAGAAGTAAAAAATAAAATAAAAAATCTTGGCCATCATAGCCTTGCTTGGCTTGGCTTTTTAACAAGAACAAATCAAGTAGCAACCCCCAGACTTATTAGTTTTCCAGGTAGCCTCCAAGGGCAAAACTTTCTTCAGAAAGTCCTGGGAATCATGAAAGTATCTCAGCCTGACAGTGGTCCATCAGTAGGCACAACTTTTGCTCTTCTGTCTTTAGAAGGCAGTGATGCTTCACCTTGTTGCTTCTTCACATTTTTCAGAGTCTCCTTCTTGCTATATTCGAAAGAGTTATCCAAGAGAAAGCCTGAGTATGTTTGTGTTGGAGCAAAGAAGCCTCAACATTTGTATGAAGTCATTAGTAGGAGAGGGGAGCCTACAGAAAGCCTGACCTGTTTCACATCTCTGCATCTTTCTTTGATGGCCCAAGAGCTCTGGGGCTGAAAGTGAAAATACACCTCCCTAAACTCCAAATCTTGGGATTCCATATGAGGTTGCCATGGCAGTTAAAGTGAATAGCACTATAACAGTCAGCCTAGGGCTATTTCCGCACTACACCGTTATAGTGCTATTATTCCACTTTCAACATCCTGTGGAATTCTGGAGTTTGTGGTTTACTGAGGCCAAAAAGCACTTTCCCCCACATAGCTACAGTTCAGCTGCTAGCTTACATACACGACAACCAGCTCTTTAGGTGTAGACAAGTATAGGCCAACCTGTTTTGTCTATCTCCTTTCTTCTCCCAAGACACATTTCTTGACACAGATTTTCTGAGATGATAAACATTAAGTTATTCTTTCTCACCTTACAACATTATGCTGAGCAATGACTCCCATTTCTACCATAAGCTCAAACTGCACTCGCTTTGCTATACTCTGCTTGATACAGATATCAAATCAAATATCCTTACAGCTGTGTCCCACTCAGCTGTCCCCTTCTCATTCAAGAGAGCCAACTAAGTGAATTTCTCAATGTTATTGAATAGTCAACAATTAACAGCTTTGGTGCTAAGCCAAGGTGAACATGGCACAGCCAACTGTTTCCCGCTCTGGCACTCGCAAGTAATGCCCACCCACACAGGCACGGAGGGCATGTAGCTCTTAATGTGTCACAATAGAAAGGCAAGGCTCCTTGCTGTGTGACTTCAAGCCCACTCATCTTGATCCTGGCCTTGTTGCACGTGTTGCTTAGCTCAGTATTCCTGATCTTGACCCAATAACACCCACTTGCAGTGTTACAGGCAGGTGTTGCTAAAGCAACCCCCAGCCTGCTGCAAAATACATCACAGCCCAGCTTCAGAGCCTATTTGACTAGTGCCATCTCCTGGCTCTTCAATTTTCTGTTCGAACCTTTTCAAGAAGTACAAAAACGTTTTGTTTTTTGTAGTAGTTACTCCCCTTCCTCTTCCTCCTCCTCCTCCTCTTCTCCTCTCTCTCTTTCTCTTTCTGTGATATCTCTTCCCTGAAAGGAATTCTTGCTGGATATGTGTCCACACTATACAATTAGAGTAGTTCAAGACCACTTTAATGCACATGGGTCCATTCTATGGAACACTGGGGTTTGCAATTTGGTGAAGTACTTAGAATTCTCTAGTGCATTCCCTCTTGTAAACAATCATAAGCACCTCATAAGATTACATATCCCAGGGTTCTTGAGGATGAGATAATGACAGTTAGAATGGCACCAAACTCCTCTAATGGTGTGGTGTGGATACAGCCTGGGTATTTGCCTGTCAGTAAGCCATTTCTAAGCCCTATTCATCATGATGAAACAGGTCTGGGCTTTGTTTGTTCCATTTATTCCCTCCCTTTTCGGTAGTGATTTCAGGGTAGCATACACAGCTCTCCTCTCCCACTCCTGATCTTCATAACAAACCTGTGAGAGAAATGAGGCTCACAGACCAAAGCAGGGCTTTCCAAATGGTGTGCCGCAACATGTTAGTGTGTTGCCTGAAGTGTGTAGGTGTGTCACCTACAATCTTGGAAATGTATGTTACTATTTACAAATAAGGTATTTTTAAAAATATATGAAAGGTTTTCATGAGATATGTAGTGTCCCCATACATCTCATTATTACAATTTATGTATGTGTCCATATCTCTTATAATGGGGTTAGTTTAACCTCTGGTTTGCTAATAAAACTGAATTACTGTGTCACGAAATGATACATGTCTAAAAAGTATGTCCCCAAAATGAAGTTTGGAAAGCTCTGGAGTAGAGAGTGTTTGCAACTAGCCCAGGAGATATCCAGTGTGCTGTAGCATAAAAAGGAGGAAGGGAGGGAAGAAAAATAAAGAAAGGAATACTAACTGGTCATTCTTAAAGGTGCTTCCACATTTTGTTTTTTCTCCCCTCCCTTTTTATGCTGCGAGAGACTACACAGCTACTTCTTTGAAAACGACCAGTGAGTTGCATAGCTCATGGTGGGTGGGGGAGACCTGGATCTTAGAAGTCTCAGGCCATTTCTGCATTACACTGTTATAGTGCTATTATTCCACTTTCAACATCCTGTGGAATTCTGGGGTTTGTAGTTTACTGAGACCAAAGAGCCCTCTGGCTGAGAATTCTCAATGCCCCTCCCTAAACTGCAAACCCCAGGATTCCATGAGATGTTGAAAGTGGAATAATAGCATTATAACAGTGTAGTGTGGAAATGGCCTCAGTCTAGCACCTTAACCCAGGGGTGGGGAAAATGTACACCAGAGGCCACATGCATCCTTCAAAGTCCCTCTGGAGATATTTACTCCCGCTCTCAAATTCCCTTCCCAAATTTTTTAAAAAACCTGGACCAATGTTGATGACACTTTAACTTGCCACATTCCAGAAACCTCCAATACCCCAAAAATCCTTTAAAACTGCCACAGTCAGCCCCCAATGCTGGAAATCACAGTTTAAAGTGATGTCATGCCATTCTAGTGCCTCTAGGATGTATGTGAGCAGCCCATCTGGAGGATGTGGGTATGAAAATAGTCTCCAACCGGCCACACAGTTTTACACTGTTGCTATTACTGGTACCAGGTGGTGGCTCAGTGGGGCAATGAACCCACTCTGGGTTTCAGTATGAACTTCAAAGGAGCTACTCATGTTGTTGAACCCACTTTGGACATCTGGTTCAACACCTTGGATAACTTCTTTAAATTTTAGACTAAAACCAGCAGTAGATTCACTGCTCTAGTGACACAGAAACCACCAGCTTCCACTGACTCTAATGACCACACTGCAGCAAGGGATATGGGTCTGGCTCCTGGCATCAGGATTAGACCAAGGTATCTACCAAATGGGATGCCATTGGCAGATTATCTGGCACTCTACAGAGTGCAAGGGGGAGACTCTCTGTCCTGAGTGTTACGTCTCCCACCACCACCACCAAGACTGTTCAAGAGGCCCCTTGGCTGTCACACCCTCTAAGAGTTCGACATACAGAGGGATGCTCTGGACAACTGTTTTATAACACCAGAACTTCCTTCCTCTGGAGACCTGCCAAAGACTGAGTATTTGCAAGACCTTCCTGTTTGGGTTATCTTGCAGTCTCTGGCTGGGATTAAGCCAAACCTGGGTGGCTCTGTGTGTGTAATAATTTATATTGTTTTTGTAGGATTCTAGATTCTGTATTGCATTTCATTTTTGTTATGCATAGCATTCCCACATCTCAGGGCTTGGCTTCCTTCTCCAGTCCTCAGGGAATAGAGGAGGAATTTCAGGGTGAGAGCAGTGTCTTGAAAAGCTGAAAAATATATATTTTATTAGACTTAGGGGTGTTTTTAAAATTATTTTTATGGGATAATCTGTGCAACTAAGACTGATGCTTAATGCATCATGCTTAGTGACATCACTCTTGCACCATCAAGCCTGTAATATCAACAAAGGCTACACTGTGTGACATCACTAGGTCTCAGATTTTGGCCCTGAAATTGCAAGGCCTGGGACAATCCTGTCCAGGCAATCTTAGTTATGTACCCCCACGTGAGCTATAAGCACAAATCCATGAATGATATTGCCACTTTACTCCTGAGGCCTGGGGTCCCTGACCTGGTGACCATGAGTACAACTGTGCCTGCAGACACCTCCCTTGATGCCCATCAAACATATTGTTCCTCCTGATTTTTCTAAGATGTTTGGGAAATTGATTTAAAAATTCACAGGAGGCTGACAGGTTGCAAAGCGACATACTACCCTCCACCACCATATTTCCTAGAATACCTCTGGGCTTCAGACAAGCCCCAGAGTTGTTCTCAGCAGAGCCTGAGAAGTTCCTTTTTAGTCCCCAACTTCCAGAATCCCCCAGTGAACATATGCTGGCTGGGGGATTTTCAGAGTTGTAGTCAAGAAAAGGCATTTTTCCAAGCTCTAATTACCAGAAGAGAAAGGTGGATGTGGGGAGAGCATTGTGAATGGGAGTAAGTCAGCTTGTGTCAAATGAATTTGAATAGGAATGACAGAACCATGGCTATTAAAATGGGATTGAACTGTTTTAACTGTGTAGTGCAAAAACAATCTAATTTCTATAACATAAAGGTATGTAAGTAGACAGGGCTAGCTAGCTCAAGCGATTTCTCCACCTATGGCAGAACCCCACTCCTGCCCTGCCCTGCCCTGCCCCCCACCCATACTTACTGCTCTGTTTGATACTACAGAGAAATCACTCCATATCTTGCCAAACTTTGCCAAGATTGTGCAATCTCTCATGGGATTTTTCACCTGGCCTCTCTGCTTCATCTGGCCCTGTCTATGAGTGGATGCTACAGTTGTCAACCAGCCTAGCTAAATAATAGCAGTTATAAAAGGACTGGCTAGGAAGCAGCTGCAAGGAGCCCACAGGCTGGCTGACAAGGTGCAAATTGGGCCCAATCTGTGCAGAAGTGACCCTCCATGAATGGCAGAGGACTAGCTTGGCTGTGGCGTGCCTAGGTAGGCAGCTGCAACCAGGCAACAGAGGTTTGAGGAGCACAGGCTGGAGTGTGTTTCTTTTGATGGCTCAGGTAGCATACGATGTTTTTCACCTTCTCTCACAACCCGCCACTCGAGACATATGTCTCAGCACAACCCTAAAGATAGCTGGTCATCTGTTCTGGATGGGGTTTGACACCTTCTAATGCAGGGCTGAAAATCATGTCACCTATGGGCCGCACACATCGCCAAATCTGCTGGACCTACAAACCCTTCTCTCCCCAGTCATTTTAGCCTCACATTTCAAAGCTTCCAGGATTAGCAATTCTGTATAAGTTGTATCCCCTGCCCCTCCACACACACTCTCAAGCATGGTGGGAATTATGTGTCCCTCCAGAAGTTGATGAGACTTCATTTTCCAGCATTCTTCACCAATGGCTAGGCTAGCTAGGGATGCTAGGAGTTGCAGTCCAAGTACATCTGAAGGGCTCCATGATTCCCACCTGTTTTAAAGATTAAAAATGAGTGTATTTTTGACATCTAGAAATAGATGTACCCTTGCTTTTTTAAACAAGAAATGGGCTCCCCTGCAACCCCACATAGTACCTTAACCCCTTAGACTTGTGGAGCCTGTCCATTCCTGCCCTACAGGACAGAATTCATAATGTGGAATAGTAATGGATCTGGCTTGGCCTGTGGAGTGTATGTGACAAGGAAAGGTTTTCATAAGCAGCATGGCCTGGATGTGATCTCTTGGTTACAGGTATTCATGTGCTGATAAAATCTGTTATGCGACTAGTGCAGTGGTTCTCAACCTTCCTAATGCCATGACCCTTTAATACAGTTTCTCATGTTGTGGTGACCCCCAACCATTATCATAGTGTCAGAAGCTCAACCTGAGAAGGGCTTGAAGCGAAGTCTTAGGTGACCCCTGTGAAAGGGTCGAACCCAAAGGGGTTCCGACCCCCAGGTTGAGAACCACTGGACTAGTGTAATGTATTTGTACGTGGGCTGGCCTTTGAAGACTATCCAGAAATTTCAGGCAGTCCAAAACAGAGCTACCTGGCTGTTGACTGGAATTGTTTGGTTGTAACCTATCTTGCTGATGTTGAAATGGTGTCAGTGCTGGCTGCTCCATTTCTGACCACATTCAAAGTACTAATCAGTAGCCTCATTAGGCCCTACATCATTGAAGAGCCAGCTGTGTAAAGAAGCACCTGTTCCTCGCTGTGTGCGCACTAACCTCATCTTCTGTTGCCATCATCTGAATTATGATGAGTGGTGAGCAGGGGGAGCCATTTCAGTGGTGGTATTCCTTTCATAGAAGTCCATTTTCCAAGAGTCTTTTACCCAGGTTTTTAACTGTATTATCCTGCTGATTTTTTTAAATTGCATTTTGGGTATTTTTTGTTTTTGTAAAGTTGCCCTAGAAGCTCTACTGAAAGGTGACATATAAATCCCTTAAGCAGATGCATGACCCAAGGGAAGCATTTTCTAAGTAATACCCCAAAACTGGGTACTAAATGTTAGCAGCCCCAGATTCAAGCTCCCAGTCATTCTTTTATTTATTACATTCATTGCCAGTCTTGAGATGCTTCCAGTTCCCCACAGAGCGAACATCAGCAGATTTTACGGATGAAATATAGCAGTTTCAAGGCTTAGTGCCATTAGGAGAAATAATTGGCTATGAATTATGCATTGTTCTAGCCAGGACTAGCGTTTTCACTGAACACACTACCTCACAAAATTACATTCACTGTGCATATCGTGGTGTTATGCCAGTGCTTTTCTTCTTTCCTCTAACTACCTAACCCTCAGGTTAACAGTGCAAATGTTATTTCTCTTAGCCTTTAGGCAAACATTACTAGAAAAGTACATCCCATCTTGTTCATCTCATCTCTAGGCAACCCACCATAAAGAGCAGCCTACTGTTGTTCACATCTAACCTACTGTCTTCTTCCCAGCTTCCTTAGAAGGTTTTCAGGTCAAAACTCAGCTATAGCAACCTTCCTCAAGCTAATGTCCTCTAGATGTTTTGGTATTCATCTCTCATAATCACTAATTATTAGCCATGTTGCTTTGGACTGATAGGAGTTGGAGGCAAACAACATCTGGAGAACATCAGGTTGGGGAAGGCTGAACTAAGGAGATCTGTAATGTGCTACTTGGTTGCACTGAGGGATCACCCAAGAAAAAAAATTTTTTACTCGCTATACGTGATCATCCAAGAATAATTCTTCCAAATGAAGGATATTATCATGATCTCAAAAGGTCAAGAAAAATGTGGACTTAGTTGCTGCCCCAGATGAACCACACTGAACTACAAAAATGAAGCAAAGATGGATGTTCCACTGGATTATATACTTGCACCAGAACTTCTCTTGCTCTAGGTTATCAGTTGAACTAACAGCAAGTCCCTCATCCAATCTGAAAGCCATTTGAAATAAACCAGATATTTTGCCTATATCACAAATGTCAAAATATTTGTTTCTTCAAATATGACTTTTTAAAAAATACTTGAATTCCCCTTTCATAGTCAGTGAAGGACCTACCAAAAACATTATACAAAAGCTAAGTGTTCTTGTCTTCCTGTACCAGGAGTTTGGGGATTATCCAGAGTTTTGGGGCTCAGTGTCACTAAGATGCTGATGACAATCTCTCTTTTCCATTTAACACCAAAGAAAATGTTCAGTGTTCAATCAACATCTGCTGCCAGTAATGGATTGGGCAGGCATGAAATAACTGAAACTTTATCCAGACAAGACAGAGGTGTTTCTGGACAGTTGACAGGCAAATCATGGAACAGGGTTTCAGCCTGCAATGGATGGTGTTAAACTCCACCTGAATTTTTAGGTTCACAGTTTGGGTGTACTTCTGGACTCAGTCTTGAGCCTGGATGCCCAGGTTTCAGCAGTGGCTAGAAGTTTATCTTGACAGTGAAAAATAGTATGGCAGGTAAGCCCATTGCCATAAATGTGAGATCTCACTACTGTGATGCATGCTTTGTCTAAATCATTTGTCTGTTTGGATAACTGCAACACGTTCTATATGGGGCTGTGTTTAAAAACTGGAAAATTCAGCAGGTCTAAATGCTGATAGGGGCTGGTTACAGGAAGCATGTCCCTTGTTGGAGCAACTTAATTGGCTACCACTTCATTTGCAGGCACAGTTCATGATCTATGAAGCCCTATACAGATTAGACAGCTTAGAATTATAGCTTATATATTTTAGGTTTAGGCTATCTCCCCATATAAGTCTACCTAAATTTTAAGATCCTTGGAGAGGGAGGGCTTCCTCTCAATTCCACCACCTTTCGCAGTCTTATTTGATGAAGAGACAAAAGAATGCCTTCTCAGAGGCTGCTCCCAGGCTACAGTACTCTCTGCCACATGAGACTAGGCTGGCCTCCTTCCTGCTCTCTTTCCACTGGCAAGTAAATACTTTTTTATTTGAACAAACGTTTGGTGACTAAGTGGCTATTGTGAAAATGTCTTTAATGGAAGCATATGTACCTAATTTTTAAGAACTGCATGTGTCATGGTTTTCAGCGATTCCATATTGTCTTAAAGTATTGATGTTTTAAGATGGTAGCTTGCTTAATTTTTTTTATTACTAGTTTTTAATTTATGTGCCTTGTTTTAACTCATGTTGTGTGCTTCCCTGGGTCCCATTTGAGAGACAGGTAGGATATGCCTTAAATCAATCAGTCCACAGTCCATACCACATCCATTCTCACGGATCCTCAAAGATTTCAACATCCTCTCCTTTCTGCAGTCATCTAGTGGGGAAAGTAAATGTAAAATATGCGAAGCTGATGTCCTGAGCCTTATGCATCTCATGTAAGACTCACATTGACCTACCACAGAACTAGGCAGGCAGCTGCCACAGAAGATGCTAAACACCTTTCATAAGGCAAAGGCTAATTATTTGCTATTCCATGTCCTCAAAATGTCATCCACAAAGAATTATGACCTGATTCCCAACAGTATTGTTTTTAAGAACAGGACAGATGTTGTTGACCTACGATTAGCCATGCAGACTATGGCTGATTGGAGATGGAGGGCCAACAACAGCTAGCAAAGCACAAGTTCACCAACTTTTTGTTTATGTACATTTTGAATGTTATTTCTTCAAAGAAATGGAGGGGAAGTCTTTTAGCAACCCAGCTATGAAACAGAGAGCAGGTTAATTCAATTCCAAGCTATACTCAAGACTTCCTATCTCTCCCCAGTCTGAGGTTTGGCACACAGAAACCACTTACCAATAGCTGGGGATAAGTGGCTATGAAAGAAAGTGCTGAAAAGGTTGGTTCTAGATTGCACTGTCCCAGAAATGACACCTGGGCTGATTCAAATGGACACCTGCTTGAGTAGGTTTGTGCCTGTCTTGCTCTCTCACAAAGTAGCTCTATTTCACGAGCTCCAAGATGAGTAGCACCAAGTAGGTAAGAATTTCATATGCCCAGTAGTTGGTTTCAGTTCTAAAATTCACTTCACAAAAAAGGGGAAGAGGATTACCTATAAGTTACCTTTTATTCTGCAAAACACACGAGGTATCTTCCATGGAGTTAACACATCATTTATAATGATGCTGCATTTCCAGACAGCAGCATACACACACATGCGTATGTACACACACACACACACACACACACAATGTTCACCCCTTGATGGACACTTGTGGGTGTGTTGTCTTCCCTACAACATAGCCCTGATTGCTGACTAATATTTGAGTTGCAGAAAAGGCTCACAACCTTCTCTAATGCCCACAAGGTTTCACAGTGGAAGGGACGTTTAGAAAAGGGTAACATACTAGATAAATTGATAAAAAATATATATCTGCAACCTATCCAAACATTAGTCTCATTCTCCCAAAGCAGAGCATGCTTTATGGCAGACTGCAGCTAGCCAAGAGATGAACTGTTCTTGCCTCGCCAGGCACCATCTCCTCCACCTGATGAGAAGTCCCAGGAATTGATCTCTGTGTGTTTATTACACAGCAAGTGCACCTTGCTCACTGTGGTCCATGTTCCAGAGGCGGTAGAATTCAGCAAAGTCCACATAGGGCTCAACACGCCCATCTTCATCTGGCTGCAGAGAATGAGAGGGACGAGAACGGAAGAGACCACCATCTGAGCTCGAGCTACTGCTCTGGGTGTGAGTATTGGTAGACTGAAGTGTCACTGTTGGGCTCTGACTGCATGATGGCCAAGGAAAGAAAAAGAAAGAAAAACCATTGCATATTTAATTCAATCAGCTCATATGACAAATCTCTTCCCATATCAAACTGCCTACACAGATTGCTGAAGCCCTTTTCCTGGTTCTTCCTTTATGAAGGATAGGGCCTTTTTTAGTAATATTATTTTGGTTTGGGAATGTTCTCTTTGGACAACTCTCCATTCCACCTCCTGCCTTGTAATGTGTTAAAACCTCTCAAATTTGGACCAGGATAAAAGAGAGAGCAGAACTGTGCACAGTAAGAAGGAAAGAAAAGCCTATGATATAGCTAAATGGGTTGCAAAACATTGACTTTCACGCTACTTTTATTTATTCCTTGCCCAGGGTTTTCTGTGTTCAGCTCACTTGTACTTGAGCCAGAGTGGTGTACTGCCTTGAGTGTCAGCCTACAACTCTGGAGAAAAAGGTCTGAATCCTGCTCAGCCATGGAAACCCACTGGGTGACCTTGGCCAAGTCACACTCTCTCAGCCTTAGAGGAAGGCAAAGACAAACTCCCTCTGAACAAATCTTGCCAAGAAAACCCCACCACAGCATTGCCTTAGGTTTGCCATAATCTGGAAAAGTCTTGAAGGCACACGATAACAAAATAGG
This sequence comes from Ctenosaura bakeri, assembly GCA_948474755.1. NCBI lineage: Eukaryota > Metazoa > Chordata > Lepidosauria > Squamata > Iguanidae > Ctenosaura > Ctenosaura bakeri. Next base: position 254,238 of record CAOLHI010000271.1, read on the forward strand.
AACTGTACATTTTTGTATGTTTTTTTGGCCCCGACATAGTGAAATAGAGAATGTTAACATTTTTACCTGTGTTACCAAATGCCAGAAGTGAAAACCATCTTAAATCAACATTTAGCCATCTTGGTACAGTTGCTATTTTTCCCCCTAAAGAATTTCCAGAAGGTGGCAAACAGTATTGCGGGGGGGGGGTGTCAATTCCACAGTATGTTTCCAGCACCCATTCAATTCCCAAATTTAACTGCCTCCTTTCTGGACCCTTCTTTCTGCTCCCTGATTTAAAGAGTGCCTGTAGCTCAGAGGCAGAGCACATGCTTTGCATGGAGAAGGTCCTAAGAACCCTAGGATCTATAATGACAAAGGGTAACAGGAAGTAGGTGCTGGGAAAGATGCCTGGTCTCACTCTCCAGGGAGCTGCAGTTGGTCACAAAAGACAATGCAGGGTTAGATGGACCAGAAGTCCAATTCAGAATTGGGTGATTTCATAGTCACATGGAGCAGCTTTCTAAACAGTTCCTTGGGAAGGCATACTCTTGGCAGTGCTCTTCAAGGGCTTTCTACAAGGGATGGGAAGATGGGATTCTTTGCACCAGGATGCTGGGATATAATGTTGGACTTGTGACCAGGAAATACCCAGGCATGTTATACTCCATAATCCCCCTAAGACACTATAGAGGATGAAGGCTGCTCTGATGACACTCTCTTCCCCCATGGGATGGTTTACCCTCCAGTGAAGTCATTTTTCTGAATAGCCTGAGATGACCTCAAAATGTCTGAACAATATATCACGTTTGGATAAGCAAAAGTCACCCTGATTAGAAACAGTTATGATGGGACAGAACTATGCAAGTGATAATCACATTTAGGTACCAGACTCAAGATACAAAATGGCAGCTACTCCATTTGTCTTTGGATGCAATTAGAAACACAAAGACAATGCTGCAAATGTGAAGGACTGCACTATGATGCAGCTATAGAGAAAGTGAAGTGCTGCTTCCAAAATTCCAGCCATAAGAGCAAGCTTGGACAAGACAGGACACAGTCTGAGCAAAGGACACTTACTTAGTGAGGGTGGGTGTGGCTTCATCCAACGTAGAGCTGCTATGAGCACCATTAACCATTTGACCTTGGGAAGGCATGACAAGGGATAACGTTACACTGGTCTTGCTTGTACTCTGGGCACTGGAGTATGGCACTGACACAGGATAAACCCGGCCACCTGAAAATGTGGAATAAAATGACATTGTGACACAAGGATGGCTGAGGGGCTCAACAATAATTGACACAAGGTATCCCTGGTCACTGCTAGCAACCACAGTCCTGAATTCAGTAATGACTGCTTACACAGGTTACTCCAGGTAGAAGGGCACCTCTGGCCTTCCAAAAGTTTTGAAACAGGAGTCCTACAGTCCCTTATCATGCCAGCTGGGCTAGAAAGCCAAATGTCACACAGCCCTAAAACTGTATAGAGATTTACTAAGGGGAATTGCCAATTTTATCAAAGCAACCTCCACTGCTAGTGCAGGGATAGCTAACAGCTGTGTATCTAGGGCTGAAATTTTGTCCCTCGAAGCCTCTAGGGGTCACATGAGCCAAAAAAAGAAGTGGGGGGACAAAACAAAACGAAGTGTCTGGAAGTCGACTTCTGATTTTGGAAGAAGTGTACTTTTTATGTTAACAGTGCAAAAAAAAAAAAGAGTCCTGCAATCTATTTAAGATGAATTACCATGCTGGGAGGCTGCCAGCCAAGGCAATTCACCCTTGGCAGTACAGGGAGTTCAGAGATGCTGAGAGCTGCAAGAACAACCTTGCAGGAGCTGCATGCACTCCCAGGGCTGTACTTTGCCTGTTGATGGCCTACTGCCTTGTTTTCAGAGAAGAGAACATTATTTATCAGACAAGGTTTTGATTGTACTCCTGGCCCTCCCTCCCTCCACTTGATGGAAGCAAAGAGGCACCAATGCTTGTGTAAAGTAGTAAATGAGAAAGGTGAGTCCAGACAATGCCTTCCCTTTGTTTTCATCTCTCTGTATTCAAGACTTTTGCTTCTCTCTTACCTGCAGAGGTCATTTCCCCCTTCTCTCAAGAAGTTAGTTAGTCTCTTTGTTCCCTTTGTCTGGGAAGGTGCATCCATGAGGTTCCAACTCCATTAATGGAAACTACACCTACACATGCAAGCCAATTTTTAGGGGCTTTTCTAACCAAGCGGAGGCCACCTTCTTTTGTCTATCTCCTTTCTTGTCCTAAAATGGATTTCTTGAGACAATAAACATAAATTTTCTTTTTAACCTACAAAAGCATCCTGAGTAATTACTCCTGTTTCTACTACAAGCTCATACTGCACTACCCTTGCTGCACTCCACTTAATGTAGATACCAAATCTTCCTACAGCATACTGTCTCTCTCACATGCATGCACACATGCATGTGCGCGCACACATACACACACTTTCTTTCTCTCCCTCATTAATTAATTCTCTCTCTCTCTCACACACACACACACACACAAACTTTACCTCCCACATACCTTGCGTTGGAGTTAGAGTGGGCTGACTCATCTCACCCAGTGGGTAGCCAAAATTCCTCACCAGAAGAGTCATGTCCTCATGTCGAGAGCAGAATTTGGACCGTTCCCCACCGCTGGCATATGTGTCACAGTGAATGCGCTTGACTCGATCCACAACTGCTTGAGCCACAGCATCCAGCGATGTTTGTTTAGCGAACTCTGTGGCAATCATGGCTGCAATCTCCTGGAAAGGAAATGGGTTGGGAAAAGATCTTGAGACTGTCACAAAGATTTGGGGTCCTTCAGATATTCTCTCTGTCATGTAGGAGTTGCTTATTCATGAGCTGCTCCTCTGCAGATAAAGTGATATTTTAATGATCTGGCTGACTGGAAATGTCCCATGGAACTGGTACCCCCTAAAAGGAATTTGTACATGCTGCTGACTAATTCCATGGGAAAGTGGCACACGATTAGGTCCTGCCTACATGAATGGGATCTTTAAATAGAGCATCACAGCTATGCAGAGAAAGAACTGTCAACCATCTGGGAGAATATCTAAAGAGGATCTAAGTAACATTTCTGAGGTTGCAATAGAAGGAGATGGAATGGGAAGCTAAGCTATTCCACCCAACACAGTGACAGGGCTTCTTGAACGTTCACTCCAGCTTGTCCTTTCCACCCCTTTTCTTTCTGTCTTGCGTCTTTCTAAGACTGTTATCCTGTAGACAGTCCTAACTGATTTTCTGCAAGCTCCTCCAAAAGCCTTTTTGTATAAGGAATGGAGTAAAATTGCTATCCTGAAATCATATAAATAAACAAAATCTACAAAGGAAGCCTACAAGAAGCAAGCTGATATGCCTTTATGATGCAGTCTGAAAGAAGCATTGTGGAACAGTGGAGAAAGCATTCCTAGCACTTCTATAAACAAGCAACCTTTCCCTTGACCTTGATTAGCCTTGCTTTCTTCCATCAAGCACAGTGGCAGTGGAAGGAAAGGGGGAAATCACAATAAATCACCTTAAAACTTACTTTGCTTTTTGTTGCTGTTGAAAAGGTTAGAATTAAAAAATAACTTCTCTTGCCTCCCCCACTCCTTACTAGATCAGTGGAAATTAAGACAAGGACCATTTCCTCCCTACACTGTTCTAGTGCTATTTTTCCACTTTCAATATCCTCTGGAATCCTAGGGTTTGCAGTTTAGGGAGGGGCATTTAGAATTCTCAGCCAGAGAGCTCTTTGGCCACAGTAAACCACACACCCCAGAATTCCACAGGATGTTGAAAGTAGAATAATAGCACGAGAACAGTGTAGTGAGGAAAGTCCCAAGGATATAATGGCCATTCTTTCTGGTAGATTCTGCTACCAGATCTGATTGAACATGTCAGGAATGTCCCAAGGTTGGGGAAGAGAAGAAGGAAATGCTTAGCTTGAGGAAACAGTGTAATTTCTCTGAAAAGAGAAGCTCTGTGAAGCCTCTTCCCTGTTTTTGCCTTCTCAACCGGTCTAGATTTTATGCGCTTATAGCCACTGAATTTGTTCATCTCCATAGCCACAGAGTCAGCCAATGGAGGCCATGGGCGCTCAGAGCTCATATAGACTGCAGATCTAATTGGTCAATATATCTCAACATATTACTGTATGTGTAGACACAAGCCATTTGAAGAAATTCATGTGATGCAAAAGGGCAATTAAAAATTGCTCAGGAACACCAACCTGATTAGCTTGCCCTGGCCCATGAGCTGCTTCCAGTGCTTTGTAGAGTCCTTCTGACATCAGAACAAGAAAGCCTGTGACTCCATCCAGTGACAGTCCTCGGTGGATTTCAGGCTCTGCTATGATTGGCTTAGATTTTGCAGCACTTCAGAAAAGAAAACAGAGTGGTTACTAAACAAAGCAACAGAAAATGTACTTACTCTTCAAGGAAAAAAGAAGCTGTGGAAAGATGTAGAGAATTTTGCCTCACCTCAGAAGTTCAATATCACTGTAGCCATATTTGACCTTGTAATCCCCAATGCGTCGGGTACTCTCCTGCCCACAAATGGTTCCTACTTGCTTCAGTTTTGCTGCATCCAAACCTACCAAGAAAAATACCAGCGTATTCACTTTGTTGCACATGCTAGACAGCCTCTATCTGCATGTCAAAACAAAGAAGAGAAAATAACCTTCAATTAAACAGACCTATCAGCTGTGGAGGACAGCTAATGAATGAGGTAGGATATCAATAAAGAGTACAGGACAGAGACCGGTGTTTCATCTGTAATTATTGGTAAGAAAGAATGCACACTCACACACTTAGGCCATTCCTTCTTTGTCCCAGTATATTTCACTGCTACCTTAGATCTTCATTTGGAAACAGCTGATTTAGTTAACTGGGGAAAAAACAATCTTGAACAGACTGAGGCCTACTTCAACAGATTCAAGAAATTTGTCCACTGTTGGCATACTTGTTGTTTTTAAAAAATTCTGCATCCACTTTGTGATTTTTGTGCACCTTCAAATTGTTTCTGACTTATGGCAACCAACACAAAGTTATCACAGAGTTTTCTTGGCAAGATTTGTTCAGAGGGCGTTTGCCTTTGCCTTCCTCTGGGGCTAAGACAGTGGGGCTTGGCCAAGGTCACCCAGCAGGTTGCCATAGCTAAGCAGGGATTCGAACCCTGGTCTCCAGAATCTGAGTCCAATGATCAGAATACTACACCACACTGCACCCATTGGTGTGTGCATAGACCTGTGTTTGTAATATTTATTTTTCTACTTCTTCTTCCTATTATTATTTCCCCCCTTTTTCTCAGCACTGGGACTCAAGGTGGCTACCTGCTAGTATACCTGCTAACTGAGGCTTCAACAGAGCATCCATGAAAGTTTATGCTAGTATTCCTCAGCCTGGTATACTCCAGATGTTGGAATACTCAGCTGAAAAACTACTGGGCATGCTGGCTGAGGATGACAGTGTTGTGTTAGGAAGGCTGGCTTATGTCACAATAAACATGTTGGTTCCTGTTATTTTTTTTTTTTATCTTAAGACTGTCCCATATTTTTTTTAAATACTTTTTGTTAAAACAGTCTGTACTTATAAATAATTAACAGCAATATTTTATCTTTCAGAATTTCCTAAAATACAGTTACATTAATATCATTATTTTTCAATATGGTACAGTATAGATGAAGATCTATCTGTTTTCATTCATTTCTTATTTTTTATTACTGTTACTGTTCTTATTCTTATGGTATTACTAACTTGAAAAATCTAATGTATTTCCCATATTTCAAAGAAGCCCTACCTATTTTTCATTAATATCCATCCTGAAAAGAAAGTGTTAAGAGCTATAAAACCTAAATGAAAGCTGATTATTTGCAATGTTCAGCTCAACCAAACAGAAGTATTGTGCTGGTGTTCCTGAATATTAATTTCAACAAGTTCGTCTGTATTTTATGTTAAAGCACTGAGTCCACAAAACTCATTCTGGGTCTCTTAATCAACATTTGGTGCAAAATCCAAGGCAGAAAACATAGCTTACTTGATTAAAGAAATGAATAACCAGATAACCTCTTAAATCAATTATAGCACAAACTACAAATTATTAACAGAGGCTACAGAAGATTACCCTCTAGAGGACAGCTACTGTATAACAGTCAGTGCTCATACAACAGCCTAAATACCCTAAAGGTACCAGATCCCATCTGATCTTGGAAGGCAAGCAAGGTCAGCCCTGATTAATACTTGAAAGGGAGACCACCAGTGAATATCAGGTGCTGTAGACTATTTGTCAGAGGAAGAAACTAGCAAAACCAACTCTAAGAAAGCCTTATGAAATTCATGGGGACACTAAAAGTCAACAGGCAACTTGAAGGCATATACACAAAATGATTATATTAGCTATAGCACTGGATATACTTTCTGTGGCTTTGCTCAAGTTATGTCACTCCTGCCAAGCTCTCGTGAGGACAAAATCCATCAAAGGTTTTAGTTTTTGAGAAAGCTAAACAAGCAGACAAATGGGGATGAAATTCCATCCTTTTCTCCTGACAGTACTCTAATACTTCCCCAAGCCAAGGAAAACAAAATAACCTTGAGAAAGGGTATAGGAAAACAACAGTGCTCAAAGGCAAGGAAGGCTGATTAGCAATAGGTACTGAACTCCATTTCAGTGCAGGCCTGCATGAAAACAAGGGCTGGGCCAAGCTCAAAGTGGGGTGAAGCTTTTCAAGCTCAGCTGCAAATTTGGCCCATTTGTACTGATACAGCCCCTTATAATCCACATGTCAATCATTTCCACATAGCAACCTGACCAAAAACTGTGTCACCAAATCCACAGATTAATTCTTCTAGCCAATTCCCAGAGCTCTGGGCTTGTTTTAATATAGCTCAACCTCATTTTATCCCTTTACAGGAACCTAAACAATCTTCACTTGAAATGCAGCTTAGCCATAGACACAACAACTTGAGCAAAATGATCAATTTTGCTTCATGGATGAGAAATGAATTTAAATTGCTCCCATCCAGATTTACTATAGTACATTCTGGAAGCAGGATCTTTATTTTCAAATCAAATGCTGTGCAAACATAATGCAAGTGTTTTCCCCTGCTGAAAATCAACATAAGTGATTTTCCAGGCTGATTTTTCCACTGTTCTCCAATGAAAGAATTCCAACAGTATTTATATGAAACATCTGACTTCACATACTGTTTGATATAAGGATTTTGGACTGCACAAATGATTAAAAAAATAGAATCAGCAAAATCTTGACGTGACTGGTTAGGCTTCTAGCAGTGGGTATACAAGACAGTAACGTGACACAGACAATTAAAGACAAACTAGTTTCACTCCATTGAGGAAGGAGATGGATAGAGAAAAATTTTTTTCATTTGGGAAACAATTTTAATTATTGCAATGATTTCTAATCTGGATCCAGGCTAACAGCACCCACTTTCTGGATTCTAACACAGACTACCAAGGGCATCAGACTCCAAAACCCAAATGCTGTGGGGAAGCAATGCAGCATAGTTATAAATATCTCTGAATAGAGGTATTAAAAGTTAGTTTTTGGACTACAGTTCCAAGAATTCCCCAACCAGCATGGCCAGAGGCCACACTACCTGGGGGATTCTGGAAGCTTTAGTCCAAAAATATAATCTTTCTGAAGTGCTTACTGCAATCGTCAATGCTCCATCATCAGCATAATCACCTGAAAGGATCAGGCAGGAGGTGATATGAAAGGCACTTTCTTAAGACTTTGGTAACATACTGTTGGTCAAAGAGGACAATGCTGAGTAGCAATTTCACAACAGAATGGCTCAGTAGAAAACTGGTTCCTATGTTGCTATGTTCCCTCAGCAGGAATAGAACAAGGCTAATTTACTTCAGTCAATATGACAGACATCCTGACAGACTGAAGTGTACCATTCAGTGGCCTCTGGGTGCCTGCTGTTACTGACAAAAACAAGGCTTCTATGCATGCCAGCTCACACAGCTTGGCCTATCAACCATACTTTTCCAATACCAACACTGAATAATCTCTACCAGAATGTAAATGCTGACTGCCAAATGCCAACTGAACTGTATCAAGTAAAGAATGAAGAAAGGAATTTCATTTCTGATGGAGCTCATTGATCCTCAAAGGAGTCAAACAAGAAACAAAAGTCAATCAAGCGAGAAACAAAGGTACCATGTTTTCCCTCCCACCCCCTAAGACCCCAGAAATAACAAAGCCTGTCTGTCTGATGAAAGGGTGTTGCTCCTAAGAGGGGAAAGAAATTGTCTATGGTCAGTTTGTCCTGCAACACCTCCCCCACTCCAGTTTCCAAAGATAGACAATTGTGCTACAACTTTGGAGGCAGTATCTTCTTGTCTTCTCCTTTTGTATCCTGAGGGTGGGCAACTTGCAGTTCTCCCTGGTCTTGTTGCACTGCAACTGCCATCAGCCCCTGCCAACATAGCAAATGCTGAGGGCTAACAAGTTGCCCTTCCCTACTGAATTATCTTGCAATTTCAGCACAGGGCAGCCTGGTATGCACAGGTATGCACATGAATGGTATCTGGGCTGCTCACCATTCTTTTGCCCTCAAGCTTGGAACTCCTTTTGTCCATAGTCAATAAAGGTTTGAACCTGCTTATCTTTGGAAACAATGTCCTTTAACTGAAGGGGGTTCCATGAAGCAGGAGGTTCTTTGGTGACTGGATTTCTTCCAACATAAATATGAAATAAATAATTTAATTGCTTTGGTTATGTATTTCTAAAAGCTGTCTACCCTAAGTTGCTGGGAACAGTGCTGGATATATCTATCTATATAAGAAAAAATTAAAAATGGCACTCCAACATGTCAATTATGAGTCACTTCTACTCAACACTATTCTTAATTATGAGTCATTTCTAATGGGATATTTGACGATGTACCCTCTCCAGTGGGAAGATTGTCACTTATTAATTTGAGCACTCTGGTTTGACACTGCCCACTGCAAAACCCACTGTATGCTCTAGCAGCCCTTCCTCTCTTGGCTTAGCTGTGTTTGTGGCCTATCAGCCCTCTGGGCTTGTGACACTGCTGTATCTGGAGCATAACACTTACCCAGTTGAGAAAAGCGAAACAGCTCATCTTCATTCTCGGTGGTGTGGTCCATACTGAGCTGTGTCACTTGCAACCCATCTACGGTAGATTTGCACAAGAGTGCACGGTTTGTTCCTGCAGAGAAGGAGTGCATGTTGCAAAGATGGAAAGGGAGACAAAGGAGGCACCTAGAAAATGAACACATGCCCTCAGAGCAACCCACGACTACCACCCAACAGCAAAACACTGAAGCCATGCTTGTAACAGTCTTATCTCTTCCCCACTTTTGTACAAGATGGCACAATCTCAAGTAGATCCCTGAAGCCCCAAAAGAAGGCATTGAAGTATTTCTCTCATACAAAGAGGATAAAGTATTCCAAAGGCTCTACGCCTTTTTGAAGAACAGCAGCTCTGAACAAAGTGCTGAAGGGGAACTCACCTACATTGGCAATGTAGAGCTTGTTGTTTAGAATGACAGCCACAATAGCCATGGCTCCTCCAGAGATTTCCTTTTCTACAATCTTCAACCGCTCCAAGATTTTCTGGTACTGAGAGGGCAGCTGGTGATGGGGGATCCCCTAGAACACAGGTTATGGACACAAGCCTAAAAACCATTAGTGGAATATACCACACTGAAACCAAACCAAACCAAACCAAACCAAAATCATTATTCTCTAGTATAAGCATATCTCAGTTAATATCTCTGATAAAGAAGCTCCTTTTTACAAAGTCTTTTTTTACAAAATCTTTTTTGTCCACCCAGCCCCCCTTTTCCTCCATCTACTTGGAAGTTTTTTTTAGCAGCATCAGCACTGGGGAGGATAGGAAAGGAGAGCTGGAGAAACACAGGCTTTTGAAACACAGGCCCCTGGGGTCTCTTCCAACTCTATGATTCTATGATTCTGTGATATCAGGTTGCAGCAGCATGTCTGCAGTAATGCAATAAATGAGCTGCAGATTCTGTTATATTCGATCCCATCTGTGTCTGCTTACAACAGACCAAATAAACAGCTAGTGACTCAAGCATGTTAAAGAAACATATTTCTGTACATCTGACCACCAAAACAGAAATGAAAAGTGAAGCCTACTGCAAGAGAAAAAAAAGTCATCCCTGGATACTTTTTGGAAAGGCCTTCAAGTGATCTCTAGAAGGTTCAAAATGTTTTTGTTTACACATGCAAGCTTATGCAATCTGGTTGTTTTATTTCATGTATGCGTATTGTTAGTTTGGGATACAAAGTTTGCTGAAATAACAAACAACAACTGCTCTGTAGGAACCTGTTCTTATTCTTTCTTATTCAGGTTTCTGCTCTGTAGGAACCTGTTCTTATTCTTTCCATGTTATTCCTTCCTCTGGTACCAAATCTTCTGTCAAGGAAGGAATATCTAGAAATACATCAACTTCATTAACTGAGGTATACCTATACATATGTATATGTACATGTAAAGGTAACACTTTACATGTTTTGATCAAATGGGCTGTGGTCAGTGAAAACTTATGTCACAATAAATGTGCTCCTTTATAAAGTGATAAAAGACTCTTGAGTGTTGTACATTGAAACAACAGCTGTAAAGTTTTAGACAAGCTCTGAGTCTTTACCCAAGCAATACATCATAGAATCAAGTTCCACCTAAAGTAAATAGCCTGTTTCTAAAAACCCAACAACTGCTGTGCTCTACTCACAATCAGGATGGATGATCTTGTTGACTTTCAAGGCATGTTTTGTAGGTGAAGTAAGGAATCTGAGTGGTTCATGGTTATAAACATAGAAAGTCATGGGACTGGATTCTTTCTGGATTAGTCAATAAAGAGTATAGTGCACAGTGCCAGCCACCCCAGCCTACAGAAGCCATAAACATATAGAGCAAGTAGATATTTTACCTGCTCTGTCCTCAAAAAGTATATTTTAGATCAGATAGCACCAGCAAGAGTAAATGGAGAAAAGACTCCACTTCTGAACAGCCTCATAATATTTTCATTTTTAGTAATTAACTTATTTAATTTATAGTCCACTCTTCTCTTGGCATGGGATCCAAGGCCACTTATAACATATATTAAACTAAGTACAGTTAAAAATCTATCAATAAAAAGTTTTTTAAAAAAACAGAAAAGCATTTCTATTAAAACTACTAATTTAAAACAGTTTAAAAACATTCAAAACATAGCAAAAAATATAAAAGTACTGCACAACCCATCAAAAGAGCTTTCAGCCACAACTAAGTAACGGCCAAGGCCTAACTAAATAAAATGTTTGCCAACACACAAAAAAGAACAAAAAGAGGGACAGCTGAGACTCATGTGGGAGGGAATTCCAGATGCTGGGAGTTGCCACTGAGAAGGATGTGTCTTCACCCAATGAGCCTGTGACAATGGTGGGACGGACAGAAGGTCCTACCCTAAGGATCTTACAACTCAGGCAAGCTCAGAGATATGCTCTTTCAAACAGCCTAGAACCAAGACTTTATAGACTATAACCAGTACTCTGGATTCTGTTAGAAACAGACTGGTAGGCAGTGAAGTTGATAGACCAAGGGAGCTATGTTTTGCCTGGAACCAGCCCCAATCAGCAGTTTGGCCACACTATGAAGAACTTACTGCTCCCTGAATTCAGCAACACTTCTCTAAGAAAATGAAGAGAGGTTACCTCTGGTAACTGGGATTGTAGACTGGCCTTCTCTGCCAGTGCATCATCAATCGACTCCAAGAAGCTCCGTTCCACCACATCAAAAGCCTGAGAGGTACCAAGAGGAAGTCAGTACAAGAAGGTATTAGAACAGAAGCTTTGTAGAGCCAGATACATTACATTTTTTAAATTCAACTCAGCTCAATTAATTCATTTGAAATGTGGAGCTGAAGTTTTAGCAATACTATGGACTGTCAAATATTCAAATAAATGGATCCTAGACCAAATCAAACCTGAACACTCAAATAAAACCCAAAATGACCAAACTGAGGGTTTCGTATATTGAACGTATCATGAAAAAAAAGACTTACTGAAAAAAATACTCATGCAGGGAAAAACTGAGGTAAAAATGGAGGAAGACGGCATTACAGGTTGATCAGCTCTGTAAAGGATGCCACATTCATAGGGTCACCATAAGTTACAGTCTACATGATGGCACATAACAATAGGTCTTCCTTCAAACTATTTTAAAACCACATGTGTTTCCTGGGACCCATGTAACCATGTTCAGACCAAAGGGAATTTTATCACTGAGATGGTTTCATAGGCGTATTTCCTTGTGTGTGCTACCCTTTTCCACTGCACCCGCTATGTTAGCCTCACAAATCTACTACACTCCCTCTTTATTTCCTCCACATCCACTCTAAGGACCCTACCCTGTGGTACAGAAAAAGAGAGCACAGATTTGTGCCTGATTTCTTCCAAAAGAGAGCTCCATTACCTGCAGCAGGACTCTACGCACGTCAGCATCATCATGGTCTGCATTCAGCTGGCCCAACAGGAGTTCTGCAGAGAGCCTCTCTCCCACAAAATTAGTTATCCGGTTGCCATCATAACCATTGAAGACTCCATAGAGGTAGCAGTTGTTTTCACTTCTGTCGAAGGAAAAAGAGATAGTAAAGGCAGGTTAAGAGAATGACATACACTATGTGACCCAGGAGTAGCAAGTTGGTCTACCCCCCACATACAATACGCATTACCAGGTTAAACTGTTAGTGACATCCAGTGTTGTTGATCAACTGTTCCAATCAAATCCACAGGCCTCTCACCTGAATTTCAACCAATTATCCTCTAACGGGTGGGTTTCTGTCCCCTTTCCATCTGCAGCGTAGGAACGATTAGGAGCTGAACCCACACCTGAGAGCTGACAAAGGGGCAAGTCATCTGTCCAGCTTGATAGCTGCTCCTGGATAACAAGACAAGAAAGAACCCCCAATAAACTCTTCCCAGTAAAAGCACAAGGGGCAATGATTACACACTAGCTGGAACATTCTCCTGTCCATTAGGGCTGTGTAGGAAATTAGCACTATACATTTACAACTGTAATTGTATGCTATAGAATCCCAGCATTCCATTAGATGGAATCATGGCAGTTAAAGTGGTATCAAAGTGCTATGGATATGTACTGTGACAGAGACCTGACTTTCATTTTGTTTCAGCATCTGTTCCCTCAGTTATCATTTTCATCATTTTATTTTATTGCATTACCCACTCCTATTGATCCTCCAGCTGCTACTGTGCTGGCCTTGCTTCCTTGTCCTCCTTCATACAGCATATACAAAAGGAAGTTCTCTTCATATAGTTAGGCTATGGAATCTCCCATACAAGCTTGCTTTCTTTCTTTTTTAAATGTGGCTTGGGTCCAGAACCTCTCTCTCTATATATGAACTGCCTAGAGATTTGAGATTCTTGAGAGAGAGGGATCTCTCTCAGTTCCACCACCATCACAGATGCATTTCATGAGGAAGCATGAGAGGGCCTTCTCATTGGCTGCTTTGAGCTGTGGAACTGCCTCCAGGAAACGTTAGGCTCACCCTCTCTTCTGCTCCCAATTTACCTACAAAGCTATTTTTATTTAGACAAGCTTTAGTTTGTAAACTGTTTGCTGTGGAAAAATCTTTTAAGTGGAAAGTGGAGGTGTATACTATTATGTTTGTGTAGTGCCTTCAAGTTGCCTGTCAACTTGCGGCAACCCCATGACTTTCAAAGGTCTTACTTAGGCAAGGAATATTTAGAGGTGGTTTTGCCAGTTCTTTCCTCAAAAATATATGCCACTGAACCTGGTATTCATGATGGTCTCCCATCCAAGTACTAATCAGGGCTGATCCTGCTTGGCTTCCAAGATCAGATAGAATGCAGTGACTTTATGTTCTTAAAGTTTTTAAATTAGTTTTTTTTTAAATAAAATAGTGTTTTTTCTTTACTATTATGATTTTTAGCTGCATTTTATTTTAATTTATGCTGTGAGCCACCTCAGCTCCCATACTGGAAGAAAAGCAGGACATAAAAACAAAATCAAACCACAAACCAGTCTTTATTTCCTATATCAGAAGCAATACACCTCTCAATACAATTGCGGCAATGAAGCTGAGAAGGGACTATTATGATTTCCCAGTCATCCAGCTGCCCAGTCTAATAAACAGAAAGTTTGGCTAAACAGCCTTTCATCTGATCCAGTGAGGTTCTTCTGTTTTGAAACCTTTCCACGCAGATCAAGTTTAACCACCTAGCACTGGGCTTTAAATCTATGCACCTCAAGCTAGTCCTGCACAGCAAAGCTGGAGAAGTCTCATGCGTTTTAATTACCATAAAGAAAAATCAAGGTTTCTTACCATGTATGTGCTATTTCATGCATGATTTGAGTATTTTTGTTTCAGATGAAGAACATTTTGCTTATGCTTTTAGAACTGACAGGCTTCTAGGAAGGTGTGTGTCTTTTCTCTTTACAGTGCAAGAACAATGTGAACCCATTTGCCATGTAAGGTAGGCTAAACTTCTTTTCCCATTACAGAACAGATGGAAAGCTCTCTACTAGCCATGCAGATGTTAAGATTCTTCCAGATGTCGGCTTCCCCAAAAGCATTACAAGTATTTCATAAAAGAGCTTTCCTGTTTACATGAGGTTGGGGGTCCTGTCGCTGTTTTTGTACTACTGCTGCTCTCCCACCACGAAATGCTACTCTAAAAAACAGACAATCATACATACATAAAGCACTTAGAGCTTCTGACTGCTATGGATGATGAAAGTTTATCTTTCCAACCTTAGAACTGAATGATGAATGTTTATCTTTCCAACCTTGCAACAGAAAGATGTCAGACACCTGGACCAACACATGCTGAGGCACTTGGATCATGCAGCCTGCACCAGCAACACTGTGGCCTGTTTCTAGTATGTATACAGCTGAGCTTTCCAAACTTTCCATGTTACCGACACACTTTTTAGGCATGCATCATTTTCAGACACAGTAATTCAGTAAATAATTCAGCAAGCGGAGGCAGCCCCTCTACCCGATCCTGGTCCACTGCTGCTGCCGCCCTCAAGGTCTTCCTCGGCCTGGGGCAGCAGCGGCAGTGGTGGAAGAGGCAGCCCCTCCACCAATTACGTTTGCATGACACACCTACACACTGCAGCCAACACACTAACGTGTCACAACACACAACTGGGAAAGTTCTGGTATACAGGCTAATCTTGGATAGAGCATAAGGGAACAGGAAAGGTTCAGAGGTCCTCTCACACTGCACTATCCCAGCACTATGATTTCATTTTAATTGCCATGGTAACACCCACTGGAATCATAGGATTTGCAGCTCAAGGAAGGACATTTAAAGAGCTCCTCTAGTGCTTCACCAAACGACAAACCCCAGGACTGCACAGGACGTTGCCAGGGCAGTTAAAGCGACCCATAGCACCAGAAGTGTAAAAGGGCCCTGACGCTTCCTAGCTAGTCTGTCGGTCATGGGAACAGGGTAAGGGAGGCAAGACCTCCTGCGGGCGCTTCAACAACTGTGCAGCAGGCGGCGTTTCAACAGGTACAGCGTGTCTTCCCGACGCAGGGAAAACGACACCTGTCCAAAAGTCGCCTTCCACGCACTTCTTAAAGGCCGTCCTTTCCTCCAGCCATCCTCGTAGCCGGGAGGGGGCAGGAACGGGGCACCCCCCCCCTCTTTTTGGAAACAACTCCACACCTCTCTCGCGTAACAAGTATTATCCTCGCCTCGTATACGCAAAGGAAAAATAAAGGCCAAACCTTTCCACAAAAAAGAAGGGACGCTCTCTCACGCACGAACACACACGGAGGGAAAGCCTTCGCTCGAACCCAGGAGGTGGTATTTTTCTGCCTCCATCCCTCCCCTCCCAGCGCTCCCCAATGGTACAGGCGGACGACTCACACTCTGCAGAAGACTCCTCCTCGCCGCCGCCATCTTTAGGCAGGAGCGACATCCTCCGCCCTTCCCCGGGCAAGGGAGAGAGGAGAGACCAGAAGGCGGCGAGAGCGTCCACCAGGCGACCAGGCCGCCGCGGGACGACGTTCCCGTTTGATATCTAACTCCGCCACAGCGCCCCTGGAGGCAGCGAGGGTGGTGTTGCAAGTTGTTAGCCCCCCATCTTTCTCTGGCGTCCGGGCCTTACTTGAGCCAGATGCTTAGAACCAAAGTATCAGGGATTGAGGAAGAGGAATGGGCGGCCTTCCGCTGTGAAGGGGGGCTCTGAGGGGCGGTGGAACGCAAGTCTGGAGGCAGTCCTCGAAAAGAAAGAGGGGGAGGGGACCGTTGGTGGATTTGTAATATTTTGGAAGGCACAGCAGAGGCAGCGGGGATAAAGACTTTCTGTATCGTATTGGATTATTTATTTCCAAAATATAGGTCTAATCCGGGGCTGGAAATGGTGTGGGCCTCAGGAGCTTGTTTAACTACAGCACCCAGCATTCCTCCCCATTTGCTACTGTTGGTGGGAGATAGAATCCAGAACCATGGGATTCCCATCCCTGGCCTAAATCCTATCGCTAGCCCCAGCTAGAGTAGGTCTAATAATCAAGTCAGCAGATCTGCTTTACAGTGATCCCTCCAATTTTGGTAGGGTTAGAGGCACAGGACCCTCCTAAGAGTGGAAAAACCGTGAATAACTTTAGGCCCTCCGAAACCACATTTAACACACAAAAAGTGTGATCAGCATATTCAACCCACCATGGATTCCTTTGAGGCATCAGGGTTCCTTCACAAGGCCGAAGTGGGTGGGTGGTGGGGCTTACTGCCACCTCCACTGCTGCCCCACACCCTCCACACAAAACTTGTTCACAGTTTCTCAGTCTTACGAGGCTTGCAGTCCCAATTAAAAATGGCATAGGAGGGCAGCAGAAGTGACAGCAAATAATCTGTGAACAAGCCAATCCACAAAAGTGAAACCCGCAAACGCGGAAGGCTGACTGTAGTTGCAACAAGTATTAGGGTTAGAATAGGGGCAGGAATTCTGTGGCTTTCCAGAATTTGCAGGGTTGCATCTCCCAACAATCTGTAACTAACAGTGAGGAATGCTTGGAGATGCAATTTAACAGCAGCTGGAGGGCCACACAATTCCCAATTCTCATTTTGACCATAGGAAGATGCCTTCTATCACACCACACCATCTATACCAATGGTTTTTAACCAAGGGTCCAAGGAGCCCTCATAGGGGTCTGCAGAGCTTTGCTGCTAGATACCAAAAGCAGTGGCAGCAACAGGGATGTGGCAGCAGGGAGTGTGCAGGTGCCAAAACTGCTCCCTCATTTTCACTTAAGGGAGTTTTGGAATATGTATGTGCTGCTTGTCCCTTGGGGTCCACACCCTGTTGTTGCATCCCTGACAAAAGGGACATGGTGCCAAGGCATGTGTGTGTGCTCAAACTGTGCCCTTCATTTCCAAACAAGGGAGCAGATTGGGTGCACACACACACTTCCTGCCATGTCCTTTGGTGCCCACACCCCTTGCTGTCGCATCCCTGATGAAAGGGACACAGCTGCAGGTACGCATGTACACCCAAACTGCTTCCTCATTTTCAAATGAGGGAGCATTTTCAGCATCCATACACACCCCCATGATAGGTTTGCCTCAAGATTGCCATGAGTCAGTTTTCAAAGGGGAGAGATGTGATGGCTACAAAGAACCTCCCCCTGTCAGCAGCACTTTGCTGTTGTGGGCCTTCAAATCACTTCTGACTTATGGTAACTCTAAGATGAACCCATGACAGGGTTTATTTATTTTTTTTGCAAGATTTGTTCAGAGGGGGTTTGCCTTTGACTTCTGAGGCTGAGAGAATGTGACTTGCCCAAGGCCATCCAGTGTCTGAGTGGGGATTTGAATCCTAGTCTACAGAAGCCACAAACAAACAAACAAATATTTAAATCTAAATATTTAAATCTTGAATTAAATCTTGGAGGACCCCAGCAACCAATTACATTTAAGCGGCTCCTCAATAAAGAAAAGGCTAAGAACCACTGATCTATACAGCTCAGCAGACTGGTAGCACATCTCCAGGGTTTCATGGAGGTTATATTTTTACCTGAAGATGCCTGGGACCTAACCTGGGACCTTTCCTCTGCAAAACGTGTGTCCTACCACAAAGCTAAGGCTCAGACTCATGTCAACTTCTTTAGAACGCATGCTTTGCATGCAGAAGTATTCAAGTTTAGCCTCTGTCATCTCCAGGTGAGACTACAAAAGACCATTGTTTGAACTCCTGAGAACTGTTGTCAGTATCTAAATAAAAAGATGTAAGTGAAACTTGTAGTACCTGTGAGACTGAAAAAATTTCTAGCATAAATTTTCTTAGATTAGACCACTTCATTGGATGCCGCCAGTGCTACACAATTCCCTTATATCTTTTCAGCTGAAACAGACTAATTTACCTACATTTTTGAATATTAAGGTATGTAAATAGTGAAGAAGTTGAAGTCATCCATATACTTTCGGACTACAGATGTCATCATCTCTGAACACTGGTGGGAATTCATGGGAATTAGACCGCAGCATCTAGAGCTTCGTGGGTTCTCATATGGAGAATGTTGTTGCTGTGTGCCTTCAAGTCATTTCCAACTTACAGCAACCCTATAATGGGGTTTTCTGGGGGCTAAGAGTATGTGACACACCCTAAGTCACCCAGTGGGTTTCCATGTCCGAATGGGAGATCAAATCCTGGTCTCCAGGGCCATAATCCAATATTCAAATAACTGCACTGCACTTGCTCTCCATATGGACAATGCTGAGCACAATAACAAATGTTGTGGCTCAATACAAGGCACCTCCGTATGCTTTGGAGCATATTCTACAGGTTCCAACTGAAAATTTGAGAGGTCTTGAGTTTCATTCTTTTATACCCTACTGAGATAACAGGTCAACCAAGGCAATCTCTGGAGCAAGAACGCCCTCATTGTCCCAGGATGGAGAAAGACAAAATGTAAAATGCAACTTAGCATCTCTTGTGGAGCTTGCCTGTCTTCCTCCTTTGTCTTTTAAATAGCAGATGTTTTATTTCATGGCATTGATCTTTCACTGTCATGAGTATTCCACTTCCTCTTTATAGTGTAGATGGGCTGCTCAGTTTTCCTAATTTTTTAATCAGCATTGATTTTAAAAATAATTGTCTGTATTTTAATATAGCCCATTCACTGCCATAGGTTGGAAATCAAATATACAGCCATCAATAGATGAATGGCTATTAAAATTGTTGGATATGGCAATTATGGACAAGTTAACAATTTTGATAAAAGAAGGTACTATTGATAATTATTTAAAAACTTGGGACTCCCTGATCAACTTCCTCAGAAACAATTATTCTGCATTAACAGTAGAATAATAGAATCATAGAGTTGGAAGCGACCCCAGGGGCCATCCAGTCCAACCCCCTGCTATGCAGGAACACCCATCAAAGCATTCCCAACAGATGGCCATCCAGCCTATCCTTAAAAATCTCCAAAGAAGGAGACTCTACCACACTCCAAGGCAGCATGTTCCACTGCCGGACAGCTCTGACCGTCAGGAAGTTCTTCCTGAGGTTCAAGTAGAATCTCCTTTCCTGCAGCTTGAATCCATTGCTCCTCGTCCTAGTCTCTGGAGTGGCAGAGAACAAGCCCGCTCCCTCCTCAACATGACATCCCTTCAAATATTTAAACATGGCTATCATGTCCCTTCTTAACCTTCTCTTCTGCAGACTAAACATATCCAGCTCCCTAAGCCCTTCTTCATAGGGCATGGCTTCCAGACCCTTCAGCATTTTGGTCGGCCTCCTCCGGACACGTTCCAGCTTGTCGACATCCTTCTTGAATTGAGGTGCCCAGAAGTGGACACAGTATTCCAAGTGAGGCCTAACCAATGCAGAATAGAGTGGTACCATTACCTCCTTCGATCTAGATACCATATTCCTATTGATGCAAACAAGAATCACGTTGGCTTTCTTGGCTGCCACATCACACTGCTGACTCATGTTCAGCTTGTGATCTACCAAGACTCCTAGATCCCTTTCACACGTACTGCTATCCAGCCACATGTCCACCATCCTATATTTGTGCCTTCCATTTTTTCTGCCTAGGTGCAGGACCTTACATCTCTCTCTGTTGAAATTCATTTTGTTGGCCCAGCTCTCCAATCTGTCAAGGTTGTATTGAAATTTGATCCTGTCCTCTGGTGTATTAGCAACCCCTCCCAATTTTGCTATCATCTGCATATTTGATCAGCATGCCCTCCACTCCTTCATCCAAGTCATTGATGAAGATGTTGAACAGCACTGGGCCCAGGACAGAACCCTGTGGCACCCCACTACTCTCCAGGATGAAAAGCAGCCATTCGTGATCACCCTTTGGGTTTGGTCGGTCAACCAATTACAAATCTAACTAACAGTACCCCTGTCCAGCCCGCATTTTACTAGTTTCTTTGCAAGAATGTCATGTGGAAAGTAGCTGGTTTTTTAGATTAAAAATAAGTATTTTTGATATATTATGTATATTAACAGATTTATGATAGAATCAGATTCAAAAAGAGGGGCATGAGTAAGGATCTTTATATATATGACTAAAGGAATAACCAATGGCAGTCACGGGGAAGTATTATTTTGTTATTCTTTTTTTGATGAATTTGTATATAATTATAATTGAGTTTGACTTTTTTCCTATTTTTTTTCTTTCTTGAAACATATCTTGTTAAAAATTACTTTAAAAATGTTTTTTTAAAAAGAACTACAGCTCTGCTCAAGAATTCAAAATCCACTTTATTTCAAAAGTGACTTTGTGCTTTCACTGCCTTTTTTGTAGTCCTATTCAGTGGTTCAAGAATCACACCATTTAATCATGCGTGGTCTTGCCTTCACATTTTTATCAGAATTGGGTGCCTACTTTGCATATGAAGTACACTTTCCAGAAATGCGGAATTAAGATTCTCCACAAAGGGGTGGGTATCTACTTGCAAAGAACTCAGGTTCAGCCTTGTGTGGGCATAGTTGCCTGTCAACTTATGACAGCTCTATCAATTTCATAGTTTTCTTAGGCAAGAAATACTTAAGAGGTAGTTTTGCCAACTCCTTCCTCTGAAATATAGCCTACAACACTGGGTAGTTGTTGGTTGTCCCCCATCGAAGCACTAACCAGGGCTGACACTGCTTACCTTCCAAGATCAGATGGGATCTTCTGTCTTTAGACTTAAGCCCAGGCAATTTGAAGAACTACTTGTTCTTGTAAGTTTTAAGATCTGCTGAGAAGGCACTGCTCTACCTCACTGCCTTCACAGGCATGGCTGGTAGCAACATGGGAGAAGCTTTCTGCACAGCTGATCCTGGGAATTCCCTCCCTAGAAAAGCTAGGATGGCTCCTTCTTTGTCACCATTTTGGTGGCAGGTGAGATCTTTTGTTTCCATGAAGCCCTTGGAAACTGATTTTTAACAAGCATTTTTCATGGTGCTACACTGTTATTAATCTTTTGTTTTAAAGTAAGATTTTAAATGCTATTAATTCTGTTATTATTCAATACTGTTTTAATCTTAAATTGTACGTTTTTAACTATATGTTTATCATTTTCTGCCTTTTTGGAAGCTGCCTTGGGTAGTCTGGGAGAAAGGCAGGATATAAATAAAGGGATGGATGGAACATGCTCACCTGTTTGGTCATGCCCTCACAAGAAGGGGACACTTAGGGCTGACAACCAACAGAACTGTGACAATCCAGCAGGTGTTGCCCTGTTCTCTGTGACTATAATTCTTTGACTTGAAAATCAAGATAGGGCTATTGTGTTGTTTTTTAAATGAAAATCATTGTGTGGAATAGAGGACTTCTTGATGACATCATGGAGCACCAGGCCATCAGTGCAATATATAACAAGATTGTGTTTAACCTCCCCCCACTCAGCTTTAACTAAAATTCAATCATGAAGAGGAAAAGTGTGTTTGAATTGTATGAAGTAAACACACTTTCCAATTGAGCTCACTGCACTAGAAATATTCTACATCCATCTTCTACAGCTAACAGATATTCTTTTTAAACTCTAGGAATTTATCAGTGTGAAGGCCAGAATGTGATAATCAAAAGCAGATGGACCCATTGTTAATTATGTAGGAAAAATGTTAAAGTGTTTCAGCTGTATTAGTGAATAATCAAACCATTTTATTTTCAAACCATTTTAAAATACAGATATAGTTTAAAACCAAGAAAGAAAAACTCATGATTCTGCCTTTACAATTTTTGAATGTAATAACTTTATTGATAAGACACACCAGTAGTTACCACCTTCACTTTTTTTTTAAACCACAAGTATACAGGACATCGTAAACACAGGTGCCAAGATGGCAGGGTTTTATGTTAAGTTGATAGAGGGAAACATACTGGAGAGGACAGAATGGATCAGTTGGGGTGAAGCTTGGTAGCAGGCCACCCTTTCATTGTCACAAATGTATGAACATGTATGTGTACAGCTTCATATTATACACCTTCATATATAACATAGTATAGATTATATATTATACACAGGCAGCAAAACCTCACTGACACTGCCAATGTTCTGAGAGCTGCACAATTGTCAGACTGATCTGTGATTTCTTAAGTCTCAAAAGATACTCCAGTTCTGGCATCTGAGGTTCTGCCTGTGTGCTTGTGATTGCCCAATGAAATCAGAAGTACTGAATACTGAGACTCTCTCATCTACTACCATGATAGATAAAGAAGGATGTAATTCCTATCTAGAGCTCATAAGGGACACCTTGTTCTGGTTGCAATTAAAAAACAACAACAACCTTGGGATGGTAACTTGGCCCACCTACACTCTTATTCAGTTGATCGTGTAACTGACATCTCTCTAGAGTTGGTAAGTATACTATCTGTTCCCTCCCATTTCCTATGGGGTTTCTAGCAGTTTACAGGAAATCTGCACGTTTTCATCTATCAACTTAAGTCCAATCATGTGCAGCCACTGATCAACATCCTGGTGTCTTGTTGCCCACCTAAGTGTGCAGATACCTAGCAGACCCATTTCTTTGACTGATGGGCTTTGTTTGGCTTCACAGGTCAGAAACTAGAGGGCTTAGCTGACTGTATTGTTTTACTGGGAGATACCTCACAGGCTGGTAGTTGTACTTAGCAACATCTCAGTCTCTGTGCTTGACTTAAGTTCTCACTGTCCCAAGTAATTTAAATCTGATGGTTGCACTTACCATGCAATATTTCAAAGCACACTAAGGTCTTTAATACCACTATAAAGTTCCTTCACATTTGACACAGCAACCACATTTACACCATTGTTTTTCACAAGGAAACACAAGTGTGAAAGGTAGATATGTGAGTCTAAATGTGCAAAGACATGCACCAGGCTGAAGCCATGCTTTCCTACATTTCCCTGAAACATGTCCACTATGTGTAAATGATGCTCACCTGTCCTTCGTATTTTACATTAACTAAACGGAACACTGGTATAATTGAACTGCTCTATAAATATGAAGTGCTTTCTATTACCGTATGGTAAATACTTCTGTGCAGCACTGCATCCCTTTGGCTTCACAGAGTGCAAAGGTGTTCCAGCAACAAAAAGAAACCACAGTAGTGCAGCTTCTGAATAGCCAGATGTCTCCTTTACCCATGGAATGCTGAGCCCAGTACCAGAAGGCCAAGGACTCGTGCTGCATGATTGCCAATATTATCAGACAACTTTCCTGATATAGAGATACACTCCTTGTGCAATTAAAAAAAAGTGTGAATGCACCAAATATTATTCTTTCTGCTCTCCTGAGACAAAACAGAAAATCTTCCTACCAGATAACACAAGCTTGATATCACCATGAAATTCTTTATTAGGAGCAAGAAAAAAGACAAAGATAGACTATTGGGCAGAATGTTTTACTTCTATGTGAAGTATTTCCTCCAATGACAATAGTGACTGCAATCGAATAGAAAGTGTACTGATACAAACTGCAACCAATGGTCTTTCATGTTCCATCCACAGAGGTGTGTATTTACGTGCATGTTTTTTTTCTGGGTTTTGTGACAGGGCACTGTGAGCAATTGGGAAAAGAATTCCTGTCTGAATTTTTGAATCTATTCATATGTAACAGGGGAAAGGGGGTAAAAACAATCCCACAGCACAAGAATTCATTTTGATACGTGTCTGGCCTATCCCTCAAAGGCAAAACCCTGTTTTCATCTTGACACAGAACAGATGTTATGAAATGGAAAATCCCCCCTTCCACTCTCACATGAAAGCATGCAGCAAAAACTGCATGCAGCAAAAGCTATACCAATATTGGATCTTCCACCCTTCCACCCTCCCTACCTATCCGTCAAAGGCAAAACCCTGTTTTCATCTTGACACAGAACAGATGCTGTGAAATGGAAAATCCCCCCTTACACCCTCACATGAAAGCATGCAGCAAAAACTGCATGCAGCAAAAACTATACCAATATTGGATATTCCACCCTCCCTACCCTCCAATTCCATAGTTCTCTCTTTCTTTCCAGGGGGAGAGATGAAAGGAAGGACCTCTCCCTAACCTGTTATAAAGAAATCCATCATCAAAATAACTCCCCACCCACCTACAAGCCTAAATATTAGGCCATCTCAATAGAAGAGAAGCTTGGGTTGGAGAATATATTCCCCTCTCTCAAGCCCTATACAATATTGCTTTCACTTGGGATCATAAAGCAAGGGGTTTAGTTCCTCACTGTGCTTTATGTGCAACAGATTACCACAGCCCTCCTCTCACTCTCTGCTAGATTCTAGCCACACAGTGTCAGGCTTTGGAAAAAAATAACAGAAACAAAAAACCCCTCTCTTCTTTGGAGTACAATTCCCAGAATCCGCTGGCCAACACAATCAATGGCTTTGCTGGCTGGAGAATTCTGGAAGCTGAAGAACGAAAAAGGAGTTTTTCCAAGCTTGGAATACAGACAATCTCTACAAAAGAGGTGTTAACAAAAAGGATTCACAAGCAACCCCACATACACACATCAGCATGCACACCACAAAGTAAGGGAAGACTCAAAACCACTACGATCATGTGTCACTCTTTGATGGTAGCCCTAGGTCCATCTTTTTAAAAACTGCCAGTAACAAATATTGAAAGACATCGAGTCAAATAAAGAAGGATTCCCTCTTTGCCTACAGCTATGTCTTTTCAGTCTCCCCTTTCCCTACACCAGTAGTAGAAAAGGGAAACAGCAGTCTAAAGTTAGCTTTCTTCAAGTGCAGCATCTCTCTACTCATATTTTAAAACATGTATAGAGAAACAGTTAAAACGTGGCCAAGTTTAATATCCTATAACTTCAGAAAGGTCAGACCACACATATATTAAGAAGCTAGTGGGAACTTTATAAAGTGGGGTCCTTCCGGTAATATAAAGATGTACCTTTGATTTCTTTACATATTAGAAGAGAAGTGTAATGTTTAGAAACAGCCTAAAATTTAGGGCTGAGCACTATCTTTTCAACCTGAGTTTTGTGCTGTGTAGTCTCTTAGCTCCTGCTGCTGCTTTGACCTCTGATTATTTTGGTTTCTATAGTTTTGAATGAGTAGGATGTAGTTCAGGTCTGCTAAATCTTAAGGATGATGTTTTCCTCTAGAAGAGAATTAGACAATGATAAGACTCAATGAGTCAAAAAATTGGTAGGGAAAGATAGATGACCACACCAACATTTCTAAAATCATGACCTTTTAAAACTAACTCCTAGCAACTTGCTTATCATTGGGGTACAATGATACAACTAGAAACAGATAACTTTCTATTACAAGATAATTAATGTGCGAAAAACCTGTTGTTTATTAGTTCTGCTGAAGAGTTTATGGTATGAGCAGGTATGAAGTGCTTTCTGAAAAATGCTGTCTGTTCCTAGTTACATCACTGTGGTCTGACGGTAAATATTAAACCAGACACAAGCTAAAAATGTTAGTGTCATACAACACCTTGGTTTCAAGCTGTGTTGGTACTGAAACCCATACATCTAACCACTGATATCTTAGTTCAGCCAGTATTATGGCTGGTCAGTAGGAAGATTATTTCCTGAAGCGTATGAAGTCAAATGTGGCGAATGTGCGACTCTCTCCATGTCGCTGAAATGCAGCTCCCATCAGCTCTAGCCAGGACAGCCAATGATGAATCCAGTTAGAAGTGAGCAATAATGCAGTCCCCCATCCCTGACCTAAAGTAATAGGCTTGAAGTATACTTTTCTCATAGCCCAGAAGTATATAGATCAGGAGAGACAAGGGAACAAGAGTGTCAGCTGTGAGGAATCAAGAGATTAGGAATAAGATACAAGACACTGCAGCAAATCCAAAATGAAAATGTCACTTCACATTTCTTGTGTGTAAATACGTTCAAAAATGGCCCAAGGATACATATTTTTCTAATTTTTTCCAATTTAAATATATAAATGGGAAAATGTAAATATGAGAACTGTAGTGGAAAAGGAGTAGTTATTTCAAACTGATTAATCACAAGAAGTGGGGTCTTGTAAATGTGTTGCAACAGAAATCTGTAGATGCAAGAGATGTAGTTTCTTGCAGTTCTCCTACTCTTTTTCTGATGCTCTTGAAACGGCTAGGCTCAGAGAAGGTAAAGTAGAAACATATATGTAGCACAGTTATACACTTGGATAGTATGCAATCTCAAATGTCTTCTGCCTAGCTGGTGAACACAACAAGCTGTCTTTCTCCAGCACAGCAAAATGTTCAGTGTGAAAATTTTGCTATGTTATTCTTGAACATAAAAACAGTGGGGGTAACAGATGGTTTGGCACAAGAGCTTTAAGCATCTTCCGTCTTAAATCTACAACAGCCAGAAAATTTATCCAGGAGAATAGAGAAGGACCATTGTAGTCACAGCAATAGATAGCATAATGTCTATGCAGGCAGGCCCTATGAATTCTTGTTTCTTCATACTGGTATTCATCATGAGGACTGTAACCACCGTGGGTAGCCATTACATAGCAAGTTAACATGTGGTAAAGTAGGGTTGGAAAACCAAGTATTTTCCAAATGTTGCTGGACTCCAACTCTCATAAGTCCCTAACAGCATAGCTCCTGTTGAGGTATGATGGGAACAACAGATCATCATATTCTGAAAGGCCTAACCCAGTAGTAAAGAATGTTATTACACTATACACAAAATACATTTGCTACCATGTTAATGTGGCACTGAAGGAGGGATATATCATGTTAAGTAATACTATTAACGTGGCCTCCAGGTTACTCTTGATTATAGTATCTTTCTTCCAAAGTTCATTAGTGTGTAATTTTTCGGCTACAACCCTCTAGACATATTTTCCCTGGATGACACTCCACTGAATGGGGCTTACTGCTGAGTAAACCTGCATCAGATCAGGCTGTGCAACATCTACCGTATACACTAACCGCTAGGTCTGGCTTATTCCTAGGAGATTTTTTTAAAAATATTGTTTCCCTGAAGAGAACAAGTTCCATTAAAAATCAACATAAAAGGACAGTTATAGAAAAAATGGGTTTACCAGTGGGCTTTAAGACAATTAGAATAATTCTGTTCAACCAAGACATGATGTACATAGTCTAGGTGGCTTCAGGTCTTCAGAGGATTTTCTAGGCCACTGCTAGCAGTATTTTTCCCAACTGAATCTGACTTTGCCCCATAATAACAACCCTATTACGTGGGAAATGACTGGATCAAAAAATATCCTCACATATTTCCAGCACAAGCAATCTCTCAATGTCTTGCCTCCATATTTTTAAACAAATGAATAATATCAAGCCCACCAGACTGTACATTAGGTTGCTGTGAAATGAATACAACATTAGTTATGGAGATATAAAGAGCTGCATCACACTCAAAACAAACATGCACACTCCTTTTGTAATTTTAAGGGTTGTATTTTTTCCAATTATCTTTTATCTTACAGCTGGGAATTATGGTCATCCAGATGCTGCTGGACTGCAACCCCCAGCAGCGAAGGACAGCATAATCAACAACAAAGAATGCTGGAATTTGCAGTTCAGCAACCTCTAGAGGGCTGCACAATTTCCACTTATTTTATCTGATTTTTATCGCTGGTGAAGTGGTCTTGTTATATTTCAGGCACTGACTGCAGGTGAGCAATCCACTGGACTGCCCTGAAATTGAGCTGATATAGCACCCAACCACAAGAAATAGTTGTGAAAAACACCTAATGGGGGTAATTTCCATTAGGCAAAATATAAGCAAAAAGACAACAAACCTAACTAGAGAAGTCTCACTGAATTAACAGAACTTGCAGACATGATGACCAACCAAATTCTCATGGACTCAATGGATCTAGCCTAGTTGGAGCTGGGTTTAGACCTGAAGCTACAAAACAAACTAAACCCCAACTATCACACATTCTCAGCACTGCCAAAACGTTTCTGAAAATAAACCAGAACAGTTTCCTTTTTAGCTATCCAATCTACACAGACAGGACCCGATGTAGTTTTTAAAACCATCTGCTCACAATCTCAATGAAAGGATAAAACTCATTTGAAATTCATTTCTCTCTGCAGTCCCACACCATTCTTCTGCCATTTACATCAGTCACTCACCCTTGCTTGCTCACATACCCACTTTCATCCCTCACTCACTCACAGGTTTAGACACTTATCTATCCAAGTCCTGTCCTCTCTCCTCATTACTGAACACTCATGCACAGTCAGACATGCCAAAGGATGGCTCCATCTCACCCAATCATCTCCCCATATGCTGTACCTCCCCATCAATGCCATCTTGAGGTCCTTTCCTTCCTCCCCTTACGGAAAGGGTGAACTAGATTCTTACGCCATGCAGTTTCCCAGACAAAGAGAGAGAACAAACTTGTTTACTGAAGCAAGGACCATACATTTTGTAACCAACCATCTGGTTTTGGTGGAAAGTTCAGAAGAGGGAGGAGATGTTAGGTTTTTTTGCTTAAAAAATGGAAAGAAAAGAAATAAAAACAGGGACCCCAGAAGGCCGGAGAGTGGCCGAGAGCCACCTGTAGTTCTGGTACATACGTGTCTGTTTTCCACCTTGGCTTGTTGGTGGCAGAGGGAAGCGGGTGGAGGGGAAAGGAGGGGAAGGGGTTAGGGCTCCACCACCTCTCAGTAGTCCTGTGCTTGGTACCCCTGTGTCTCAGCATCAAAAGCATCTGCCGAAGGGGGCTGCTGGTACGTCCCCATGCTATCTGTAGTGTCAGCCTCGTTTGTGTAGGGTGCATAAGGCATGCCAGCCTCCTGGCTTGGATCCATGTAGTCCTGGGAGAAGAGAGCTGAATCGGCTCCAAGTTGGTATCGCTGGAATGCCAGAAATGATTGGCCCACCTTTAAGGGAGGATGCAGCAGCATGGGAAAGGTAGTGGGATAATGGGAAGGAGAAAGACATGGGAAAAAGAAAGGGAAACACACCAAGGAGAAACAAATAGAAGCCAGGTTAATAGCAGTTAGTTCACAAGACATAAATTAGTATGTGAGACATGACTGGAATTAACAAGTTGAACGCAAATGCATTTCAAACAGCAGGAAGGTTTGGCACAGCCTACAGAAAGCACAAGTTTAGGAAAGCTGCAACACAGTGAGCAAAGACAACTGGAAAGAATAATTTACTTGAAGGATGCATCTTTTTGCGGGGCACTTGGTCTACAGCTTCTAGTATTTCAGCTGCTTGAGAAAAGGGTGGTGGAAGTGAAGAAGTGGCAGTGTGTGAACTCCAGTTCACTATATGAAACATGGCACTTATTTCTGGTCATGCATATCCAAGCCCCACAGCCTACACATGCCAAGAGCTTCAGCCTGCACATCTTCTCATCATTCATATGGCTGGCAGGCAGGAATGACTGAAGGATTAGTGCTAGATGTGCCATTCTGTGCTGTCAGCAATAGTAACAGGGCGGAGTTTCTGAAGTTCCTGAGAGAAAAATAAATATTTCTTTTCTAGGCATATGCAGGCACACTTTTAGCAGCACTAGAGGACTACAGGAGATAGCAAATAGGGAGACACAGCAGATTGGCCCTTTCTACACACAAAACTGATCAAAGCAATGGTAGAGAAAGGCCAGTGCCATCACTAAAACTGTTATTTGCACAATGCTCTTTGGTGAAACAAACAGAGAGAAATAGACTGGGAGGCTGAGGGGTCACAGTTCTTATGTTGCCTTCCAGCATCATGGATTCTGCCAGGGTAAAATAAACCAAGAGACAACAGTAAGCAGAAGTAGAAAAATACTTTTTGACAATTACTTCTTGTGGTTAAAAATATTAAAACTGTATCAAGATTGAGAGAAAGGCACATGGGTGTTATCTGCAATTAGTTTGGGGAAGACAACACAGAGAGAAAAAAGTAGCAGAGACGAGAAGAACAGTACCCACTCTGTCTTCAGCTATTTGGAGCTAAAGAATGGGGGCAGGGAAGCAAAATTCCAAATTCTGAGGAATGCTGGCATTTTCCTTCTCCTCATCACACCAGCTGCATAAGCACCCTATATTTTATTCCTCTTTATCTCTCATCTTTCTTCCTGCCTCTGAGCTTGGGAGTTGGAAATAATTTCACCCCAAATATTTCCATCCTCATATTCAAAAATTTTATGGGATGGGGTTAGGGGAGTACGGGCGGAGAGCTAGGAAACAGTGTGTTGTATTCTTCCTGAAAAGTAAGTTCTTGAAGTCTCCGATAGCCCAGAAATGTCAGGAAGCCCTGTAGGGAGAGAACAGGATGGAACAAGGTGCATTAGAGGAGAGAGTTTCTATGTGTAAGATTTCTGCAAGGCCCTATGACTGAAATAGGGTATCTTACAGAATAAAAGGAGAAAGTATTGCAGAAAGGTGCCACTAGAAGACATCTGCTATTTTACAAACCCCTGTATGACAACAAACTCTTTCCACAATTGAAAGATATTACTCTTTGCTATGGCCAAGAGCAACCCAGTATCTGCCAGCATTAGGAAAAGTAATGAATGAAAGTAGCAAGCTGCATGAAAGGGCAGCAAAAAGGAAAAAAAAGACAACTGGAATAGAGTGAATTCCAAGAAGAGTCAAAGAAAAGAGAAGTACATCTAGAACGCCAAAGAAATACTGCAGTACTTTTATTAGCTAAAGTACACATCAACCTGGGTCTGTCCCAGAATTTTGGACTACAGCAAGGAAAAGATCATGTGATATGAACCTCTGCTACAGCTGTAAGGTAATGCTGAAGACCTTTAGCCTATGAATGCTGGGTCAAGGTTCCTATTCTAAGCCAACCTGAGTATTTTGCATACTATGTGATTTCTGCTGAGCCTTGTCTTTGCAAGCCATCAGTTTTATGGCAAGATAGTTGACTATTTTAAATTTAAAGATATTGTTAATTAATATTTACAAATGAACAACACCTGGATATTGCTATCCACTCTAGGTGATATTAATTATATACTGTTTCTAATATTCATACAGCTGGGGACTGGCAAAAGTAGATCAGGATCCACTGTAGATTTGTGGGTATCTCATAATAAATCAGCAAGGATTTCTCACTGTATGACAGTACCCTAGAAATTTTGGGGGAGGGGTTGGGGAGCTCAATATTGGCAGGCAGATTGCTAATTTTAGTTAGGGAGTAGGGAGAGGGGAAAGAACAGGTTGCTTACCTGTAACTGTGGTTCTTCGAGTGGTCATCTGTGCCATCATACACTAGGAGCTTTAGCGCCTGCGCGGTAGCGTTCGGAAACTTCTAGAGCTCGTTCGCTTGGTGGCAACCCCTCCCCCACACCGGTACTGCGCATGCTCCTCCCGCCGAGACGGTCTCTCCTCAGTTCTGTCGTCCGCCATAGAACCTACAGGGACCTGAGAAGAGGGGAGGAAAGGGTGGATGTGTATGATGGCACAGATGACCACTCGAAGAACCACAGTTACAGGTAAGCAACCTGTTCTTCTTCTTCGTGGTCTCTGTGCCTTCATACACTAGGAGACTGTGTAGCTTACCGGTCGGATGGCGGGTCAGGTCCTACAGTACGGAAGCCAGCACCTCACGTCTGAACCGAGCATCTCTGCGCGACCGGCAGTCGAGCCTGTAGTGGCGAACGAAGGTTGATGGTTGGGACCAGGTCGCCACACGGCAGAGTTCGTGCAGGTCAACTCCTCGCAGGAGGGCCGCAGAAGTAGCCACAGCTCTGGTGGAGTGGGCCCGAAGCAGGGCTGGCGGAGGCTTCCTCGCGAGCTCATACGCCAGCTGAATAGTCTGTACCACCCACTTGGAGAAGCGCTGGGTGGACACCTTGTGTCCCTTCCGACGTCGCCCATAACAAACGAAGAGATGTGGCGTTTGTCGGAAGGAAGAGTCCTATCTTTGTAAAACGCCAGGGCCCGACGCACGTCCAGGGAGTGAAGGGACCGCTCCAGCAGTGTCGTCGGGTCCGGGAAGAAAGCAGGCAGGATGATGTCCTGGTTGAGATGGAAGCTGGACACCACTTTCGGCAGGAACGAGATGTCAGGTCTCAGGACCACCTTGTCTCTGTGGAAGACCATGAAGGGCTCATCGGACCGAAGAGCTGTTATCTCACCCACTCGCCTTGCTGAGGTCACCGCTACCAGGAAGGCAGTTTTCAAGGTTAAGAGTCTGTCATCCGAGATCGCCACCAGCTCGAAGAGCGACTTCGTCAACTGCGACAGCACCAACGAGAGGGACCACGGCGGTAGCAGCGGCGATACCGGCGGGTAAAGGTGTTGAAGTCCCTTCAGGAACCGCTTAATGGTATCGTTCCTGAAGAAGGCCGATGCCACAGATCGTGGCGGCTGGTATGCCACGATCGCGGAGAGGTAAACTTTTAGAGATGGAAACGCCAGGTCCTGTTGCCGGAGGTGAAGGAGGAAATGCAGGACAGTAGAGAGTCCCGCAGGCGATACCGGCTCACTCCTCTCATTAGCGAAGGTCAGGAAGCGTCGCCACTTGTATTGGTAGTTGCGACGGGTGGATTCCTTCCTGGCCGCGACGAGGACGGTACCGAGCACGGGATCGTCTAGTGCGATATCCTCCAGGCATGGAGGGCCAGGCGTGGCAGGTCCGGATGGAGGACTCGGCCGCTGGAGTGGGAGAGCAAGCCCGGCGTTGGTGGTAGCCGGAGAAGGTCGCCTCGTGCAGCTCGTAGCAGGGGTGTGAACCAGTGTTGCCTCGGCCAGTACGGGGCTACCAGGATCGCGTCGGCTCGGTCAGCGAGGATCTTCGATATCGTCCGGCCGAGCAGCGGGAACGGCGGGAACGCATAGAGGAGTTCCCCGGTCCATGGAAACTGGAAAGCGTTTCCGATGGAAGCGCGATCGTGGCCCGCTCTCGAACAGAATCGGCAGCACTTCACGTTTTCCCTGGTCGCAAAGAGGTCGATCGACGGTTCGCCCCAGCAGTCTCGAATCAGTCTGAATGCCTCTCCGGAGAGAGACCATTCGTGATGGGATGAGGTGTCCCTGCTGAGGGCGTCTGCTGTGGTGTTCTCCTGCCCAGCCAGGTGAACAGCCACGGGATGCGTGTGTAGGCGAATGCACCAGTCCCACAGATCGAGGGCGATGCTGAGCAGGGTTGTGGAATGAGTCCCTCCTTGTCTGTTGATGTAACAGACGGCAGTGGTGTTGTCCGTCAGGACCAGGACTGTTCGCCCCGCGACGACGTGGCGGAACGCTCGAGTGCTTTCGAGATGGCGAGCAGCTCTAGCGCGTTGATATGGAGAGCAGTCTCGTCGTCGGTCCATCTGTCGCGGACTTTGAGATCGCCGCAGTGGGCACCCCATCCGTAAAGGGAGGCGTCGGTCGTTACTGTCACCTTCGGTGTCGGCTGTTGGAAGGGCATCCCAGACATCAGATTGTTTCGGGATTGCCACCATCGGAGGGATGAGCGCACGTCCTCCGGCAGTTGCAGTCGGATAGTCTGTTCGTCTCACAGGGGGTCGATATGCGGACAAACCAGTGTTGGAGAGGTCTTGCCCTCAGTCTGGCGAGATAAGTCACCGCGGTAGTCGCAGCCATGTAGCCCAAGAGCTGCTGGACGCTTCTCGCAGACAAAGTCGGGGCCGTGTAGGCATGAGCGGCGGCCCAGATCAGGGTTTGAGCCCGAGTCTCTGGCAGGTACGCCCTGGCGGAGATGGAGTCGAGAGTAGCGCCGATGAAGTCCAACGTCTCGCCGGCTCGAGGTGGGACTTCTTTGGATTGACTTGTAGCCCAAGGCGGGTGAGGAGCGACAACGTCATGTGCACGTCGTAGTAAAGTCTCTGTTTGCAGGACGCCACCAACAGCCAATCGTCGAGGTAAGGGTAGACGGAAGCGCCCTTCGTCCGCAGGAAGGATACCACCGGGGCCATGCATTTGGTGAAGACCCTTGGGGCAGTCGAGAGTCCGAACGGCAGCACCTTGTACTGGTAGCAGGTGTCGTCGACTGCGAAGCGGAGGTACCGTCTGTGCTGCGGGCGAATGGCAATGTGGAAGTAGGCATCTCGGAGATCGATGGAGGCGAACCAGTCCCCTCGATGGAGGAAGGGCAGGATCGACGGTATCGTGACCATCTTGAACCTCTTGGGGCGGATGTAGTAGTTCACCCCTCTGAGGTCGAGGATCGGCTGGAGGGTACCGTTGGCCTTCGGTACCGTGAAGTACTGGGAGAAGAAGCCGGTGGTCTTGGCTTCTGACGGGAGCTGCTCGATCGCTCCTTTTTGGAGGGACTGGATCTCTTCCAGGAGCGCTGGGCTCGACGGAGTGGAGTAGTAGATGCCTCGAGGCGGAATATCTTGAAACTCGATGGTGTAGCCAAGACGGACGATGGAAAGCACCCAAGAGTCTGTAGTGACATACTGCCACTCCGACAGATGTCGAGTCAGGGTCGGCCGGTCTCCGAGGGTTGATGGGAGGCTGAAGAGAGGATGTTGGGGATTCCCGCAAGACAGGTCAAAATCTAGACTTCGCGTCCGAGGAGGACTTCTTGGAAGAAGCGGGACGGCGCCTGAAGGACGTCTGGCCGACGAGCCAGAGGACGGCCTCGACTGGCCAGACTGGGCTGAGCGATGGAAGGACGAGGTCGACGAGCGTCGCCAGGACTGGCGGAAAGTGGAAGGCCTGCTGGCTTGCGTGGCCGGCTGGAGCCCGATCTTTCTGGCGGTCAACCGCGCCTTAACTAAGTTATCCAACGCCTGGTCGGTGGTGGAGTTGAAGAGGCCCTCGCCATCGAAGGGAAGGTCTTCAATTCTCGTTCGAGTGTCCTCCTGGATGTCGGCCGGCCACAACCAGGCATGGCGGCGCAAGCCGATGGATCCTGCCATGACTCGAGAGGCGATCTCCACCGCATGCCGAGAGGAGACGACTTGCTGCTGGGCAATGGCTACGGCCTCATTAAAGATGACCGAGGTGGCCTGACGGATGTCATCCGGTACCGCTCTATCGCCGGCTGAAGGCAGTCGAGGACTTTCTTCAGGTAAGCCGCGAGGCAAGCCTGAGTGTTAGACAGCCTAATGTGCAGGGAGGCGGCGGAGTAGAACCTCCTTGCGTAGGCGTCTAACTTTCTGCCCTCTTTGTCCGGCGGAGTAGTGTGCTGTCTGCCGCTGCCCTTTGTCTGCGCCGACTCGACCACCACAGAGTTCGGTGCCAGGTGGTTGAAGAGATAACTTGCGTTATCCTTCTGCACCCTGTACAGGTGCTCCAACCGCTGCGGTATCAGCTGCGCCGAGGCCGGCCTGTCCCACGCGGACTTGACAACCTTCGCAATCCGGGGCAGGAGAGGCAGCAGGGCGGTGGCAGGTTGTCTCCCGTCAAAGATGGAGAAGACCGGGTCGTCATCCTCCGGCTCCGCCTCAGCGATCTTAAGGCCAAGGGTAGTGGCCATTTGCAGCGGCATTGCAGAGAACTGGTGGACGTCCTCTGGAGCTGAATCTGGGATCGACTCCCCGAATCCCAGAGGAGGAGACTCCTGCGAGGCCACATCCGAGACCTCTGACTCCGCGCTCGAGTCGTAGGACTCGGAGCTAGGTGAGTCCTCTCGTTGCTCCCTCTCTGGCTCCTTCACCTCAGTCGTGAGTTGAGCCTTTTTGGGCTTTTCCACAGCCGAAACGGCGACGGTGGTAGTGTCCCGCTTCGGTTGGGCCACAACCGACTTCACCTTCTTGGTGGTGACAGGCGTAGTCTGACAGGCCGTGGTGGTCGTAGCCTGCCTAGTCACCACTGACTCCACAGGGTGCGTAGCCGTAGCTGTAACCCTGGGAGGCGGCGATACCGCTCGGTACCTAGGTGATGGCTCTCTCGCCCTATGGTATCGAGGCAAGGGAGAGCAGCTGAAGGAGTGGCAGTCAGATGGCGAGCGGCTTCGGTGCCGACGGTACCGAGGTGCCTCTCTCTCAGGTGAGCGGGAGCGAGAGTCGCATTGCCGATGAGGTAACCAGGACCTCCGGAAGGTCTCCCAGCGTCTTGGGTCACGGTGGTACCGATCCCGGTACGATGGAGAATGTGACCGGTAAGAAGCCGGGCGCTCTCTCCACTCAGATTCCCTCGCGTACCTGGCCACGTAGGACGCCGAGGTATATCTGGAGGCAGACGAGCGAGGTTGTTCCTCTCTTGTCTCCCGAGGAGGCGGCGAGCTCAGCGGGCGCTCCGAAGAGCGGGGCCGAGACCTAGCTGAAGTCGAGCGCCGCTCAGGGGAAGCAGAGGTCTCTCTCGCTGCAGGTCAGCCGACCTGCGACGGCTCGAAGGGCGGTGGTGTTCCTCCACCAGGGTTGGAGGTTCTGCCACAGGCGAGTCCGGACGTTGTTGGGGAACGTCCTCGATCTCGTCGTCCGAGAGATCGACGGGCTCGCCTTGCCCTTTGGAAGGCTCCAGAGTCGGAGGAGGAGTGGGAGGGTGAACGTCCCCAGCCGGGGAGCGTTTCTTCTCCTTCCTCTTCTTCTTCTTTTCCTTCTCTTTGCCCTTGTCTCCGTCTGGAGCAGGGCGCTTCTTAGGAGGCGTCTCCTTGGCAGGCGCCTCAGCCTTCCTCACCGTCGAGGATCCTTTCACTGACTTGGCAGCCGCCGACAGCTTCGGGATCCTCAGTAACGCCAATATCGGCGTTCTCGCCGGTACCGAGCCCGATACCGACGAGGTGGACGGTCGGCAGCCGCCGATACCGTCGATGGCGTGGTCATCTTCTTGTCGGCCATCTTGGAAGAGGAGGTCTCATCAATCGCCTTCAAAGACTGTCCAGCAGTAGGATTTCAGCCTTGAGGCCCTGTTACGGAGGGTCTGGGAAGTAAAATCCCGACAAATTTGGCAAGTCCGAGTGTTGTGGGACTCACCCAAGCAGAAAAGACACTCCTTATGGCCGTCGTTGAGGGCAACTTTGCGCCCGCAGGACACGCACTTTTTGAACAGAGCGGACATAAGACGACACGCCGAAAGTGAGAAGAAAGTCCAAACATCACCAATCCGAGGGGAAGTCCGAGAGAGAGGTCAGAAACAGTCCGAAAATAGTCCGAAAACCGTGAAGACAACAAGCCAAGCAAGAAAAGCGAGGAACAAGGCAAAGAACCTT
This sequence comes from Ctenosaura bakeri, assembly GCA_948474755.1. Lineage (NCBI taxonomy): Eukaryota > Metazoa > Chordata > Lepidosauria > Squamata > Iguanidae > Ctenosaura > Ctenosaura bakeri. The sequence goes on from CAOLHI010000271.1 coordinate 291,701, forward strand.
CCGTACGCGACGGCGGACGAGAAAGAACTGAGGAGAGACCATTGCTCGGCGGGAGGAGCATGCGCAGTACCAGCGTGGGGGAGGGGTTCCCGCCAAGCGAACGAGCTCTAGAAGTTTCCAAACGCTACCGCGCAGGCGCTAAAGCTCCTAGTGTATGAAGGCACAGAGACCACGAAGAAGAACTAATGTTCCCATTCATCACCACTGAAATATCCTTAGATATGAAGACTTCTAATTATTATGAAGTCCCCTCCATGTGTTCAGTGTAGCTCATGTCCAAGTGATTGCAGGCTGCCTTTATTATCCTCGGAGAACTCAATGACAACCACTGTCTCAATATTTCTTAGCACTTGATCATTTGCTACACTCCTGATGGATAATGCCTGGGGAGGCTCACCTAAAAAGGTGTCTTGGTAGTCCAATTTTGCCAGATCATTTCAGGAGAGAAGCCCAGCCCCTCAAAACTAGTTTCAGGAGGCTTGAGACCCCCTGACCCTCCTCTCCATTTCAAGGTCTGTACAAGATTGTCAACAACATTCTGCCCCCCTCTCCAAATTGTACTGCTGACAAGAAGAAAGGTACAGACAGAGACTAACAGTGGATTTCTCTCTGGAGGGACTTTGAACTGTCTTCAGCTACTGTATTTCAAAAGAAAAAAGAAGCCCCCATATTCAGAATTCTGTAGTTCTAAGGATATACTTCTTGCAGCTGGTTCAGTTCATGGGCTCTTGAAATGCTAGTTCAAACAAACAAACAAACAAACAAACAGCGTTGAAGCCTGTCCATTTCTGTTCTAAAGAGGAGCAACACAAAGGGATTTTATAAATAATAAAATGTTGCCTATCTACTATATCACTAGATCTGATGATTTTTAAGAAGTTCTCAAAGGAAAATCTAATAAAGCAATCATTTTAGTAATTTTGTTACATTCAGCAATGCAAGATTTAAAACAAAATTTATAAACAGACATATAAAGAAAACCATGAACTGCTCATTAAACAACAGCTCAAGGTTTTATAATCAGAAGAGTCTTCATCAATCAATAGGTGTCTACCTTTTGGAAACTACATCCAAGTAACTGAGAGACTGCTTGAATACATGTATGCCAAAAACAATGAGAACTATGGTGATGATTCATACACATGGTACAACAAGAGGGACTTGCTGGGCAAATCTTGAAAGGCAGAGGTTTTCTCTCAAGTTAGTTCTGCTGTACTATAAAAACAATTCATTTTGTAAGAACTCTGTGGGATTAAACTAAACTCCATCTAATCCAGCAGTCTGTTCTCACAGTGGGGGGGGGGCAAGGACCATGGAAGGCCAAAATCAGAATGGGAGTCTAACAGAACCCTCGCTGTTGCTGTGTGCTTTCATTTCTGATTGATGGGAAACTTTTCACTTGGTTTTCCTGGCAAGATTTCCTCAGAGGGGTTTGCAACTGCCTTATTCTGATGCTGAGAGAATGTGACTATTCCAGTGTCACCTAGCAGGTTTCCACATCTGAGCAGAGATTTGAATCCACTTCTCTCAAAGTCCTAGTCCAACACTCAAACTGCTACACTATGATGGCTCTCTCAAAGCCCCCTACTGCTCACGTTTTCCAGCAACTGGTATTCAGAAACATACTGCATCCCATTCTGGAAGTCATGACAAATTGCCTTTGACAGCACTATCTTCTATGTACATTTCCATCAGTATTACCCTTGATCTACTCTGACTCTCCCACCAGCCAAATTCATTGGATAATTTTCGATTTTTTAAACATTATGAGTGAAAGTATCTTCATATTATTTACTTTCTCCACATCATTCATGATTTTAGACACTAGCCCCATTACACTCACCTTATCCAGCCATATATGTATGTATGTACATATGTATGCACGTATGTATGCATGCATACATGCATGATTGTAAAAAGACCCAAAGATTGTAATGCTTTCTCAGAGGGGAGCTGCACCAGCTCCAGTATCATTTGGGTTGTTCTTGTCTTCAGAGACTTCCAACTACCAATGGAAGGAACAGAAACAATGCTCTGCATTGAATGTAGACTCCTTTTGTACATCTTCGCTACACTCAATATTTACATAAAAAAGAAATATACCAAGAGACATGGAGCAAGGAAGTAGAAGGGGACTGTAGTTCACACCCACTGAATCAGTGCCTTATGAATGTCACAGTATAACTGTGACTTTGAGCTATTATGTCTTCTCTCCCTCCACATCAAGACCTCCTCAACTTGGTATCTCCAGATATGCTGAACTATGGTCATTCAGCAGGACCACCTAGAAGGCTGGAGAAGGCTGCATCCCATACAATGCCTGGATATCATACAGAGTGGGGTGGGCATACAGACTCCACTTTTGTGACCCCTAAAGTCCACTGCAGGGACCCCCATATTTGTGGTCACTGAAGTCCATTCCTGTTCCCATTTTAAGAGGGACTATATAGGAAAATGAAGGTATTTGGGCTTGTTGTGGGGAGCGGGTCTATGGGGGAACTGGCCCCTGCCCTCAGATAATTGACCCACCCTGGTTTAGTGCATAAAAGGTAATTACCCTTTTATCTTTCTAGGATAAGAGTGGATTCCTATCCGACTAATGGTAGCTCCATTAGCAATGTCATGGTTTAAAAATATGCAAAAGATAGCTATGGATGATTCTAAGTGTTTGGATTACATAATGTTAGTGTAAAAACAGGGAGACACCTATCAAGATGCTGCAGAATGATGTTTAATAGTTAAAAAAGCCCAGCACATTTTAGCTACGGATATTTTATGGCCTTTGCGTGGGGGAGGGGTTCCCGCCAAGCTAACAAGCTCTAGAAGTTTCCGAACGCTATCGCGCAGGCGCGAAAGCTCCTAATGTGTGAGGCACAGAGACCACGAAGAAGAAGCATATTTTTAAGGATAGATTTCAGAAGACACTGATGACGTTTGTGGGTGCAGTCTGCAAACCTTTTCTTTGAGAAAATATGTATAGACTATATGCAATGTACAACTATTAATAAGATTTACATTACCTTACATTGATATATATGTTATTTCTATGCTATCCTTTATATTCTTTGTCTAGCTGAAAAAGGCCTTCAAATATTAGGCCAAAGTGTATCAGGCTTCAACATCATGAGATATATCTCCTTTTTTCAATAATTCTAGTGGATGCTTTCTGGGTTTTGATTTTCTCTTCTTCTAATGCCAAGGTTTTTACACCTGTAGTCCAGCCAATGATTAATTGGACAGATGTGACTTTCTAGTGGAAAAGCCTGCAACAGGTGAGCTGGATTGCATGTAATGTTGGATTTTATTGTAAACTATACAATACTGTACATTTATTTTTAACTATAACCTAGTTTTGAAGCCCCTGGTAAGCAGGAAAGCAATAAATAGTTGAATAAAATAAAAATAAACAAACAGTGATTAGCAAGGATCCAGCATTGCCTCACTTACCCAGGTAAAGATAGAGAAAAAAGAGAAGGCAATGGCTGCTCGGGCTGCATCTGCTCCTTCATTCAGTGGGTTGTCTTCGCTCTTTGAAACACGCCATTGATCAGCCAGGAAACAAAAACTAACAAACCAGAGAAATGCCCAGAGACCTGAGAGATATAACCATAAAAACAAAAAGAAGGAAAACAGGTGAAGTGAAAGGAGAATTACGTACACACACATTTTAGTTTTCACATTTACTCAGTGACTTCTACCCTAGAGGATCTTCTTCCCTACTGGGTTTTGCAGACTGGAACAAGCTCCAATTGTGCAGGCTGATTGCAAGGGCAAATGTGGTGGAACTGTAGCTGAACGACAAACACGGCATTCTCAACCATATGTGTCTTTATGACATTAAACCAGGATGAGTCTTCTTTCATCTGACAGTTCTAACAAATAACTGTTCCTCAGCTGGGTTCAAGGTTAGAAGTTCTCCCAGCTGTAGGAAAATACAATCCAGAGTAGGATTCCTCCCCTTCTTCTTCCTCCTTATTCATACACTGATTAATTCACATTCATATCCTGCCATTCCTTCATTATGGCACTCAAGGCAATGTAGTGTTTGCATGTGGATTCCTAGTCAAGCACTGCCCAGACCCAGCCTTGTTCAGATTCAGCAATATTCTTCAGTCACATATCCTCAAATCACACCTTGGGATTTTTGCAGGGAAAAATCAGTGGATGTGGGAAGCTTTACTTGACTCCACTTCCCGCCACCCGTTCTGTTCTACAAAGTACTCCCCCTTGTGCTAATATTTGTGTTAACTCCAGAAAAATACAAGTTTGGAAATATATGGTTCTCCCCCAAGTGAGAAAGAAACGCTTACTGTGGAATAGCAAGAGAAGACAGTTTCCACAGTCTTGGGCTCACTGCATAATTCAAAGCTCATATATTAATTAACACAGCTGACAGCTTAATAAGCCTCACAATACTATTGTCACTTTTTCATTTATTCCTGAAATGTAGGCTCTCTGCAGAACTAAACTGTACTATGAAACACTGTCAGGCCGGGAGACAGCTGAAGGAAAAGATTCTCTAAAACAAACTGCTGAGCAACCCTCTAGATCTCTTGGACATCCTGTTAAAGCCACAGGCCTACTTTCACTAAGAAAAAGTATAATGGAAGCATGTATTTTTGTGGCCTGTAATATGGGTTTTGTACCTCACTGAAAGTTTGAGCTTGCAGGGCCAGCTCTTCTATTAGGCATAGTGAGATGATGGTATGCTGGGAAGCAGCAATGAGACCTACTAGCTGAACCTCCCAAACACCCTTCATGTTCCTTGCTGTTACATGACAAGACTTGTATATGCCACACCACTTGTCCTGCGCTGCCTGAACTACCCTATTACCTAACGTGTGGTGGATGATACAATCTCATCCCCATGTTGAAATGTGATTCACCTACCAGACTGGTTAGTTTATAGACATAAAATGGGGCAAAGAAGCCATCTTGTCTTTTACCTCAGGCACCAAAGTATCTTTGGCCACCTGGGGTGTTTTACATGGACTAGGAATGATGAAGTCAATAACATCAGAAAGCAATAACAACAAAGAAAGCAAGATGACAGGTGTTCCTCACTGAAACACAGGAACAACAATAGAGACCTGTGTGGGAAGAGACAGTATGTTTACAGCAAAGGCAGTTTAAAAGAGGAAAGGATGGTTATACTGTATGCACTCTTCCCACTCCCACTCCAACCTAGTAAACAGGGTTTGCAGGTCTTAAGATAAAAGGATCTAAAAACCTTGCAAAACCAGTCGTATAGCTGAGGCAACATCACGACAAAATAAATGTGTGGTTACACCGCAGGAAACAAACCTCTCTCAAAAAGACTTCAGTTCTCTTGAAAGCTGTTTTCTGATGCCATCCTCATTGTCATTTATACATATGAAAACACTTCAGGTGGAGGAGGATACTTTCAGAATGGTAGCCATGTAAACCTATTATAGCAACTGCAAAAATAATCTTTAGCAATCTAAACAATGAATCTGGTGATACAGACTGCAGTTCATGGAAGTTTCTGCCAAAGAAAGTCTAATTGTTTAAGATGCCACAAGATTTGACATCATTTTTGCTGCAACAGACTAATGCAACTAATTTATGGTCCACAAACTTAACTGAGCTATGTACTCCATGGGCTAAGGTCTACCAGATCTGCTGCATGAAGTCCTTGTCAGAAATTTATATACACATGGGATGTTGAGAAAGGTGTAAGTCAGGTTTTCCCCCATTTACATTGAATTTAGGCTACAGTAACAATTGCTAATACTTACCATTCATGGTTACTGAAGGTGTTCAGAGAACTTCTCTCCCACCACCTCAGTAATCCTTACAACTGATGTTGCAGACTCCATCCAATCCAGCTAATATGGATGGATAAATTTCACTTGTTCAAGCATAAGTGAAAGAAACTTCATGATGAATTAGGGGCCATGTGTACACTTTTCACTTTCTTCCTCTTGTAATACACTCAAAAGGAAGAGACAAACAGCTATAACAAGGCCATGGTGCCACCTACATAGCCTCTAACTACAGAGACAGTGGTTTAAACCTAACATAAATCTGCATTCCAAGATGATGTTAAAAGTAGTTGCTAGAAGACCATGGGACAAGTTGACTTTTTTGATGGGAGAAAGAAGAACCCAAAAGAAGGATATAAAAAGGAATGGTGAAGGCAAAGACGGGCTGCTTGTTCACTTGCTTTTTGGGATGAACACCTCCTTATTTCTGATGCAGTGGGATTCAAACAGAAAATTTCTTTTCTGAAGCCTGAATATGACATTTTCCATCTTCACTGCTGCCAAATTCCCCAGATTTTCTGCTACTCATTAAGGCTCCTTAATGTAATATGATGTAACACTGAAGAATAAAACATACATAACAGCAAATGCATAGGTGTGTTGTAGCAGCACGCACTACGCACACATAATATCCATAATTGAAGCTTTGCTACCTCTGGAAAAAAAAAATCCTACATATATCCATGCAGCCACTTAGTGAGTTGATGGCATTCTTGTTGCTGTTGTTGCTGCTGCTGCTTCTGCTGTTATTGTTGTGTGCCTTCAGGCAGTTTTTGACTCATGGCAACCCTAGGGTGAACTTATTTGGGGGAGAGGGGTTCTTGGCAAGATTTCTTCAAAAGAGGTTTGTCATTGTCTTCCTCTCAGGCAGAGAGAGAGCGACTTGCCACCCCAACGGGCTTCCACAGCCAAACAGAGGTTCAAATATCGGTCTTCCAGAGTCCTACGCCATTTCCACACTAGACTGTTATAGTGCTATTATTCCACTTTCAACGTCCTACGGAATCCTGGAGTTTGCAGTAAACTGCAAATCCCAGGATTCCATAGGACGTTGAAAGTGGAATAATAGCACTGTAACAGTCTAGTGTAGAAATGGCCCTAGTCCAATATTCAAACTGCTATACCACACTGGCTCTGAGTTTATGGCAGAGGAAAGGTTTAAACTGGAAATGTCCTAGTTTATTACTTAGACTCTTAGCCACATTACTACAACTGTTCTCCAGCAAGCATAATTACTTGGATGTTATGCTATAGTCAACGGACTTTAATTCTTAGTAATCACACTGAGGAGGATCAGACTAAGTCTAAACAGGGTTGGGCAGCTGTGGTTGGTCCAGGGATGAATTTTCTGCCTTGAAATCTTCCCCAGGCCACATGGGCTGCCAAAATCTACAAACAACAACAACAACAAAACCCCAAAAGCAAACCAAAAACCCCAAAGCCCAAAGCCCGTACATGTCTAGAAGGCCACTTCTAGTTTTGAAAAATGGGTGAGTCTTTTGATGTTACACAGTATAGAGGTGCCCTTTAACCTATTTAAAAGTGAGCTGCTGTTCCTAGAGACGTCCAGGAGTTGCAATTTTTCTTTTTTGGCCAGAAAAAGGGCAGTCTAGGAAGTTTGGTCAAAGAGGACAAAAAGAGCCCTGGGGGCCACATATAGCCTCCAAGTTGTACCTTCTGAAATGTGCTTCCTCTTTTGCTCTCTGTACCTTAACATTTATTATTGATATACTTTTCTTTTTTTTTTTTTTGTGCTGTAGTCTAGCTAGCTGCACCAAAGAATTTGATAAAAGGTAGGAAAACTCTCCCCAAGTAGCTTGCAAACTTAATTACAAAACCAAGAAGAGAAAATGAATAAACACTGATCCAACATCCCTCTTATGCTGTTCTGGCTCATGTTGATGTCATCAACTGCAGAAGGGCCAAGAGCAGAATTTACCTTTTAATGCAATTTGAATCAAGTTCACAAAATGCAGAAGTTTTAAAAACGAGTGAATGATTTAATTTAAGCCTCAAGGAAACACCTGCAGTTTAATGAAAGTTTCCACAGTCATGAAATTAACTCAACAAGCATTTTTAATTTCTTTCTTTGTAGGCACCGTACAGCTAGATGAACCACTCAAATGTTTCTTTTAAATCAGTTCTGTGTCTACAAATATCATATAAGGACATGTAATACCTATCACTGTAATTTGTGAGAAAGATTTAAGAACTGTAAAAATGCTTTTGGATCTTTCTACAAATCTGCTCACCCCTACACTAAGTTGTTAATGAACAATGTGTATTGAGCTTTCGTTCTTCTCCCAGTCATAAGAATGCCATACTCTGCAACTGGTCTCTGTTTAGCTTTCTCTTCATTAAACTTCAGAGAGTCTCTGATGACATTTTCTAATTTGCAGCTATGAAGATCAAACTCAGCATTTGCTGCAAAAGATGCAGATACTGTTGCATACATGTGTGACTCAAGGAAAGGAGACTTTAAAATGTATGTAAGTATGTATGTATGTATGTATGTATGTATGTATAGAGAGTTAGCATGGTGCAAAGAGCCAGCATAGTGTAGTGGTATGCATGCTGGACTACAACCCTGGAGAACAGGGTTCGATTCCCTGCTTGGCTGTGGAAACACACTGGCTGATCTTGGATATGTCACAAACTGGCAAGCCCCAGAAACCCCATGATAGGTTCATATTAGGGTTGCCATAAGCTGGAAACAACTTGAAGGCAAACAACAACAATATATGTTTGTGTCTTGATTTGGCACTTGTATTTCATTCATACACACACAAACACACATGCTTATATTGTTGTTGAGTCGCTTCAAGTTGTTTTGACTTATGGCAACTCTAAAGCAAACTCATCATAGCATTTTCTTGAGAAGATTTCTTCACAAGTTTGTCCATGCTTTTCTCTAAGGCTGAGACAGTGTGACTTGCCCAAGGTCACCCAGGGGTTTCCATAGCCAAGCAAGAATTTGAAACTTGACCTCTCAGAGTCCTGGTCACTATACCATGCTGCCTCTGTGTGTGCATGTGTGCTCTTATCCTATAACACACACATATACGTGTCGTGGGTGTTTATGTGGACATGTGTATCTAGCTGTCTTGATGTGTGATTTGGACAAGAAAAAAGAGGAATCAAAAGCAGGAGTAGCATGACAGCCAGTTCAAAAATAAGACTGTGGAAACTGCCAATGGTAAAACAACCACACACAATGATCAGTAACTGCAATTATAACAGCAAGACATCTTGGGAGCCTGAGTTTTGAAAGGAGACATACCTATACGTCCCCAATTGGATGATGGCCTGTTTAGTCCAAATGCAGACTTTGTTGTCTGAAGGACTGAGGTGCTATAGAACTGATTCCAAGAGCAGTTCATCTGTAATCTATTAATTGTCTGCAACTGATGATTTTTTTTTACATTTCAACCATGTGATCATATCAAAAACCTAGTAAAAATACTGTAGTGTGCTTTTCACATTTTAAATCTATTGTCCTTGTTCTTTAAAACAATTTCAAAGATCTCTAGATGGCAACTGATAAGCAACCTTAATTGAATGCTTTCAAGTAAGTCTTCCTCTTCTCCTGTTTCTACATTGCGAGCTATTTACACCATTAAAAAACAACAACAGTGTGGGGTAATGACAAGAGTGCTGATTTTGGACCAAGGAGATCAAACTTCTACACCCTTGTAAATTACATAATTTATTAGGTGACCTCAAGCAGGCCCCTGTCTCTCATCCTAACTTTCCTAGTACATGTTGTGGGGATGGAAGTAGGGAACCTGAGCTCCTTGGAAGAAAGAAAGAAATATTTACAAGGCATGCCTAGAGCCTCCAGTGTCAAATATCTAATCTAAGGTTTCTGTTGTGAAATCTTACATTTTGCAAACAAGCAGATAACATGACTTAGCCACTATTAGTCAATACTGATCAGGAGCTTGAAATGTAACCCCACTATAAACAAATCATGTATTGGCATGTGGTTTCTTCTAATAGAAAGAATGGGATTGGTGACTACCTTCTGTCTGTAATCTTGCCTTGAGGGGGGGCCATCCCACCCTCCCCCATAACATTCCTCAATCCCACACAAAAGCAGTTTTAATGGTGGGTAAGCTGTTGGTAAAAAAATAATGTTTTCTCCACAAAACCAGAGTGACAACATTTCACAATATGCTTTGCAGAGTACTAAAAAGTATAACAGCGTGTGCAAAAGTGCTAGCAATTCTACAGGTGACAGAATTGGAAGACTTTGCTATGAGATGGTAATCAGAGACTTTTGCTAACTATGAAGCTAACTTAAGACACCGAGGATGGGTGGGATCTCATGAAGAAATAACTGCTAAAAGCACAATCACAAGCAAGCCCATGGAAGAAGAAAAATGGGAAACATCTGAAAAAGTCAACATGGCTGCACAGTAAAGTTGATGAGGAAGCAGAATAAAAAAGGTGCATGTATAAAGAATGGAAGACAGGATGAATTATCAAGGAAAAATACAGATGTGTAGCCCAAGCTTGCAGGAATAGTGTAAGGAAAGCTAAAGCTCAAAATGAGCTGAGACTGGCTAGGCAAGCAAGGAGCAACAGAAAAACGGTTTTTCAATTATTTTTGAAGCAAAAGAGTAATGAAGGAAATGGTGGAACCACTTATCAGAAAGGATGGCAAAATGGTAACTGATCACAGTGAAAAAGCATAACCGCTCAAAACCTATTTTGCTTCAGTTTTTCCCACAAAAGAGGACTGCATGCTTCTATGCATCAGCAGTGACCTTGGTAAGAAATGCAAGTTGCAAATCAAGATTGACAAGGCATTTCCAGTTCCCATAGTTCCCTAGACAGTTGCTATGGTGGGACACAGCAGGAAATTAAAACAGACTGCATGTTGCACACTGTGACTCAGAATGCTATTACTGCTGCCTGTTGCTATCAGGTAAGCCAGGTAAGGCAGTTCAATGAAGCAGTTCATGAAGTAGGAGGGAGCCCACCAAACAGGGTCAGAGAACCAGAATGATATTGTGGTGGGGCCATGATTGGGGAAAATCTCAGTTCCAATCCCAATCTGGCCCAATGAAGCTCACTGGATTACTTTTTTTTCAGCATAGAACAGTTGAAGGGAATCTTGGAGAAAAACATCCAAACAATAAGTTCTGAACATATGACTGGGGACAGGGGAAAAGAAAGAAAGAAAGAAAGAAAGAAAGAAAGAAAGAAAGAAAGAAAGAAAGAAGTGAGGCATGTAATAAATGATGTTAATATGAGCACATGGATTTTCCTCATGGCTCCACAGCCCTCCAGCTGAAAATATCCAGCGCACACAGGCTGCTCTTAATACTTAAAGCATTTTTCAGTTCCACTCCAAAGCTCATGGCTGCAGCTCTGGCAGGATCTTCCCTGCACAATGAAAGAACTCCCCTCACAGCCCTAGGCTGACTAGAACTTCTGTGCTCCTTCACTCCACTTTCATTTCAATTTGGTTCTTCCACTTCAGAAGGAGCAGGAAATAATTTCAGTTTTGCTGTGAGTGTCAGAGGGTGAAAAAAACTTCTCAAAAATCCTTTGATGGTGAATGAAAAATGACCTTCTAAAAGCTTTTAGTAATTTAGTGGTTTTGACAGTGGCTTAGGGTTAATACTCTTTTTGACAGAAAAGGTTAGTGAGCAGTTATTGCTGAAAGTCTGGTTGTACAATCCACTCCATTGCATCTCTACACAGATTTGTAAAACTGCTATTCTCATTTTGGTGCTGGAAAGCATTTCTGGCTACTTTTATCCATTAAGGAGAGGAGTGTAAATGCAAATATTTAATTCTGCTGCAGATTGCTTAACGTGTGTATTCTTTTCCGCAAGAGGACCTCAACGTATAGATACGATAATCTGTACCAGATTGGCAATGGATTTACCAACTCTAACCCAAAAGAAAGCTTCCTCTAGTGCATTTTCCCTTATGGTTAGTTTTCTGAGCATCTGACACTGTAAGGTATAATGATTAATTATTACTGGAAAGATGAAGGGACTATAAGCAGAAAAGAGCCATTCTAAAACTCTGGAATCAGTAATTTCTTCCCATAATAATGCAAATGACATGGAAGCAGATCTGAAAGGACAGAAACCATACGAGTTTCTGTAGGACTAGAACAACCTTTTTGTCCCGAGGGGGGAAAAAACTAAATTTTTTGTTCCTACAAGAATTACATATTAATTCTCACACATACAAAGATGACCAAGCTAGAATCATACTGCAAGTTAATTCTGGCTCTCAATTAGATAATAAATAATAAGTGTACAATTCTTTCTTTTCTTCTTCCTCTTAAAATTTCCTGAAAGCACATTTGGAGATACAGAATCTGCAGGTGGGTAGGGGGGAGATTACATTTTGGTTGCTAGGAGGCCATCATCAACGTGTAACGAACAGTTGAGCAGTCTTGCTTGGAGGACAACAAACTATCAAGCCCAACATTCTGTAGTTACTCGGAACGAAAAGATTCTAACCAGTATGGATATGATTCATGCCAGTTTGTTCTAGATCCTTGTCCTTGAGCACAGGAAAGTCAATGCACAAGCCAAATGGGTTTTGTCAAGACTGGTCAGTTAAGGAATGAACCAAGTTGCTTTTTGCTGGACGAAGGACTTGTGCAGGACTGGTCAGAGAAATGTTACATTTGGCAACTACTTTAAGAAATGAGAATGCTTGAAGTTGTCTTAGACTGAATTCTAATACTAGTACCTCTAACCTAGTACTGAGTCATCTGTTTGACAATAGTTTTCAGAAATCATAACATAAGAAGAGCCAAGCTGGATCACACCAAATGGCACTCTAGCGGTGCATCCACACTACACAGCTATACAATACCCTGATGTTACTTTAACTGCCATGGCTGCATCCTATCCAGAATTCTTTGCCAGAGAGCTTGAATGCAGTAGTTCAAGGAAGTGACCTAAAGCTCTCTAGCAGAAAATTCTAAGCATCCAACTGAACTATAAATCTCAGGATTCCCTAGACTGGAGCCACAGCAGGTAAAGTGGTATGAAATTGCCGTAACTGTACGCTATGTACAAATCCTTGTTCAGGATTATGTTCATATAGTGGCCAATCATTTGCAAATGGGAAGCCCATACACACGACATGAGTGCAACAATACCCTCCATATATCTCTTGGTGACTCATATACAAGACTGTAATTTCTCTGATGTAGGAAGTGATATATAACCATCTCTACTAATAGGCATTGACAGCCCTAACCTGAATTTGTCTAATCCTCTTTTTAAAGCCATCCAAACTGGCAGTCATCACAGGTTGTAGCAGTGAATTTCACAGTTTCATTATGTGCTGTTTTTCAAAGTAGTTCCTTTCCTCTGTCCTGAATCTCTTAAGAGATTCAGAATCTCTATCCTGAATCCTTTCAGCTGAAATTGGAAGGGACTGAGCAGGAACTTCTGCACACAAAACCTCTGAGCTATGTTCCCTCCCTGCCCGCCTCAACAGGAATGGGAAAAATGGGAAGAAATTTCAATAACAGAAGCAACAGAATAAAATAAAACAAAAAATAGAAATTAAGGTGGTAGAGAGGAGGGAATGAAACAGGTATATTTCCTACTACAATGGTTCCTCAATGCTTTGTGAAATAAGGCATCTGTGCATCACAATCACTTGCATAATTATTCCCACTCTATACAATGGAATTTATTCCCAGGAATGTGTGCATGCAACTGCATCCTTATACACACACACATACACCGTCTCTACAGAAACCCTTGTAGTACTGATTTACTGAAAAGCTCACCAGATACACCAATATCAGAGAGCACGGCTTTCTTGCGGTCCTTGACACTGCTAATCTGTGGAAAGTAGACATCTAATGCCAGATAAAGAAGGCAGCTGAGGAAGGCAAGGACTCCCACGGTGATGCCATAGTTGCAGGCATTCTGGTTGCGGTTGTAGATGCAGTATTCTTCCATTTCATTTGGCTTGTTGACATAGCCTTCATTCACAATGGAGCCAAAAACAACAATGGAGAAAAGCTGGATATAGGAAAGTGAGATAAGTGTTAAGAGGATTCCTTCTACAAACATGCAATCTATACCAAGAGTGCAATTCAGCTGGTGATAAGCACTTTTAAATCCCATTCATTTCAATGAAAGAGAGTTAAGCACATGCATAACTAACACTTAAACATGCATGAGTGCAGCCGAATTGCACCCCAGGTGTTTTAAAACAACATTCTATAAGTGCCTGCCATTTGCTTTCCATCTCAGCTGATAATTAATTTGACTGAAATATGTTTGAACACAAGAGCAGCAATATTTCCAGTCACCTAGATCTAGTAATTTATACCACCATGATTCAACCACCCACTCTGTCTGCCACCTACCAAGCCTCCACAGTTTATTTTCCCATCTGTCAACTCTGTATTCTGCCTTTGTCTATATAAATACTACAGCTACAGACCTTCTACACACCATTCACTTATTTGATGGTGTTTTTGTTTCATTCTCCATACATTAAGCATTCTATACTTCTGATTCCTTTAATTCCTTGGTGGTTTTGCCAAATGCTATTCATCTAGAGTAGGATAACTCTACTGTTAGAGCACAATCAAGTAAAACAGATTTGGAATTCAAACTCTCAATGTGTTCCTTTAAAAAAAAAGTTCTAGGAACATATTTCCAGTGGGCATGTCGGATGGTTCTGCATTTGGTCTGAACACACTCTCGGCAAACTGGATGACTTGTATGTCACCTGGCGCAAGCCAGCCACCTTGAAGAGTGACTACAACTTGCAATGCACAAGATGACCAACACTGATCCTGGAAGAATCCTGAAAAGCCAAGAAATCCATGGCCTTACATTTGCCAAAGAAAAAGGTTCACCGCAGAGTTCTTAAGAAAAATCCACTGAAGAATTTGAGAATGATAATTAAATTGAATCCATATGCCAAGACTATGCGACGTAACACCATTCTGCATCATGCTAAAAATCACAAACTCAAAGAAAAGAAAGCATCTAAGGGAAAAGAAAGGCTCAGGCGGCGGCGGCTGTCGCCACTGTAAAAACAAAGAATACAGCCTAAATCTGGCAAGATTTGGCTCTTGGCCTGCTTCAGTGCTGAAAAGGACTGTACTGTGAATGACAGTCAATAAAAAAACAATATATCCAGGAAAAAAAAGTTCTAGAAATACCCGCAGTCACTACAAGATGCCTTCTTTCTCTTCTTCTCTGCCACAGTATTTTTTTAAAAAAGCTCACAATATAAGTGTAGCTGTGGTTGGCTACTACAGAGGACAGCATAGCTTTCCCCTTATTCCTCCAGCAGAAGAAGAAATCACACACAGACCTATGAAACACCACCAGCAATTATTATTCAATGGCCCCAGCAAAAGCTGCTATTGATGGCCCACTTCTATAACCTGCTCCAGAGTTGACCTACATCTCAGCACACAAGCACAAGCCACTTTTATCATCGTCTGTAACACTTATGCTGTCTTGATATTTCAGAGGCAAAACAACAGGAAGTCCTTAAAACAACCACAACTACATTTAATTTCTTGGCAGGCAACTTTAATGTAAAACCATGGTTCTCTACAGAAACAACCCATGAGAAAATCCAAGTGAAATGAACCCAGAGTGGTAAAAACATAGTTAACTAAATCATTAACAGTTTAGTACCCATTAACAGAACTTCAAAATCTACCACTGGAGACAGACTATTTCACCCTGACAAATAGCAGGGCCAAGACTTTGTCCTCACAAAGTAGTGAAAGCATAGGGAAGATCTGAGACAACAGCAAGAGAGGTACATGGGGGTCACTAGAAATTATCTAGTGTAGCGGTTCCCAAACTTTGGTCCTCCAAATGTTTTAGATTTCAGTTCCCAGAATCTCTGAACACTGGCCACACTGGCTGAGGGGCCTGTGAATTGAAGTCCAAAATCAATGCAACACCAAAGAATAGGAACTAGTGATCTAGACCGTTACATAGATTACGTAGATTGGGAACTTGCTGATGCATGTTTTTTGATCTCCAGCCACGTCTCTCTCAACACACAGACCAAGCCTGGCCCTGACCAGCAGCAGCTAACATTAACAAGCTAGAAAGAATTCTTAGTAGTAACTCAGCAGGTAGCAGTCAGTTGAAGGAGCTACTTAGTGTTTCCTACTCCGGTCATGACCTACAAGAGTCTGACAAAGCCTAGTTATCACCTTCACCCCGTTTCTTTTTCCCAGCAGAGTCTATCTGAGGGAGAAGGAATAAGGAGAGGGGTCTTCATTTCCTGAGTACGGTACGAACAAATTATAGGGGAAGCGAAAGAACTGGAGGGGAAGGGATGTCTAACACTGTGACAGGGGACAGTGGCAGGAAAGAGAGACTATGGGGGGGTCAAAACTCTATTCTGAAGACAGAGGAATCAGGAGAGGGAAAGACCAGGTGTCCTTTCACAATACAGAATTGCAGTACTATGATTCCACTTTAACTACAATGGCTGCATCCTATGGAATCCTGGGATTTGCAGTTTAGGGAGGGGTATTTAGAATTCTCAGCCAGACAGTTCTTGTGCCTCATCAAACTATAAATCCTAAGATTCCAGAGGATGCAGCCACAGCAGTTAAGGTATAGTGTGCAAAGACCTCTGGTTTGGAAAAGGAGTGTGTGTGTACTTACCTCAGAATACTGTTTCCCATTTAGCTTCTATTTTCAGAAGCATCCTCTGCACACAGATTGATTTATTTTCACTGTTGCCATAATACTCAACAGGAAGCGCAAATTAACTTCTTGTTGGATATGAACATGCATTCCACATCTGAGCTAAATGATAGAAAGGAAGTTTACTTTTCTTTTCCTTCCTCTCCACAATCCAACATATTAAAAAAGCAAGGATCTCCCACTCCTTTAATTGGTGTAATGTTTAATAACCAGCAGCCTCTGAGGAAGACCTTAGAAGTCAAGAAGACTCACAGGAAATGCTGTGGTCCTTAACATTCCAAGCTGTTTATGGTTTTAACAATTAAGATCAGCAATTTGTATTGGCCCCAGAAAGAAACTAAGTAGGCTGTATGCTGCAGCTGTAAATTGTGCAAGGTATTCTATACACCTGACCTCACCTACTAATCCAAGTACATTACAAAACCTACAACTTCATATCTTCATACACTTCCACTATATCTTTCTCTAGCCATTACTAAAATTTACAGAAAAGTTTTACTGCACCTCTAGAAAATGTCCAAATGTTGATTTTTGCAAGTGACCAAAAGGAGGTAGATTCATAATCAATGAACTATCCTCAAGTAACATCTGAACACAAGCCTTTTCCTTGGAATCACTGGCATATCTTACAAATATGCAGTCATGCTTGGAGTTGGTTATATATGCTGAAAAACATACCCTTTCCCAGACTAACCTTAAAGTGTAGGATGAAAAAAGCGAATGGGAAATTCTGAAAGATTCAAGGGTTGAATAATGACAACCTCATGCCAAAAATAAGGGCTGATTATAGGTCTTCTACTATGTCCCACAACATGTTTTCGCTTGAAGAAAGTCGTCAGACTTGACATTTCTTTGGATTGTAGATTTCTTCCCTTTTAATACAAATATAAAGCCTGGAAGCAGGGAAACTGGACTTCTTTGCTATTGGTTGCCTGAAACCACTGCTTTGCATTGCCTCAAGGTAAGATCAGTCCTGTTTCTGTTGTTTTCAAGCAAGGAAAACAACCTGGCAACACAATAAAAATCCTCTAGTTATTGATTGATGACAGAATGAACTGGCTCTCTATCTCCTGAACCAATCAATATACATGCCAAAACACAAAACAAAAACAGATACAGAGAAATGTGAAACACGCACACACGTTACATAGCAACTATTTCTACAGTGTGAGAGAGATGTATTGCTGTGAATGCCTTCAGGCTTTTTTTGTGGGGGGGGAAGCTACTTTATATTAGAATCATAGAATCATAAAGTTGGAAGAGACCACAGGGGCCATCCAGTCTAACCCCCTGCTATGCAGGAACACACATCAAAGCATTCCCAACAGATGGCCATCCAACCTCTGCTTAAAAACCTCCCAAGGAGACTCCACCACGTTCCTAGGCAGCATATTCCACTGCTGGACAGCTCTGATCATCAGGAAGTTCTTCCTGAGGTTCAGGTGGAATCTTCTTTCCTGCAGCTTGAGTCCATTGCTCCTTGTCCTAGTCTCACTCTGGAGCTGCGGAAAACAAGCCCACTCCCTCCTCAACATGACATCCCTCCAAATATTTAAACACGGCTATCATGTCCTCTCTTAACCTTCTCTTCTGCAGACCAAACATACCCAGCTCCCTAAGCCGCTCATGGCTTCCGAACTCCAGCATCTACCAATTGTTGCTTGATGCACAGACTTATAGTTGGAAATAAACAATTCTGAATCCAGGAATGTGTGTGTAGGAATGGAATGCAGCTCCAAAACTACTCCAGATTACTGCAACCTCCCTTCATCTCAGCAGTATAATTTAGGCTGCTTCTATAATTAAGCAACTGAAAGCTAGATCTAGTGCAGATCTGCCCAGTGATTTAGTAGGTCCACAACCACTTAGTTTTCACTACTGATCTAAGAACACCAACACATACTGCACCCTCGGCCAATGGAAACTTTCCCCATATTTCATATAACTTGCAAATCTTCACTAGATATTTCACAGGCCATTTTTGCACTAGCCTGTTCTATTGCTATTATTCCACTTTCAACATCCTACGGAATCCTGGGGCTTGCTGTTCAGAGGCCCCTCCCTAAATTGCAAACCCCAGGATTCCATAGGATGTTGAAAGTGGAATAGCAGCAATAGAACAGGCTAGTGCAGAAATGGCCATACTCAAAGTCACTTCCAGTAATCAAAAGGTGCCAATGTGATCTCCCCTGTTCTGGCCTCCGTGCAACACAGCAGACTGAGCAGACAGTATAGGATGATGAACCTCCTGAGCACCATGTGATACTTGCAGCATGATACCCATTTCTAGCAGTGTACTCAGCCCTCCTGAATATCATGTGATGCCTCTGCAACTCAGCCCAATAATGTTTCTTGCATACCACAGGAAGGAAACTGTTATTCCAGTTCACCACCTCACTACTTCATTTTTTAAAATGCCAGTCTTGTTTTCACTGGAATGCAAATGCTTCTTTTCCTTTCCAGGCCTTAATTCACCATGATCCCCTTAAGTCACAAGGTCACTGAAACAGTAGCCATGCTCTCTCCCTACCCATTACTTTTTAAATTCAGTTATGACAAGGAAATTGTTCTGTTATGTAATATTCCTCACCGGATTTATAATCAGATCTACCTCAGACAGAGCAAAACGAGAGATTTTTCTTCCGTTTGAGGAATGAAACAGGGATTTTTCTTCTACTTGAGGGGGGAATATAAAATATATGAAAAGCTTTCAAGTTTACAGCAAGAAAAATTAACAAGCTGCTAGCTACAGATTATCCAGCTCCCATTTTATTTTTTATGCAGCCATTTACCACTACAAGCCTTGGATACCTCTGGAGAGTCAGAAACAATTTGACCATTTCCTCTGTGTACTCTCATTTATTATTCCATTTTAAAAGAACATTATCAACTATTACTACCCTGTAAATGTCTAACATAATCCTTCAGGCTGTGATAGCAACCATTTGCAAATAGAAAGAAATCTGAAAACAAATGCAACTTTAAAACTCAATACATAGTAAAAAATATCCTTACAGCGATCATCATTACTGGATGATTCTCTCAGTTAGATTTTAGTAAAATCTCTTGAGAGACTGCTTTCAAAACTAGGAATCAGTCATCTATATGACCTTGCAGTTCTCATTTGAGGGAGATATATATAGGGGGCACTGAAGCATTGGGTCATTAGCAAATACAGTGTTAATATTCTAAGAGTAGTAAAGATGTTCTTGCACAGCTTTGCTGCTCTATGAACAGACATATATTTCTCTCTCTAGGAATGAGTTCCTGATAACTGCATGTGCACAATTTCACATTTTTTCAGCTTGGATGTGTACCTTCAAGTCATCTGTCAGTTTATGGCGACCCCATGAAGTACCTATGAGCTACTGACAAAGCACAACTACTTTCACAGGTTAAATTCCTTGCACTTCCAGTTCAGGCTGGAAACTTCCCAAAACCCTAGAGAGGTTCTGCCAGTTAGTGTATGGAGCTAGAATCACCAAAGTCTGACCCAGAATAGTTCAGAACTAGTGTTAAAATATGTGTGGAGTTCTGCATGTTACAAATTGCTTCTCCTTGCTCCTCTCTGCAAAGATAGTGCAATCCCTTCATTTTACCTCACAGTACTATTTAGCTGATGTTCTAAGATGTGCACAGGGTTGAGCTCAGGTCTCACGTGTTTTCATAGTGGTCAGAAGAGGTGCTATGCTGTGAATGATGACATTGTGCACCAACTACAGGCCAGGGCTGTGTGTTTATCAATCATCTGCCATGCAAGTGATGTCTCCTGAATGATTCATTGTGACAGTAGGAATAAAAAAAGTGTGCGTTGCCAAAGTCTTTTAAAACAGTCGTGCACCAGAAAAATGAGAAAAAAAAGAAGAATGCTTTTATTACTATCAAAGCATTGCTGCTGGATCACTTGCTTGGATAAAGAATACTGTTCATTTAACACAGAATAACACTGTAGCCAGCAAAAGCTTCATAGCACTTCCCACTTAATATGTCTGAGCCATGGCCTAGAATAACCTACGTGAGAGAGGAGGTGAGGTCATATTCAAGACCCAATTCCATTCCTAGGATTTCTTAAGATCCTGTGCACTTGTAAGTACTGAGCACCTATTTTCAGAATAAGTAGTCAGCAGAAACCACCAATGCTACACTTTTCACCAGAATTTAAAACGCATCCATCGGGATTTGTGTCATATGGACTTTGAGGATAAGAAGACTCTGTAATACATCCCTGAAGGCAGCAGAAAAACACACAGGGCAGCTTCCCATATTACAACTGCTTCTGGAAAATGTTACCCACATCAAGTACATAACTTGTGGGGAGCCACAAGCCATACTTTTGAAAGTATACCTGCAAAGCCTGAGTAAGCCAAAATCAGAATTAGTTTCCAGAACTATGTGTGATAACCATGTTATGCCGCTGCTGTGGAAAATATGTGTGTGAAATGCCTATCATTTTATATCTACAGGGAGGTGCAAGGAAAAATACAGAGGTAATACATATTCCATTTCTTCAGTCAGTTCTACTATTTCATAAGACAACTAGTTGCTTTGGAAATATTTCAGCCCCTCTCCTGTACTTCACTCGGTAGGCAAGCAGTAAAAAAAGTTAATCACCTGTAAGTAGAAAGCAGCTGAACCTGCAATAAACAACAAGGCAGTCAATTGCTCTCTAGCCTTAATTTAGCAATTCCTTCTCTGCTTTTGAATGGCATTATAAGGATTTGAGGCTGGCCTCTATCTGCTACCCATCCACCCAGCTTAATTGCTGATCACACAATATTAGTTGGTTTACTTACTAAAGGAAGAGGTCACTGGTGATGAAGCACACACAGAGTAATGTTTATGCTCCCTTAGAGAACCCATACATGCCAATCTCACTGGATTCAATGGTAGTGCCTTCTCAAAGGCCAAGTCTATGGCTATATTTACAAAACCAGGCATTTTTCACTATAACAATTTTTGTCAATACAGCAGTTATAAGCATAATAAGCATTGGTTAAGTAAGTGTATGCACGCATGATTACCAGATCCAGCGCCCAATGACTATTCTGCTTTTAAGAATTGTACAGAAGTGAAAAGATTACTTAGGGGCCTGTCAGACTACACAATTATAGCACCATGATTCCACTTTAACTGTCATGGTTGCATCCTAGGGAATCTTAGGGTTTATATTCTCGTGAGGCACTAAAGCTTTCTTGCCTAAGGATTCTAAGTACTCATCCCTAACCTGCAAATCACAGGATTCCATAGGATGGAACTATGACAGTTAAAGTGAAATCAAACAACTATAACTGTATAGTGTGAAGGGGCCCAAGATGACATTTCTTCTATCACTAAGCACTGTAATGGAAAGAAAAACAATGGGAAAGCTCTCTCCTCCGAAGTCTTGGAATCTTCCAGTGGTGCTCCTCCTGATAAGGAACAAGTCAGTGAACACACACTCTGAATGTATGAATTCCTTGGGTCAATCTTTGGCATCTCTGGTTCAAAGGACTGAGTATCATATCATGCAGAAACAAACAAACAAACAAACAAACATTCCAAGATCCTGTGTCATAAACAGAAATCCAGTATATAAAACTTTGTCCATCACAGTACTTTCATGCTTTACCTGCTGAATGGCTCCTTGTACTGAGGGTTGGGCAACTATAGCATTCCAGATGTTGCTGGGCTGCAACTCCTGTCAGTATTGCCAATGACAGAGAATGCAGGGTGTTTCTTTTAAAAACCATGTGGGGTATCACCTGTTGTATTCTTCCCCTTCAGCTGTTGGTTTGTGAAGGTGAATAAAACATGGCCATTCCACAGGTAGTGATCTTGAAAAAGATGACTAGCAGTAGTATATTTCTCGAAAGCAGAGCTACGGAGCTCTGGCAAATCCTCGCTTTACATACCCAATACAATCCCTAAAGAACACGTGGACATTAAAAAAGGCAAATTATCCCTAGAAACTTCTGCATTTGCGAAGTCTGAGGCAGCCTTGACCCACTTTGCCACCCTACTTTTGGGGGGCTAGTTTGTTTCAATGTCCACTATAAGCTACTCGCTTGCCTTTTGAAACAAGATATGTTCCCCCATACTAGCAGCCAACATGGTGCAGTAGTCTGAGTCACGGACTAGAACTCAAGACAGTCCAGGGTTTGACTCACTCAGTAATGGAAACCCCAGTGGGTGACCATAGCCAAGTTATACTTTCTAAGCTTAAAAGGAAGGCAACAACAAACTTCTTTTGAGGAAATCTTAACATGAAAACTCTGTAACAGGGCCTCCATAAGTCAGAGTTGACTTGAAGGCATGCAACCAATGTTCACCTCCTGACACACACTCATCCATCTAAACTGGAGTAAGATATTTACATTCTTCCAGGTAACTTTTAGCTATAACAATGTAACCCAGCCTTCCCCAACATGGCATTCTGCAGATGTGCTGGACTACAATGTCCATGTTCTCTATATGATGGTGGGGTCAGAGGGTTGTAGCCCAGAACACATGAAGGGCCCACCCACAGTGGACGAGAGATTGTTCTGCTACCAACTTCATTCATCTATGTTGTGGAATGCAGTACAAACAGATAAAGATACTAGTTTTTAATATTTGACATTTTCTTCACTGGCTGCCTTTTGTGATCTTATATGAGCTGATACAGCAGAATGAGACACACAGCTGGCAGAAAACTTTGCAGCAGGAGACAAAAGAACTTTCCATTGTTGCTATGGAGACTCAAAATCCAAGTGGCCTGCACTGGGCAGTCCCCTCAAGCATGTTCATTACCGGGAAATTCATCTGTCCTACTTTTGTACAAGACAAATATTTCTGAATCCCGTTTATTTTGTGCTTAAAGACTTTCATGTTAACTTTACACATTAACCACAGTTTCCTGTGCTACTCCTTTTTTAAAATTTAGAGATCCCTCAACACTTTATGCAACTGACTCTCATCTGGTACTGTGAACCTGTACTTTTAACTGTTTTAACTTTTACTGTTAACTCATACCTTTGTGTGATGCTAAGTAAGTTGCCAGGCTGAGACCCAGGATAGCTTTTGTACTTTTAATGTGGGGATGTGACATAGGAACAACCTGAAGTTCAAATCTTGGCAACTATGTACTAGAGAAGTACTAGTGCCTTTCAGATGCTTCTAGGGATTTGGGAACAGTGCTGCTTTTCAGAAGCATTGAGGACTATTCCAAACAATATTTAATATAAATTACTGGACATCTGTAGGTGTTAAGAATTTAAGCCTTCTCTAGAAATTTATTTGCTAGATTTCTATTCCACCTCCACCCTATTACTACTTCCACAAAGAAGATGAATACAGTGGTCCCTCCACTTTCATGAGGGATTGGGATACAGAACCCTCAGGAATGTGGGAAAACAACAAATAATTTCCTCCCATGCTCCTCCTCCAATTCTTTTCCAGGGCTACCCACCCCCATTCCCTTGCCTTTTGTCTCAGTGCATGTTCTCCACATTGGGGCCAAAAGCAAGGGAATGGGAGGCGAGAGCTCCAGAAGGAGAAGGAGGGCATGTGAATGCCTTCCCCCCACATTCCTTTGCCTTTTGCCTGGGCACACTTGCCTTCTTTCTCGCACCTGGCAAAAGGCAAGGGAATGGGAGGAGGAAAAAGCAGGGAAAGCAGGTGCAAATTTGCAAAGGTCAAACCCATGAACATGGAGGGAGGACTGTATTCAACTCATAGACTTCAAGTGTTAACCTGACACTTCTGCTGACTATACCAAAAAGATGCTCTACAACATAGGATCTGCTTCCTCAAAAAGCCACTACTGCTTGGAGAACTTTTGAAAATCTTCCACTGATGAGGTTCTAAACCACGACTGGGTAACTGTGGCAGGTCCAGTAATACCAGAAAAGAGCATCTGAAACAGGTCTGGGAACCAATTTTATGGGTCCCTGGGTCTGCACAAATTGCCAAAGAACAACTGGAAGTGGTCCAAATTTCCAGTTTTGAAAAATGGGTTGTTATGGTGGCTTTTTTTAAAATGGTAAACAGAGTAGGGGGGCTTTACAACCTATTTAAAAGGTCAATTTCTACTCCTTGAAGTGACTCATCTTTTTTAGGCCAGGAATATGGCATTCTGGAGGTGGTAAGGGGTTAAAAAACCAGCTTTGGGAGCTATACACAGCCCAAGGCCACACACTGTCCACTCTCATTGTAAACACATGAAATTCTAAATAGCTTAGATCAAGATTATCTGAAGAAACATTTTCTTCCATAGGAGCCAGCCCAAGTTTTGAAATCTTTTGGGGGAGGCTCTTCTGTTTCTGCACCCCTACAGGTACATCTGGTGGGAACACATGCAAGGGCCTTCTCAGTGGTTCTTGAACTTGGTTCCTAGAGAGGCCACACCAGTACCCTCCTTGCTATCCTTCAATTCACAGGCGAAGACTTTTTCTGTTTTATCAGGGCCTTGAGGACTGAGCACTTACAGGGAAAGGGCCTTTAATAAAATGTTTTATTGTCTATAGTGTTTTTCTTTTTTTAACGGGCATGCTTTGAATTCTATGGATAGTTTAATTATATTTTAACTTTTATACGATGTGAACTTTTAGCTCTATCTCTTTTTCATCTTTTGTAATCCACTGTGAGGAGCCAATGTGGTGTAGTGGTTCAAGCACTGGACTATGACCCGAGAGACCAGGGTTTTATTTCTTGCTCAGCCCTGGAAAACCACTGGGTGACTTTGGGCACATCACACACTCTCAACCCCATAAAACCCCACAACAGGTTCACCTTAGGGTGACGAGTTGAAGGCACACAACAACAAAACCCCTGTCAGTCGCAAGACTGGGAAAAATGTGGGATATAAATAAACAAAATAAGCAAGAATACTAATTCACTGGGATCATTAATTTATTCAGTACTGTTTGCTGCACCCATCAGACTTCATTCTCTGCAATGGACTTGCAGCACCACTCTCTAGAATCATTTAAACAGAGCACAAATTACATCTTTGAACCTTCCTTCATAGAAAGAGAAACTCATGAGAGCAATATACAAAGTTGATATTGGTTAGACCGCTTTACAGTGTTGGTGAGCTGATTTTATACTTTTTTTTTCCCCACTAGAACTGCAAAATCCAGCAACCAGAGCCAAGTACAAAAGACATACATTTGCAATTTAAAAATTCTGAGTTCAGGAATTTACTCTGAGTACTAGAACTAAAAAGAGTTCAAGGTTTTTGCAGACAAATCCACTTCCAATTACCCTAAACTTTTTCATCTCAGCAATATAATTTAGGACAGGATTGTCAGATCATTTTAAATAATTGGGAGACAGAAATTCTTGCTATCTAAGGCAAAACATGCAAAAAGCTACTAGTAGTTCAAGATCCTGTCCACCCTTTTACAGGGTTTCTGTTACTGGTAATCTAAACCTTGCATGCCTACACAGAAGTATATCCCACCAATGTGTATGCAGGATTGCAGCCTAAAATACTCATTTTCAATATATAAAGAGAAAAAAATGGCCATTCCTTCCATTCCATACTTCGCTTTATCTTAGCTGAAATAACCAAGGATATCTTTGCTGCCATGACCTACTGCATGTTTGCATTTAATTCACAGTACAGCTGCCACTTCTGATCGAGTTCACCATCTAAGCTTTCTGCTGTAAGTCCTCCTTCATTTTGGAGTATTTTCTTATAGAAATGTCTTCTCTGCAGTTTCTTGAAAGTGATCCCAGCCTATCCTCATTTGCACAAAATCTAATTTCTCTGTGCTATTTTTTTCTGTACATTCAGAGAAATTCAGCTCTGTTCAATGTAGTATGTTGTTTGCGAACATCATCTGTACTGTACTTAAATACTTCCAGAAAAAAGTGGGCTCTTGGATTTTTTTTAAAAAACAAACTAATCCACTTGACAAACTGCAGCTTGTTTCTAATCCTTGCCATACAATTATCATGATTGTTCCAGCCAGCCATTTTTCCACTCACATGACACAGTTCCTATCTAAGAGCTTTTAAGCCAAGAGTAAGGTCTCCCAAGATAGTACGTAATGACTGAATAAAATGTGAATGTATGACTTACAGTTCTGTGATTTGCTCAATACCACAGCTCCTACTTATCTGGAAACAAACACAAAGGGTTTTGTTTAATTGTGTTACAAGTAAGGCTACCAGTTTCTTTCCCCTGGCAGAGCTCCTGTGCCTTTAACAACTGTGTGGCAGATAGCTAGGCAGATAGCTATGAATTTTTTCCCTGACAATGCTTGGGAAAAAAATCTCATTAATTGGTGAAAAAGTCAATCACCTGCTGACTTTCTGCATACAACACAGCTGTTCAAGATGCAGCTTGACCAAGGATGGAAAGTTATTAATGCTATCCTTTGTACCTCAATCCAAAACTTCAGAAAGAAGTCCCATTAAATGTGTGCTTATACTGTATGCTTCAAAACTGTTGGGAGACACAGAATTAAAACCAGTACAAAAAGTAGCCGCCCTATTCTTTTATAAGCACTAAAGTGAAACTTGCTTGCATTTGAAAGCTAGCTTTTGTCTCGTGGTGTTATATTGTGCACTAGCTTTCTTGAACATATGCCATTTCAAAAGGCCTTGTTTGTGAAACACACTCCAAAGCTGTTTGATTATATTAAACGGAATAGTCCAGCTGTTAAGACAATGAACAGGACTTCAGGCAAACTGGAAAACTCAAACAATGTGCAACAGGCATATCTCATTACAATTAACATTTTGTTAGCTTACCGAGGCAAAAACCAGGCTACATTTTGCCTTCTAGGCTTGGCAGCACAGAAAGGAGGTCTGGAAAGCAAGATTGCCTCCTCCTATAATCTGAGTCACCATCCATCTCATTTGTGAGTTAGAACTGAAGTAAGTAGCCTTTGCAGACAAAAAGTGTTAAAGAAAGTTTTTCAGAAATCAAAAGCATTGTCTCTCATATAGCCTTTATATGCAACTAGTGTATTTACCCAACGTTGCCCGAGGTTTTTATTTTCTTCTTAAGAACTCACCAAATTGTCTTCTCCATTTCCTTCAACTTCATATTTCCCAATGCAATCTGTATTCAGAGTCATTTACATACACAGTTTGGGTTCCTGAGGGAGTACACTGTTCTCCTCCTTGCTGCTAGGCCTTGTGTCCATAGCAACCAGCCTATTCCTGTACCTGTACATTTCCCCCATATTCCCCAATCCAATCTTTGAGAGTTGATACCATTCAGAGGTTGGGTTCCTGAGGGAATACGCTGTCCTCCTCCTTGCTGCTAGGCCTTGTCTCCATAGCAACTGGCCTATTCCAGTACCTGTAACACGCCCATATTCCCCACTCCAATCTGTATTTCTAGTTGTTAACATACAGAGGTTGGGTTCCTGGGGAATACACTGTCCTTCTGGCTGCTAGGTATCATCTCCATAGCAACTGGCCTATTCCAGTACCTGTAACTTTTCCCCCATAGTCCCCAATCCAATATGTGTTCTCTGGCAACATTGATATACTGGCTCTGGCAACGTTGATATACTCCCAAAAGTTTTCTGGTGCCCTTATTGATGGTAGGCCTCATCTCCATAGCAACCTGCCTGAGGCCCAAGAGCTCTTGGCTGAGAATTCTAAAGGCCCCTCCCTACACTGCCAACCCCAGGATTCCATGGAATCTTCAGAGCCAGCCAATCATATGAGGTCTTCGCCTGCCTGATGCAGACAAACGTGCAGACAAACATTGACTTTTATATATGAAATAATACCTGTTTGCCTTTTGTTTTTTTATGAATGCAATCTTACCACTAAGATTAGTGCTGGTGGAATTGCTAATAAGCATTCTTCTCTGTAAGAGTTATCACTAGAAGTGACCAGCAGTCTCAACTAGTCTTCATTCTATCCCCAAATACTTTCCAACATTGCCCAGAACACTCCCCCAACCCTGATCAAACGCTTTGGGAGGGAACTTAATTATTCTGTACATACACACAGCTTTTACCTGTTCAAACTTATTTTAAACAGTCATACTGTCTCATTTTTCAGACTTTACATTATCTCTTACTACTATAAGATTTTAAAAATTATTTAATTGCATGTTGCCTTAAGATCTTTTCATATAATTGTTGTGTGTCTTCAAGTCATTTACAACTTACAGAGACCCTATCATGGTGTTTTCTGGGCAGAAACTGTTGAGAGAGGATTTGCCATTGTCTTTTTCTGGGGCTGAGAAAGTATGACATCCCTAAGGTCACCTAGTGGGTTTTCATGGCTCAGCAGGTATTCAAACCCTGGTCTCCTAGTCCTAGTTCAACACTCAAAGCACTACACCGTGCTGGCTCTCTGACAGAGTGGGATATAACTATTTTAATAAATAAATAAGCTTGGCAAGTCAACATTTATACAATTCCACTGATTCAAGGGGTGTATTGTAACTGAGATTACCTTGGATTCAGGTTAGCATTTTAGAGAACAGTTGATTGCTTGATGAGGAATAGAATATGCTTGAAAAAAGTTGCTTGCCTGATCATCTTTACCAACTTGTGAATTATTTCTCGGCAATCAAGCACCAAATCTTTCATAAAGGTAGGAAATGTCAGTTCTTGCATTACTGGTGGTCTTTTGGGTCATTAATATGCCACATGGGATTGAGAAAGGTAATGATATTTATGGCACCATTTGGAAGGCAGTTTCAAATTATTGAGCATGTAAGATTATTTTGTTAGCATTCTTCTTATGCATATGTTGTTCTCCAACTACTCCTAGGATTATCCAGGCACTTCCAGTCATATACATGCTCTCTACATTCATTTCAGTGCCAGACTGCCCACCATCTATGCTGCAGTGAAAGAGTTCCTATTTCTAAGTTAAGTGAGCTTTTTTCCCCCTTTTAGACGTGTTTAAATATATTTTAATACACTTAAGGTGGGCATGTTACAAGAGGTATTACCCATTTTTCACTCACACAAGGGAGATGGAATAGTTCTTCTAAGATGAGCCCTACTGTGGCACACACATGCATTATCTAAAGACAAAAATGAATATGCTTTTTGTTTTAGAACTATTTTATATTCAGATATGCAAAGTTATGAGAGCCAGCACAGTGTAGCAGTTTTAGTGTTTGACTACAATCCTGAAGACCAGGGTTTAATTCCCTGCTCAGCCATAGAAACCCACTGGGTGACCCTGGGTGCATCACACATTCTCAGCCCCAGAAAACCCCACAGCAGGTTCACCTTGGGGTCGCTGTAAGTGAGAAAAGACTTGACAGTACACAACAACATAGCAGGTTATATATATTTGATTAAATAAAATCTGCACATCTCATTAGCTAATCCTTTAATTGATGACAGCCCAAATATGATCTCACCCACTAGTGTTTAGGACAGAATTTGAGAAGTTACTTCTTGACTACAGCCATGTGATCTCTAGGAGCTGTAGAGCAAAGAAGGAACTCTTCCAAACTCTATTTCAGGATGGTTAGATATAACAGATGAAACACTTCATTTCTTCTAAAAACCATTAAGGATACTGCAGTTTTCTCTTCTATGGCATCTCTTCACACCATCAGTGTTATTATCATCAAAATAGTCTTGTACTAAGGACTAATGCAAGCTGAAGATGCAAACTGAAGCATGTTATATTAGAAGGAAGACCCTGTTAATTCAAGAGAAATGAATTCTCCTTACACATAAATACATAAAACGTTAGGGTTGCCCAGTGACCAAAAACCGGTTTGGTCTGTGCCTGTGCAGCTTGATGTACAAAAATCAGCATGTGCACTTTTCCATACAATGAAAATATGCTCTTTAATATCTCTTTTTAGTGATACTGCTAAAGGCATGGCTGCAGTAGCCAATTACAAAGCTGGCAACCACATACAGTTTAGCCACAGATTATATAGTTTGCAGCCCACTCCTAAACATATTTACTAAAAAAAATCCAATTCTATCCTGAAAGCAAATTTAAGAGTGTGCACACATCTAAACTGATACTGCCTGAAGCTTTTTTCCTCCAACAGGCTTACACAAGACGGTGCATATCTATAGCTGTCAGCATCTGATGGCATTTCTGCGCCTTTCATAACTGACTGGTGAACAGAACTGTAAAAAGAAGTATTTCTTAACAGAGAAATTGGAAAGGCTTTCTTGTGTTTTTGTCTGGTAGTTGTTAAGCCACAGGAGCCCTGCCGAAAAGGTGCTGCCAGGATTAGATCAAACACAAGTCTTATTCTACACTAGACTGTTATAGTGCTGTTATTCCACTTTCAACATCCTATGGAATCCTGGGGTTTGCAGTTTAGGGAGAAGCAGCTGGCCCCTCCCTAAACTGCAAACCCCAAGATTTCAAAGGATGTTGAAAGTGGAATAACAGCCCTATAACAGCCTAGTGCGAAAATGGCCTGATCTGGGCATCTACTATGTAACAGGACACATCTGTATGTTTCCCACCTACTCTGTATCTGCTTTCAGATGCATCTGCGTTCTATTCTCTGCCTTTAAGGGGGATGTTAAGGTACCAAGCTGTTCCAACAAATTATACCTGCTTCAATGGGGACAAAGTTCCTCCTTCTCATTTTAGCCCAGGTCTACCTGCCACCACCAGAGCACACATGTTGGCACGCCCTTTTGGAAAGGGAGGATATGTGAAGAACACCTGCCCACCTGTGCTCTTTTGTTCTGTAAGTGTGTCAACAGCTGTTCTATATCTTACTCCATTCACAACTGGAGACAACATACTAGCAACTGTCTCAGAAAAGCTATAACGGGATGTTTTTTCCCATTAATTAAAAGCTGGGTTATTTCACCACACATATATTTGTATAGCAAGTGCTCCTTTTTAACTTGCAAAGGAACTCATTCCCAGGGTGGTCCAGTTACCCATTCTCGTTAGTTACAAATACCTACAATTGAAAGTGGAGCATTTACTGGCAATTCAATGCGTATCCAAGATGATGAACTCAGTGGTGCTTGCTTCTAGGCAGATATACACAAAAACAACCTGTTGTTCTGTATACACCTACTCAGAAGTAAACCTCAATGGTAATGAAGTAAACATGGAGAGGACTGGGCTGTTAAATGGACTTTAAAGGTTATCCAATGCCAAAGTACTGCAATATATCCTCTGCTGCATCACAACCTTTCTTTTCAAATTAAAACTTCAAAGTGGGGAGGAGGGTCACTCCAAAATGTAATTCTAGGAATTTCAAGTACACATCTTTCCTACTTCTTGCAGTAATTATTGTCTTTAGCTCAGATGGTCCTGGCTGCATTAGGAATGGAGCAACGTCCACTATCTAAAACAAAGGAGGCTTAAAATAACAGTACAGTTCTCCCTTCACACAGGATCCTTGCAAAAGTGGAAAAATCACAAACACCAAAATGTATGTGTGCATCTGTGGGAAGGGAGCTAAGGCACCCAGGGTCCAAATCAGGTCAGGAAAAGGCAGCCAGTTACTGCAGTGGCCCTAGACTTCCTCTCTTTCCCATTTCCTTCCTTGAGTCAGAGGTGGGGGCGGGGAGCATCGGGAGAAGTTTTATGGCACTGAGAAACTGGGCTGTGAGCCATCCTTATTTGGCCAAGTAGTGACTGGTGGAAGACCGAATGAGAGTTTCTAAAAGGCCATGCAGCCTGATCAGAGCCGCTGAGAGGAAAGTTTCCCCAGAAAAGAACCACCTGAGGTGGGTGGGCAGGGACTGAAGAAACTCACAAATACTGTATTTGCTGGTGTATAAGACTCACTTTTCCCCCAAAAAATATTGTTTGAAAATGGGGTGCATCTTATATGCTGGTTTGTCTTATATGCCAGCAAATAGTATTTGCCAGTGTATAAATGGGGTGCATCTTATACATGGGTGTGTCTGATACGTCAGCAAATACGATAATCAAATCCATGAAAGTCAAACCCACAAATGTGAAGGGCTAACTGTATTTACCCAGTGGCTTTATATGCCACTGAAATTTGCATGTCTGATGCTTCTTATAAGCATTGAGGAATGGAATTATATAGCATCAGAGACTCCTGTTATTCGTATGTTTGAATTCCTAGAACTGGTAAATATACTAGAATGAATTCTGCAATATTTTATTTTAGTATTACCAGACTTGGGATATTCCCTTTGAGTGCATAAACTAGATCTGTGAGTCAGGACAGCTGAAAATCTAAACTTAGCTCTGATCTTCTGATTTCTCAGTATTCGCCAGATATCGCCTCTGTATTTTCATCCTATTATGGTGATCATGATGATTAGAATGCTGCTTCAAAAACAAAACAAAACAAGGGTTTCAAAGAACTGTTCCAGAACCCCATGTGGAAACGTAACACTGTAAGATGACACAAAATAAATAATTAACAAACTTTGGAAGCTATATGTACGGGAAAAATTGTGCAATAGACCACCACTGCAATATATATGACTCCAAAAAGAGAACATAACATTGTTTTGTACATCAGTTATTAAGCATTTTAGATGTGATGGAAATAAGCACAGTATTCTTTACTATCTCTTTTTATAAATCATTAAAAACATGCTTGAAGTGATAATAGGCTTGTTGGGATTCAGATCCTTTACAGCTGTGATTTTACATACAATTTCATAGGAATACTTCTCAAAAATGTTGGGGGATTGCTTCTGAGTAAACCTGCTTAAAAGTTTTCACTGCATGCAAGTATGTGGTGGAACTGAAGGTGGACAACGGTATGAACACTGACACATAATTCTAAGGGAAAAAAGATAATCCAAATAAGGAAAGAAAGACTTTGTTTTCACTCCTGGTTTACCCTTCTAAACCAATGCTGCAGTTCTCAAAACTTTAGTCTTATGAATGTGATTAAGAGTAAACCCATTTAAGTCAGTGGACATATTTCCAAGCAAGTATGCTTGTAAAGTGTTTACGCTAATCTGCAGCTGTTGTGTTTTATCAAGCAAAGTAATGAAGCAGCATGGAACAGAAAGGTATCAAAGTCATTCCCAAGGTCAAGGTACAGCAAATAGCTGATGTCTCTGGGAAACAGGAGCACATCCAAGAAAAAAATTGGATGCTGGTTTCCTTTCTGCAGCTAAGAAGTCATCTAATTTCATGACGAGAGCCAATAAGGCACTATTCTGAAGCAGAAAGCAGCACACTGCAGAAACCTTTTCTATTCTCCTGCACTTGGGAAGCCCTGAAGTAACAGAGTGAAGTCAAAGCTTTAAAAGAAAGAACATTCTGTCCCAGATTATCAAGGACAGAAGCGTCTCTCTAACAGCACCACATCATGTCAATCAGCATTGACCAGTGTTGCTGTGTTGTCACCTGTGCTCTCTGCTTCAAGCATCTGTACAACAAAAGGTTATTCCACCATCACTTATGGTTGAATTTCAGCGGCAGATATGAGCCAGAAGATAATTGCTAGCATCTCTTCTATTCTCTGGTAAGCACAGCAGTAGCCTACCATACTGTAAGATCAAGGCTCGACAGGCACAGCAACAAACTGTATTAATATCATCTTCAATCTTTTCAAGGCAATGCTATGCTGGCATTTCTGCAATATTCATTTTCTCTCCCTCCTCCCCCTTCCCCCCACCAAATCCTTCCTCCAGTGCTTCCTCAAGTCATATGCAGTAAAGCAGCAAGGAAAAGGACACTAATAGTAGAAAACATAGGGTTAGAAACACATATTCAGCCTCCCTCAATTCTGCAGCTGTCTCCAGATGTGTTGGATTACTATGTCTTTCCCAGCTGGCATGGCTGGAGATGATGGGTGCTGAACTGCAACACATGGAGGATGCTGAGTTGGGGAAGACCATGCTAGTAAAACAGATGCTCATTCAAGACAGCAAAAACAGTCTTGGGAGGGGGACATAACTCGAAAGCAGAGCTCAAATTTTGTACACCTACAGTCCTGGGTTCAAGGACGCACACTTAAGAAAATCATCTGCCTCAGCCCCTGCAGAGGTGTTACCAATCAGATCAGACTGCTCTGGGATAGACCAAGAATCAGTGTGATCTGGTGCGAGCAGTATTTGGAAAGGTTACTTTTTTGGACTACAGTTCTCAGAGCCTCTGAGACAGTATGGTCACCGTAAATGCTAGCTGGAGGATTCTGGAAGTAAATCAGCCCAAAAAGTAACTTTCTCCAAGTTCCAGGTTTAAGACTTGTTCTTCATTCTTCTGCACGCATCTTGGCTGACAAGAAACCAGCCAAGCTAACCATATACGTCTCTCCTCTCATCCTGCACCCTCCCATATCCGATCTGTCATTCTTGGTCTACTGAGGCAAGCCTCTCATTTCCATGACCCATTCTCCCTCCTGGTGCCCGTGCCCTTCCCCTCCCCTCTCTCGGGACAACTCCCACAGGAGACAAATCTCTCCAGCTTTGTGTTTGCAGCTTGCTCTCTTAATCCCAATGACCTTCTTGCCTATGCTCTACAGGCACACAGGCAGCCATGGCAAAAGTGTCACATGATAAAATGACCTTCCCCCACTCAGTCCAGCCATTCCAAGAGGGAACCAGAGCGCAAGGAACCTCCTCCCCTTCACCCTCTTGCAGACTGATCCCATTAACTCCATCACTTCCTCCCTCATATAGAGATGCTCTTACATAAAAACTGCTATATATCAAAGTAGTGAGGGAAGAACTGCTAAAACTTGAGGGGAGGGGAGAGGTTTGGAGGAAAGCCTTCATTTCCAGCCTTCATTTCTTTCCTCTCCACAACTACCTTATTCCCACTGACTCATGGGGGAAGAATAAACAACAAAGCTTTAAAAAAAAAAAAGGAAATTAAAGATGGGATGAATAAAGGGCCAAGGGTTCTGAATGACTTTTAATTCTCTCCTCCAACTTTTTTCATCCACAGTGTTCACAGCTCACCATTCCTCTTAAACAAATTGGTCTCTTCTTCTATTTCTTGTCCATTTTGATTAACATTAATAATAGCAGGCTCAGACTTGAGAACTACTTGAACCATGTCCTTTAATTAAAAAAGAAAGAAAGAAAACGGAAAGCAAGTGGTTTGGGGGAAAGAGCGAGAAAAAAGAGGCCCCAATAAGAAACAGAAAAGCTTCCACTACTAAAAAAAACAAACAATACACATTTCACTCTGGAAGGTCCAGGCAATGGAAACGAAATGAGAAAGGAAGGGAGGAGATCATAAAACCATGCTGCCCTCTCTTTGGCGTCTTCCTGCCTCCCACCACCCGGCCACCAGTTTGCAAACATTGCACCTCCCCTGCAACAGCTACTTGATGGAGAGGCGGCAGGAAAACAGAAATAGAAATGGGAGAAGGGACTGGCCGCGGAGCAACGCCGCCTGGCTCCCATCTTAGGACATTTCCGCACTAGCCTGTTATAGCGCGATGATTCCACTTTCAACTTCCTCTGGAATCCTGGGGTTTGCAGTTTCGGGAGGGGCCGGCCGGCCCCTCCCGAAACTGCAAACCCCAGGATTCCAGAGGAGGTTGAAAGTGGAATCATCGCGCTATAACAGGCTAGTGCGGCAATGGCCTTAGAGGTCACTCGGAGGAGGAGGGGAAGCACCGGTGGGGCCCTGAATGCTCCACCTCGCTCGGACGGCGCCCCCCACCCTCAAATTTCTCTCTCTCCCGGGAAGGCCGAGGGGGAGGCAGAAGGAAAGCCGGTCCATGCGCCTTCCCGATAAGACGGGGGGGGCTTCAGATTCGGCCAACGCCGGATAGCCCTAATCCTATTTTTCTCCCCTTCTGCACGCCCGCTGGGAAAGGCATTCCTCCTCCTCCTCCTCCTGGCTGAAGCCCCGGCGACTGTCAGCCGGGCTGCCTCTCCACAGAGCGCGGCCGAGAGGAGGGGGCTCTGCCGGCCAGGCTTCCCTCGGCCTGGACCGCCGCTTCCCCGACAGGTCCCGGCCCCGCGCAGGGTTGCCAAAGAAGGCGCAGGTTGCTCTGCGCGTGTTTTGTACGCGTAACGCCACATTCTATCCCGCGCTGAGCGCGCCCGGGCGACCCGAGACACGCGTCCCTCCTTACCCAAGAAACCATCCGGAGGATCGTGTGCGGCTGCCGGATGAAGGTCTGGGGGTCAAAGGCGCCCCCGGCTTTGCCCGCGCCGTACGCGCCCGCTTCCATCATCCTCGGAGCCGTCCCGCGGTAACCAGACCCCCACCGCGCCGCCGCCGCCGCCGGCTCCTTCCTCTGCCCGCCTCGCCCCCTCTCAGCTTTCCCCCTCAGGAGCTAAAGTTTATTCTACCGGGAGGCTGAGAGAGGGAAGCCGCCAGCCCGCGCTTTTTCCCAGCGGCGTTATTAACGGGGCGGGGGGGTCGTTTCTGCGAATGCGGCCGGAGCGCGAGGGCGGGGGGAGGGCCGCGGAGGGGGCGAGAGTCGGAGCTACCTCAGCATAGCAGCCCCGGCTCCTGGCCTCGCTCGCTGCCCGCCGCCGAACCCGCCTGCCTGGCGGAGGAGCGCGCGGGGGGGGAGGAGAACACGCTCAGCGGTCCCAAGCAGCGGGCAAGCTCCGGCTCGGCTCGAGCGAGGCGCGCTCCGGCTCGGCAGCAGCGGGGAGGGCGCGGGCACGCGAGCCCGGAGCGCGCTTGGGCGCGTTCGCTGCCCTAGCAACGGGGGGCGGGGCGAGGAAGGGGTGGGCGGGGCCGGTGGTGGACCGCAAGAGCTTGGCGGCTGCTTCCTAGGCCGTTTCCGCACTGGCCTGTTATAGCGCGACGATTCCACTTTCAACCTTGCAGTTTCAGGAGGGGCCGGCCGAAACTGTATAATATAGAATATATAGTAGTATAATAGTAGTATATAGTAGTATAGTGTAGTAGTATATATACTAGTATATATATATATAGTAGTATATAGTAGTATAATATAGAATAAGCTGAATAAGTTTATGATTGTAATGGTATTAGAGAGAAATAATAATGTAAGCTTGTTTTTGATGAAATTTCTTTGTTTCACTATTATGTGTATCACATGGTGTTTTACTTTTTTGTTTTGCTTTTTTTTCTGTATAATCAATAAAAATAAAAAAAATTTTAAAAAATGGTCCAAGATGTAGGCCATTTCCACATTACACGGTTGTAGTGCTATTATTCCACCTTCAACATCCTATGGAATCCGCTAAGGCCCCTCCCTATACTGCAAACCCGAGGATTACAACCCTAGGAGAATAATAGCACTCTGACAGTGTAGTGTGGAAATGGCCTTATAAGAAATATTATAACAGGAATTGTTGTGAGCTCTCCCGGGGAATAATAAAGGTCGCCTGCAGTCTCTGCTATGCACACTTGGATGTAAGTTACACTGAACATGTAAGTAGACATGCTTGTAAGAGTATTCATATTTAAAGAGGTTTCAGTGATAATAAGCAGGAAAAGTAACTTGTCTTCCCTACTGCAAATATCTACAGCAGGCCGAATTAATTGGCCATTTCCGCACTAGCCTGTTATAGCGGGATGATTCCACTTTCAACATCCTCTGGAATCCTGGGGTTTGCGGTTTCGGGAGGGGCCAGCCGGCCCTTCCCGAAACCGCAAACCCCAGGATTCCAGAGGATGTTGAAAGTGGAATCATCCCGCTATAACAGGCTAGTGCGGAAATGGCCAATAGCAACTGCCTGGCAATGCTCGAGAACCCCTACTTTGTAATCCTGAGGTCTCTGTAGGGAAGCAGACCTCATAGGTCCCCCTAATCTCTTTTGTACCAATCTTCATGGGACTCTGTGAGGCTGTATGTTGATTATATGCTTCCTCCAGTATCTGCCCCACTGACCAATGTGTTAAAATGTTGTTGGAAGCATGCAGCCATGGGAAGGCTGCTATTATTAGGTAAACTAAGGTAACCAATTTGAAATGTCATGCAAGAGTGGCAAGTTGTCATGAGGTGTCATGTGAGGGTAGCCAATTGTCAATTACTGGTAGTAAAGGGAGAGGTACTTGTGGGATCTTCTGTCTCATGTACCAAAATAATTTGGCAGGTTTTGGCACCATACACCTTGATACAAATGTGGGTATTTGTTGCTCCTCTTCAGGCAAAAATTGATAGTACCCATTGATACCTTCTGGGGACATGGTCCATCTCTGTAGTGTGCTGCTACTGTGTTCACTGAACATAACCTCATGTGGCCACAGTTAACCCAGTTCACAAAGACACAGTGTGCTGACACTTTGGGTCCTTTGAAACTATGTAGTTACAGCACTATGATTCCACATTAACTGCCATGATGACATGCTACAACATTGGTTCTTAACATTTTCTTTACTGTGGACTCCCTTTAAAATTCTTTTCTTACCTCAGACCATCAAGACTTAACTCAAGGTGGCTTCTGGCTGTATGAACAGTAGCAAGAAATGTCATGCGCTTTCTCTGAGCAACTGAGCATCATTAACTTCCATGTTCTTCCATGTGCAGAAGGAGCAAGTGCTGAGTACATTTATTGCAATTGAACAGTTATTTTCATAACTTGTGAATGGTTTGGGATATTGTACTGAGACTTTGTACAAATGATGTCTATCACCAGCAAAAAAAAAAACAAAAAACTCCTGCTCTTTAAGTTCAGTATCTGACTTTCTATCTAGCTGTCTAATTTTCTATTTGAAGTGTGAAAGCTCACAGCATTTCTTTAAGCCTTCACAGACTCGCTGTGCAGACGTGGAAGACCCCCAGGGGTCTGCAGACCACAGGTTAAGAACCACTGTCCTACAGATTCCTGGGATTTGCTGGTTAGGGAGGGGCATTTAGGATTCTCAGCTAGAGAGCTGTAGTGCCTTGTCAGTCTACAAACCCTAAGATTGTACAGCATGTTGCTAAGGCACTTAAAGTAGAATATGATGTAACAACTGCCTAGTGCAGCGGTTCTCAACCTGTGGGTCGTGACCCCTTTGGGGGTCGAACGACCCTTTCACAGGGGTCGCCTAAGACCATCAGAAAATACGTATTTCCGATGGTCTTAGACTCCATTCCCTCCCTGGTGGTGGTGCACAAGCAGACTTTACTAACAAGAGCATAGGTTTTGTAGGAGTTTATTACTGGCATGGGATACATAGTTACAAGGTAGTTACTCTTGCGGGTGGGTGGGTGGGTGAGTAGGTAGAGACCTCCCTTGCAGGCAGTAGTAGGACACAATGTGTT
Organism: Ctenosaura bakeri; assembly: GCA_948474755.1. Taxonomy (NCBI): domain Eukaryota; kingdom Metazoa; phylum Chordata; class Lepidosauria; order Squamata; family Iguanidae; genus Ctenosaura; species Ctenosaura bakeri. Next base: position 331,213 of record CAOLHI010000271.1, read on the forward strand.
CTAGCTCTTTGGTTTCAGTTAGATGGGAAGGACAAAGTGCGTTTAACTTGGACAGCTACAAAACTGCTTCAAATTATGAGCTACTTCAAGCTAGGCAAAGCTGAGTACTCTCAGTAAGTAGCAAGAAAGGAACTGATATTAAAATATTTTTAGTTGACAAATTACAATGCAGGCGTAGCTACATGAACCTGTCCACCTAGATTACTGGAATCTGCCACTGAAGTGAAAATGCAAGGTGAGTAAATAAGCATACAGGTTACAAGACAGTATGCTCAGGTGATAGTCTTGGGAATCCAGGTCATTTTCCCAACAAGAATCAGAGAGCATTTTTCTAGGAACATTACAACTTCTTGTGGTTGAGCTAGATTTGTTAGCCTTTCCTTATATGTTCTGTAAATGCTATATGCATTTCTGTATCTGCAGTGCATGGTGTGGTGTTTTAAGTGCGAAATAGGACTCCAGGAGACCAGGGTTCAAATCTCCACTCAGCCATGGAAACCTACTGGATGACCTTGAGCAAGTCACACTCAGACTAAGAGGAAGACAACGTTAAACCTCCTCTGTATAAATCTTGCCAAGAAAACCTTATGAGAGAGTTACCATAAATCAGAGTTGACTTGGAGGCACCTAACAATAAATAGCATATGAAGAGATGGGTAAGGAGGAGAGAGATAAGATATATGCATGTAATAAATGCTGCAAGAATGACTGCATGCTTGCAGTAGCCTTGCCTATTTTGAGGTATGATCCCACTCACTGCTGATATGCTACTGTCCAGTATCACTTCAGCTACTGAGATGAAATAGTTCCCCCACACAACTCTGTTGTATAGCAAGGTTACCTTTAATAACCTGTCTCATTATTAAGAGTATAATAAATTTCAGAAAGGCAGCTTGGGCATGTTATTCACTGTGCAATACTACTGTGGTAAGATCTGATTAAGCCCAGACTTGGCATCTGTTTGTAAAATGTCTTGTACATACAGTTCTTCAAATGAAGGAGCAGACTGAACCTGCACCCTGCATAGCAATGCCAACTTTCACTGACTCTGTGTCTGCTCCTTTAATTACTGGCAGTACGAGACACAGCCCTTGAGCAAACGACATTTTCCCACCGCTTATCTGTACATCAGGAAAAACTGCCTCTGTGAAATACTTATGTGGCCAGCTGCTGTTAATTCATAACAGTAAGGCTAGTATAAGCAAGCACTCCATGTAGCAACCCTTGCCACATGAATTCACATGCAGAATTACATTACTTTTTAAAAGTCACACACAGAACTTAGAAAAGCATGCATGGCGGATTTTGGAAACTGTAGCTCCCAAAAGTGGGTTTCCTGGCCTCTGTTCATATACTGTACTTTGACTAGCACACTGGAATATTCTACAATTCAACAACAAGAAACACAAAATCCAGCTAACAGTTCAGGTACTAATTATAAATTAATTCAGATTTTTTTTCAGAGTTGACCAATTTGTATCATGATTTGCCATAGAATTTCTACATAGTTGTAGATCTCCTATCATAGCTCTCTAGATTTATTTATATTGCAACTCCAGTTATAACTCATGATTGGCTAGGCTGATACTGAGGGTGTGCAGTCCCTCAGCATCTCAAGGGCCACACATTCTACACCCTTGAATTAGAAACTTATCTAGAACAGCAGTTGTGAAGTGGCAAATCCAGACAGGCTTAGAAAATACACTTTGCCTTAGTTTGCCTCCAGCACTATTTTCCATTTGCCAAAAGAAGAGTTAATAATTCATTGCTGATCCTCTAGCTTTCAATTAATACTTGTTCAAGTTGCAGTTCTGATCTTCTTACGCAGCATTATCCATCATGCCTTATCAGAAAATTCTGGTTTAAATCAGTGAACAATACAACAGTCTGTGATATTTATTGTTGTATATTACATATGACTAGGAAGATATTACACTTAAATGTTTTGTTTTCCAGTTAAAAGTGATAACCCTATTGTTGTGATTGCTGAGTTGTTTTTTCCATTCTAAGCTTTGTTTTAATTTTTTTTCAGCCTCTTCTCCAAAATGAGTATTTATGTAATAGCAACATGCCTAGGATAGTGTTTGGTTTAGTATTGCCTGTGCAAGGTACTTCACAGAAATGCTAGATCAGAGCTGAGGAACAGGTGACCCTCCAGATGTTGCTGAATTAGAATTTCCATCAGCCTGGCCAGTGTGAGGATCATGAAGTGATAGTTCACTGACATTCACAGTTTCTTCAGATCTGTGCTAGTTGTCAAATCAAGTTTAGGACTTCTACCTGTCTTCTTTGTCCTGACTCATAAACTAGTACAGAATTCAAGGAACAAGTGGAAAAGTTTCTAGCTTTTGTTTTATTGGCATAATCATTACTGTCAAAGTGGGTAACTTCCAGGGGTTGAAGTCTTTACTGACACCATCTGAACCTCCTGGGAAGCCGCATCTCCTATCCCTACTGCTGTTGTAGCAGCAGAAAATATACACATTTTTTTTTTCTTTTCCAACAGGGCTGTCAAAATGTAGCCCTTGGACTGTTTTAGGTTCCCAAGGATCCCCTCCCCATTTGATTTTATATTTTTGCTCAAAAATGTCCTCTGTCATTTAGAGGGTATAGAGGGCAATGTTGTCATTCCATGCTCAGCCATTTTAGGCCCTGAAAATATTTTTTTTTTTTAAAAAAGGAAGTTAAACGGAAATGGCTTTGAAGTCTGGTGAAGTGTGTGCTTGACCTCCGGACCACAGGTTTTTACCCTATCCTTGGGCAAGTCACACTGTCTCAGCCTACGAAAAAGGCAATAGCAAACCTCCCCTGACTAAATCTTGCCAGGAAAACCCTAGGACAGAATTGTGGGAAATCTGGCTGACTTGAAGGCATGTAACAGGAGATTTTAAAACAAGGTGTGCACTCCCCACATTAACTGTTTTCAAGTAGAACCATGTTTCTGAGAATGAATTTCCACTTGTAAATAAGGCACATGGGAAGTGTATGCCATTTTTAAAAGGAAAAGTGAGGGATTTTGCCACTCTGGTGCCAAATTCAATAGCAGAGTCCCAAAAATCAGCTGCAAAAATGTCCAGGGCAGGGCACATGCAGCCTCTGGGCTGTGTATTGTTCACATCTGTATGTTTGGTCCAGAGTATGGAACTTCTCAGCCTATCAGCTGCTGTCCACATGCCTGCATTTCCCAGGGACAATAGGTGATGTTTGTCTACCCATATTTGAGCTGACGGATTCAAACATTTCCGGAACCAGACACAAAATAGTAACCACATGTTTCAGGCCGCAGAATATCTATTCATGTCCTGTTCCTGCAGGCAGCCAAAGCTTACAGCTGTCTAATTAAAGCCTGTTATCAGTAGTCAGCAAGCAACATTTGTCTTAGTTTGCTAGCAAACTACAGGTCATCGTTCTGCAGTCCAAGTTCATAGTAAATCCAGAGAAACAGTCTAGTGGCAAGGTCCATAGACAAGGCAAAGGTCAAGGGTTCTAGGAGCACGAGCAAGGAATCCGAATGTTGAGCTGGGCTGCTTCCACCTATAGGAAAGGTTGGCTCCAACAGTTTCCTCCCATTCTAGTTTCTCGTTATATAGGCTCAGAGTCTTCCACAGCTGTTGGTCTAATTAATGAGTCCTTATTATATTAATGCTCTGAGACTCCTGGACTCTCCCTTTTCTACCTACACTGGCTGCCACAAGTATTGTCCCTCTCATGCCTCTGCATTGTGGCTGTTGGGATGGGTCTTGTCTGGGTTCTGGGACAAGGGCATGACAATTCACAAGCAACCAGCTTTACCACTATCATCATTTGTTATTAATGATATCTAGGGTTTTGGCTTTCAGTATTACTTTTTCATACTCAGATCCTTCTTGAAAGTAGCATCCTTGGTTGATATGACCCCAGTGAGCCTGAACTTGTTTAATGGTTCTTTACTCAAAAGAGCTGCATAAACAAAGGTGGAGGCTTACATGGTTCTGGATTAATAAGCTATGATTGAACTGTCCCATTTGACATATCTCCATAATTAGGAGAATATTGGAATGCTGCTAAAGCATGGGTGGGCATGGGGCCACATGTGACTCCCCAAAAGTCAGCACCTCCAGACATCTAACCAAAAAAAAAAAAAGTGTCAATTTCCAATTTCAGAAAGTCTCTAAGAGCAGCAACTTGTTAGAGGTAGCAACCTTAGCATGCCTATACTCAGTAGCTTCTAGTTCGCATGTATCTCTGAAAGTTTGGGCATAGCATACATTCATGTTCTTTGCTGTTTGGTCTTAGCCACACCATCTCTCTTCTTACTTCAGTTAGCCTGAGTTTTCTGTGCTCTTCATTTTGCACTATACAGTTCTCTCTCCTCAATGTTTGAATATCACATATTGCAAAGCCTCTCACCACAGCATGTTATAAAACCTTTAGTATTTATAACTAAACCTACTTGGTATGTTTTTACAAAGTATAACCTCACTTTATTTCTTTGCTAGACCCTGAGCATGGGATGCTAGTGATGTGGAGCTGATTGTTGCTCGCCTGTTGCTTGTGAATACTAACTTTTCTGTTTACAAGATACAATCTACCTTTCAATGGATAGCAGATCCCCTCTGTACTGTTCAAGGTTTTTCTTTTTTCAATTATGTCAGTCTGTAAGGCCACTATTGGGTCCCAAGGAAAGAAAATCTGCCTCCAGATAGATTCTGTTTAGCCCAACTCTGTGCTAAAACTAAATCATGATTCATGAAAGAACTGTCGACATGTAAAAGGTTGTACCATGTGTCTGTTTATCTGATGTTCTTAAAAATGCTAGAGATGATGGAAAGGTAGAATGCAAAGATGACTGCACAGCTAGCCTTGATCCACTTCGTTGCTGAGTGTCTTTGTTGCATAGAAGAACACTCATTCCTCATTCTGATGTTGTTCTGAAATCTCACATGCAGAGAGAGATTGGTGAGGTCTAAACCATACCTGCCCTGTCCACTCACAATGTGTTCTGTGGCCACAACAAACTTAAGTGCAGCAAAGCTTGGAGGTATGTCTTTGTGAACAGGGGTGGCAGGGCCCTTAAAACGTCTGCTCAAGGGGATGCAGGTATGTGGGAAGATGCTGGTGATGTCCTCTGAGATGCTCTCTTTGCAGGATGAATGCCATGTGGGCTTGTTGTAGTCAAAAGGTTGGGTCAGCACATCTTTCACTACTCGTACTGGCAAGCAGAAAACTTCCTGAACTCCATCAAGGAATCCCAGAAAGAGGGCAATAGCTATTTGTTTCATGACTGGTCGCAATAAAGTCTGGTAAGCTTCACCGTTCTCTTGAAGAAAAGGATGTGTGGAGTGGTGGAGCTCATGCCACACAGGAGAGATATTTGGTAAAGTTCCTTGTTTCAGGAGTGAAAGGAGCAACTTGAGAACCCATTTGGCAGCATAATATTGCAAGGCAGTAGCCAAATTAAAACCAAAATTTGTTACAGGTGCCCAGGAATGCCGTAGGATTTGGACCGCCGGAGCTAGCACTTCTCTTTTGAGCTTCCTAACAAGAATTAACTGCAAAACGATTGACATCTTTAGGCTGAAGCGGCACAGAAAGACAATCCCAGTCATATGAACAGTGACTAAACAGAAAACTACAGTGCCTGTGATGGATAAGAGATGCAGCAGTGGCTTGTAGACTTTGATAAAAACAGAAGATATCAAGAAGTACAGTACCAGAAGCTGGGCTAGGGGCAGCCTCAGAGCCTGTTCAGCTCTGTGCGCTATAATATGGTTCCCAATCAGCTGGTAAACTGCAGGCTGTTTGCTGCCCAGCATTTTGTTGACATAGGTCGCTTAGACATAAGGCCACATAACACATATGTCTTTCTTTCTCTTCCTTTCATGCCCCAAGACCTGTTTGGGGACTATCCTTATGTGACTGGGAGATGTCATAACAATAGATTGCATCAGAAAGAGAGATAAATATGGTCATCCCGAGGTAAGAGATGAGGTCCAGGCTTTGTGGGGCATCAGAAACACCCAACCACTAAAAGTCATGATTCAGATCCAATGCCCCTCTCCGTTTCCATAGAGGAAGAAAGTACAGAGGATGGGATGCTGGAAGTGAAAGAATGGATTGACGGTAAAGAGAAGGATGCTACATAATTGTTAAAGTCACAAGCTATCAATACTTAACTTTGAGTGATTCTATGTCAGTTAAACATGAACGTGACATTGTTCATTTGTGCAAATATTGTACACTAGCAGAAATACCCAGTTTCAGAAGGGTTACATCCTTTTATTCCCTCCCTGCCACAGTATACTCTTTCCTCTTTCCGTTCTCCTTCTCTTCCTTAATGTTCTTTTTGTTCCTCCACCCCTGTACTAATTCAGCCTTTTCTTCTGCTCATTCCACCCCCATTGCCCCTTGCCATCCAGAAGGACTTCATTGTTCTTTCTTTTTTCTCTTAACTGTTCAAGAATTAAGAATTTGAGGGTCCTTTAGAGTGTGTAGAACAAGGATGTACCTAAAGGTCCACTAGAGAAATGAACATTCTAGATTTTCCGTACAGTCATCCCTCCACATTCGCTAGGGTTAGGGGCACAGGACCCCTATGAATGTGGAAAAACTGCAAATAATTCTAGGCCCTCCCAAACCATATTTAACACACTTGGGCCCTTTTCGCACACAGTTTCTGTTGCAAGAGGGCCCCTTGAGCGTTGCATGAATGGGAGCGTTGGTCCGTACAATGCACTCCCATTCACACAACGCTCACGAGCTGGACGCAGAACGAACGCGTACCTTTTTATTTTCAGCTCTAAGCCGAAAATGGTGCGCAGTCGCGCAATGCTCCCAGGGCCCGCACGCACTTACCTGCTGTGCGGTGTGTCGGGTGAGCCGGACCAGTCGCGCTTCCTCCCCCAGTGCAGCCTACAGCTCCCAGGCTGCGCTGCGGAAGGGGTGGGGCGCTAGCGCGATGGTCGCGCAACCAGGAAGTGAGCTGCGGGAGAGTGGAGGAGCGATGCGAGTGCCTCGCACAAGAGGCTGCTTGCGCGAACGGCACCCCTCCATCTCCGTGAGCAGGTAACATGCGGAAAAGGCCAAAAAAGTATGATCACCATATTCAACCCACCGTGGGTTGCTTTGAGGCATTAGGGTTCTTTCCCAAGGCAGAAGTGGGTGGCTGGTGGGGGCTTACTGCTGCCTCCACTGCTGCCCCACACCATTTTTAACAGGGACTTACAAGCCCCAATTCACAGTTTCTCAGTCTCACGAGGCTTGCAGTCTCTATTAAATATGGCATTGGGAGGCAGCAGAGGTGACAGCAAATAATCCATCGATAATCAAATCCGCAAAAGTGAAACCTGCAAATGTGGAAGGCTGACTGTAGTTTTGTTTTTAGGGAGGGTTAAGGAAATCTGCCACCTACTGAAGAAAAATAACATTGCAGGCTATGGACAGATTTTAATTACAGTTCTCCCTCCACATTCACTGGTTTGACCTTTGCAAATTTGAGTATTTGTGAGGTGCCTGTTTGCCTCTCTTCCCATTCTTTGGCCTTTTGGCCAGGGACACTGCCTTTCTTCTCTGCACCCCAGCAAAAAGCAAGCGAATGGGAGAGGGACAGTTTCATATGCATGCAAGCCTCTCCCCCTCCATTCTCCTGCCTCTCGCCTGCGTGGGCAGGAAGAAGGCAGTGTGCGTGAGTGATAGGCAGGCAAACAGAGAAGGGGAAGGAAATGTTTTCCCTTCCACTGGCTTGCCTCTGTCCTGCGCAGGGAGGAAGAAGGCAGTGTGCGTGCATGAGTGATGGGCAGGTGAATAGAGCAGGGGAGCAGTGCTTTCTCTTCCACTGGCTTGCCTCTCACCCACGCAGGCAGAAAAAAGGTAGGACATTCAGCTGACAGGCAGGAGAATGGCGAGGGGAGTCCCCAGAAGGAATGGGAGGGGAAGCACTCACTTGGGTGATGGAGGGAGTTATTCATGATTTTTTTATTTTCGTGAGGGGTCTGTGCCCTGTACCTGCACAAAAGCCGAGAGAGGGCCTACTGTAAATGAAAATAGAATCAAAAGGGTTTCAAATACTTTTCACAGTCTTGGAGCTACACCAGACAAAAAAGACCACTCTGTTTTGGATTATAGAGAAAACACAGCCCATATACCTGTTGCTCATAAGAACTGACACTGCTGACTGCAGAGGCACTCTTTGTATCTCTGCACATCAGATGCTGCAGACAAACACCAAGAAAAGGCTGCTTCCCTTGTCCTCTTCTTGTAAGCATTCCAGGGACATGTACCTCACTGCTAGTGGGAGAAGAGAGAAAGGAATCCCACCCTGAACACTCCAACTTGTTGGATTCAAGAAACTAAGGAGGGTTGCTAATACTTGAATGGGGGATCAGCGGGTAATGCCAAGAACCTCCTGGTAGGGCTAGGAAAGAATCTTGTCTGAAACTCTACTAATACTAAGAACTGACAATATTGGGTGAGATAGACCAATGGTACGACTCAGTACAGGGCAGCTCCACAAAATTTTAGTCTCAGATATTCAAAGTCTGGGAGCAGCAAAAAGATTTGATTTGGGCAATATTTCCTTTTCCACTCCACCCTTTCTACTGTGAGTAGACTCACAAGGATATACAGGGGTGTGGCTCATGTCTAACTAACTCCTCCCCCAAAAAAGTAAACCCTAGCCTGACTTAAGTACTCTAGTAACAAAAAGAGAGAAAATGCAAGAGGCAAAAAACTGTCCCAAAGCAAAAGACACCTTGCTTTTTTTTATAGGCAAGTCTCTCTCCTCCAGGCGTACTGCAAAACAAGAGACTGAATTCCTGGATTATTCTGAAAAAAACAGAGAAGTGTTGAAACTATACTAGTTGCTTGAAGTGACTAGTGGAAGCTTAAGCGTAAAAGACAACTTTGGCCATTTCCACACTGGGCTGTTATAGCGCGATGATTCCACTTTCAACCTCCTCTGGAATCCTGGGGTTTGCAGTTTCGGGAGGGACCCGCCGGCCCCTCCCGTAACTGCAAACCCCAGGATTCCAGAAGAGGTTGAAAGTGGAATCATCGCGCTATAACAGCCCAGTGCGGAAACGGCCTTATTTTCTTAGAGGGCCTTCCCGAAACTGCAAACCCCAGGATTCCAGAGGAGGTTGAAAGTGGAATCATCGCGCTATAACAGCCCAGTGCGGAAATGGCCTTTAAAAGGTGATGGATACGACTCAAACGTTGCAGGGAGGCGGCGGCCCTGAAGATACAATCCCACGTCCAACCTGGAAGTAAGTAGTAAGGGGGATAAGGACAGAAAGAGAACGCTAATAAGATGCGTAGACTCAAAGCTCGCATATTCACAGAGTGAAAAATTTTCAACCAGTTAATAGCATCATTTATTTTTCTTGCCTTATGGCTGAAGTCGAAATGTCGTCTCACTGAAAAGATCCTCCTTTAAGCAAATATCTGTGATTTTCACATCCACGACTCAAATAAATAAATTATCGGATGTTTTAACTTTTAAAAAAGGCATTGCTATCAAGTTTCAACAACACGAACACATTTACCCCGGTGTTCCACAGGTTTTACCCTCAAAATACTGCCCCGTTTGAAATTGCGCCTTCTAAGGAAAATGGACCTTCACAGCATCCGTAACTTAAAAAAAACAAACCTGGCGTTACCGTTGTCTTCATGTTATCGCGAGGTGTCATCCGCCGTTACACACGCGCGTCTCCAAGGTCGAATGACCTTAAAGGCGCATGTGCAAAACCCTTTCCCGGATACATCTACGTAAGAACGGCACATCCTGCGGCAAGGAGATAAATAGCGCGTGCGCGGCCTCTTACTTCCCTTCTGCGTCGGCTCGGAGACAAAATGGTAGGTGTTGGGTAGAGGGGGTAGAATTTGTAATCCATTGCCATCGGCTTTGTCCTTAAGTTTTTTTTTTACCTGAATCCCGGTTTTCCCGCTTTGGGATTTTCGCTTTGGTTGCCGTGATAACCATTTTGAGGCTTACTCTGAAATAGTCGATGGCGGAGGCCTGAGGCTACTCCCGTTCCGGTCTATTGAATGTGGAGTCGGCCTGCTGAGAGGCAGCAATTCCTTTGTCCCCCTACTTGAGGCACACGAAGGGGAGCATTGAGCAAAGGATGGCAATAGTGGGAAAGCCCAGCGATGGCATCCTAAGGCTTTGAAAAATAGAATGTTTTTTTTGAAGGGACAGGAATGTGGGTTCTTTTTGCTAGGTCAGGCCCGCTGTCCAGGGTCGCTGGTAGTGAATCTAGAAGAGCTGTTTCTGATCTCTACGATTATTATTAACTGGGAGAGATATTTCTTGGTTAGAACTCCTAATTATGAAAAGTAACTCTTGTCTCATTAGGCCATGACCCTTAAACCTGATTGGGATCCTGGTTTTATATTTTGCTTTCCCCAGAAGCAACCTCTTGTGTTTGTATAGAAACTCCTTAAATATCAGGTAAGAGTAGACAAGTGTTAATTTTGAATGAGAAGCTGTTTTATTTTCTTACTGAGGGGTGGGGGAGAACCTTGATTTTACTTCAGCTGCAACCAGCACTTGCATGTATGGTTTGCAGCTAGAATTCTTGTCTGAAAGGCTATTAGTACTGTGGTTATAGGAATAAAGGATCAGGGGAATAGCATTTACATTGGGATAAATACAAATCAACTAGCTTAGTCTTTTAGAAATAAATACCGGGTAGAGTTGGTATGTTGGATGACAGGCTTCATTGCTCCAGGCTGCAGCCCCCACACCAAGCCATGCTAGCTAGGGCTGATGAGGATTGTATTCCAACATCTGGAGGGCATCAGTTTGGAGAAAGGCTTGTTAAAAGTATGGTCTTGAATGTATAAGAGTTCTTGCCTAGGGCTTTGTAATGACCAAGGTACATTTTTTTTCCTCCCCAGTCCCACCGCAAGTTCTCTGCTCCCAGGCATGGGTCGTTGGGCTTTCTGCCCCGGAAGCGTAGCCGCCGCCATCGAGGCAAAGTGAAGAGCTTTCCTAAAGATGACCCCAGCAAGCCCATCCACCTCACTGCCTTTCTTGGATACAAGGCTGGCATGACCCACATTGTCCGTGAAGTTGATAGGCCTGGATCTAGTATGTATGCCTTCCTTCCTTATGAAGAAAAGTTGTTGGGAGGGAGAAAGGGAGGTGTTGGCTGTGCTGGCTTAAGAGTTTATGGAAGTTGTAAGCCAAAAAAGTAATTTTGCCAAATGCTGCAATTGGAGGGGGAGGTAATTAATGCCCGGTGTTTATATATTACTTAGGATATTTTATGTTTTAATTCATGCTTGTTGCTGTGTAAAATTATTGGTAGTGGTGTTCCCGTATTTTGGGTGAAGGCCCACTTCATCCATAACTGGGTTGATATTTACTCCAGAACTTTATTGGCTCTTATTATTAACACTGTACTATGCCAGTTCCTATGAAATAGAGCAAAAGAGCAGATTCTTTGTTTTAAAAAAGCCTACAATAGGTCATGGATATCTGTTCATATTTTCCACTTAATTGGTGCCTTGAATTTTCAAAATAGTGCTTATGTGGTCTTAGATTAAAGGGTTTAATGATTGCCATGATTGAAGAATTAGATTGCTGTACAGAAAAATTGCAGGTTCTTTGCTGTGTTCCTAGTGTTAACATATGTCATACCTGTTTCACAGAGGTGAACAAGAAAGAAGTTGTAGAGGCGGTCACTGTGGTGGAGACTCCTCCCATGGTCATAGTGGGGATTGTGGGTTACGTGGAAACTCCTCGTGGCCTTCGTACCTTCAGGACTGTATTTGCTGAGCACATCAGCGATGAGTGCAAGCGTCGTTTCTACAAGAACTGGTATGATGGCCCGAGTGCTTTTTTATTTTTTTTTTATTTTTTTTGCAAGGAGAGATTAATGGTTATCACTTGAGTTCATTGAGAGTAGGGGCACTCATTTAACTGGAAAGCTGAAAGCTATATTGATGAACTTGCATATGTTTAGGTGTGTGAGTACAGCTACACACTTAGTTATATTAACACTACACATGATGATTTACTCGACGGGCGGACATAAAGAAATCGCCATTGGCGCTTGTTGCTGATTGTCGAGTACTGAGTGTAGTTTGCATACTGTACAGTAATAAAAGTGTTGCTATCTGTTCAGCTTCTGTTGGGTTTCTTGAGGTAGTCATAACCTGAGTATAGGGAACAACTTCTCTCACATATATGGTAGAAAGTGCCAAGTGGTCTGTTTGGGGAATTCTTTCCAGTTATTCTCCTGGCTTTTCTACCTGCTGTTAGTAGCTCATAAAAGTTGCCCATGTTAATATAGTTAGTTTAGCTTATGGTAAGAAGGTAGCATTAATACTGTCATGTTGTAAGACAGTATTGTGTAACCTTAAATGAAAAGTAGAGAAGGTGTTCTGAAATGATATAATGCAGTTTCTTAATGAAAGTACTTAACTATGCTTGTTATTAATATCTGTTGGATGAATTCGTGGCAGCTCCGCTCAACTCTGGCAGTTTTGCCTTTGTTTGATGAGCTCCCGGCTCCGCTTGCTGGTGGAAAAGGCTGCTTTGAAGCCGGCAATGAGCCAAAACAGCCACTGTGGCAGCTTCTTCCACTCAACCACCTTTCTAGGTGGGCTGATGAAGGGTTGTGCCAATTCCACTGTCTGCTCCTCCTTGAAGGCATAAGTCCAAGAAGAAGGCCTTTACTAAATATTGCAAGAAGTGGCAGGATGAAGATGGCAAGAAGCAGCTGGAGAAGGATTTCAACAGCATGAAGAAGTACTGCCAGGTTATCAGGGTCATAGCTCACACTCAGGTGAGTCTTTACCTCTTCTGTGCAGCACATACAGATCTTTAAATGCTTGGAAGATTAAAAACAAAAAGTAGCTACATTGTCCACAAATCAAATCAAAATTCAGAGTCTTGTAATATTTTTAGTAAGATTAATAAAATATCACAAATATGACAGACAGTTGGATGTCACTAGCTAAGGCTCTCCTGATAGTAACCAGAAACCATTGTGCTGCCTGATAATTTGCTCTGCAGCCTGTTTTGGCTCCATACTTATCACCAACTCTTGAAGGGGAATTCCACATAAATTTCTCTTCTGGCACTGTTCTTCCTACAGATAAATGTGTCACTCAGCTGTTCATATTTTTAAACACATTCCAGACAGGTCTACTTCCCAATTTTACAAACAGTTGTCTGGCTTTTCTCTTAGATTAGGCCTTGATTGTAACTGGGATGTTAATATAACATTGTGTAGATGTCATTGTTTCATAAGACGTTGCTTTGCAAATCCTATCAGCCCTTTTCAGCAGAGTCCTGTTTAAGAAGCAGTTGTCTAGCTTCTGAATTGGCTGTGTTCTTAAACACTGGAAAAATCTGGTAATACAGTACCAGACAAGTGACTTGAGCAGTCACTACTGTATGGAATAGTATTTAAATATGCCACTTCTGTTAACTCCTTTGCTGCCCGACTTCTAACCTAGTACTGCCCAAGGCTTGTCAAATGTAGTTGCTTGATGTTGAATAAGATCTAAACATAATTGCATTTAAATGGAATATTCACTTGGATTTCTGAGAAGTGTATGCCATTTGGTGAATAATTTATGAAACTTGCTCCTCCATATAATTTACTTGGGAAGTGTTGCCATTGTAAGACGTTTAAGGAGTTGATGAAGATCTTAGAAAAGAAGTGTGAATAGTATCATTGGTATAATCCTTAGAAACATGCTGCATTAGAGGATTTCAGACGTGTCAGATAGCATGACAAAATTCAAGTCACACATTAAAATTGCAAAGTTTTTAAAAGTAGTGTATAAAATGTTGAGCTGCCCTTCTCCTTGGGTTGAATGAGCTGGAAACGCCCATCAGATGCTGGGGGTGGGGGCCTCAAAGGCAAATTTAGTTAGACTTTTCTGTTTCTCTGATCTTCCAGATGCGCATGCTTCCACTCCGTCAAAAGAAATCTCACCTGATGGAAATCCAGGTGAATGGTGGCACTGTGGCAGAGAAGGTGGATTGGGCTCGGGCAAAGTTGGAACAGCAAGTGCCTGTGTCAACTGTCTTTGGCCAGGATGAAATGATTGATGTCATTGGTGTCACCAAGGGCAAGGGATACAAAGGTAACTTAACCCACAAGCAATAATATGCTGAAACTGACATTATTAAAAGCACCCATACATTCCTGTCTAGGCTTTTTGGTATTGGGGATGGTGTGTTTTGTCTAATAGGCAAAAGCTGTTCAGTGATGAGATCATGGAATATGCACTGGTCACAGTGCCTGATAGCCATGAGGAGTTATTCCATGCTGCCTTCCTTCTGAGACCAGCTTTACAGCAAAGGGGTGGAGTGGTTAATTTAGTGTGTGACTATACTTATCTATTAGCACAATAATCTTGGGTTGAATGCAAAGTAGTAGTGGTAGTCTTCTGCTGTGTAGCTTGGTAACTTTCCTCTTTGCACACTGTCTTCATGTGGAGAAGGAGGAGATAACTTGGTTGCCAACATTTATTGCAGAGGCACAAGGCCTTTCAGCAGTTTTTCCACAAAATACAGTGTCAATTAATTGGGAGTGCTGAGTACTTACATATTGTGTCTTCTCTTATTCTTAGGTGTTACCAGCCGATGGCATACCAAAAAACTGCCCCGCAAGACTCATAGGGGTCTGCGCAAAGTGGCCTGCATTGGTGCCTGGCATCCTGCCCGTGTGGCCTTCTCTGTAGCTCGAGCTGGTCAGAAGGGGTACCATCATCGAACAGAAATCAATAAGAAGGTGAGGGGGGAGTGCTTCGCAGTTTGCATTCTTGAGCTGGAACAGGAAATGGATGTTCTGGGTCTTGATAAAAGTTACTGTACAGGGTCTACTGGATGTGGGGCTGTTAAGAAATACTAGTTGTAGTAGGCCATATTTCAGAGAAGGGCAATGCTGAACCAGCTGTTAAGTAGTCCTTACCTACGAAAATCTTGTAAAATTCATGGTAGTACCATAAGTAGACAGCTTAAAGACACACACATACATACAGATGTACACACACAGACAGTAAAAATGATGTATTTGTCTCCAGTTTGAGCCTACAAGTGTTGGCATTTTTGTACCAGCTTAGTCTGCAGGGCTGTTGGCTTCACATGACACTTGCCCTACTGCAGTCACAAGAATTTATATGTAGTACCTCCATGCAGATCATCTGATCTGACAAGGAAATCTAGCTGGCAAAAACAAAGCATACCAGATGTTGGTATCTTGCACACATGTAGTAACCAGTTAACATGAAATTTTAATGGCAGTTGCTAGTGAAAGTAACTCCTTAGCTATAAAAACTATTCCTAAAATTGGATGTTGATCAGTTGTCTAAAGATGGTCCCATGACTTTCTGGCCATTTTAAATTTGTGCCCACCTCCTGTCTCTTCAGGATCCTCTGGCTTATTCAGGACCTTTGAGAGCAAAGCATTGTTAGGGAGTCTTCCCCTTTAAGGTTGAAAGAATGGGATTTTGTAGTACATCGGAGGCAGTTTATTTAACAGTGTACAAGGCAGAATGTCTGTTCAGACAGCAGTCTGGCTGTGAAGCAAACACACTTTTTAATGATTTATAACAATTTGAAAGTCTACCCAGCAAGAACATACAGCTAATCATAGATGTTACATATACTAGTCACCCATTAAGCATTTTTCCACATCAGAATGGTTCTCTGTCACTGCAGCTGGTCAGGAATGTCTTCTGCTGCTGATATGAGCTTCATGTATTGTACTACAGTGGAAATGTATCTCAAGGGTAGGGGTCAGTTTTTTGATGACTGAATGAGACAAATGTTCATTTTTTGTTCTTCCCTTCCCATTTCTTAATCACTTAGATCTACAAAATTGGCCATGGATATCAAATCAAAGATGGGAAGCTAATTAAAAACAATGCTTCAACAGAGTATGATCAGTCTGACAAGAGCATCAACCCTTTGGTGAGTCAAAATTAAAGGTTGTACCATGGGAAAAATATTTAGAATGGGACACTGTTATCTTTCAAAGGATGAATAGCTGTCACTTTCTGGAGGTGCAAGATAATCTTCCAGTACTTGTAACAATTGTGAAACATTTCATTCCACTTTGGCATAAATAAATTTCCCCCTCTGTGCCTTCTTTATCCATCTTTATCTGGTAATTGCCATGAATTCCTTCTTTTTGCAATGGACATGATAACATTTGGCCTTGAGCTTTCTGCAGATTTAAGTAGTGGAGACAGCATGTTATATATTGCCTTGCATACTGATTTGTTTTCTTGTCATACAGGGTGGGTTTGTCCATTATGGTGAAGTGACCAATGACTTTATCATGTTGAAAGGCTGTGTTGTTGGGACCAAGAAGAGAGTTCTCACTCTGCGCAAGGTGGGTTTGCAGTGGGTACTAGGCATAAGATGAGTTGTAGTTGTCTTCCTAGATACTCAAACTACCCAAATTTTAAACCAAAACTGGACAATGCAGTCAGCTGTTCAGAGAAGCACAGTAATTTTGATATGGTCGGATTTCCCATAAAGTGTGAGAGTGGGCTACCTTTGCTAATTACTTGTGTTGCAGTTCCATTTTTCATGGAATATGTAGAGGCCAGGTTTGCCAGTAAGCAACAATAAGATGCAGAAGAATGTAGTCTGATCTCTTGTACATAGTAAGTTACACCTAGAAATTCAAATTACACATATGTAGAATATTTGGATGCAGGGTTTCAGTCTAGGGTATGGCATTGTGCACTACTTGCTGTACAAATAATCCCTTGTAACTTGAGAGAGAAGACATAGGATTTATAGTATTATGGCTAGGAAGTTTGAGTGGCTCACTGTCAGTTTTTATGTGTCCATCTCCATATATCCTTAATAGTTGAAGGATATGATGGTGTCAGAAAACTTCATTCTAATTCTTTTTTTTCTTCTCCTTAGTCATTGCTTGTGCAGACCAAGCGTCGGGCCTTGGAGAAGATTGCCCTGAAGTTTATTGACACCACTTCCAAATTTGGTCATGGTCGCTTCCAGACAGCAGAAGAGAAGAAGGCTTTCATGGTAAGAATAATTTCTTTCTCTAGTGTGCATTGGTCCTTTGTGAAGCTGAACTACTTAAAACATGTACTGGTTTCACAGCATGTGAAAGAAACAGATTAACTGCCCAGAAAGGGGGTCAGTTCTGTGGCATTTGCCACTTTGGAAACAGGGACTAAGGGAACAGTCCTGTGCCTGAAAGCTTGTACATTCTTCTGTGATTTAGTTTTCAGAAGAACTAATTTTTTTCAGGATTAGTAGTTCAGTGGAGAGAAGCAGTACCATTTCCTAACCTGACATCTTACCTTTCTATGAACATTACCCATGTTTCATAAAGCTTAAGTAATGTTGAGAGCTAGAAATACATGTAATGTGAGAGTAGATAAATTGAGATCTCACAGTGCATGTGTAAATAGATTAAATAATATTGAAGAATGAGGAGTTCTTAATGTAGTTTCACTTTCAGGCTTAATTAGACTGGGACATTCAGACTGATTTGGTGGGACATGTACCTTTGAAAGCCTTAGTGAGCTGTTAAGTAGGAAGTTTTTCTCGTTTGGTTCCTAAAGGAGGTTTCTTGTATTCTGTGAAATTCTGGAGATCCACTGTGTGTTAGTCTTGTTCTGTAAACCTCACTGGTCAGTACAGTAGTATTAAACATGTAATAACACAGGAGTTATGCTGGGTGACATCTAATGCTAACTGGCTGCATGGTTCAGCAACCAGTAGATCTCTAGCTGTAGTTCATAGATGTAGCCAGTAGGCCACCAGTGAACTAAATGTTGCAAACAGTAGGTGGCAGTGGACTTCAACAATTGGCTTGTGATGTCATGCTGTACTGATATCCTTCATTTGAAAAAAACAAAACACTTTTGCTGGCTAGTATTAAGTGGTTTGGAATTCTTTTGTAAGTAGGTCTGCTGTATGAACTCGTGTATGTTTCATTTTCTTTGCAGGGACCACTCAAGAAAGACCGTATTGCCAAAGAGGAGACAGCTTAGTTTCTGGAATGCTGCACCTTTTTCCTCTAGTCTATAATAAAGCTACAAATATCAATATGATTTCCGTCTTTTGTTTTATGAATGATGAGTGTTGCAGTAATCAGTGTTTCATTGAAACTGTGATTAAGGCTCAAGCTATACAAAAAACAAATGGCAGTTCTGTGAGATTGGATGTGTGGCAAAACACAGTCTTTGGGTTGCAGCCTTGAAGACATATTGTCAGTGTTAGAGCCTGGGGAGAATACGGTAGATGGAACCATCTAAATTCTAAAGAAATAGCAGTTCATGAACAGTAGTCGTTTGGAGTTACCAGCCTGTACTTCATAGCTAACAGTTGGGTTTTCTAGAGCAGTAACAAAGTATGCTTTTTATAATGGGAAGGAAAATGATGCTACTTAGCTTTCCTCATTGCAATGCTCTGCTTTACAGCAGCCACAATATTCTGCCTGCCTAAACTGGTACTGTTGTTGCACATTAGTAACACCCAAGTTGGAGCAAGGCAGACTGTCCTGTACCATCCATTCCAAGGTGTTAATTATTGCTTTGGCTGTTACTGGAGGTGCAAAAGCCTGGAGTGTTCACTTCATACCAATTTTTAAAACATTGCTGAATCCTCCAGGATTTTTTGTTAGACTGTCCCACAAATGCTGTAGCAAGTTCTCAGAAGCTTTTATATTTGATTGTATTCCATTAAACCAAGAACTGAAGACTGGGCACTATTCAAATTCAGAAATATGCCTTCTCAAGTTTGAATGTTAGGATTCATGTCAGGTTTTTCCTGGCAGCCTTACTGCCTGCTGTTGTATTGATATTTATGATAAAAATCAGTATTCAAATGAGAGCATGCTGCTTCTGGTTTCTTCAGACCAAGGGTAATTGAGATTGCTGCAAGGATGTGTTAAATGAATTGGCAGAGACAGGGCACTATCTTAAAGTGACATACCTTTCATAATCATGCTACTTTTAGCTTGCAGCAGAGATTATAAATTTTGGCAAGAGATTGGTCTACATTACTAAGATGCTACATTTTGCACAGGCTGCAGCTTCTGAGGCAATCTTGCAAGTGGCTCCATAGGGATCACCTTGCAATCCAAGTTTGAAGTTAATAGTGTGTGAATCTGTAGGTGTGATGTTAATTGACATACTAGATAGAGTATTCCCAAGTCACAGAAGACATTCTTTAAGGAATGTGTAAATGTTCAGGATAGATTGTTGATCGGCATCCTGGATTTGAGAACTACTCCAAAAGGCTTTATCTTGGCTGGTTTGCCAGTCCTCATCTGGCACCGTACTATTCCCAGACATTGAACAAGGACCTGTGCACCTGATTTCAGCTGCTGCAGAGAAATATGCCTATTTAAGCCGTTGATGCATGGACTCAATGTGAGGGTTTTTAACAATCCTGTAAGGTAGGACAGGAGAGCCAGCATGATGTAGCGGTTTGAGCATTGCACTAAGATTCTGGAGACCAAGATTCAAATCCCCACTGAGCCATGGAAATCTACTTGGTAGCCTTGGGCAAGTTACATTCTCAACCTTGGAGGAAGGCAAGGGAAAACCTCTGCACAAATCTTTTCACAAAAACCCTGTGATAGGATCACCTTTGGGTTGTTCTAAGTTGCAAATGACGAAGGCACACAACCGTAACAGTAGGACTAACCCCAATTTCCAGGAGAGTTGCTTGTCAGAAAATTGCAATAAACCAAGCAACTTGAAAGCAAATGACTGTTAGCAGCTACAAGAGGCTCCCAAGTCCACATTGGCCAAAGAAATGTAATATGCCAATTCAAGGTAAAAAAAAAATTGCAAGCTTTTGAGGTCTGCTGATATTTTTGTTAGGTGTTACGAAAGAGAGTGAAAGGACTGAAAAAAACCTGACTTGATTATATGATCAGAGACAGATAAAATATGGTAAAAGATTGATTATGACATTCAGGTTAGGCTCAACCAAGATGTGACAGCTTCAGTCTGGGTTCCTTGGATTATTGGAACAATACAACAAAAAAATTGTTACCAGCCTCCCAGCTTTCTAAATTAAAACAGGTCAGTTGGAGATGTCTTTGTTAAACACAAAGCTTCCTTACTGGGGAAAGCATGTCGAGAGAATCCACCACTTGGCTTTTATATTAGCAAAACTAGAGAACTTGTGCAACCTAGCTCACAGGTAAGATGAAATGTGAACATATTCACTCTTTGCCATTCTGGGAGCAGAGATGGTTCGTACAGGTTACTGCACATATATGTAGGTAATTCTGAATACTTAACAGATTGTGTAAGAGTTCTGAAGGAAAATGTTAGCAGTCAGTTAAGGAGGGAGCTGAGCTATCTGAAGGAGAAATTCAACCGTTAGGAGAATATTGACATCCAGTCTCGGTAATTCATCTTATAACCCAAGACTCAATAAGATCAACCCAAAATATTTTGCATTGTGCAAAAGAATAAGATGTCAGCCCCATTCCATATACTGAAGCCACATGAACAGCCAGGACAGTCAAGTAGCATAAGTGGACAGCCAAGTAGCATAAGTGATGCTGGGTGAGTTGCATAGTACCTACCACTCTGTCCTTTAGCATCTTGCAGTTTCTCTCCAGCTGTGTTACAATGATTAATAAAAAGGCTTTTTCATATAGTGCATAATCAAAACTGGAATTTGCTACCACATGGTGATATATGTTGTGGCTGCCAATGAACTGTTGAACATTAACAGGAGGATGGGGTTCTGCTAGTAGTAATGGCTGCATGCTTAGCGGTACCATGCCTCTAATGTTGTTAGAGAATACAGTGATAGAAGGTTGTTACAGCTGTTTCCTGCTGGTGGACTTTCCATAGGCAACAGGTTGACTGTTGTATGAACAGGATGCTGGTTTAAATAGGTCTTTGGTTTGATCCAGTAGAACTCTTGTGACTTGAAGGCACACAACAGCCGACTCTGGGACTTAGCAGCAGTTGGCCAGTGGGCCAGATATGGACAAGCTGTAGACATCCAGATGTTAGACTGCAATTCTTGTGCATTGCTTGTGATGGCTAGGGCATTTCAACATCTGGAAGTTGCATTTCAACATCTGGAAGGCTGTGTCTCAGGACAGAACTGAGTGTAATTCCAGGCCTCGCTAAAAGGATTTTTGGTTCCAGACACGGACACGTGACTGCTGCAGCATAAGCTGTATTGGTGGCAAATGATGCAGCAGAACAGCATTCCAGCTTTTTTGCTGATAGTGTCCAGCACAGCCAATGGTAGACCTGGGGCACCAAATTCTACCCAAACTTATCCCCTAGCTGACAATCAAATTCCCCATTAGCTGGATACATGAAGAGCCCTTGGGCTGGGTGCATACCCCAAAGGCAAGGCAAATGGAAAATGGTTTCCCAAGGGTTATATAGTGCAGAAGCAAACGAAATAAAGTGCACAAGTGTGATCTATCTTCCCCATCATCACCAGTTTCTAGGAGAACTGCACAAGTCAGTTTAAAAGTAGAGAAAAATGCATTCCCTCAATTGGCTCTCTGCCTTTATTTCTTCTCCCAGCCTCAAGCTGCAAAGTGAATGTGAAAAGTTTCCAGCAAGCTTTTCGCTAGTCAAAGCAATGCAAAGCTTCTTGATGTTTTCTGAGGCTCTTTTAACCCTGAACAGTTTCAGCATTATGATCCTACTTCAATTATCGTGGTTTCATCCTATGGAATCCTGGGATTTGCAGTGTGTATGTGTGTGCGCATGTGCACGTGCACATGCATGCACACATGCCTTCAAGTCACCCTTTGATTTATGGCGACTCCATGAATTTCCTAGGGTTTTCTTAGGAAAGGAATACTCAGAAGTGGTCTTGCCAGTTCCTTCTTCTGAAACATAGCCTACAGCACCTCGTCTTTGTTGGAAGTCTTCCATTCAAGTACTAATCCTGCGTAGCTTCCAAGATCAGACAGAATCTGGTGCCTTTAGCATATTTCAGCAAGGTGAGTTATAGTTTGCTGTTGTTGTGTGCCTTTAAGTCATATCCAATTTATGGTGAACCTAAAGTGAATCTAACATGGATTTTTCCGGGGCCAAGAGTATGATATGCACCCAAGGTCACCCATCGGGATTCCATGGCTGAGTGGTGAATTGAATCCTGGTCTCCAAGGTGGTAGTCCAACACTCACATCACTAAACCACACTGGCTTTCTAGAGTTACAATTTAGGGAGGGACACTTAGGAAGAAGCATTTACTGTTCTAAGTCAAAGATCTCTAGACTATAGACCCAAAGACTCTGCAGGATGCAACTCTGGCAGTTAAAGTGGAAATGTAGTGCCATAATTGTGTTACCTGACAGGGCTGAAAGAGAGAGAGAGTGAGAGAGCATGTGTGTGCAAAATAAGCTGATCTGGGGAATATGCAGCAAAAGCATCCAGGCATTTTTCAGTTGGGGTCTCCAAGGGATTCTTGTTTCAGTGAAGCATGAGAAGGGAGTGCCTATGTTAGCTCAGGAATACTCATTCCCATCACAAATGCCTCTTGTTTTCCATGAAATAAGTACCAGTCCCCCTGACTTTTCCCTACTCTGCCACCTTCCACCTGCATTGGAAGGCTGTTGGCTATTGATGATGAGACCTGGAGCCAGCCCCAGGTTGGGAAAAATCTCCTTGGGTACAGCAAAAAGCTTGCAGTTGAGAATCAAATGGGACCAGTAGGTGGTGTTGGTCGTCTCCTTTTGCTCTCCCTCATCTGCCTGCAGGAAAGTCTGTCTTCTATGTTTAGGCTACATGGTCTCCACAGCAACAGGCCAACAACTGAGTGAGGTCACTAGCTAGGCCTTTACAGTGGACTCAGGCAGTGTGGGGAAGGCTTGGCAGTCAGGATAAGTGGTTTCTGTGTGGATAACATGACTTGAGATCAGAGACTTAGGAAATGTGGCAGAGGGCAAAGTACTTAAATAAGCCTTCAATTCGTTTGTTTGCATGGTCAATGGTATGTGTGCCCTTGTCAAAAGCAAGCAAATCTAAAGTCCCTGGAAGTCTCAAAGTAATCTGAAAAGGTATTTATTCAGAAAGAAGAAAGATTGAAGAGACTATTAAGTCAGCTTCTGTACATGGAATGGGAAAAGGGACTCCCTTTTGCCTTAGGCTGCAAAATGTGTTGGGCTGGCCCTGTATATCACAGCAGTACTGCTCTAGCTAAATGCTACAGTCAGGTGGCTGGATGGAGACAGGTGAGGCGTATGGGGGAATACCATGTTCCT
This sequence comes from Ctenosaura bakeri, assembly GCA_948474755.1. NCBI lineage: Eukaryota > Metazoa > Chordata > Lepidosauria > Squamata > Iguanidae > Ctenosaura > Ctenosaura bakeri. The sequence continues at coordinate 354,408 of CAOLHI010000271.1, forward strand.
TGCTTTTTCCAGCACAAACATCTCACCTTATGGGAAAAGCAATACATAAAATGTCCTATAATTCATTCTATTCCATGGGATTGTATAGTCATAGGCTGTTCTCACAGTAAATTTCCAGGGGTGTCTATGGCTAATGGCCTTGTTTCCTAATACCAAAGGTGACAAAAGCAGTCTGAGATGCCTACCAACACTAATTGTGCTACTTAAATTGATGGAGAGTGAGACCTCTGGATGGATCTAAGGCTTAGTCCATTTTTGATGTTGTAGAGGAACTTAAGCATGTCTTGGCCTATTGCATGCTTTGGAATAAGTCCCAAGTTTCAAAATAACAGTTTTAAAAGTAACGAACAGGAATTTCTCTCATGAATGATTATCTGTCGGCAGATATTTATGAATTGCTTAGACCTAGGGATGTCAAGGCAGTGTATAACTATAATAATATGTAACAACATACACAAGACACAGAATGAAATACAATATTTATCTTGTCCCTAAAGGAGATGTTGGACTATATGAGGAGGCAGGGGGAAAAAACAGGCAAGTCTTCAACATACATCTAAAACCAGAAAATCCTGGAACAGGTCAGATACTAATGAGAAGAATATGATCAGGGCCACAACACTGAATGCCTTGCTTTTAATGACTGCAGAGAAGAGCTCAAGAATGTGTGTTACTGGGGGTCAGAAAACTAGTCCCCTCCACATCAGTTTGTATGGACTTCTCTGGAAAAGTACTTTTGTCTTGTGCCTACAAGGCAACTCTGGCTTTAAATGCAATGTGTATGGGAGAACTTCAGTGGGTGCACTTGATTTGAACACTACGAACTTATGACAAAAGATATGTTCTGCTATTTTCTCTTTAGCACAACTGTGAAAGATCAAGGATTCTTCTCATATATTGAACGTCGCAATGTTGGTTCTACATGGTTATCTTGCAAATGTCTCAAAGTAGCATCCCAGCCTATTTCTCCAGCACTGCCATTTGATAGTTGTAAACGCTCAGCCTAATGGTGGGTAGGCTCTTTAGATGGGCAAACTATGGGAAGTCCATGTTGCTGTGTTTGAGGGCCCTCCTGCTGCTAGGGGAGCCTCAGACTTCTCCCTCCCTCCTCACAACGAGGTGTGGCCCTGACAGCACTGCCACTGTGTTACAGAAGAAATGCATGAGTGTGTTAACAGAACCTTCCTGAGGCCTTCCACAAGATCTCTTCCTGCCAGAGACAAAGGATAAGATGGCACCTGTGTATATTGCAGGTACAGATGTCCTTTGAAGCTGAAGCCTCCTTGCTTCAGCACTAGCTACGGGATTGGGTGCATTAACACATCTGAAGGTATACTCCACTATGGCCATTTCCGCACTAGACTATTATAGTGCTATTACAGTGCTATATAGTGCTATTATTCCACTTTCAACATCCTATGGAATCCTGGGGTTTGGAGTTTAGGCCCCTCCCTAAACGGCAAACCCCAGGATTCCATAGGATGTTGAATGTAGAATAATAGCACTGTAACAGTCTAGTGCAGAAATGGCCTACATTTCACAGATGAAAACCAGGACGCACATGCCCAAGCAAGAGAGAGTGTGGTCAAAATGGCAATAGGTACTAGAGAGGAAGAATACACAACCTAGGAGAGGCTGCAGCAGTTGGCTTTTGCCTAAGCCTATAGGAAGGACAATATTTTGCCTCTCCTCTTCTCCCTTTCTGAGTTAATCGAGCAATTGATTTTCTACTTCAAACTTCAGTTCGCAGCAATTGAAGTAACTGAGAACAAAGAGGGGAAGGAAAGAGAGCAACTGGGGCATTTTGAAAGCAGCCGAAAAAATGAGATGACAGAGGATTAATTGAGACTGTTTAGCTAGCTTTAGCCTCCAAGACTGGGAAATGGGAATGGGGGATCATAAGCAGAGCTTCAAAGAGGGTTTGGGGTTTTTTACCCCAATATACCATGCTGGCTAAGAGATTCTGAGGGAAGTAATCTCCTCTCCCCTACAAAAAACTAGCTTCCTGTTAGGAAGACCAGTCCAACTTCCTTCATTGCCACTTGTGGTAATTGCCTCATTCGGCCAAATGGTAGGGCCAGCCTTGCTTGCTAGGGAATGCATGGTCAGGACTCCCTATTTCCCATGAGGAGAGACTTAGGGAGCTGGATATGCTTAGCCTTGAGAAGAGAAGTTTAAGAGGCAACATCATAGCTATGTTTAAGTATTTGAAGAGATGTCATATGGAGGATGGAGCAAGCCTATTTTCTGCTGCTCCAGAGACAAGGACATGGAGAAATGGCTTCAGGAGAAGAGGTTCCATCTAAACATGAAGAAAAACTTCCTGCCAGTAAGAGCAGTTTTGACAGTGGAATGCACTGCCTTGGAGTGGGGTGGAATCTCCTTCTTTGGAGGTTTTTAAACAGAGACTGGATGACCATCTGTTAGGAATGCTTTGATGGTATATTCCTCTGCACGGCAGGGGGATGGACTTGATGGCCCTTGTGGTCTCTTCCAGCTGATTATATGATTCTATTGCCATTTCCACACTACACTGTTATGGTGCTATTATTCCACTTTCAACATCCTATGGGATCCTAGGGGTTGCAGTTTAGAGAGAGAACACTTTGGCCTCCAGAAACTACAAACCCCAGAATTCCACAGGATGTTGAAAGTGGGATAATAGCGCTATAACAGTGTATGCGGAAATGGCCTATCTGTTCTATTGTTCAGAGACAAAATTAGAAGATAGCTGTGGCACTCTCTCTTTCTCTGAAATAAAGACATCCAAGGCTGCTCAATGCTCCCTTGGGCAAACAAGGAAGTAGTGAAGCTGAGTTTGGAATTCTCTATTCCCACAATTAGCGTCACAAGCAGCCCATCTGACATGCAGGCATTGAAGTAGACCTCTGGCTTTGATCAGAGCGACAGGTGGTGTGCTCCAAGTACGCTCAACATGGAAACACAGCTTATTAATGTGCCTAAAGGGGATGAAGCTACTTGTGGCTGTTCTTTGGTGCCTTGGCTCCCTCCCTCTGCCCTGAAAGACATGTTATTATTTTTTATCATTATTACACCCATCTTCCCTCCTTGTTGTTTTAACGCTGAAGATCTAACCTGATAGTGTATATTTCATGCTGTTGGGTTTGTTTTTCTTAAGTGGTAGCTTGGTTTGACTCAGGCAAGTTTCAAACTGCTAACTCTCAGTCACCTTAATTGTTATTTATTGGTTTATGACAGCAGCACCCAGAGGCCTCAACAGAGTTGATGTAAAACTGCAGCATTGAGATATTTCCTACCCCTGAATTAGCAAACTGACAAGATGGAGTTATGAACCTGCTGTTTTTTAAATACCAGCTTGTTCCTGGATGATTTCGCTTAAACCTGGATTTGTGTACATAATTTCAGAGTGCCAGGCAGAAGGCGGGAAAAGTAATGCTGTTCTCCTTTGCCTTAGCCTTGTGCCTGCTACACAGCTCCATCCATCTTCTCCTTTCTCATTTGCTTCCTTTCTTTTCTCAGTTCTTTGCAATTTCCCCTTTAAATGCACCTACCCACCCTGCCTCAAGTTTGTTTCTAAATCCTAGGTGGAGAAAGAGTCAAAAACAACTTCTTCTTAAAAAATGTATTTTTATCTCTGAATAGGAATAGAAATGACACGCCTGGTGAGATTCAATTTCAAGCTGCCATTTTGTCATGAAGGACACTGGTGACCTTGGACCACTCATAATCCTTCAGTCTAACCTCCTTTATGCAGGTATTGTGAGCACAAAAAATGTGTTGGACAACCATGTGTACCACACTGAATTCTTATAAATGTAATAAATAACAGAGAGGTAACATTTTCAGAAAAGTTGAAGGTAGCAAGGGAGGGCATGTTTTTGAGAAAAAAAGTTTGGGAAATATTCAAAAGTATGTATAGCTAATATTCATTTTTAGCATCTTTTAGAGGTCTAAGATACTTTGTTACTGCAGGAAAACATTGACCTAAATAGACTTACTGAATCTGTTGGATGGATCTACATCATGTTGACTCACTGTTTAACAGCTGATTGCATGGACTTACTCTAGTTGATTGATAGGGTCAACAGGATACCAGCCAAAATGTAAAATGTATAAATCACATAAAATTGCCACATCGGAGTATATTCATTTTGTTTTGTTCTGACAATAATTGCAAGAGTATGGAGTTTATTTTTAAGTGTTCTTTTTTTTTTTAATGGAGCTACAAACTGACAAATTCTGAGAAATCTCATAGAACAGATAGAAGTTTAAAGTTGAAACCAAAGTGGAAACAGTTGCTTCCGCTACGTCAAGAGGACAAAGAAAGTACTCATACTCAGAAAAAAGAACTGAAAAATAATTGGGTGGGGAGTGGGAGAGTCACTGAAAAGCAGTGTTTCCACATGAAACTGTGGTCCATTGCAATTTCTAACCAGCAATTTCTCTTTCTTTTGACAATTTTTTAAAAAATCATTCTCTCTGAAGGTTTTCCCAGACTGTGGAAAGCTTCTCCACCAGTTTAAATGTTTGTTTGTTTGTTTGTTGATTTGGTATGTTTCCAAACATAACCCGATTTCTTACAGCTGGTTGCAGAAGGATGGAGGAATCTGAAGCGGGCAAGAATCAAAGGCTGTAAGGTTCAAAGGCTGCGGGAAGGCTACGCTTGGCAGAATCCCAGGCCATTTCCACAGGACGGTGCCCTCCCAGTATGGGGACACAAGAGGAGCGGGACTGTGACAGCACTTTCACATGATGATGTTGTTGTGGTCCCACCCTTCTCACATCCCCACCTGGCGCAATTGTGAAGTATATCATTGAGGGAAAAACTCTATCAATGACTCCCGATTGTGCAAGGCTTCCATTGCTGCTAGCCATGCAGAAGGGCTGGAAGCGTGACCATGTGCTTCCTTCCCCATGGCAGCATGGGAAGAAAGCTAGCTGCAGTGTGGAAGGAAGGATCGTGTCCCGCATGCTTCCTTCTGCAGGTCGCTGGCCAGGTGCGGAGAGAAGCGTTGGGGACACACTCCCATCCTGGCAGAGGCACTGCTGAGATTGCAATGGGACTACGCGGGAAAGCGTCGTCCTGTGGAAATAGCTCCAGAATCAGTGCCTGGATCAAATACTTGTTCTGGAGTGTGTTATCAATTGCCCTTGCACTGCTAGTGTCAACTGCTGAGTAGTGCTCTGATTCCCAGAGTTGGAGGAGGCCTTGTAGCTACCAAGTTTAAAGCCCTGCTCAGTGCTGAAAATGTAGAGCTACATCATCTCCAACAGAAGGAGATGGACAGAGAGTCCTTGCTCATCCCAAGTAATTACCTCCATTGCAAAACTCCTCTAATGGGTTATATTAGTTTTACTATAGCTTCACTTACCATGTCATTACACTGTCCTATTTGTTAGTAATTTAGAGGAAGTTTGTCCATATTTTCGCTTATAAGCATCAAGTGAGAGGCTGGAAGTCAAACAAGTCTTAACTCCTCTAATGTTATGTAGTTTTAGTCATTTACTGTAGTTAGTTTAGTCTTACCTATATGTAGTTTTGAATGTGTTTTTCCTTTTTCTTTTTGTGTGTCATTTTGTATATCCTCATTTGTTGTTTTATATATCTAAATTTATATGTGTTTAATAAAAATATTATTAAAAAACCTCATGCAGGTACTCTGGAATTCCCATACCCTACAAGATCTCATAGATGAAAACCAGTACATATGTGGCCCAGTAACATCAGAGTGTGGTCAAAATGGCAAAAGTTATTAATAAAGAAGAACACAGAAGTCAGGAAAGACTCAACTGTACTACTAAGAAGGGAAGAATCTGCCCCCAACTTCTCCCTCTGTTGAGTTAACAGAGTGCAAACTACTTTTGTACTACTTTCCAGCAATTGAAATAAGCTGTGGACAAAGAAGAAAAGTTGGAGGATACTTTAGAAGCAACTGAAAAAGTGGTATGACAGAGGATTAACTGGGAGTCTCCCTGCCAAACTGGGACAGTTGCAGAGTATAAATTCCAAAATAAGGATACATAAATGCTGAAATCAAAATAAACCCTTGTTTCGATTTTTGTATTTTAGTTGAGACTTCTTCGTTCATTATGCACACTTATTCAGTGTATGTAATAGTTGCGATGAAACAAAAAGTGGCCAAGATATGCATGTGACAAGCAAGGAATGAGCAAATGATGAAGAAGCCAAAGCATTAGAAGTCTTTGGCAATGGGAAGCCTCTCTGTGTGTCTGCAGAGGAGGAGCAGGTAACCTGGTACTAAGCTAGATTTTTTTTTTAACTACAACTCTAAAATTACTGTCCACGTTGACTGGGGCTGATGGAAATTTGTGGTCAAAACATCTGGAGTGTACCAAGCTACAAGTTCCTGTGGTAAAAGAGGTCACCAGGAACATGCATTTTGCACCAATTAGCCTGTTCAACTTCAGGTTTGTTTAGAAATATCTTTGCTTCCTAGAAATGGCTATTCCTCTATGAGTGTTCATGTGATCTTTTGAGGGAAGTTCCTTCAAAGTAAGAGAGTCATGAGTTTCTTTGCCATCACTGGCAAGTTTCAGGGTCAGCTAAATATAGTGTTTCTTATTCTCTCTGGCTGTCTTAACTTCCCCCCAAATTCTGTAATGATATGGCCTCTGAGATCTATGACAGGGTTGGGAATTTTTGTGTGTGTGTGTGTGTGTGTAGAAAATGTGGTATATCATATTTCCTAGGAAACATTTTTCAACCATTGGACCAAGGGCCCTGGGAAGCTGTAAGTGGACTTCCAGGAAGAGCACCAAGCAATCTGGCAAGAGGAAGTCCAGCCTGGCCTCATCCATCAGCCAAAGAAGGAATCTTCCTGTTTGAAGGAATGCTTTGCTCCAACCATTAGTTTGGTGGTCACTACAGAGATTGAGGAAAAACATACTTTTCCCTTTTTCGTTGACTAAAGGACTAAAGGTTGTTGACTTTTTCTGTGAATCTAAAGGCAGGGAGGCCCTCAACAGAAGGTACTACTGAAGAGATTACATAACTTCAAGAATCAGTACCTGGATTTCTCTGATTTCTTTTCCCCTATTCATTTCTGTTTTCTTTTAGAGTGGGGGAGACAACTGTGTGGCCCTCCAGATGTCACTGAGCTGCAGCCCCCAGCATTCCTCCTCATTGCTTCTTTTGGTTAAAGCTAATAGGACATGCAATCCAACTGTCTGGATGGCTACTCAGTTCCCACTTCTCTTTTAGACGCTTATAGGCTCCAACCAGCACTTTCTGCCTCTTTTCACTAGTTTGGAATTGCCCTGAACTAGTCTTATAATCTGTATACAACTAATAAAAAATTGTAGGTACTTAGGTAAACACTTAGGGCCACATTTTAGAGTATGTGATCCCAGTGCTCTATATGTGATGGACCATAACTCCCTTTATTTCCAGGAAAATGCAGTTCATAGTCTAGTACAAGGGTGTCAAACTCAATTTCATCTTGGGCTGCATCAGCATCATGGTTGCTCTCAAAGGGCCGATTATATCTTTATGACTACATAAATGTATCTATTATTTTATCATATTAAATAATTGCCTCTGCATTCAATTATTACTGGTTTTAAAATTGCCTTCCTTAGAATCATAGAGTTGGAAGAGACCATAGAGGTCACCGAGTCCAACCCCCTGCTATACAGGAACACCCATCAAAGTATTCCCAACAGATGACCATCCAGCCTCTGTTTAAAACCTCCAAAGAAGGAGACTCCACCACATATTTTGGGCTATTTGATTGTAGTTTATGGTCCCTATGCCTCTGTACACTGACCTAGAAACTGGTCAATATATCCAAAAAGAGCCTCTTTCAGCCCCCTAGACTCTCTCTGTGCCTCTTTCTACTCCCCACTCCCTTGTGGCTTTTTTTTTTTTTTGTCCTCCTGCTCCTCTCTGTACCTGATGAGCCTGATCCCACATTGTGGGCCCCTGTTTGCAGATGTTCTGAAGAAGAGCCCAGCAGCCAGCACTTGTGATCTACTTCTACTTCTGACTGCTCCTCTGTGCAACTCTTGTGAGCTGTGCGGAACATTGCCATGGTAACCTGTGGCAATGCTTTCACAGCAAGACTTGGACAGAGGAGCAGTCAAAAGGAGAAGTAGATTGTGAGTGCTGGCTGCTGGGCTTCTCTTCAGAATACCGGCAGCTGGGGGCCCGCAATGTGGGGATTCGGCTCACCAGGCAGGGGGGTACTACAGATACAGGAAAGGTGTGAGGGCCACATGAAATGGCCGGGTGGGCAAGATTCGGCCCACGGGCCTTGTGTTTGACACACATGGTCTAGTACATCCATAGTGAGTCACATGGTGGGGAGAGGAGTGTGAGAACCACAGGACAAGCTTCTACAAGTTGCAAGGTAGACCTCACACTACAGAGTTTAGTTCCTGCAGAGAACAGTTCTTTTATAGAGATATCTGCTTTCACATATGGAAATTCCTACACTTCTTCTTATGCATCACCTTTACAATAGCTGTGAGAGATGGAGAGACTCTGACTTAAACTAATGCTGCACTATGTTGTGTCTGTGCAGGAATATGAATACAGGTTTGTTCAGTCCAACAATTACAATTCTGCAAAGTGATCCTGTAGCACCTTTGAGACTGAGAGAAGGAAGTTGCTAGCATAAGCTTTCATACACTAAGTCTGCTTCATCAGATGCAGCCCTCTATCTAATGAAGTAGTCTACAAAAGCTTATGCTACCAACTTCTTTCTCTCAGTTAATCTCAAAGGTGCTACAAGAACTTTTTATTCCACCATCAAGTCATTTATAAAGATGTTAATAGTGGGCCCTTGACAGAACCCTGAGGCAACCCAGTGGTAACTTCTCTCCAGGATGAGGAAGAACCATTGGTGAGCACACTCTAGATTCAGTGTGTTAACCAATTACAGATCCACCTAACTGTAACACTGTCCAGCTCATAGTTCATCAGCTTGTCTGTAGGAATATCATGGAAGACCTTGCCAAAAACCTTGCTGAAATCAAGATATACTGTATCCACAGTACTCTCCTGGTCTCCTAAGCTTGAAATTCTATTTAAAGAGAGAGAGAGAGAAAGAGGATTAATTTGGCATGACTTCTTTTTGAGAAACCCATGCTAGCTGTTAGTAATCACAGCATTCCTTTTTAAGAGTGTGCAGACTGACTTTCCACTGATCTGTTCTAGAATCTTTCCTGGTATCATTGTGAAGTTGAATAGTTGACGATAGGGTCCTCTTTTTTGCCCTTTTTGAAGATGGGGACTACATTTGCCATCCTCCAGTCTGCTGGGATCTCTCTTGTTTTCCAAGAATTTGCAAAAATTATTGCCAGTGGTTCTGAAATTTACACCTGTAAGTTCTTTTAGTAAAGTTGGATGAAGTTCATCAAGCCCCAGAGACTTGAATTCATTTAGGGTAGCTAGGTATTCTTTTACTACTGCTTTACCTATCTGGACTGTAGTCCTCTTACTGCATGATTTACTCTGTTTTTACCAGTTTGAGCATTTTTTTTCCTTTTTGGAGAAGACTAAGGCAAAGAAAGTATTGAACAGTTCAGCCATCTCTCTGTCCCTGTAAGCAATTCACCATCTTTTCTAGACAGTGGCCATGCCATTTCCTTGTTCTTCCTCTTGCTTTGAATCTAGGGGAAAAAACTTTTTATTATTTTTAACCTCTTGAGCAAGCCTGAGCTCATTCTGGGCATTTTCTGATCTGTTTTTCCACCCTATGTGCTGCTGTAGCTTTCTTCTGAATTCAAATATAGCTATTTGAGTAGTGTCTTCTGAGGTTGCTTGGCAACTACAATGTGTGTGCTCTGATACCTAGGGTTGATTCTCTCTATGACCAGGTGCTGAGCTTCATTCCATACCCCTACAGAGGCAAGATGATGGTGAGCATTAATGTATATATGCTTTGGAGAAATTGTAGTAAAAGAGATTTTTTCCTTGCTTTCTCCAAATGTTGAAACATGGATTAATTCAATGAAGGTGAAAAGTGAGAGATCCAGGACATACAAAAGGAAATACCACATAAGACACACCCCATTTATACCTTGGCAAATACTATTTGCCAGCATAAGACACACTGGTGTATAAGATGCACCCCATTTTCAAACAGTATTTTTTTTGGGGGGGGGAATGAGTCTTATATGCCAGCAAATACAGTAACCATAACTCATAGTTAAAGTGAGGAATTAACTAATGGAAGATGTGACAAAGACAACCAAACTTAATCACTTTGAAAGATAAATTTGTGGATAAGACTATAACCAGCTACTAATTCTGATAGTGATATATTACCACCAATATCAGGGGCAGTGTTCTTCCAAATACCAGTTGCTGGGAAATATGAACAGATTGGTCCAATGGCTTTCATTCAACAGGGCTCCTCTCACGCTCTTAATGATGCCATGGGTTCCTTCCCCCAAAAGTGCCATTCTTCTTTTGGCTAGGATTCAACCAGACTAGCAAGCACTATTGCCAATAGGAGAAGCAGCAGCATGCAGGGCTAGCTAGGAAAGCATTCAAGATCATTTTGCATCCTGTGAAAGGGATGGAGCACAATATCCCAGGCTTGGGCCAAGACATTTTGCTCCATGACATGGAGCAGCAAAAGTTTTGGAACCCTTATTCCTTAATTTGTAGTGCTAACCAAGTCAGTCAAGTTATTTTGAAACCCCTAACAGAAAACCAAACACACATGTCTCCCCTTGTTTTTTAGCAAAAATTAAATAACCAATGACTTGCTGCCCTTTTATCGTAACTCAGATCAGCTGCCTGAGGGGTCTGCTTTATTCTCCCTCAGTGCTAACTTCTTGAGGCAACAAAATATGTTGGCTAACCCTTCTCTGCCTAGCAATATTGCCATCCCAACTGTAATATACAGTACTAGTATAAGATAAAAGGAAATCTCCCTGTACTAGCCAGACTGTGGGTATGGAGAGTATAGAGTGTAAGTGCCACAGTTGTTGTCACATGCTCTCAAGCTGATTCTGACTTATGGTGATCCTCATAGGGTTCTCTTGGCAAGAATTATTCAGAAGGAGTTGAGACTGCCTCCCTCTTAGACTGTATGACTGAGACACGTCTAAGATCAGCCAGTGTGCTTCCATGGGTGTGAGGACTTGCAAACCCCAGGATTCCATAGGAAGTGGAATAATAGCACTATAACAGTCTAGTGTGGAAATGGACCTAGTCTTCCAGAGCCTTTGTCCAACATTCAAACCACAGCATGCTGGTTGTAAGAAGAAAGGGCAAGGAGTGCTCATTTCCTGTTCTTCATGAGGCTGGCTCATGTGGTCCTAGAATTGCTGTGCACATTCATTGAATGTGTGGAGAGTCTGGTATGAACCCTCCATTTTTGTTCCTGCTTATGTGTTTAACAAAGGATCAGGATAGGATCCTCACTTTCATTGGAAGAGAGGGGATTGAAACATTAGACATTCTTTACCTTCAGACTTCAGAGTTTTTTTGGGGGGGGGTAAATTATCTTTTTTTTAAATTGTAGTCCAAAAAGGTAACTTTTCCAAGTTCTGCTCTGAAGTCTCAGATAGACACTTTCATTATCACCTGTTAACCAATTCTTGTAACTGGAGATGCCTTGGATTGAACCAGAGGCATTTACAGTGCAAAACAGAGGCTCTATCACAGAGCAGTAGTCTTTCTTCTTATAAGTGTAAACAGTCTAACACTGCTTTTCAAAGACTGGGGAAGAGTTGTTTTGCATCCTGTTGTAGAAGAGTCATTATTATTATTGTCTTGTCAGGTTATGGTGTTTTTTTCTTTCTTTTTTGGGGGGTTTGGAACTAGTGAGTAAATTTTTATATTCAATTCCACTGAGGGAAATGATGTGTGGGCGGATTTAAAGGATTAGGAGGAAGTTGAAATGATGTCTTTCTCTTTCAAAGAAATCAAAAAACCAGAAAATAGAACATACGCAGCAGTTTGGAATTTCAATACATCTCTCTCATGCATATACACAGAGGTCACAATAATGTAGCATTCTATTTCTGCTTTTTGTAGCAAAACAAAGCTTTCTACTTTGCTGTCTTTGGCCTTTCTTCTTGGTTCTGTGCTTGGTTTTCTCCTTCATCAAAAAATGTGAAATTTTGCACACGGGGAGTTCTAACCTACTAAACTAGAATATTTCTGTCTTTCATCTTCTTCCATGTGTCCTTTGAAACAAAGAGTGAGTAAAAGATAATCAAAATGATTTAATGCACTTTCATATTAGCTTGCTTGTTGTATGTCTTCAGGTCATTTCCAACTTATAGTGACCTTAAGACAAATCTATCGCAGGGTCTTCTTGGCAAGATTTATTCAGAGGGGATTTACCTTTGTCTTTCTCTGAGGCTGAGAGAGAGTGACTTGCCCAAGGTGACCCAGAGGGTCTCCATGGCTGACTGGGGATTCAAATCCTGATCTCCAGAGTTAAAGTCCAATGCTCAAACCACTATACCACACTGCTAGATAATTACCATTTAGGAAACTCCCATAGTCCAAATTTCTACCTTGGCTTCCTCTGGTTGTGGTGATGAAGCAGATCCCATATCCTTGTTTTGAAAGAACCAAGCTAGAGAGGGCCAATCCACACTCCAGTCCTTTGTTGCTGTTTTTCCACAATCAGCTGAAGGTATAGTTAACAACTGATACTCCATGCTACTGAGGATATAGTACTGTTCTGGGCAGCTGTATGGCACAATTTTCCATCTGTAAGTGGATGGCAACTCATGGCCCTCCAGATGATGAACTGCAATTCCCAGTATCCCTCATCTGTGATCATGCTGGCTAAGGCTGATTGGAGTTGCTGTCCAGCAACACCTTGAAGAGCCATATTTTTTTCCATCTATGATTTACACCAATGCGCCAGAGGACAGTCCACTGTCTTTTGTTCCCCTCTTCTTGTTTAATTCCATTTTCAAGAGCATACATAAGAGATTTCTCTGTGCCCTCCTTGTTACTTCTTAATTTTGAGTGCTTTTGCTACAGTACAGCAGTGTTGAATTATTTCTCTGCGCACTTTCGGAGGCCATCAGTGACCAGTTAGTATGGAATGCATGCCATTTCAGCAACAAAATAATCCCTCTACCAATGATCCATTCTGAGATCCTGCTATACACTGTATTTCACAAATACTGTTATTATTCATTTATTTATAGCTACCATATTCCTGCCTTTCCCCCAGTATGCTCAAGTGAATATATATGACTCTCTGCATCCCCATTTTATCCTCATAACATCCCTGTTAGGTTGGACAGGGAGAAAGAGAGATCAAAACTCAGTGAATTCCATGGCCCAGTGGGGGCTTGAACTTGGATTTCTCGGTTCTATTTACTATCCTACACCGCCCCTTCTGATTTGTATTTGAGCTGTTTGATCAGAAAGCAGAGGGCTGGTGTGTGTGTGTTGTTTTAGCCTAGTAAGATGATTAACAACTATCATCTGAATCTTCCTTACAGCAGCCACATGCCTCCAAAATATGACAATATTTTCATGCTCTCATGTTGACCTCACTGATTACTCAGCTTCCATGACAATGGTATGTTTATCATGCAAGTGTAAGACCTAAAATATCCTGTCTGTTTTTGGGGGAGGGGCATCTTTGTGGCTGAATTTCAGCTTCATATTGCCAAAGTATCTGAACAATTTTGTATCACCTTTTAGTGAGGCACATTATGCATCCTCATGTGTAAGTATATAGAGTATATATGGGTGTTCCATTCTAGGAACCCCCATATAAAACAAAAAAAGTGAATGCTTGAATCCCATTATCCTCAATGGTTGTGATGCGCATGTGTCCATGGCAGCACGGGCATGTACCCATCACATTCATTGATGATAACGGGCATGACACTTTGTGTGACCTCAGATTCATGTATGCTGAGTCACATCACAAGAGGGTGCACTGTATTTCACAGACTCAGGCCTTCAGTCAAGGTCTAACTATATAATTGCTTTAAACTGCTGGAATTTTTCAAAAATCAAACATATTGATGATCTTGCTGTCCTCCTCCTTATATATACAGGCTTCCCTCACTTATCTGACAGGTTAGAGCAGAGCTTTCCAAACTTTTCATGTTGGTGACACACTGTTTAGACATGCATCATTTTGTGATGCATTTCAGTAAGTAATTCAGTAAATGGAAGAAGCCCCTCTACCTGAGCCTGGCCCGCTGTCATCCTTGACAGGACCTTCCTCAGCCCAGGGTGGTGGCAGTGGGGAGACAGGCAGCCCCTCCAGCTGGGCCTGGCCTGCCGCTGCTGCCAGCCTTGCTGGAGTCTTCCTCGACCTGGGACAGTAGCAGTGGCAGTGGGAGAGGCAGCCCCTCTACCCAGGCCTGGTCCTTCTCAGCCCAGAGCAGCAGCAGGAGAAACAGCCTCTCCACCCCTTATATTTGTGAGACATACCTAAACACTGCAGGCAACACACTAACATGTTGTGACACACAGTTTGGAAAGCTCTGTGGAGCAGTGTCAGAAAAAGGAATTGGTTGAGAAGTGGAACCCATGTGCTATACAAGGACTTATGGAGGCACATTTGGGATGAACCACATGTGTGCTGTTTGCAAAGTCTCTTAGAGCCGTTTCCCCCTTCTCATCTTCATGAGCAGGGTGTGGGTGCAAGCAGTTCCAAGCAAGCCTCCATTAGCAAGAGGAACTGATGAAAGAGTGGAACCCACATCAAATTAGTAGAACTTGTCCATAATTTGGAAGCGTCAAAAGAGCGAGTTGTCAGATAATGAGATGTCAGAAGGTGGGGGATTCCTGTACTCTGCTTTTTCCTCCAGACTGAGACTGAAGGCAGTTTACCAATTAAATCAATTCCAACAAAGTAAAAGCTACAAAGGATCAACACTAAAATAGAATTAAACTAGTGACAGAACTAAAACCAATTTAAAACATACAGTTGAAGTGTCACAAAGCAGGTTAAAAACAGTACAATTTAAACAATACAGTGCACTCTTAAAAGCGCTTCCTTCAGAAATCTTCAATTCTGAAAAGCCTTTCAAAATAAAAAGGGTATTGCCTGCCAAAGGAAGGCCAGCAAGGAGGAGGCTCTTCTGGGCCATTTCTGCACTAGACTGTTATAGTGCTATTATTCCACTTTCAACATCCTAGGGAATCCTGGGGTTTGCAGTTTAGGGAGGGGCCTTGAGGTCCTAGTCTCCACAGGAAGAATGTTCCAGAGCTTAAGGGGCAGTCACTCAAGAACAATTCCAACAAAATATCCCAAAGTTATATGAAGAAAAAAGAAACAGCAGGAAGATTTTAAAAAATGTAGATACACCCACAACTGCCACAACTGTATGGAAGCATCAGATTGTTTGGGAATACATGTATGAGCAATAATTATAAGGCGTAGTGGTAAATCTGAATTAGGCACAATCTACTAGTTAAACCTTCCCACACATACCCAAGTGAAGTGAATGGCAGCTGATACTGGACTGTAACCAGAGGATTTATTCCAGAGTAATAGATACAAGGAAAACGCATTCAAACAGTGTAATGATCACAGCATTTACAAGCAGAAAATAACATAGGACTGGTACACCTTACTGTCCACCCCAAAGGACAGGATTAGAATTCAAAATGACTTTAACAGATTAGAGAGATGGCCAAAACTTACAAAATGAATTTCAACAGGGAGAAATGTAAGTTACTACACTTGAGCAGAAAAAAAATGAAATGCACAGATATAGGATGGGTGACACCTGGCTTGACCACAGAACATGTGAAAAGGATCTAGGAGTCTCAGTAGATCACAAACTTTACATGAATCTGCAGTGTGATGTGGCAGCTGAAAAAAACAATATAATTCTAAGCTGCATCAACTCTGTTCTGCTTTGATCAGAGCCCACCTGGAATCCTGTGTCCAGTTCCAAAGTAGATCCCAGCAGCCTAAATTTGCTGCACACCCCTTCTATCAAAACCCAAGCATAATCCCTTACATCTCCAAATAAACAGTCTCAGTAAGTCTGGGAAAGACCCTTTTCCTGGATTGCTTCTACCACCAGTTAGAGCAGATAGATGAGACCAAGCATGTAATTACATATTCTCATACCTGAGCAAAGGGTTTAGGAGCTTTGGAAGATGATTCTGCAGACTAATGCATTACCACATTATTGCAGATGCTAACTTCTTTAATTACTTTTACAGTAACCTTTAATTTTGGTTTTACTGTGTTGAGATCTATTTTACACATGTGGATTTTATTGTTGTATTTTAACTTGTTTGTGTCACATATGACTTGTATTTTAATTGTGATATCTGTTAATTAGATCAAAAAAATCAATTGATTAATTCATTACTTTAAAATAACCTATTAATTATTAGTTTCATGTTGATCTTGAGGGGCAAGAA
The DNA here is from genome assembly GCA_948474755.1 of Ctenosaura bakeri. Classification (NCBI taxonomy): domain Eukaryota; kingdom Metazoa; phylum Chordata; class Lepidosauria; order Squamata; family Iguanidae; genus Ctenosaura; species Ctenosaura bakeri. The sequence continues at coordinate 370,741 of CAOLHI010000271.1, forward strand.
CCATTACTCATAAGTAATATGTCACCAATGCAGTATTTTATTTTATTTTATTTTAAAAAGCACTTAAAAATACAAAGAAGAGCCAAAAATCCTCCAAAACACCTCACAAAACATTTTGAAGTAACAAGTAAATGTTACATCCAAAAATCTAAAGATCTTGGTAGTCATTATGTTATTATTCAAGATTCCTCCCCCATTATATCTAAAGTTAATATGTTGCAATATTGCTACAAGTACTATCATTACAATAACTAACATTAACATGCTACTGTTGGCTTTAAAGAAGATCCACACCTCGTGCTCTAAAGAGCTAGATGGGATAACTGTCAGATTCCTTTCCTGCCTGGTGTTCTAAAGTTTCTAACATCTCCCAGCTGAGATGTATTGTGACTTGGACATCAGATATGCATTTATCTTAAGCAGTTTCACACTGTGGTCTGCTGATGTTTTCATTTCACACCTTCTCTCAGCGTGCTTTCTAGGCAGCAGGTTACATCCTGGACAATGTTTGTTTCGCACTCGCTTCCACTCCTCTGTCCTTCCCTCCTTTCCACCTCTGCCTCAGTGCTCATGAACATCATAGATTATTTGATACTTCCTTCCCACCCTTTATCACCTTTCACCCTTTAACCTCATGCACTGAGAGGTTAATATCTACATAAATGCTAGAGGAACCAGGTGCGTGGCTGCTTGCTCCCTTTTTAGCTGAGGAGTCCCCATTCCAGTCCCTCCCATAATTTGGCATTTGTCCCATTTCTGCTTCTTAGAAGTGGAATTCAGAGCAGCCCTGACGTGTGCTCACTACTACTATTGCCTGAACAGGCTTCTCCTCTGAAGCCCGGCCAGAAATTCTTCACACCTATTCCCCATAGGCCCCAAAGATAGGGGAGGTGGCGGGGGGGCGGCGGAGAACGAAGGCAGGAGGAAGGCAGGAAAGGATGTGATGGTGACAGCAACAGCCGATTGCGAACAAAGAAACAGAGATGTCCAAGACCTGTAGAAAATGGTGCCCCGGACACCTATCACCAAAATACATCCTCCTATCCTAACTCCCAAGGTAAACCGAGAAGTGAATAGAATGACAGAGCAGAAGAGGCTGCTTTCAAAGTTTGGAAAAGTTAATTTGGGGGAGTGCAGCTGCTCCAAAAGGCAGAATTATCTTCCAATGGGAATGCAACTCAACATTGGTGGGGCAAAACGCATCTCAATCAAAGAACAGGTGCAAGAAGCAAAGGGAAAGTGGGACGGTGAGATGATCACCAGAATTCTCTATTCAGTTCTTTATCAAACTCATGCAGTGATCAAGGCTGCACTGTTTAGCTGCTATAGCCTGCATTCTATGGTCATTCAGTGGTTGTTGGGAGGAGGGCATTTGAAAAACATCTGAGTGTGTCCCTACAGCCCAGGGGTGGGCAACTGTCAGAGGCCGGGGGGCACATTGGCTCTCCAGGAGATCTTGTGTAGTGGGCTGTACTCTTTGCCTCAGTCCCTGAAAAAGAAATTTGGAGGTTTCCTTCCAAATGTTCCCAAGCACTGTCTAGAGGTTGGGGGTTATTTTTGCTATGTTTTTGGCCCCCCACTTTTAAGCCCAGGAAAGTCTTCTCTTACAACAAGAAATGCTGGGAACTGACTTCCTGTTCACTTCCTTTTAAAAAAACATGTCTCCTGGTCCTGCAGTGGCCCAGGGAGTCTAAAAACATGGCAAAAATGTCCTCAGCAGCCCCTGGAGGGCATATGGGTGGGAGGATCTGTGGTTTTTACCTGCACTGGGACAGAGATCATAAATGGCTCAGGGGGCTGAATACACCCCTTAGGCTGCACTTTGCTCATCCCTCAGTATAGCCAGACAGGATGATGACACTATCAAGCAGGGTCCTTCAATGCATCCCTTGACGCAGGATCTTGGTCCCTATTTAATCTACCTCGTAAGAGCTGTTGTATCATTACCATGAATGGTTAACTTCAATGGCATTACAGTTACCTCCCTCACCCACTTTTCTTGGGCATACACACAAGGGCCATTTCCACACTGGACTGTTATAGTACTATTACCTTTGAGGGCCCATTTCTAAACTGCAAAGCCCAGGATTCCATAGGATGTTGAAAGTGGAATAATAGTACTATAACAGTCCAGTGTAGAAATGGCCAAAGTTTAAAGCCAAATGTTTCTCTTAGACTCAGTAACTTGAAAAACTTACTTACTTTATAAATACTGAAGTCCTTCTGTACTGTAGACCTAGTGGTTCATCACTACAAAACTGTGTTGGGTTTATTCTAATTTAACTGTCATGTCTTCCCTCAAGCCTTAAAAAAAACCAAAAAACCTTAGGGAAAACTTGGAAACAGTATGTAAAGTGGCAACCATGTTAGCATTAGTAATTACCCAGAAGATTTTATAACATGTTAATATTAGCACTGGGCTTGGGGCAATATATGACTAAGACTGTATTTTCAATATAATTACTTTAAAAAAAAATAGAAAAATGGTTAGAAATGACCAAACACACGCGCGCGTGCGCGCACACACACACACACACACAGATCTTTTAAAATTAGACTTTGAAAAATAATGAGTAAACATTACATGTTGTGCTCCTCCCCATGTAATGTTTTTGTATTAAAATTATCAACAGAGAAAAATAAATGTAATTGCCAGTCTAATAATATTGGTAGCTGCAGTACATTATTTCTCTAGTCTGATCCTGGAAATCATAGTATGGTGACAGAGCTTTTACTGGGACTTTTGCAAGAGATTCCTGGTCTCCATATAAAGGATGACATTTTTCAGAGTCACTTGGAGTCATGAGATCCTGTGTGTCTACACCTACATACCCACCTGCATTTTGCATAATCATTAAGTGCAGTATCAAAATTTCTAGAATTGTTGTTAAAAGAGAGTAGACTACTGAGTAAAAGTGTGTGGGCTTGTGTATGTGTACACACAGGACTTGTCTGAAGCAGACAAACATAAAGTCTTGTCTAAAGGAGACTAAGAAGCAAGAGTGACACACACACACACAGAGACAGATAACAGGTCAGAAAACAAGATTAGACATTCTAATAGAGCAGAGCTTTCTAAACTTTTCACGTTGGTGACACACTTTTAGACATGCATCATTTCACGACACAGTAATTCAGTTTTACTAGCAAACCAGATGTTAAACTAACACCTTGTAAGAGACAGACATAAATTGTAATAACAAACTGTATGGGGACACAACATATCTCATGAAAGCCTTTCATATATTTTTTAAAATATATGATTTATAAATAATAACATACATTTCCAAGATTGTACGCAACACACCTACACACTTCAAGCGACACACTAAGGTGTTGCGGCACACCACTTGGAAAGCCCTGTAATAGAGTATTACCAAGCCCATAAAGAAAGGGCTGCACTAGGAACAGAGTGGGACTGAGACCCTTTTGGCCCAAACAACATGTGACATAAATGCACTTGGCTCAGCTCCTACTCTTTCCACACATCAGAAGTATGTACGAGGTGATGATAGATGCTTTTCCCAGGTGTTCTTGTTGCCATGTAAGTCTCTTGCTGTGGATGAAGTTCTTGGAGATGTGGCTGTTTTGGAGATGTGGCTGTTTCTTTTCATACTTACTTCATTCTTATACTCTTTCTGTCCCCAGATTCCCATTTTGTCAAGGAGCAATTAAAAATGTTAGGCTCTGGGCAATCAACAAGAGGGAATAAACTGCCTCGGAGGTAATGGAGAATATGTTGTAGTGTGAGAGTGACTAGGAGGTCTGTTTCACACAACTCAATGAACTTGAGCATATCGGAACTGAGATACATTAGTGTTGACTGATCAAATATAATATCTGCAATCAATCCTACAGTTATGGCATTAGCAGCTTGTTTGCTACACATAGCATCTTTGGGAAGAAATAGCCACTAAGGCCATTTCCACACGATGATGCTCTTCCGCATCATCGCACTGCAATCCCTGGTCTGGAAGGGAGCAGGTAAGCAATGCCCTCCTACACACCTGCTCACTCCATGCAGAAGGGAGTGCAATGGCGCCACCTCTTTCTTCCTTCCTCAGCACAGCTCAGCACTTTCCATTGCTGCACTATGGAAGGAAGCAGTGCCACTACACTTCTGCGGCTTCCACACAGCCAGGAGTGACAGGAGCACCGCACGATTGCAGGCACAAAATGGTTTTTTTCTGTTTTGCAAAAACTGTGTGAGTGCTTGGGGACAGGATGATAGTGGGCTGGTGATGACATCGTGCAGAAGCACAACCTGCCAACCTGTCTCAGAAGTGGCACAGCCCCGTTGTGCAGAAATAGCTCTAAGTATGAGGAGAGTTTGATGGGAAACTAACGCAGGGACTTGAACCAGACTGGGGGCTCACCTGGCTGCTTTTGCTTCAAAATACAAGTGACCTGCTCAAGTACACTTTTCAAAAAGTGTGCCTACCCTAATGCAAGACCAGCCAAACATATTTTGCTGCCCAAAGGAGAGTAGCACATTGTCTCCATTCTTCAAGGAACATAGTGCCCAAGAGCAGTGAAAACCTCACAGGGCCTTCACTCTAGCAATAGGGGGAAAAAATACATTCAATAACAGTTTGTTATCCTTTCTTGATGATCAAAATAGGCTACATGAAGCACCCACCTCAGTCTGCCTAATAGCAGGGCTGGCCCTGACCAAATGTATAGTTTAACCTAAGCAAATTTATTTGTTCACAAATTCATCCCTTGTGGTCCTATATACTCAAAAGCAGCTTGCATAATAAAATCATGAAAACAACTTTAAAATAATACCCCAGATTGCAATACAAAAGTCAGTGCAAACATTGGTCAGATGAACAATCTTTCCATAAACTCCCCTGTAATGACTCTGAAGCAGGCTGTGGTTTTTCCCGCTGAACCAAACAGGGAAAAGCATTACTGTCAAAAGCAAGTAAAAACTGCAGTGTAGTCAATATTCACTGTTACTGGGTGTGTAATTCTTTTTTATATTCAAATGGTTCACAAGTGGAAAGTTCTCTGCAACACACAATTCTGACAATTTGGACTGAAGTATAAAAAGAAACGGAATAGATATACATTTGCAAATACATTTATATGCATAGGCTGCCATCCAGCTGGTTAGTTTAAACTAGAGTAGACCTATTCAATCAACTGTTGAATGGTGAGTCAAAACACAAGTAAATGTCATGGATTGAATGGATCTATTCAAATCAAGTGAGAGCCATCATGGTGTGGTGGTTTTAACCTTAGACTACAACCCTGGTGACCAGGGGTTGACTTTGTTCAGCAATGGAAACCCACTGAGTGACCTTGGGCACATCTCATACTCTCAGGCCCAGAAAACTCTGACCACTTCCACACTAGACTGTTATAGCACTATGATGCCACTTTCAACATCCTATGGAATCCTGGGGTTTGCAGTTTAGGGAGGGGCCGGATGGCCCCTCCCTAAACTGCAAATCCCAGGATTCCATAGGATGTTGAAAGTGGCATCATAGTGCTGTGACAGTCCAGTGTGGAAATGGCCCTCTGTGATAGGTTCGCCTTAGGGTCACCATGAGTCAGAAATGACTTGGAAGTTCTAGTCAGTGCTGACAATAGAATATAGGCCATTGTATCCCAGCATTCATGTTACTTCCAATCTGAATATACTTGCTTGGTTCATAGATTAAATTATATCTATTCCTTTGTCTCCACTAAGTGTCCATTCAGACATAGGGATGCAGATATGGTAGGGGGCAAAACAAAGGTATTTCCCCCAAGTAAGAGTTCTGCCCCTTAAATGAAATTTTCCTTCAATCTCCACATTTCTAGCATTTACAGAGAATGAGACATTGATAAGCGTTCATACTTAGAACTTGTCAATTTGTTGTGTCTGCATTCCCTTGGTTCCTTTGCCTTCTCTTTTTCTTTGAATGCTAAGCTGTCTTTCTAAATGCTCAACTATAGTTTTGCGTTCCTGTGATCCTAGAAATGTAGGCACTAAAGGAAAATTTCACTTTGGAAAGGAGCAGTATTCTTATTTGGGGCAGGAAAGTCTCATTTTGCCCACCTGTAGCAACATTCCTGTTTGGATGCATAAGTGTTGCTTATTGTTTTTAAACACTTTGCTCCTTGGTGTCAGCACCAATGTCAGCATCCCAAGACCAAAGAAGGTTTCTGGTGGGTTCAATTTAAAGATCTCTTTGGGTATTAGAAGGCAACAACAAAGAATGATAACCTGAACTGGGATTCATTTTATTCTTGGGGGTGGGAGGAGAAATTGAGGATGGGAGGAGAATTGAAGGAGCACCTTTTAGATCCTGAAAGGCTTAAAGCAACCTTTAGCTCACCTTAGAATCTCCCGGGGGAATGAGGATGAAGCAACTGTCCAAGAGGAAGGAAGGAAAGAAGAGATATGCCCAGAAGGAGAGAACTCACATTCCCAGACGTCTCCGTACGTTTTTCCAGATGACTGACATGAGGTATAATATGCAATAGAAAGGAAATACCCTTCTCCCAAGGGCTGGCTGGCTAGTCAGTCGGCTGGGTTACCAATTTTCAAAGAACTCTCTTTATAGCCTGAATTAAAAACTGCAGCATGCTTTTCCATCATGCAGGTGGATGTTGATTCATGATTTTCAGAATACTAGAATTCCCCCCTTTCCCCACATGCACACAATGGTCAGTTCAGGCTGCCATGACTCAGCATTTATAAATGTCTGCTTCTCTCATAGCTTTTATGCTCTGTGGTACCTCCTGTAGGGAGGAAGTGAGGTCAGATCAGCTGAACTTCCTTGGTAAACAAGTACCAGGCAAAACCAGGGAGCTCCCAAACATCTCCTAATATGGTTCTTCATGACTCTGATTCCAAGATGCTGCTGCTGATCCTCATCCTCTTTGTGTTTCACTAAGGAAACCACTACAGCTCCTCAAATCCATGGGATATTGTATGCTCCAACATTTAACAAATGAAAACCAGGGCAGATGTGCCAAGCCACACCAGAGCATGGTCAGGATGGCAAAAGTTATCAATAAAGAAGAACACACAAGCTAGGATTGCTACAGCAGTTTGCTTTTGCCTGAGCCTTCTGGGAAGGGCCAGATTCTTCCCCCTCCTTTCTGCCCCCCTCCCCGCTTATTGAGTACAAACTACTTGTATACTTTATGCATTCTATTACTTTATTTAATTTTTATCCCTGCTTTTCACCCATAAGGGACCTTTTGAACTCAATTTGCAGCAACTGAAGTAAGCTAAGGACAAAAGGGGAAAGCAGAAGGAGGAGACAATAAATGGGCCATTTTAAAAGCAGTTGGGCAGGAGCCAATGACAGAGGACTAATCAGCACAGTTCCTGCCAGAGCAGAACAACTGAAATATTTCTAATGCATCCACTAATAATAAATCTGGCAGTATATGCAGTTAATATCTTATTGGCCACTGTGGGTGGAACATATTAGAGATTAGAAACAAAAGTGACAGGTATTACTTCTGCAGGTATTAAAGAGGAATACTGTAATGTGTGTACAAGCTCTTAGGGCAACACTGGGCAACAGATGGGTCTCCTGCTGTTGTTGTACTCCAACTGTTACCACGGTTATGATATGTCTGGTGAGAGCACTAGATATCTTTTGATATCAAACTTATTTGGCCTCTATGTGACCTTTCTCTGCCACCCTACTCCATGTGTTTGCAAGGGCCACCGGACGAGCACGTAATAGGGATGGCCGTTAATGGTTGTACATTCCAAACCCATTTAGGCAGGCAACTTAATGCCTCTCCGATGCTTCAGGGACCATTCCTTCTTGCAAATCCGCCTTGCTCAGCGCCACTTTACACAAAGACACCCGGCCGAGTGCCGAGCCATTCTTTTATGTTGGTCCATTTGCATACTGGCCATACTATTGTCATCCAGCGCTAAGCTCATCATGTAAAACCTGACCTTTTCCAATGCCTTTGTCCAGCTACAAATGTCCTTTGTTCTCACCGAGCATGGCATGGCCTGTAGGTAAAATCCACCCTATAAAAAACCCCCAATTCTGAGCCCTCCTCAGAACACTCAGGATTGCTCTGGACTTCCATCCCGCCTTGCTGTCGGTTCATCTGAAAAGTTCCCCTCAGCGGAACACGCTGAGTTTCCTCCCTTCGACCTCCGTCTCTCTCCAGGACTACGTGAACAGATGTCGTATTACCCATTCCCCGAAACACTCCATTTCCATTTCTCGGTTAGTTAGTGTATGTCGTGTCTCTTGTGTTGTCGGTTCTCAATAAAATATTATTTGTTGCTTTAGAACTTGTCTAACTGCTCTCTGACCTGACGCTGTAGACATAGGGTAAAAGATCCCAGCTAAAGTTACCCTGCCTCTCGTTAGCTTGAGAGAGTGCTCAAGTCTAATTTCCCCCATCTTGTGTTTTATTTGGTAATTTGGGCGCCCCTCCCAGGACCCCCAACATACAGGGTAACACAACCCCCCACCATCCTTCATCATGGACTGTGCCAGCTAGCAGTTGCAGTCCAACGACATCTGGGGCTAAACATTCCTCACTGAGATATAGAGTTTCTGTCTGAGGGAATAGTCTGAGGGCATATGATGTAACCACCTAGTTGAACATCATGCTGTTTCCCTATGCTCCACAAAGTACACACCAAGATCTCCAAAATACTCTCCTCAACATGAACCATGTAAAACAAGGGAGGGGAATCTCCAGCCCAGTGGCCTAATTTGGTACACTAATGACAGTAATTTGGCTCATGTGGGGTCTCTCAGCACCCCTCCTCCTTAAATCACCTCTTTTCCCCAAGCTTCACCCCCATGTGCATCTCACCTACAGAGTGGGAATGTGAGCTGCAGGGAGAGAATCCCATTGTTATGTTCAGTCTCAGATTAGAGATTATAGCTGCATTTCCCACTCCACTAACATTCCTCACTGGAATGCAAAGCAGATTGGGGCAAATCCCACTGTTAGCCTGAGTCCTAGATCAGAGCCAGCAGCAAGATTTTCCTCCTCTTCTGCACATCAGGGTACGGAAACTCTCCAGTATGAGACTGGGGACAGCAAAAGCTTTCTTTTGTCAGAGAGAGGGACAGAACTCTATGTCTCCTTGCATAGAGAAAGTCTAGATAACATCAGATGAGTGGACAAGGATGTCCCCCAATGACAACATTCAGCCTCGTGGTTTGGGCCTGGAGGCAAAACTGATGCTTCCAGAACCAACATACTTCCTGACCTAAAAGCTCCCTACCAGTAGGTAACTGTGGAAACAGCAGAAAGAGCAATAAATGACTACAAATGAGATGTGTTAAATTTGTATGTCATGTTCTTGATGCGTTCAGTAAGGTGTGAAGCCACCTGCTGCTTTAATTTCCTTTTCAAGCAGGTCCTTCATCCACAATACTCACCTGGCTTTACTAGAGTTAGAGATGAACTATCCTTTTACTTTTACCTCTTTTGAACCTTGGTCTTGTTTTGCTTATTATGCACGAAGGGAAGGCAGGTCACTGGAGTTTATTGGGTAGGAAGTCCACCTTCTTCTCTTCTTGTATAGTGCTTCCCAAAGGGTAAAAGAACCAATCTCCATCCCAAGAAAATTATAACTGAAAATCTGACATTGTAGAAATAATAGAGGAAGGGGAAGCAAGCAAGTACAACCTTTGGATTCACCACCGTGAGTGAATGGGCATGGAGATGATGGTGAACCCGCTCTTTCTATCACCACTGCTGTTCCTCTTGCAGGAGTAGTTGAGGAAGAGCTCTTCTAGTCTTGGACTACAGGTTTGGTCCTGCCAGAGATTCCATGCAACTCAGAGCAGCTGGAGGAGGAGTGGAGGTAAAATTGAGGGTGAATTCATGCCCCTACAACAGCAGAGCCACCATCTGTGGAGGCAAGGGGAAGCAGGGGTAAACAAAGAAGCAATATAGTTACAGGATGAGTTGCAGTGAGATATAGGAACAAGGTTTATGCCAAAAGCTTAGTAGAATTACAGTATAACTCAATGTTACCACCATGACAGGAAAAGCGTCCTGGCTTGTGTGTGTTCCCCACAGAGATGTTCTGAATATTAGAAGTCCTGAGGATGTTCTATTGCCACTCCACTATCCTCCCTGTTCTTATTGTATTTTTACATTTCTTCTTTCTCTGGCATGACAGCATGGGACTTGCCTAGGTGACATCATTGCTATGGTCCATCCTTTTCTACTGCCTGCAGCTGTTCCACATTTGCACACTGAACAGGCAAGCCTGGGCCCAACCTGACTTCACTGAAAAACATTTGCATCCCTCCCTGTTCTTCCCTCCAGAAAGAAAACAGCCTGGCATTGGGCCCTGAACTGCTAAAAATGATTACATACAGAGGCAGCACGACTCAGTCCTGCACCCCTCAAATAGTCAAACTGCCCTGGAATCTGATCAAGTTTTCAAATGTGATGAGATGACATCTCATCCTCTGCTGGATAGAAAGTGTTCTTCTAGATTGTTGGGGGTCAACAGCAGCAAAGGAGGCCTCTCAGAGTTTGTGAGGAGAAAGTAAAGTCATACGTAACCTAGTCTCCATCTTTCCAAATAATACTTAAGTTACCTTTGGATGCAGGGGTTCAATCCAAACAACCACTAAGCTTTGGAATTTCCTATGTAAGATAGGAAAGCTGGCTTGGTGTTAGATGTTGAACATGAGACTAGGACACAGAGAGAACCAAGTTCAAATCCTGGCTCAGCTGTGGAAACCCATCAAGTGATCTTAGGCAAGTCACACTCTCTCAGCCTTAGAAGAAGGTAATGGCATAGCTCCCATTAATCAATTTTGCCAAGAAACCCTATGCTGGAGTCACCATAAATTGGAGCCATCCAGAATATACAATAAGAAGAATAAAGATAGGAGTAGACATTACACCTGTCTGCCAGAGATAAACAAAAAGAAATGTTATTTTTTTGGATTATAATTCCCAGAATTTCCCAGACAGTAGGCCCAATGGCCAGCAAAGCTGAGGGATACTGAAAGTTGTAGTTCACGGCCTAAATCCAATCACTAGTTCTAACTGTAGTAAATCTACTATATCAAGTGTTGACTCTGCCATTTAGTATTTGGTTAAATGAATCTGGTGTAGTTAGGCCTAAGCAATTGGATTTAGCATCAAAAAGCAATTTGCCAAAGCTTTGAAACTTGTCAGTCAAGTTGTTTGACTATGATATAGGGAAGAGAAGAGGACAGCAGCACTCAGCACTAAAATTATGGCTTACATCCACATTCCTTGATTTAATCTCTTACAGGCAGCTGAGGATCTTTGGCCCTTTCCACACCAGGGTATTAAAATGTTGTAGTGCAACCTCTAACGGAGGTCATCTACACCGTAAAGTGGATTGGGGCAGTCTACTTTAGCGTAGTTCCACACCCCAATCCACGCAGGAGCAACCGGAAGTGGTGGTGCCGCGTGCTTTTTAAAAACCACTTTTGATGAGGTTTTTAAAAAGCACGGAGCGTGCAGCCCCGTCGCAGCGCCTGGTGTAGATTTGCAGGTGTGCACAAGTGCATGCCTGCAGATCTGCTGGGGGCGGGCTTCCGGCTGGCGAGCTTCTCCAGTTGGTGGAGAGCCTCCATCAGCTGTAAGCCGCCATTTTGGATGCCGCAGGACACCCAGGAGTGTGGAGCAGCGAACACGCGCTGCCCCGCGTGGCGACGGACTTACCCGGTTGCCGGTAAGCTCCATTTCAGTGCATTTTACCCCGTTTCTCCCTCCACGTGTGAAAAGGGCCTTTGTAAGCTCATATGTGGCCAGTCCCATCAGATTAAAGATGCAAGAAGAATGCTTCTATATATCTGTTGCCAGGAACACAAATGGAAGCCCATTAAGTCTTTCATATGGGCTTCCCAAAGGCAATTGGTTGGCCATTGTGGAAAATTAATCTGTCTTAATTGACATTCAGTTTGGTCCAATAAGCCAACCTAAAATCCTTTTAAAGCACTACCAAGCAAGTCCTTTTACCCTTTGATGATTGACTCACGATATTGTCATTGTGTGTCTTCAAGTCATTTCCAACTTATGGTGACCTAAGGCAAACCTACCATGGGGTTTTCCGGAGCTGAGATTGTGTGATGTGCCCAAGGTCACCCAATAGGTTTCCATGGCTGAGTGGGGAACTCAACTTTGGTCTCCAGGCCCATAGTCCAAAGCTCAAACCACTACGCCATGCTGGCTCTCTTGACTCCTGATATAGTCCCTCTACAATTCAGAAAGATGGATAGGTGGACAGATAGACTGAGTGAAACAAGTTTGACCGAGTGATGAAAGGAAACAGTAGTAGACAATTTCATGGCCTAAGGTGAAGAGATGTCTGCATCCTCCTGTCTCACTCTCTGCTCCCCCAGTGTTACTCAAAGTGGTAAGGAGGCCTGACTCATGCCTTGGAGAAGGCACATTTTTCTGTCATATAGCACAACCTGGAGGCTCCACCACCTAGCAGGTGCTCCATCACAGTGCAGATGTTGGTGGGGTATTCATTGTAACATCCCCTTCAAAATGTCAGTTGTATGGTCAGTTTTGACTGCACAATAGTTGTTTGCTTGTGATGCTCTTGGTGCTCAAAAATAGGAATTGATACAGGCCATACTGCTATAGTGGGAATGGGCAAAATGTCTGCACAGTTAAGTTAGCCACTTTCTCAGGCTTCTATATTCAGTGCGCAAGTGTCAAATTGAGAAGATACAAAGCTGTCAGTGCCTTTTGGGTCCTCCAGTATGGAATTATCCAAGAGATATACATCTGTGAGTCCTTATTGCTGCTGTGCACCAATGTATCACTCCATGGCCCTTTCCGCACAGGCCTATTAAAACAGTGCAGAGCGACCTCCAACGGAGGTCTTCTGCATCATGGAGTGGACTGGGGCGGACTACTTTTCGTAGTTCCGCACCTCAGTCTGCTCCGGAGTGACCGGAACTGGTCGCGCAGCATGCTTTTTAAAAACCTCTTTTATTAAGAGGTTTTTAAAAAGCACAGAGTGCACGACCCCGTGTCTCTCCGTCGCCGCACTCCAGTTCAGATTTGCAGGCGCGCACTAGTGCGTGCCTGCAGATCTGCCGGGGTCAGGCTTTAGGCTGGCAAGCTTCTCTGGTTGGTGAGCCTCCACCAACCGGAAGCCACCATTTTGGACGCCGGAGCGGTGCGGAGCGACGAGCTCGCACAGCTCCTCGTCCTGACGGACTCGCCCAGACGCTGAAGAAGTCCGGTGAGTCCCGTTTTTGTGCGGTTCCTTTCCCACGTGTAGAAATGGCCCATGTCTCATCAGTTGGTGGCTTAACACCTCCAGTCACAGAACTAGAAGGAACTCCAAGGGCCATCTAGTTCAGCTCTCTACTACGCAGAAATCTACAACTAAAGTCCTCTTGAAAGATGGCTATCTCACCTCTGTTTAAAGGCCTTCAGAGAAAAAGAGTCTCACACTCCAAAGCAGTACTGAACAGCAATTTACCATCAGAAAGTTCTTCCTAATGTTTTGGTGGAATCTCTTTTCTTGTAATTTGAATCCACTGGTTCATATTTGACTCTGGAGAAGCCAAAAAACAAGCTCACCCTGTTTTTCAACATGATATCTCTTCAGACTTTAAAAGCTGGCTCTCATAACACTTCTCCATCTTTTCTCCTTCAGCTAAACATACACACTTCCTTAAGCCATTCCTCCTCTTGATGTTTTGCCCTTCATCTCGTGGGCTACAATTACTGAAAAATATTGCTTTCATAAACAGAAATAGTGATACATGTAGGGGAATAGCTGGCCTTGATTAGGCAAGGTGGTGCCAGAACCAGGTGGCACCATTTATCCCATCTCAGTCTCTGCCCAGCTATACCATCCTACTCACTCCTAGTGCCTGTGCCACCACTCTAGACACAGCTCTTCCTCTTCAGTGATGTCTCTCATCACCACTGCCAGAGGTCTCCCTCCTACCAACTCCTTTATTTGAGTCCTTTAGAGTATTCTGGCAAACTAGCTGCCTCCTTTCTTCAGTTCCAAGGAAGGACTGTGGAGTGAAGAGGGGCAACCACCAGTTCTCCAGGTCCAGCCATTAAGTTATGATGCTGAATGCATGATAACTGATGAACATTTCCCAGGGCTGGTTCCAGTGACACAGATTCGGTTGATAAGCTCGGACTCAAGTGAGACTTAAGTCACTTCAGTGACTCAAGTTGGACTTGACTCAGCCATAAACGATGCACTGACTCGACTTGAGTCAAGACTTGCATATTTTTAATGACTGACTTGCTGCCCTTGGTTCAGTAACATAACACATTCATCCAGAAACCTTCTGACTTTGAAAATGCCTCCATCTCTTTTTGCCTACTGATCACATGACAATCTCTTTCAAGCCCAAAGTGTGGGTACATTTCTCAGAGGGGAACAGCAAATGTGTTAGGCAACAGGCTTGAGGAGGAAGGATCCTTCCTTCTAAATCTTTTGAATCTTCAGTAATGGGGAGTAAGATAGGATCCTATTCCCCACTTCCAAAGCTTCAGACGACAAAATTGTAAGTGTGGAGAGCCAACTCTGCTTAAATTGTTAAAACTGAATTTATTTCTCTCTATCCAATAATTCTGGAATTTTGGTTGGAGTATAAAGTTGGCTTCCAGACTTGAGACTTGACTTGAAAGTATCTTCAAGGACTTGAGACTTGAAGGTAGAGACTTGGAATAAAAGACTTAAATACATCACTGGCTGGTTCTTTCATTAGGCAGAGTGAGGTGGCTGCCTCAAATAGCAGAATGCCAAAGAGTTATTTCTCCCCTTCCACCAAAAGCGCTCCCCTCTCTGAACAGTCACACTCTCAGAAGCTAGCCATGTCCAAATGTTCTGGGTGGTTCTCAGCACTAGGCATTATGAGCCATGTGCCCTAGGAGTCTGCCTGTGCCACTGCTGCACAGAGCATCTCACACGGAACTCTACCCCCGAGGAAGGATCCTAGCTCAGTAGGAAGCAACACACAGTTGCTTCACATAGCTGGTGCTGATTTCCAAACAGGCCACTTGCCCTCTCTCTCACTGTGAGTAAGAGAAGCAGCAGGCAGTAGAACTACAAGAGGCCATAGTACCACTTCTGCCCTTAAGTTTCTACTTCAGCCACTGCTGATAATTGTACTTCATCACTTGACACTGCCTTCATCAAGCAATGAGCACTGCATATAGGAATTAATTTGTTCCAACACTGCATCTACTGAATACAAATAAGAGTCTCTTTGCTGCTTATGGACCAACTATTGTGTGTAGGTGACATAAGCTTTGCAGACAACAGCCTCTTTCAGTGGGCACCAGAAGATCTACCTCCCTTCACCTTCAGCTGATCAGTGGCAACTGGAGGCTTCCATGGTGGTAGGGTGTTCAATCTGTGCTGAGCTTTAGTCTAAACTTTGAAGGAGTTCTCCAAGCTGTTGAATCCTAGCCCCCAAAGTGATTCATCACCTTGGATAGCTTTTATGATTGAAACCTGGAACAGATTCACTGCCCAGTTTCCATGGAAGCTACCAGCTGCCACTGCAACTGGTGGGTCAGGAATCACTACTGGATTGCATCTTGTCTTAAACTAGATCTCATCATCAGCATTACGACTGCAAAAATATAGGAAGAAAGCCCACAAGAAGGAGGTTCCCCAGCATGTATGCAAGTTTGGTCCTAGACTGGCCAAGATTGAAGGTTACTGATCTATTCGGCCTCCATGATACACATGAAACCACCCATTGCTACCTCAGTGATTTCCAAGGTCAAATTAGACATACCTTGAAAGATATATTAGCACGTACTCTTTTTTTTTTTTAAAGAAAAGTAGACACAGGAAGCTGACAGCTTGAAAGAACAGCAAGGCAGTGGCATAGCTTGGTGTGAGTGGGGTAGGGGTGGGGCAAAGGAGTGGGGGCGTGGCTACGGCATGTGGAGGTGGGGCTACAATGAGCGGAGAGGCAGGCAAGGAGTGGCTGTGCCCTCCCAGGGCATGCCACCCTCCTCGTCCCCCCTTCTTATGCAACTGCAGCAAGGAAAGGTGCTTGTTAAGTTTGTTCCCTTTCTGCCATTTGTCTGTTCAAAATGGCACTCCCCAAAATTGTTTCTCCCTGCAGTTGAAAAATCTTAGCACAGATCCTTCTACTACTGCTCAGTCACTCTGAATCACAGCCTCTTGGACTGTTTTTCATTCAAAACAAAACTGAACACCACAACACTGAAGATGGTTCAAGTGTCTCTTGTATATGATGTCTACTTTGGCTGTTGCTGTGGTTCACTTGTACAAATTACCAGCCTCAGTCATGGAACCATTAAATGTAAAAACAGAAGTACAATGATTAGGAGGGAATCATACAATTATTTTGTTGGTGGTTTCTTGGTTTGCACAATAAGCTCAACTGTAGAGGAATTCCCAAATGTACAGAATGTGTTGTTGTTGCTATATGCCTTCAAGACATTTCTTACTTATGGTGACCTTAAGGTGAACCTATCATGGCGTTTTCTTGGAAGAATTTATTCTCAGGAGGTTTGCCCTTACCTTCCTCTGAAGCTTTTAGCATCTGTACACCCCCATGCTTTGATATAGTTTAATTGGCATACATTGAAATTGATATAAAATATAAATTATACCCTGATATGGCTGGACAGCCCTGCTGGATAAGAGGAAAGCTGACCAAACACATATGTTATGAAATCTAAGGTCAAGAAGAACCCTCCAGGCATAGCCAGGTCACAGGCAGGAAATCACCAGGAAACTCCAGAGATAATAAGCTGCTGCTAGCTTTAACGGTTTTGGGAGATTCCCACCAGTCCATTGACTGTCTCAAACCCCCTTCCCATTATCCTCAAACCTGTCCACAAAAAACTGAGTTATCAGACGACCATTAGCCCCTAGTTTTGATCAACTAGCTTGCAGTACATTGATTGTTGGCAGCCACTCTGATTCCTGATTGTGTACTGTCCTTAGATGCAAGTTTAAACCACATCACTACTTCTTTGCCGCTCTTCTGGATCAGTAAATATGGCCCACTCTCTGAAGTCTCTCTATCAACTTTTCCTCTCTTTATCTTCAGTTAGCCTTGTGTGAGTGTGTGACTGTTTGGATCCTGTGTGCGAGTGAATTTCCCTCAATAAAACATATTTTAGTTTACTTTTTGAATCTCTGGCTGTTTCTTCCCTGCAGAAGACCCTCTAAACATTAGTGTCAAAGGTCTCATTAGGTTACCTACCCCACAGGCCTCCTAATTTGAGCTAATAATTCCTCACCTTTGAATGGAGGTACTGGTATTGCAGGTGGACCCCTGAATCACCCACATATTGGGGTAACAAGGCTGAGAGAATGTGACTTGCTTATGGTCACCTGATAGGTTTCCATGGGTCTCCCAGTGTTCCAGCCCAACACTCAAACCACTAGATCATGCTGAGCTTCAAAATTACAACCATTTGCCCCCACCAATGACTGTTTTAAGGGCTCCTCGTGGAACAGTTTATAGTAGCATGGACTCTGGGACAGGAGGGGTTCAAATTCTCTCTCTCCCAAGACTAGGCTATGGAGGCTGAGCCCTCCTTTTAACAATCTGGCAAGACTAGGCTGTCAAGACTCCTGTGTAGTTGAATCTCCTGAAGCATTATCAATCAGAAGTGTATTAACTAATCAGAGGCAACCCTTGTGAATTATTGGTTTGGCCGAATGGGTGAGAAACCCTAAAGAAGGGTTACTACTTGTTATTTGAGTTCAGAAAGTGAAGGACTGTTGGAGCTGGAGAGGAACCATAGTTGCCAAGGCTGGGGAATACGTCCTTTTCACCTTGAATAAGGGCTTTAAGACTGCATCCAAATGTTGCAATACTACTGAGCATCGCAAGGAAAGGAGTCCTGCAATCCAGTGCTAAACTGGCACCTCACTAGATGCATGGGACTTTTGGGACCATGCATATGTGTCAAATTTAATATACAGTTTATTGTATTTATACACATGCATACCCCTATACACATAACTACTTAGATGGGAGACAACCAATGAATACCAGGTGCTTTAGGCTATATGTCAGAGGCAGGAACTGGTAAAAACCCAGAAGAAGAAGAAGACTTAAACTGCGATTCTGCTTGCAATATTCAATTATAGTTGGCCCCATAGAAGCCAGAAATAGGTATTCAAGCACTAAGAAATATTAAGGCTTTTTCCACATTCAACTGTTATAGTGCTGTTATTTCACTTTCAACATCCTATGGAACCCTGGGCCTTGCAGTTTAGGGAGAGGCATTTAGAATTCTCAGCCAGGGAGCTCTTTGGCCTCAGTAAACCACAAACCCCAGAATTCCACAGGATGTTGAAAGTGGAATAACAGCCCTGTAACAGTGTAGTGTGGAAATGGCCAGAATGACTGTCTTTGAGCCCTCCCAGGAACAATAAAGACTGTTTGCAATTTATCCTATGCACACTTCCTTGAGAATAAGCTACACTGAACACATGGAAGGCACTTACACATTGTGCTCATAAGGGTCTTCATATTTAAAGCTGTGTCGGTGATAATGAATGAGTAAAGTAATTTGCCTTCTCCCCAGCAAGTACCTACAAGTAGACAAAATTAATAACAACCTGCCTGCCAATACTTACTGTACTTTAAAGACAATTCCAGGGGCCCTACTAGTCAGCCTGATGCAATTCTGCCTGCGAGTAGAATCTGGGAGCCCCTTTCAAAATATCTCTTTTGTCTTATTCTATACAGGGTTAAATCTCTTATTGCATTCAGCATCCTTTAGAAATCCCCAGGGTTAATATTTAAACGAGGCCCCATTGCTAATTAAATATACTGATGACTGCAGGCAGGACTTGTTATCACTCTCACACACCTGATGCCTGAGTCAGCACTGTGTCTCTCCCTCTTGACTGCAAATGGATTCGTCTGGGGAGCTGGGATGGGGGGAAGAGAGGCAGATTAGGTAACAAAGGGCCTTATAAGGTTGGATCCTGTAAGGACTTCAGTCCCAGATTTCCTCTGTAGGAAGCGCTGAAGGGAAGAAAGCCAGTGACTGGTCCCAGCTGGAGTTCCTTCTAATAAGAATAATGCATCCTATGGAATTGGAGGAACATTTTCTCACGGCTCTGTCTCATATTTTTTAACATAAACATGTTAAATCCATTATATGTACAGTTAATGCCAAGCTTATGGAAATTACTGTTTTTGGATTTTACAACTCCTAGAACCTGCTGCCAGCATGACAAGCTACACTCCAAACAGTAACTTTGCGTGCACTTGTAGTCTTGAAAGGTTATGTGTACATGTGTGTATTTAGCAGCGTACGTATGATGTCACTATTTAGACACTGATATACCCTTAAGGCCCCAGATACTGTCTGATTTTTGAAGCTAAGCAGGGTCAAACCTGGTTAGTACTTGGATGGGAGACCACCAATGAATACCAGGTGCTGTAGGCTATATTTCATATGAAGGAACTGGCAAAGACCACCTCCAAGTATTCCTTGCCTAAGAAAACCCTATGGAATTCATCAGGTCTCCATAAGCTGATAGGAGATTTGAAGGTGCATTCACACACACACACAGAGTTGAGAGCAACCCTGCAACTTCATGCCCAAACAGAATGGAGAACTTCAAACTTAGGCTTAGATCCTGGCTTGTTCTGAAACTAGTAACTATCATTGCCTTGGTCAGACAAAATGGGAAAGTTTAGAAAATTAGAATATTCTAGGCTTAATTATATTTTTCATAAAAGGAGAAGTAACTTCCTAAGCAGGCAAAATGCCTTTCTGTATCTCAGCTTGTTAAACAGATGCAATCACTCAAATCAGAACAGCGTAGAGCTGCCCAATTCAGTAAAGGAACCTTTCCCCATCTGAGAACATTTTCTCTATCTCCCCTTTCCCTGTCTCCCATATATGTTGGATTACAACTCCCATAATCCCACCAGCACAGTCAAATGGGATGACGGGTGTTGTAATCCAACACATCTGGAGAGTGCCTGTTGGTAAAGGCTGCAACAGACAGCAGGTCTTTAATAGATAAATGGAAGAGAGAATTATAGGATGTGTCGTTTCTCCCAGAAGTGGAAGGCCATCCATGGCAGTTCTCCCCAGTTTCATTCTATTAAAGTGCCACAGCCTTGCCAAGAATTTGGCAAGCTTCACCTTACAGGTGCACTGGCAGAGCTTGAGAGAGGGACAGTCTGAGAGCCTCAGGTATGCACATTATATATTTACTTTCAGATAAAAGCTGAATTAACCATGTAGCATAGGCTTGATGCTAACAACAGCTGTGCGGGCAGAAAGAGCAAAAATACAACAGCAACCTGTAGTCTTGACAGAAACCTTCACGCAATCTCCATTTTCAGTGACCCATGCCCCATTGTTTAAGCACCAGTCAAGCTTAAAGCATATCGCCTTGCATTAGGGTTTGCCCAATTAAAAACAGGATAGGGCTCTTGAGTGCCTTTAACCACTCAGCGGATACAGCTTTCCCCATATTAAGGTAGTGGTGGAAAAAAACTGTACTACTGAAATTTGCTCTCACATCCAACTTTTAAAAAATGCAGGTGTCCTATGTAGTTTTGAATTGAGAAACATGATTCTACAGCCCCAGGGAGTGAAATCCTTTGAACTCTATAAGTGTCATTGCTTCCCATATCATTAGGATTCAGCAATGATATTGCAAGAGTTGCATAGACTTGTTTCTGTTCTTCTAATTTGGGGACAAAGATTTTTGAAAGAATAGCTTTCAAGGAGATTTCCAACTTTAGGTGCACAGATACTTTCTACCCAGACCTTGGAAGTAACTAGTTACAAATACCTAGCTATTTAAATTGGTTTCCTAGTTAGACAATAATTCATTATTAGTTTTTCTAACTTTTTAAAAATGTAAAGAAAATAAATTACTTTTTAAAACTCTAACTGTAATGACAACTAACCAGTTTTGGGGTGTTGGAGCTATAACAATAATACTACTCTTTAAAAATTACTTGCCAAACTCAGTTTCTACCAAGTTGGCAAACATTTTGGCCATGATGTTAATGCTGCATGGCATAGTAGTTTGAGCATCGGACTATGACACCGGAAGACCAGGGTCTGAGTCTCCGCGTGGCCATGGAAACCTACTGGGTGACCCTGAGTTACACTCTCTCAACCTCAGAGGAAGGCAAGGGCAAACTATCTCTGAACAAATTCTGCAAAGAAAACCCAGTGATAGGTTCATCTTCCAGTCAGAAATGACTTGAAGGTATACAAAACCAACAAAGTGAATTCAATCCAAAAACTAATTGCAGTTCCTGTGAATAGACACACAAAAACACTGATTAGGAAACTAAGCAGTAGTCAATTTCTCCACAAATAGTTTATTTCTCACAAAACATCCTGCCTATAAATGAATTAACTTATAGACAAATATACAGAAACCTAGCATATACGCATAAGACAACGAATACTGGCAAGAAAAAAAATGGACCCATGTTTTTATTAAGTTCTGATGAAGTTCTGATGTGATGTGGATCTAAACTATTCATTGCCTTCTTCTATTTCCATGTGAAAGTTTTTTTGTATATGTGTCTGGTTCTATGTACTGATAAAATGACCATATATTTATATATGACAAGTTACTTTATTATGAATACATGAGACGTTTTGTGAAGCAATAGATTTGTGGAGAAATGAGCTAAATCAGTAATCAGGGTTCTTTGCGGGTGTTGTGTTTAACTAAAAAAAAAAAACTTAATGTAGTGGTTTATCTCATATGCTATTGATCCTAGTAGTTCCTTTGTTACTTTTGAATCCACAACTATTCCCTGACACAACTGCGAGGTTGGTAGGTGTGTATTCATGGGACATTCCCGGGAAGGTTGTTCCCCCCACACACACACCAGTTTCGGAATGAGCAGCTTCATTTATTCATTCATTTACAATGGTGCAGTAGTAAATTTGCAAGTGCATGCACTTGGTATGACAGTCCCAGCAGCCACACCCTGAAGGAGAGTCCAAAAATGCAGACAGCTGTGTTGATCCTTATTCCAGCAGGGATAGTTCACGTACACACATTGTTGCTGGGAAAATCCATTTTCCCTCTAGCTCCTGTGAGGTCTGTAGCTGAGCTCGGGGAGAAAAATGGAAGCATGTGAAGTATAGCAAATGATGTCATTGTTATCCCAGCTAATCAAAAAGTGGCTGCACTTTGACCAAGCAAGCCCTGGCTCCTCTACAATAATGTTCTTGTAAGATATTTTGCAGAGAACTCCAAAATGACACAAATTGAAAATGTAAACCTCACACAAGCTAAAAACAGTGTTTTAAAATTAACAGCAAAAGAGCTGCAGAAAAGCAATCTAGGTAAGATTCCATACCCTCTGTCCTAATTTGGCAGACTCCCTCCCAATTAATCTGTCATCCCACTTCTTTAGCTGCTTTTCCCAGTTTCTCTCTCTTCCTCCCACTTTCCCCTTTCATCCTCCACTTAATTCAGTTGCTGCAAATTGAGTTCATAGAACTGTAGAATCACAGAGCTGGAAGAGACTACAGGAGCCATCCAATCCAAACCCCTGCCATGCAGGAACACACATCAAAGCACTCCTAAGAGATGGCCATCCAGTCTCTGCTTTAAAATCTCCAAAGAAGGAGATTCCACCACACTCTGAAGCAGCATATTCCACTGCTGGACAGCTCTGACTGTTAGGAAGTTCTTCCTGAGGTTCAAGTGGAATTTCCTTTCCTGCAGCTTGAATCCAAAAGTAGATTGCACTAAATTCACTTAGCAGGTAAGAGATGAGAGTAGCAGGCAGAATCTTTCCCTTTCCAGTAGACTCAGCCAAAAGCCAACTACTGCAGCTTCTCCTAGTTTGTGTACAATATTCTTCCTCATTATTACTGTAGCTTTTGCCATCTCAACCAAAGCTAGATGCTGCTTGGCCACATGTCTCCTAGTTTTCATCTGCGAAATGTTGGAGGGTATGAGAGACCAATTTAAATTTAAATTTTAATCAGTCCATTTCCTACTACCACCTACAAGTTCAGAAACAACTGTGCAAAGTAATATATTGGATTTTAATGTCTGGGAAAATTAAAGAGTAGTTTTTAAATGATGCTAGAAAAGTAATCAGAGAAAGCTCCAGGCATGTAGCACTCAGGAGGGTGTTCCAGAAATGATACACAACTGTTTAAAGTGTTGTTCCCTGATTCCTTTGATATTTTTTAAATGAGAATGTTCTATTTTTCACTTAATTTTATGCTATTTTTAAAAAAATATACCATGCCAGAAGCCTTGAGGGTATGGAGGGGTTTCAATTTTAAAATGACTAAATTGAAGTGCAATTCTAAGTGTATTTACTCAGAAATAAATGGCATTGAGTTCAGTGGAACTTATCGCTCTGTAAGTCTGTTTATGTTTGCAGTCTAACTTTTTTTTTTTTAAAAAAATCTATACACCAGACCTAGGGTGCATTGTCAAATAAGAGGAAATCCATCATCGTAATAAAAACAAAAGAGGACAGATTTGCATGCCATTCATGTGTGCTAATCTCTAAAATAAATTTAAATGCAAATTTGGAAATAATCGCTATAAAATGTGGAGTTGATAAGATGTGGAATAGATAGGGATTTGGAATATATGGGAAAACTATCAGATGAATCTATAACTGATTGGAAAACTGTGCTCAGAGAGTCATCATCAATGACTGAGCTTCAAATTGGAAGGAGGTCTTGAGTGGAGTGCCTCGGGGTTCTGTCCTAGGGCTGTTACCCTTCAATATTTGTATCAATGACTTAGGTGAAGAGAATCCTTATAAAGTTTGCAGATGAACACAACTGGGAGGAATAGCTAACACACTGGAAGCTAGGAACAGAATTCAAAAGGACCTAGATAAATTAGAAAAATGGGCAAAAATTAATAAAATGAAATTCAACAGCAACAAATGCAAAATTCTACATTTAGGCCACAAAGCCCCAAATTTACCAGCATAGGATAGGAGTACATGGCTCAGCAGTACTACATTCAGAAAGGACTTTGGGATTGTTGCTGATCGTAAGTTGAACAGGAGCCAGTAGTGTAATGCTGTAGCAAAAAAAGGTGAATGATCTTTTAGCCTGTATTAATAGTTTCCAAGTCGAGGGAAGTAACAGTCCCACTATATTCTGCACTGGTCAGGCCACGTGTGGAGTACCATGTTCAGTTCTGGGTGCTTCATTTTAAGAAGGATATAGACAAAGTTAGAGCAGATTCAGAGAAGGGCAATGAGGGTGATAAGTGGTGCGGAGAACAAAACATATGAGGAAAGGTTGAAGGAGCTGGGCATGTTCAAACTAGTGAAGAGAAGACTGAGGGGTAACATGATTGCTCTCTTTAAATACCTCAACAGCTATTCCAAATAGGAGGGGACAGACCTGTTCTCTGCTGTCCCAGAAGGTAGGACCAGGTCTAATGGATTGAAGTTGCAGGAGAGTAGATTTTGATTTTGCACATTGGAAGGAACTTCTTGATAGTAAGAGCATTTCAGCAACGAAGTCAATTGCTTGAATAGGTGCTGGGTTCTCCTTCTCTTCCAAAAAAGACTATACAGCTACCTGTGGTGGGAAGATCCTACACTGAGCAGGAGGTTGGACTCAATGGCCCATGAGGCATCTTCCAACCCTATGATTCTTTGACTCTATGACTCTCTCTATATATATTAAAATATAATACTTCTCACTCTCATGGGGAAGAATGAGCTATATGCCGGGCTCTGACTGCTATTCAAGTGCTAACTGTTGGAAAGGCAGTGTCGTGTAACAGTTAGAATGTTGGACTGGGATTCAAGTTCAAATCCCACTGAGCCATGAAGTTCAGTGGGTGATCTTGGGTTAGTCACTCTCTGTCATGCAAACCTATCTTTCAGAGTTGTCATGAAACTAAAGTAGGA
The DNA here is from genome assembly GCA_948474755.1 of Ctenosaura bakeri. Taxonomy (NCBI): domain Eukaryota; kingdom Metazoa; phylum Chordata; class Lepidosauria; order Squamata; family Iguanidae; genus Ctenosaura; species Ctenosaura bakeri. The sequence goes on from CAOLHI010000271.1 coordinate 395,583, forward strand.
AAGATGAAAGTCATCTATGCTGCACTGTGTCCATTGGAGGAGAACTTGGATATAAATCTATAAGTAAAGAAAGAAATGGTTGACAAGCAATTTCCAGTGGCAATTCATAGACCAACTGCAAGGGAGGGGGAGATGCACCCACCATTCAGTTCCTGACTTAAAAATTACTGACTGCTACTAATAGTTAGTGCCTTTGATGTTGATCACTCCAGTACAGCACAGGAGTATTGGTACATGGATATAAGCTTTCCAAATTTCTCCCCCTGCATATACAAGAAGAAGCTGTAGAAGGACAACCTCTTACATTCAGGCCTGCAGTTACATCTGTGGGGTACTTCACCCTTACCCATAGACAAGGAAAGAACTATCACTACAACAGGTCAATAGGCATACATGCTCTTGGACAAAACCGTCAAATGTCCAGTGCATGGAAATATTACCTTTGGGGACTTCAGCTCTTGCAATCCCCTAGTTAGCTGGACATAATGTCTGGAAAGATTATGAGAAATCTAGAAAAGGAACTTGTCCAAGATCTGCTAAAATCATGTAAACATATTGACAGTTGTTAAAAGTAACATTGCATTATGCAACGTTTTCAGTGAAGAATAATGAACATTTTCCCACCCCCTCAAGATAGTGGATAAAGAAACAGACATCTGGTTGCTCATAGAGAGCCCTTTCACATTGCACAATTCTAACATTATGACCCTGTTTTAACTACCATACTGCATCCTACAAAATCTCTTCGGGCAAAGGATTCTAAGCAGAGAATTCTGAGTACACATCCCTAAACAGCAAATGGCCGTATTCCATAGGATGGAACCATGGCAGTTGAAGCAGGGATCATAGCAGTGCAATTGTGTAGTGTTAAAGGGACGGTAAGAAGAGCAGCACAGGAGGGAAGAGAGAGAACTGCATCTTCCAGTGAACACAGAAGTCAGGAGGAAAAAGTAGCAGCTAGCAGGAGGGTGGGCAGATGTATGCAGTGGTTTTTGAATGCCACAGAAGGCCTACTCTTGGATTCCTTTCTTCTTCTTCTTCTTCTTCCCAGACAGGTGGCCTGTACTGTCAAGGACTGACAGTCAACATCATGCAGGAATGGAGGAAGGGAAAACTTTGTGAGTCTGTTTCAACAACAACAATCATGACATCTTAAGGACCAACAAATTTTATTTGGCATAATAAGCTAGTGTGGCCTGTGTCTCACTTCAGCAAGTACATAGAACATTGCCTCTTGCGGAACATTATTATGTACATGAGTCTGGTGAGCACATAGAGGATAGTAATCAATCAGCTGGGGCCAGAAGGAGCTGGAGAAAAAAAGGTAGAAACAGTGAATCCTTACCTTAACCATGCCCAGTAACAAACAACGGCTGACATTCTGTTAGTGAGATATGCAAGCATAAGTCCACATTACACCTGTGTATGTTTTTTAATTGTTGCAGAGATTGGTATTCTCTTCCATCCTTTGCAATGACCAAAATCATCCCAGTATTCACAGTTTTGCAGTGATAGGGAAATTGGAGAAATATCTGGCTATGTCCCGGTAGCCAGAAACAGACTGATGATATCATCTGCCGAGACCCCAGCAGATCTTGCAGAAGATGTCATCAGTCTGTATCTGGTAATGGGGCATAACCAGGTGCTTCTCTGATCTACCTACTCCTCTCCACCAGCAAAAGAATGACTCTTCAAGGCAAAACTGTGAGATCTGGGGGTGGTGAGTGGGAAGCCATAGCTGAGTTCCACCTGCAGAACTCTTATGCTGTGCTGGGCAATGTAAAATCTTGGCCAGTGAGTTAACAGCCCCTGTTAAGATAATGATCACTGTACTTTTGCATTTCATTTCCCTCTGACTCCACTGGTTACAATCCCCCACCCACTCAAGCAGGTGTATAATAATCTGCCAGCTGAGGCAACGTGCCATGTATCTGACTAAGTATGTTCTAGTCCACAGAAGCTTATGCCAAATAACGTTTGTTAGTTTTTAAAGTATTAGCAGACTTCGTTTTGCTTTAGAGACTGTGGGAGTGTAGTACTCCTTCGTTAGACTTCTGGACTGCTTCTAGTTGGATAGTTCCTTAAATCTACATGTTTTTCCCTTCATGGCTCATTGAAGGTATAGAGTTAGACCTTCTCTCCTCTCATGCTGCAGCCCTGAGCTGAATCAGGAGCCCGTGTGTGGTTTTCCAAAAAAGAAACATCCATTGGCAAAGAGCTCCAATGGTCAAGAGATCATTAGGCCCTAAGGCAAGCCCAGCCCACCATTAGGCAAAGTGAGGCAGTCACCTCAAGCAGTAAATGGTGGAGGTAGTGTCAAGACGCCTGAGGAAATTGCCTAGAAAGCCCCTAGGTCAATCAGCTGCCTTTAGGGGGAAGATGCTTTAACTGCTTATCTAGACCATTTCTGCACTAGACTGTTATAGTGCTATTATTCCACTTTCAACATCCTATGGAATCCTGGTGTTTGCAGTTTAGCTGCAAACCCCAGGATTCCGTAGGATGTTGAAAGTGAAGTAATAGCAGTATAACAGTCTAGTGCGGAAATGATCCCAGTTGGGTTTTGCACACATCCTGGCAGAAGCCATCATCTCATTCTTTGCCTCAGGCACAAAAACAGCTTGGAACAGCTCTTACCTATGGGCAAAAGTCAGGGAGAAGTCATTGGAAGCTTTAGTGCTTTCTTTGCTGGGAATTGGATCCAACAGGAAAGCAGGAGAGACTCAGCAGTCTTCATGCATGTACTGGAGCAAAAGGGATTCTGCAAACCAAGCCCTATGAGGAAAAGCTTAGGGAGGTGAGTGTGTTTAGCTTGGAGAAGACCAAGGAGTGATATAATAGCCATCTTTAAATATCTGAGGAGATGTCATACAGAAGAGGGAGCAAAATTGTTTGCTCTTGCTCCAGAGACTAGGAATGGACCAATGGGTTAGGAATGCAAGAAAAGAGATTCTACCTAAACATTTTAAAGAAGTTCCTGATGGTGAGAGCTGTTTAACAGTAGAATGGACTGGATCAGAGGGGGGTGGAGTCTACTTCTTTAAAGACCAAAAAGTGATTGGATGACCACATCTCAATAGTGCCTTTATTGTATATTTCTGCATAGTAGGGAATTGGACTAGATAGCCCTTGTGATCCCTGTGATTTTGTGATCCATATACTTTCATGTTGCAGTCTTGTTGGCTGGTGTATCTAAGCTGGCACCAGCAATAGTGGGCGTACAATGAGCATACTTCTGTAGTGATGTGAGGTTATGGCAGTGAAAGTATTCTCTGGGCCCTTTCACACTATACCATCACAACACTATGATTCTATTTTAATTGCAAAGGCTGCATCCTGTGGAATCCTGAGATTTGCAGGTTGATGAGACACTAGAGCTGTCTGGCTGAGAATTCTAAATGCCCCTCCCTAAACTTCCAGTCTCAGGATTCCATAAGATGCAGCCATGGTAGTTAGAGTGGAATCATAGTGCTATAATTTTGTCGTGTGAAAGGGCCCGCTGTCAGAAGATGTCTCAGTGGCTCCTGACCTGCTAAGGAGGAGGCAAGGCAGGTTTCTCTGACAACAGAAGTGGCTGTTGCTGCTGTCCCTCCACCACCACTACACTCCACCCCCAAAAGTGCCTTGTGCTGTAATGACAGGCCATTACGTTGGCATAAGTCAGCCATAGGATTTTCACCTTTGTGTCATAGTAAGGCTGAACAGTGAAGCATATCTGAGGAACATGCTCCCCTTTTCCACAGTTGGTGATTCAGTGGTTTCTGGGTCTGTCTCTCACAGGTGGATTACAAAATGGTGCTCCCCAGGCAAGGCACTCCCCACAGTGAAGGTAGGGTGTCTGCAAGATTATGCTGCTGAACAAAATAGTATTGCAAAATTTATAACACTTTTTAAAACACATGCATAAAACTCTCCTCTAGTGCACCAGCTTGCCCTCTCATGAGTCTCTCTGAGTGGCCACCATGGTGATATATATCTGTGATATCCCAGTTCTTAGTGACCTTGAGGCAACCGACTAGCCGCGGGAGGCTTCTCAAGAAACTCAGATCCTGTTTTTGTGCGCTAGAGGAGATGGCTGAGATGATGAAACACAGGAAGCCACAGGGACAGAAGCAGAATTGTTATTCAAAGATGTTTTTGGAGAAACGGAGTTTCAGACAATGCAAGATAGATGGCTTTGAATCATGCATTTGGCTAAAGCGTCAAGGACTCCCTTTCTATGTTAGGGCACTTATGAGCAGCAACCCTCTGCCCGCCCCCTGCCCCGCTCCTGCTTCTAGTTGGATGCTGTTGCTGCCAGCAGATATTTTAATGCAGAGCTTTCCAAACTGTGGCCCTTTCCGCACGAGGCGAGTGAATTGCTCTGTGCCATTACTCAGCGCTTCTTCTTGGCTCGAAGCAACATGGACTCTCCTTTAAGCCCTTCTGCAGGGCTCCTCCATTTGGCCCAGGGCGAATTGGAGCAGTGCGAGGTCTGTAGATCCACACTGTTCAGGCTGAAAATGGCGGTTTCCTGTTCTTCGTGGGTCCAGACCAACAGCTGATGCTGACCACGCCCACAGCCCGCCCTCTGCTGATCGCAGACTTGCATTGGTGCGAGCCTACACATCTGCACAAGTGAGCAGGAACGCAATGGCACGCTCCAGAAGATTGAAAGACCGGATTTTTCCGGTCTTCACTTAGTGCACTGGAGGACCACTTGGGGGCGTTTTGGATCGGACTAAGGTATGGAACTAAGGTAAATAGTCCGAACCTAGTCCAATCCAAGGTGCAGACGACCTCCGTGACAGGACACCTTGGCCCGTTTTAACTTCCTCATGTGGAAAAGGCCTGTGTCGTGACATGTTAGTGTGTCGGCTGCAGTGTGTTGCATGAACGTAATGGGTGGAGGGGCTGCCTTTCCCACCACCACAGCGAGCCAGACCCAGGTGAAGAGGCTGCCTCTCCTGCCACTATGGGCTGAGGAAGACCCTGCAAGCGTGGCGACAGGCCAGGCCCAGGTGGAGAGGCTGCCACTCTTGCCGCTGTTGCCCAGGCTGAAGACGACCCCGGCAAGAGCAGCAATGGGCCAGGCTCAGGTGGAAGGGCTGCCTCCACTTACTGAATAACTTATTAAATTACTGTGTCATGAAATTATTCATATCTAAAAAGTATGTCACCAACATGAAAAGTTTGGAAAGCTCTGTTTTAAGGTTTGAAGCAGAAGATGAAAAAAAACCCCACCCTCTCTTTACTGATTTTTTTTTTAAAATGACACAGAGAAAGAGGTTGAACACTGTGCTCATAACCACCCCCTCTGCCCAACATTCATTATAGATCAGATCAAATGCTAGCTTCCCCATAATAAAACACTCACTTGGTTATCTCAAGCCAATTGTAGCTTCTCAGCCTAACCTACTTCACACAGGCTTGTTCTTTGAATAAAAATTGGCAGGAAAAAATTATGTTCAATGCTTTTAGCACCAAGAGAAAAAGGGAATGTAATTAGTTAAGAAAGTCATAGTTGGAAAAAACATCATTGTCAAAAGAAGTGCATGCATTCCAATGGACTTTTAGAATGTTCCAGGTTACAATCTTGAACATTCTTACCTAAGAGAAAGTTCCACCAAACTCAGTGAGACTCACTTCTGAATAGATACAGTATGTGTTATGATTACATGGTTAATATAAACAGAACATTGATGTGTATTGGGGGGAAAACACTCTCAAAGCGGACAGTCTGCCCACTCTAGCCACACACAAGATTGACCCATGGTATTTTTCTGCCTGAGGCAAAACAACAACCCCCCCACATACAAAAGTTCAGGTACATTGGATCCAAAGCCTACCAACTTATTTTGGAAGATGAGCATAAATAGTTCATGCCTAGACAGGGTGGGGGCCTCTCAAAATTTAGGCTTTTACAAAACCTAAGAGTTGCTGCTTGAGGGAGATGCCTCCCTCTGCCCTAAAGATAGTGTTACTGCGGTCCAGGCCTACTCGGAGATAGCACTCAATATCTCTTTGATATCAAACAATTCGGCTTTCCTCTGCCACCCCGCTCCACGTGTTTGTGAGGCCTCCGGACAAGCACGTAAACAGGCACAGCCGATAATTGCTGGACATTCCATTCTCCACCCAGGCAGGCCAGATACAGCCGGTTCGTCGCTTCAGGGACCTCTCTGGCAAACACCTCATTGCATATGCGCGATATTAACAAAGGCTCCCTGCCCTGAGCACGTAACCTGACAAAGCTGTACTAAGCGTTCCATATTTGCATACTGGCTACACTATTGTGAATTCGGCTCTAAGTCAGTCATGCTAAATCTGACCTTTCCAAGGCTTTGTCCCACTCCTAAAATGCATTGTTCTCACTGAGTAAGGTATGGCCTGCAGTTACAATTCACCCTATAAAACCCCCTGATTCTGAGACCCTCCTCAGATCGCTCTGGACTTCCATCCTGCCTTGCTGCCGCTTTGCCCGGCGAGCCTTCCCCTCAGTTCCGGTAACTGAGACTGCTCAACCCCGGACCGCTTGGACCGCTCTACCACTCCAAGTTTCTTCCCTGCACCCCAACTTCGCTCTCAAGGTCGAGGACTACGAGGCAGGTGTCAAATCACCCATTTCCCTCTAAAAATCACTATTTCAAATCAATCTCTGATTCTTTAGTTAGCTGTGTGACTGTGGTGTCTTTAATATTTGTCTGTACTTAATAAAACATCATTCTTACAGAATCATAGAATCATAGAAATGTAGAGTTGAAAGAGACCACAGGGGCCATCCAGTCCAACCCCCTGCCATGCAGGAACACCCTCAAAGCACTCCCGACAGATGGCCATCAAGCCTCTGCTTAAAAACCTCCAAGGAAGGAGCCTCCACTACACTGCGAGGCAGCACATTCCACTGCCGGACAGCCCTGACTGTCAGGAAGTTCTTCCTGAGGTTCAGGTGGAATCTCCTTTCCTGAAGCTTGAATTCGTTGCTCCTTGTCCTGGTCTCTGCAGCAGAAGAAACAAGCCCTCTCCTTCCTCTACATGGCATCCCTTCAAATATTTAAACATGGCTATCATGTCCCCTCTTAACCTTCTCTTCTGCAGACTAAACATACCCAGCTCTCTAAGTCTATCCTCATAGGGCATGGCTTCCAGGCCTCACACCATTTTGGTCGCCCTCCTCTGGACCTGCTCCAGCTTGTCAATATCCTTCTTGAATTGGGGTGCTCAGAACTGGACACAGTATTCAAGATGAGGTCTAACCAAAGCAGAGTAGAGTGGTACCAGTACCTCCCTCGATCTAGACACCATACTCCTATTGATACAGCCGAGAATTACACTGGCTTTCTTGGCTGCCGCATCACACTGCTGACTCATGTTCAGCTTGTGGTCTATGAAGACTCCTAGATCCCTTTCACACGTACTGATATCCAGCCACGTGTCCCCCATCCTATATTTATGTATTCCATTTTTTCTACCTAAGTGTAGGATCTTACACTTCTCTCTGTTGAATTTCATTTTGTTAGCCTTGGCCCAGCTCTCCAATCTATCCAGGTCATTTTGAATTTTGATCCTGTCCTCTGGCATATTAGCAACCCCTCCCAATTTGGTGTCATCTGCAAATTTGATGAGCATGCCCTCTATTCCTTCATCCAAGTCATTGATAAAAATATTGAACAGCACTGGGCCCAGGACAGAACCTTGTGGCACCCCACTAGTCACTTCTCTCCAGGATGAAAAGCAGTCATTCATGATCACCTTTGGGTTCGGTCAGTCAACCAATTACAAATCCAACTAACAGTAGCCCTGTCCAGCCCACATTTTCCTACCTTCGTTGCAAGAATGTCATGGGGAACTTTGTCAAAGGCCTTACTGAAATCGAGATATGCTACATCCACAGCATTCCCTTCATCTATCAAGCTAGTAACTCTATTATAAAAAGAGATAAGATTAGTCTGGCATGACTTATTTTTGAGAAATCCATGTTGACTTCTCGTGATTACTGCGTTGCTTTCTAAATGATTAGAAACTGACTGCTTAATGATCTGCTCCAGGATCTTTCCGGGTACTGATGTCAGGCTGACTGGGCGATAATTATTTGGGTCCTCTTTTTTTCCCTTCTTGAAGATGGGGACAACATTTGCTCTCTTCCAGTCTGCTGGAACTTCTCCTGTCCTCCAAGATTTCTCAAAGATTATAGCAAGCGGTTCCGAAATGACCTCTGCCAGCTCTTTTAATATCCTAGGATGCAATTCATCTGGCCCTGGAAACTTGAATTCATCCAGTGTGGCCAGGTATTCCTGTACCACCTCTCTACCTATTATGTGCCTCATTTCCTCTGCTTCCTCCCCTGCTCCCCAACCGCCAGGTTGAGTGCTTGTATCCTTCTGGGAAAAAACTGAGGCAAAGAAGTTGTTAGGTAGTTCTGCCTTTCTCTTCCCCCTGTGAGTAATTCGCCATCTTCTCTGCGCAGCGACCCTATCGTCTCCTTCTTTTTCCTTTTGCTGCGGACATATTTAAAAAAGCCCTTTTTATTGTTTTTAATGTCTCTGGCCAGCCTAAGTTCATTCTGTGCTTTAGCCTTTCTGACCTCCTCCCTACATCTCCTGGCTACTTGCTTAAATTCTTCTTTGGTGGTTTCCCCCTTCTTCCATTTCCTATACATGTTTCTCTTAACACTTAGCTCAGCTGAGAGTTCTTTAGTCAACCATTCTGGTTTCTTCATTCTTGCTATATCAAACCGTCTGACTGCTTGACTGACCTGACCCTGTAGACGCTGGGTTGCAAGATACTGCTAAGTTACCCTCCCTCTCGCTAGCTTTAGTGAGTGCTCCAGCTAATTTTCCCCAAAGTGTTGTTGTTGTTTGGTTATTTAGGTGTTCCTCCTGGGACCCCCAGTAAACAGGGTAACGATAGGGTCTGCCCTGGCCACACCTCCGCCACTGGTTCTCTGACTCTTTCTTTGTCTGTGTCTCATTTTCTTTCCCTTGTTCCCAATCTTTCTGGAAATTTGAATTACAGAGGAAGAACTGAAGATGTAACAGGTGACAGGCAGCTGCCTCTCCTTCTCCTCTTTTGGGCAAAGCAGGATAGGTTAGGCAACCACCAGGGCTGAATGACTTCTAAGTTGGCTGTGTTTCTACAGTTCTACAGAGGAGGCAGTAATTGTGCCATTTCCACAGCTTGCCCTAGAAGAAATGGGAAAGGGAAATCTGTGGGGCTTCCTTCTGTCATGGACACAGCTGTTCTAAAAAGGCCTTGGCTGGTCTGTCACAGTCAGGACTGGGATGGGAAGAGTATCCCCTTATGTTACTTCAGGGTGTGGGCGTGGGCCTCTCTGCCATTTCAAAGGGCTCTGCTTTCCACTCCACAATGCCAAGACAGCTGTCTTATGTACAAGCCTCTGGCATACAAGGAGCTCTCTGTCCAGCATGCACAAAAGGAAACTATGAAGAGAAAGGCCACGGAGAAGGTCCAACTAACTTTCTCACAAGAAGAGAAAAAGAACGGAAAGAAGGGGGAAACGCCCATATGTCCATCTCACTTTTCCCATCTTACTGATGCACATGGTCAGCCTCCCCTTTGGAAGACCAGTCTCAATGGATACATACAGTTAAAAGGTTATTACACCCTCTCTGAAATTACTACTCTGCCAACTGTAGGTTCCTTCCTGTTGTATTCATATGGTGGCTATAGACACTCTTATGGTTGACGACACATTTCCATGTCAGCTCACACACAGAAAAAAAACAATGAGTGTTGGGTGGGTGACTTTTCTTTGGGACCACCCTTTTATGTACCGCTCCAAATTACAGATGGTACACCTTTTAGTCTAGCCACTTTCTGAAAGCTTGAAGTTCCAACTTGCACTTTTCACCCACGTGGAAGATGCAGAAAAACAATTGTGGGTAGAAAATTGTAATATTTGGCCCCCAATCCACCAGGTAGGACTTCCTTCTGGTGGAATACTTCTGACCTTGAATTTATTTTCTGGGGAGAAACTATGAACAGTACCTTAACACCCATGGTGTATGTGTGTACCCATTTTATAAATGACATACACCTGACAGCATGCAGTATCTGTCTGTCACATACCACAGCCCTAGCAAATTCTTAAAAACAGACACATTTAAATTCCCCAAATATAAAAAGAAAGACTGGTTTAAAAGAAAACATTATTGTTGAAGCTCTGTCCTTGTTGTTACAGAGAGAGAGAGACATAGAAATTTGCATGGAGAAAGCAAAAATGAACTGTATACCCTCCAGTGTTCTGTGGGTAGCCAGGCAACATCAGAGCATGGTCAAGATGACAGAGAAGTAAGGAAGGACACATAACCTAAGAGAGTCTGAAGCAGTTTGCTTTTGCCCGAACCTCCTGCAAAGGTGTCAGGAATCTCTCCCTGCCAAGCCACAGCCGGCAAGGGCGGAGAGAGGTCAGGAATACTTGGAGAGTCCAAATATACCAAAACTCCAGGAAAACACAAGTTGAGTCAGGTCAAGGTCCAGTCCAAAGGTTCAGGAGGCAGAGATCCATCCAGAGGTTTCAGGGAGCAGAAGACCCAAAGATTGTGAGGGCTTGCTAATAATTTCCTGCAAGCAAGAAGCAGCCACACTGGCAGATTTAAATAGCCTCTGTGAGCAGGTGCTGCTTGTTATTGTTTCCTCAGTCTAGTCCATGCAGCCTCCCTCTGAGCAGTCCATTTCAGCCTTCTGTGTGATTGAGGGCTGATGGACACAGTGCCTGCAACTCCTCTGCATCACTGCTGGTTCCCTCTCTGTCAAGAGCTGGCTGGGGCAATTCTGTCTCTGTTTGACCTTCCAGTGCAGGGGATGTTTGCAGGTTGACTTGCTCACTCCCTGGCTCGGCCCCATGCACAACCAGTTGCTCCTCAATCACCGCAGCATCACCTATCATAGAAGGACAGGATTCTGCCCCCTCTTCTCTCCTCCTCCCATTTTTGCTGAGTAAGCTGAACGCAAACTGAGGCCCTTTCCACATAGTGTGGCTGCTCCGCAGTTGGGATGGCAGAGCTCTGCGGGTCATGCTTCTGCATGACATCATCACAGTCCCACTACCATCTTGCCCCTTCGTGTCGCGTGAGCGCAGTATTTGTACAATGGAAAAAAAATCAATTTTACACTTACCATCACACTGTGCTGCTGCCTTTCCCAGCCATATGGAAGGGCAGAAGCATGCTGGCAACACATCCATCCCCAGCGCAGTAATGGCAAGTGCCCAGCTGTGCTGTGGAAGGGAAGAGGTGGGGCCAGAGCACTCCCTCCATAGCGACCAGCCGAGGTGAGGAGGGGACTGTTCTTGCTGCACTTTCCCTCCCCACTGGGGCTGCAATGAAAGGACTCCACTGAGCCCCATCATCTGGAAAGGGCCTAACTTTGCATTTTGTACCCAGTTGCAGCAATTGAAGTAAGCTGAGGACAAAGAAGGAAGTGGTAGGAAGAGATACAAACTGAGATGTTTAAAAGCATCTTCAAAAAGTGGAGTGGCAGAGGATTAGCCAGAACTGTTTCAGCTTAGTTGGAGAGTATGGGACTGGAGACTCTGTGTGTGTGTCTACAATTAGCCTGTCAACTTATGGTGACCTCATGAATTTTATCGGATTTTTTTGAACAGGGAATAGTTAGAGGTGGTTTGCCATTTATTTCCTCTGAAATATAGCCTAGAGCACCTGGTATTTGTTGGCAATCCCCCATCCAAATACTAACCACAGCTAACTCTACTTAGTTTCCAAGATCTGGTAGGATCTGGTGCCTTCAATGTAATCAGGTCTTGGACTATGGAGGCAGTGGAGTAAAATGTCATGACAAGGAAGGGACTTTGAGCAGACACCTTGACAATTGAACTCATCCATGCCTGCAGGCTGGTTGTAGCTCCACCGTCTGGAGCCAAAAGTGTTCCCTACTGGCCTACATGTTTCACTCCTACTTAGCAACAATATTAGTTGTGTTAGCTGGACACACAACTGAACCTAGGAAGAGGATTTGAACCAAATTAAATCAGAGGCCCATCTAGCTCAGTATTATCTGTATACTCACTGGAAGCAGCTCTGACAGCTTTTTGACAGTTGTGTTTCCCAGCCTTACCTGGGAGCTTCTGCATGCAAAGCACACCATGTACTCTACCAAGTCTGCTAGGGAGAGATGCTCATACCAGTGTGACTGGGATGCTCATGCCTAGTGTTGCCAGGTAAAAAAAAATGACAGGACTCCTTTTCCTTTAATTATTCTGTAGAAGAGTGAATTCCAGCAGGTGTTACTTGTCATGCAAGAGCCACCTGCTGAAATTCCCCCATTACACTACTATTAAAGGAACAGCAGGAGCCATGCCACTTATTTTACCTGGCAACCCTATTGTACTCTGCCTTGGTTCCCATTTGGGAAAAAAGTAGATATTAAATAAATAAATAAGTTTGAATTCAAAACAAGTTAGGCATTGTGACAGCTGTTTGCAGTTTTAAATTGCTTTCATTGGTTTATATAGATTTTACTCATATGTTCCCCTGGGATCCCATGACATAGGATGGGATAGAACTTAAGGGTTGCCATAAGTTGGAAACAACTTGAAGGCACACAACAAAAACAGAAATATTTTAATGAAATAAACAAAATCATAAATGTCGCTGATGGATGGCTGCCTCCCTGAGGCTGATGAAATTAAGGGGTATTTTTGCATGCCAAAGACATTCCCCACCTGGAGCCCTGTTTGGTGGGGAGCTGTCTTTGGGTTCCACACATTTCTGACCATGTAATACTTTACTTCTCATTTTTAGCAGCTGCTCCATCTCATCCTTTATAGGCTTCTCCCATGCTCCTAGTTCTGAAACTGAAGCTGTGCATCTCACTGTGTGGCTCATCCAGTCTTCAGTTTGATCTGGAGCTCTCTGGAGAGAAAGATCACTAGAGAGAGTTTCAGAACTTCTCAGACATTATGGCTGATGTGGGCAAAAAGTTTTCCTTCCTTTGATTTTCCCAACTGCATTTCCAGCAGAGAGAAAGGAAGGGAGAGAGAACATTAAAATGCCCAAAGGAATTTTTCCTGTTAACTCAAGGAAGCACCACCAATTGCCATATCATGGACTCTTGTTCTCAGGAGCTGTTTCCGTCTCTTGGCCTTGACCTCACCTTGACCATGGTGCCTGTATCTTCCTTACTTGGTTGGCTGCATCACTTCCTTCAGGAGAATCCTCTCTGTTACTCAGACTCCTGCTCAGACCTCGTAATAGCTACAGCTGGCTTCCTTTGAGCCAAAGAGTTACATCTGCTTCCTCCTACTTTTCTGACCCACAACTACCACTCTTAGACCTGAGATTCTCTGTGACCATATCCTGAGATCTTAGAGTAGACTCCACACATGCCCTTAACATTTTGTCCCCTCTAATGTTATTTTTAACATAGACATCTTCTTCATTACATTTACTTTATAACTGAATTTGGAACAGTCACTCTGTGGAATTTTACAACCAGTGGCTAACACAAACCCACCAGAATAATGGAGTCCAAAGCATTAATTCCACCTCTATCCTGCTACGTTATTTTTTCCCCCAAACCAAGGTCTTTTACAGGCCATTTCTGCACTAGCCTGTTATAGCGCTATATTCCACTTTCGCCATCCTATGGAATCCTGGGATTTGCAGTTTAGGGAGTGGCCTTTGAGGCTGCTCCCTAAACTGCAAACCCCAGGATTCCATAGGACGTTGAAAGTGGAATAATAGTGCTATAACAGGCTAGTTCAGAAATGGCCACAGTCTTGTCACACCTCCTCTATCCACAAGGACCTAACAATTCTTTGCTATGGAGCACTGTAGAGTTCCATTTGTGGATTCGAGATACAAGAAAAGAGATTGCAGCTGAACATTAGGAAGAACACACTGCCTGGCAGAGCTGTTCAAAAGCAGAATAGGTTGCCTATGGGAGTACTGGATGCTCATTTGCAGGTCTTTAAACAGAGATTGGATGGCTGTCTTTCAGAACTGCTTTAGTTATGTCTTCTGCCATGGCAGCAGGTTGGACTAGGTGGTCTTTTTGTTCTCTTCCAGGTCTGTTCTATGAGATTTTATGAGGTCCACCAAGTGCTGTTAGTTTCTATTTGCCTAATTAGAGAAGCAGTTAGTGAGGCAAACAATCTGCATATGTAGCTGCCTCAGTCATTGCTGGGCATCATCATCATCATCATCATCATCATCATCATCATCATCATCTATTTATATCCTGCCTTTCTCTCAATAATGGGACTCAAGGGGGCTAACAACAGATGAAAAATTATATTAAAATGTCAATAGAAGCATAAACAGATGAGGAGAAATCTGACGGACAACAAGATTAGACAACAGATGAAGGTATGTCAAGCTGAATTAAATCAATTAAACTTGCATGAAATAGAGCAACAGATGACAATAGTGAGATATACTTTCTTCGACCAAGCAAATAAAACTTCAAAACTCTTGGCAAATTTACTTCGTAAAAGAAGGGTTAGAAATATTATAACGGAGATTAGAATCAGTGATGAGAAAACCACTAAACAAGAAGAGATAAAACAGGCTTTTCATAAATATTACACAAAGCTGATGAGTAAGATTTCTATAAAAGAAAAACAAAAAGAAATGGAAGAATATGTGGGAAAGATGAACAAAATGAGATTCACTGAGGAACAGAAATTGATTTTGAATAAACCCATAATGATGATGGAGATAGTTGAAGCTATCAGAAATCAGAAGAATGACAAATCTCCTGGACCAGACGGCTTCACTGCAAAATACTATAAAATCATGGAATATGAAGTTTCAATACCCCTGCAGAATACAATGAATGAGATAAGAAAGGAAGGAATCTGACACCTGGAAGGAAGCCAATGTAACTTTAATACCAAAAAGAAGAAGAGACTTAACAGACGTTAAGAATTATAGACCAATTTCATTATTAAATACAGATTACAACATCTTTGCTTCAATATTGGCAGAAAGACTTAAAAAAATTTTACAAGACAATATACATGAAGACCAGAATGGTTTCTTACCTAAGAAAATGATGCATGATAATATTAGGACAGTGTTAAATATAATTGAGTACTACAAGAAGGATAATGAAAGAAAATTGGCAGTGATATTTACTGATGCGGAAAAGGCCTTTGATATGATTATTTGGACATTTATGAAGATGATCATTAAACAGGCTCAAGCTGGAGACAAATTTATTTCTTGGACTGAAGCAATATATAGCCAGCAACAGGCAAGATTGATTATTAATGGAGAGAGAACAAAACAGATTGAACTCCACAGAGGAACAAGAGAAGGTTGTCCCTTATCTCCGTTATTATTCATCATGACAATGGAAATGCTTAATAATGCTATAAGGGAAGAAAAAGCAGTAAGAGGTGTTCAGATAAAGAAATATCAGTACAAATTTAAAACATTCGCAGATGATTTGGTGTTGTTTCTTGATGACCCTTTCAGCGGTATTTAAAGGCTGATGGATATATTTCAAGAATACGGGAAATACTCAGGATTCAAGATCAATAATGAAAAAACTGTGTTTATAACAAAAAATATGAGGGGAAAAAGAAGAGAAGGAACTTACAGATTTAACAGGTTTTAATAAAGGAAAGAAAGCAAAATATCTGGGTGTCTGGATCACAAAAAGAAATAATGAACTATTTCAGAATAATTATGAAAGAAAATGGAAAGAGATAACTAAGGATCTGGAGAAATGGACTCAAATGCGACTATCTATGATGGGCAGAGTGGCTGTCATAAAAATGATCGTACTTCCAAAGATGAATCATCTCTTTCAAAATCTTCCTATTATTACAAACACCAAGCCGTTCATACAATGGAAAAGAGACTTAACCAAATTTAACCAAGGAAAAAAGCCAAGAATAAAATGGAACATTATGGAATGAAATGGAATATTATAACAGACATAGCAGAAAGAGGAGGCTTGGGCTTACCGGACTTACATATATATTACAAGGCAGCGGCATTTACTTGGATAAAAGACTGGATGAATCTTCAAGACGCGAGAATGCTGGCACTTGAGGGAGCTGACTTAAGGATGGGTTGGCATGCGTACATGTTTTACGGGAAAGCAGCGGTGGACAAAGATTTTGTGCATCATTATATAAGAAAATCATTAATTAAAATATGGACTGATTACAAGAATAAGAACATTAGACAGCTACCTATGTGGGTTTCCCCTCAAGAAGCTTCCTTTGGAAGATGGACTGAATCAGACAAGTGCCTGTGTTATGATGGCATATTGGAAAAGAGAAACTTGAATGCTTTTAAGATAAAATCAAGAGAAAAATTGGAAGCAGAAGGAATAAAATTAAATTGGCTTCCTTACAGACAACTAACTGAGAGATTTCAGATGGACGTCAAAACTTATGGAATAGAACAAAAGGAGCAAGGAGGATTATTGAAACTGTTGTCTGAAAATCTGCCTCATTTACTAGCACACTTATATCAAGAGATTTTACATCAAGAAAGGGAAGAGGAAACAGTTAAATCGGCAATTGTGGGCTCAAAATGTTGGACATCCAAAATGAAAAACAATTAGCTATATTATTTATAGATGCGGAAAAGGCTTTTGATAAAATTAGATGGCCTTTTATGATAAAGGCGTTAGAAAGCATGAATTGTGGAGAAACCTTTGTTCATTGGATACAAGCTATATACAACAAGCAAAGCACGAAATTAATTGTGAACGGGGAACTGACAGAAGAGATACAAATTAAAAAAGGAACAAGACAAGGGTGTCCAATATCTCCCCTACTCTTTATTGCAATATTAGAAGTACTGAATATAGCTATACGGGAAAATACCAATGTAAAAGGAATTCAGATAAAAGACCAGCAATATAAGCTTCGTGCCTTTGCAGATAACCTTGTCTTTTTTGTGGAAGATCCTCTCTCAGGAATAATGGAACTTATAAAGGAAATTAAAAATTTTGGAGATGTGGCCGGATTAAAAATAAATAAAAATAAATCTTATATTATAGTCAAGAACATGACTTATTCAGAAAATGAAAAAATAACTAAACTGATTGGATGTACTATACAGAAGAGAGTCAAATATTTAGGATTGTGGATCACAGAACGTAACAAGGATTTATTTGACAATAATTATAATAAAGTATAGAAAGAAATTAGCATGGATTTAAGAAGATGGACCAAGTTAAACTTATCATTATTAGGAAGAATCACTACTATTAAAATGAATATTCTGCCCAAATTTAATTTTCTATTTCAAAACCTACCAATTTTGGCTGACGACAAACCTTTTAAAGTTTGGAACAAGGAAATATCAAAATATATTTGGGCAGGAAAAAACCCTAAAATTAGATGGAAACTGCTCTCAGAACAGCCTGTCAAAGGAGAATGTGGATTACCTGATTTCAGACTATATTATTACGCAAACATCTTAGATTGGCTGCAGGATTGGATAATATTAAAAAACACTAGACTTCTAACATTGGAAGGAGCCAATATGCGGTTTGGTTTTCATGCATATTTCTGGTACGAAAAGGACAAGATCGATAGAGAATTTAAAAACCACTTCATAAGAAAGTCATTGATTAGAGTTTGGAAAATAATTAAAAAAGACTTGTACCCTAAAATACCACTTTGGATATTGCCCCAAGAAGCGTTCTTCGGACAATGGGTAGATAAAAAGAATGATTGGCTCAGATATAAAGATTTGTTAAAGATTGAACAACCAGACATAATTAGATTGAAGACGAGAGAAGAACTACAAAGAGAGAACATAATATTAAATTGGTTCCCATATTAACAACTCAAAAAAAGATTTAAAATGGACTTAAAGTTAGAAGGATTTATTTGTCAGAAAGCCTACAATGAATCAGAGACAATAATATTTCTTAAAACTAAGCAAAAAGTCTCTACAAATATCTCAACATTCATAAATTGGAGGATGAAAGCATTAAAGGTGTAATGATAAATTGGGCTCGTAATTTTCAAAGAAACATTTCCCTTGACACATGGAAAAATGCGATGGAATTCACCAGTTTACAGGAAGTAAAAGAGAACTATTTAAAAATGATGTATAGAATGTATTTAACTCCTGAGCAAAAATAAATGTTGGAAGTGCAGAGAAAACATCGGTACATTTTATCATATTTGGTGGTTGTGCCCCCATACAAGAAAATTTTGGATAAGAATATATGACGTTATAAAAGAAATCTATAATGTAACATTTCCCATGGAACCTGAATTTTTTCTTTTGAATATGACTAACTTATTTGAGAAAATTTTTTAAACTAAAAACAAGAGATTCCTATTGTATCTAGTCACAGCAGCGAGGACAGTGTTTGCGCAAATGTGGAAGTCAATTGAAACTCCAGATTTACAATGATGGTTTCAGAAAGTAGCAGATTATAAACAACTGGAATTTTTCTCTTTTAAATTGAAGGGGAAACAGATGAAAACAGTCGAGCAGGATTGGCAGCCAGTCACAATCTGCATGATGCAAAAAGGCTATTGGGTATAATATGCTTTGAATGAAATATTGTCTGATATTAAGATACAAGATTAAGATAGATATTATGTATGTGATATAATAAAAATGTTGAAAACAAGTAAGACAACGACAAAATAGTTAAGCCAAAAATGGTTATTTATTTGTTTATTTGTTTATAATGAAAATAGAAATACAAAATAACATATTATATTATAATTTGGGGAGTTTATGATAAGAACATTTAGCTGAAGTAATGTCTCTTGGTGGAAGCAAGGAAGTCAAAGGTAATGTTGAAATAGCAAACATTTTAAATAAGCTGTAATATCACAAATTATAGTTATTTCTATGTTGATTATGCATTACCGAGATAAAATATATTTGTAAAAATTTGTAAAATTGTACATATGGAAAGCTTTACTGAATCAATGAATGTATATGGTGGATTTTTTTTAATTTTAGGTATATAATAAAATTATATGGAAAAAAAATGTTGGACATCCAATTCAGTTAGCGTACTGGGAACAGAGTTGGCAACGGACACAGAAATTTACCGCATTTCAGAACCTAAAAGAGAACTATTTTAAGCTTTTTCATAGATGGTACATGACACCAGAAAAATTAAAGAAAATATATAACACGGGAACAGGGCAAATGTTGGAAGTGTCAGGAAAATGTTGGCACACTATTTCATATGTGGTGGTCATGTCCTAAGGCTAAAAAGTACTGGAATGATATTCATAATATATGTACAATATTAAGGGTTCAACTGGGTAAGATACCTGAACTGTATCTGTTAAACATGACATATATGTTAGATGGAACTGGCATAAAAAAATATTGGAGAATATTACTATATATGATTATAACAGCTCGTATTGAATATGCGAGGTTATGGAAAACTGAACAAATACCCACAATAGAGCAATGGTGGGCAACTTTTATTGCAAATCGGAATGCAGATATAGTCTCTCAGAGAGTGAAAGGAAAATCAGACGATGATATCAATAAAGAATGGCAAATTGTGCTGGATATGGATGGGGTTTTGACAGGAAATAATTCTTAATTCATGGTAATATGATAGCGAGAGGGAGAAAATCAGAGAAATATCATGGAACATGTAAACTTGGGTTGAAATGCAGGAACTATCTTGGTATAGTGATAAATTTGTTGTGATGCATAATGATAGTATGTCAATGATATAACAGTTTATGTAAACCAGGGAAGAGTGGAGGATAACTGTAACAATTCGGTAAATGTACAGTGAGAAATGTACGTTGTATATGGTGAACTATAATAAAATTATATTTAAAAAGTCAATAGAAACATAAATATCAAAGTTGTTTAAAAACAATTAAACAATTTGCAAATTTAAAACATCAGCCATTAAAAACATTAAAATTCATTAAATGACTATGTTTGTTGTTGTGTGCCTTCAAGTCATTTCCAATTTATGGCAACCCTAGGTCTATACACAAACCTTAAAAACGGCACTGCAGGCATTAAAAGTTCATCCCAGTCAGTTGGACATGGCACACAAACTGACAAAGGCAGTTGAAATGTAACACGAACAGTGTTGGGGGCACAATGGACGATCTTATAAAAAAAAAAAAACATGCTGCACAGATCAGGAAGCCTGGCCAATGACATTTTCCTGCTTGACAAGGAGAATTAAAGGATTCTTGCTCTCTGCCCACATCCAGAAGCCAGATGGACTGGCTATTGAATCTCTTTTTTAATGCAAATGATGGGACAGCGTCCTTCCCAGCACCTGAAGAAAGCAGACACGGTGAGGAGGTGCAAGGCAGGCCATGTGGAACGCTGGTCTTTCCTCTAACACCTGGCTGCCAACTCCAAGCATCCATCACTTGAGACAGCTGCCTCACTCTGTCTAATGATAGGAACTACCCTGGAAATTGGCACTAGTGATTGCAGGCATGTGAAATGCAGGGAAGTATCCAGTGTAAGATCTGCGAGAGCACACGTGCACACTTGCATAGTGGAACAGAACAGAACCAGACATGGAGGGGAGCACTTCAAGACCAGAACCTGATAGTTACGTTTTTGAACCACAGCTCCGCACAACCAACATGGGTTAGGTGATTCAGGGAACTCTAGTCCAAGCGTCCCCTCCTACACAAATCTCTGGCAATGAAGTGGTAATTTGGATGGAGGTTCCCCTGACTGGAAACAGACTGAGTTGGAGAAATGGGATCCTAAGAATTTTACCAGAACAAGACAGAATCCAGAAATGGAATGTATACTGTTGGACTACTTCTATTCAGCCAGCCATGCCCTCTTCTAGGAAACTGCATTCCACTTCTCCTGCTCCATAGCTTTTCATCTTCCCCCAAACAGATATTTAGCATTTCACGGACACACAGTTGTCTTAATATTCCTTGGGATGTTTTGTCTGCTGCCCTTTGTATTCTCTTCCTCACTGATTTGTAACTGT
Source organism: Ctenosaura bakeri (assembly GCA_948474755.1). Taxonomy (NCBI): domain Eukaryota; kingdom Metazoa; phylum Chordata; class Lepidosauria; order Squamata; family Iguanidae; genus Ctenosaura; species Ctenosaura bakeri. The sequence continues at coordinate 416,496 of CAOLHI010000271.1, forward strand.
AGGGTGAAATGCATTAAGAACTAGTAATATGTAGTGCTTCCAGATATTTCCTAGTGTTGCAATGGACACTCCAACATTGCATTGCATGGAGGGAAACCAGGACATACATGGCCAAGCCACATCAGTTTGTGATCAAAATGGCAGAGGTCATTAACAAAGAAAAACCCACAAGCTAGGAGAGGCTACAACAGTTTGCATCGGCTTGAGCCTACTGGAATGGGCAAGATCCTGCCCTTCCTCTCCTCTTGCCCCTGCTTAGTTAACTGAGTGCAAACTACCTTTGTACTTTCAACTGAGTTTGCAGCAACTGAAGTAAGCTGAAGACAAAGGAGGAAACTTGGAAGAAGACAGGGAAACTGGGACATTTTAAAAGCAGCTGAAAAGTGGGATGCTACAGAATTAATCAGGACTGTCCCTGCCAAATCAGGACAGTTGGAGGGTACTGTACATATATTCTCTTGTTTTAACCTTAACAATATGTATTTGCAGAAATTTTTAAAAAGGAGGAAGAAGCAGGTGAGATAACAAGGGAAGGCTGCAAATGCAAAATCCATAAATGAAACAGAGCAACTGCATGATAAAAGCCTTATCTAGAAACACCTGTGGTCTAGCAAACCTCCCAGGGCAGGCAACAGGATCCTGGGTCTTGTGGTATCTGTTAACAATAAGCTTATCTTTTGCAACTGGAAACATCTGAAACTCCCAGAAGGCCCCGGTGCTGCGTCCTAGGCTATTAACAACAAAGGCAACCCTTCAGTCACACTCAAGTGGCAGTGGGCAAGACTGAGATGTTGCAATGAAAGAGTTGCAACTAATTAGTCACTGAATTTGTTATCATTGTATTTTGTGCCTGGAGATTTTCTGCTTCATGTGACAAAACAACTTGTCTGGGTTTGAGTGCCTTGTGGCTTGACTTGGGTAGGGATAGCATGAGGCAGGACAGAGGAGGTACTATTTATAGCTCTGCCTCAGTCAGTCAAACCTCTTGGCTGTTTCTTAAAAACAAAGGGAAAGGTATCAGGTACTACAAACCACAGCAAAGATATCCTCCGGTAACGGAACACACACACACATACACACACACACATAAAATAAAAATATTGAAAATAGGTCATATAGTCAAAAAGCAGTTGTTAGAAATATAATAACAGTATCAGATTATAAAGTACATGCTAATGACCTTTAGTAGAAATCTGGGGAAAGAACTCTATATAACAGGTTGCAACACATACATAAGAGGAATGCATGTAAACAAAACTCACAGTGTATAACATCAAAGAGAGAGGCAAAAAACTTTTAAAACACTTAAATCAGAAAATTCAAACCCAGAAGAAGAAATCAGTAAAGCTGATGGTGACAAGGACACAAGTGAACACAGTCCATATTTTGCAGAAACCAGTGGCCGGTTCTAACTTACAGTGTTCTTTGACACTGAGCTATCCCAGTTAGGACTGAGATCCTGTTTTGAAACGTAATATCAGGCTGTGTATAAAAACAGAACTCGATCACATCATTCAAAAGGGGGAAGCTGGAGTCCTCAGAGAGGATACACCAAAAAAAAGGGGGTGGTGGAGGGGGGATCTGACATAACAGGCTTATTCTAGCCTAGAAAATGAGCAGTGGCAATGAGGGAGGTGGGATGGACTCTGGTATTGGTGTCATATTGTGAAAGATGAGATCATCACTCACATTCCAGGGGACAGGAACTCAGCAAGGAACAGGATGAGACCGGACGCAAGGCTTAAAGATGAGATGCTAAGGAGGATATCCCCTTGTTGCACTGAGCCAAGATGTGACGGGAGCTCTGTCCTCCCCGCCGGTCTCTAGCAGTCAAGGTCAGAACAGGTGCTCCTGCAGCCACCAGAGCCATTGCAGCCTTCCGTAACCCATTCTCTCACACATTCCCTAGCTCTTACTGTTGCTCCATGCCATGCCTTGCCTTAGCCTTGGTGAACTCTGCTTGTTCAGATTAGCATTTGCGAAGAGACAGTTTTTAAGACACCAGTCAGTCAAACCAGAGAGGGCAGAAAAGGGCGCATGTGGTTTGTTGTTGCTGTGTGCCTTGAAATCATTTTCAACTTACGGTGACCCTATAGCAAACCTATCACAAGGTTTTCTTGGCAAGAGTTATTCAGAAGGCGTTTGTAATTGTAATTGCTTTCCTCTGTGGTTAAGAGAATGTGACTTGCTCCTAGGAGGCTGCAAAAATAAGTAATATACCTAAAAATAAGGAATGTTTGAAAGTGGCTTGACATAACGGGAAAGAATATGCCACATAGTGGGTACCTCCATGCTCAATGCCCACTTGGTGGACCAAGAACCACAGGAGTACACCAGATGCATGTCCAAATCTGTGTCAGAACATATACCTGAGCCATGCCTAGCAATGTTACATTTTGAACCCAGAATTGCCCAACCAGAACAGCCAGTGGTTGTGTTATCCGTCAGAGTTTGAGAATTGTAGTCTAAAAGGGTAGCATTCATAGGCTCTGAACTGAAGTGTGGATGCCACATAGTGTTGTTTTTTACACTTGAATGAGTGACTAAACAAACATCCCTACCCAAATTCTCACATAACTAATTTATTCAGTGTAAATCCCTTTAAAATGTGCCAGTAGAGCTGACTCAGGCTACATTACTCTATGTCAGTGGCGTTCAGATCTCCTACCTTGAGACGAACCCTTTGCATGGGTTTGTCTGCAAGACCCTATGTGGCTTAGGGTTATAGCAGAGCTAGAAAATGTTCAGATGATTTTGGCCGCTCTTTCTCATCAGTCCCAGTAATCTGCCCAGTGGTGAGAGATAATGGGAGTAACAGATGATGGGAGAAAAGGTTAATCAACTACATGTTTCATAGCCCTGCATTAAGGTGTGCTTGAAATTTGCATGAAATGTCATCTTGGATGATTCTATAGTAACTGGGTTAATGACAGAACCCAAAAGCCCTTGATTATCGTCTCCAGGACACACGAATAACAATGCAGTTGCGTTTCCAATGTGTTCAGTATAGCCCTGTCCCTTTTTCTTTAACAGTCATCTAACCCATAGAAATGTAGCATTAATCTCTAAAGTAGAAAGAGCTTCAAATGCCAAATGCCTCATGCTTTAGTATCAGAGTAGACAGGAACACAGACCCTCCAAAAGCATTGCAACCCCAAAGATGGCCTTCTGCAGAACTTGGAAAAGTTCTTCTTTTGGATTACAGCTCTTAGAATTCTCTAGCCACCATGTCCACTGGTATTTGCACCCCCCCCCCATGAATGTTGCAGACTCTGGTCTTTTGCTTAAATTTTGCAGATTACAACAAGGTGAAAACGCCATCAACCCGGCCTATACAGCTGCTTCCATTAAGACATGGTCGGCCAGCTTTGGTGTAGCACAAGGCGGCATCTTTCCTGGCCTGTTTGCCTATGAGCTCACCCGGAGGCACAGACTTGATGAGATTTGCAGATGTATATCCAAACAATAAAGCAGGGAAACCCTTCTTATTCTGGAGTTCCAATATCCATCCTTTGGGAGTCTTCACCCTTCCAATCTTTTTCCTGCCACTCCAGAGCAATTCCGGTGTCCCTCAGCTAGAACCACCATCTGGCTTCTGAGGCTGAGTCATCTATCTTCCTGTGTCCTCTACCTTCTAGATCCTCTACGTCAACCAGAGCTGTAGTAAACAACCCAAAAATAAAAATGAAAGAACCTGTGCCAAAAGGTGTTGAACTGAAAACAGAGCTGGGTTTCAGAAGCAGCCCAGTAGCATGGATACGTGAGTGGGTCTTCTTATGTCCAACATAAGGGAAAGCTACTTTTTTTTATGGCAACTCCCAGAATCCCCAGTAACTTTCCCAAGTTCTTCTCCACAGTTGCAGCTGACTCTGTCTTCAGGGGCTCAGATAACCATTTTTCTCAACCCTACCTAGAGATGCTGGAAACCAAACCTGGGACTTTCTGCATGAAAAATGTCCACTTGACCCCCAGGGCCACAGCCTTCTTTGACTAGAAGCTTCTGGTGATCAGCTGCAGGGTCTGCATTTTCCCCCCAAATGGGAAGTACAGCAGGGAGTTCTTCCTTTCTCAAAAACAGATATGCTATGGATTAAGAAAACATTTGCTAGTGTTCACACTTAACCACAGAAGTGCACACTTAACAACAGACGGGAGCTATGAGAGTTCCCATGGCTCACAAGCTATGTCTATCATCAGTGATCAGAGGTGAAAGGATACTTAAAGGATACTTTAATGAGCTGTCGCATGGAAGTGAGCTGTGGTTTGCAGCCTGGGAAACTGTTGCATACTGATTTGCGTCCCAGCAAGGTGATGCATAGAATTAAGCTTTGCTTTGCAGACAGGGAAGGTAATCTGTGCTGTGCTTTGCAAACACAGAAGGTATGCATGGCAGCTTGCTCCTGGGTAGACATTTCTTGTGGAAATGGTCATCACTAGAACTGACGTGTACTTTTTATGCTTAGTGGGAACATGTCCACATTGATCAGAATTATACCAGGATCTGACCAGTTTCATTTGGCTCTAACCTGTATTCTTATCTCGCCTGCTGGTGGAATTTAACCCTCAGGATGGAATTCATACATTGGAATTCACCCACTGCTGGAATTAATCCCCCTGATCCAGAAATTGGAATTTGGCCCCTGGGCTTAAAACCATTTTCCATTCCAGACTAGCAGGTTTGCCTTTACTAACAGTGCAAGCAGCACTTCCATTGTGCCATTGTAATTTTTCTTTATCTGGAATGAAGGTAGAAGAAGACCAACACAGTTGAGGACAGACATCTTTCTGGAGAGAGTGGAGAACTCCCAGAATAACTCTTCTAGAATGGCTACTGGATTCTTTTGTAGTCCAAAACCACAACTTCTCCAAGTTTTTTTTTAATATTATTAAATAAAAAAGTACAATCCACACATACAAAACAACAAAAAATACATCCATACAAATCTAAACGGGCATCTATACACAACTAAAACAAATACTAACCAAACATAACTAAGACTGGTTCCCACCCTTGCTGCAAACAGTTCATATTACTTAAACATTTACACCTATTAAGTCATACATTTTATCCTGTAATTATTAATTACTACTTATCACTTGTCATTTTAATTACTTAATTCCTCAAGTTCATAATTACTTATTAACATTATACTTTATACTAATGATAATCCATCTAAAACTAATAATTGTCTATATAAAAACAACATTTTGAAACACCAGAATATATCTTCTAAATCTACTTTTACACTTCTCAATTCATAATATTGATTTTAATTATGAAAACCTATTGTCATGAGATCACTTCCATTCTCTTTTAAGAAATCAATCAACCACATCCATTCAGACAAATAATCATTTTGTGTTCTGCCCTTTAGCCTGTATGTAAGCTTATCCATTCCAACTACTGTACTGAAAAATAAAATTTCCAAGCTGTGTCCTGAAGCCTTTGTAGTGAACAGTGATGAAGGTGGCGGCTGTTGCCAAACACGTCACAGGCAGTTGTAACTTGCAGGCTGCATTGGGCTCAAGCACTCTGTTCTGGGGCTCTTGCCACTGAGCAAACAATATTTCAGAAACAAATGGGGGAGTCATGAGATATCCATCTATCCTGGCCCCCTTCCACACTACACAAGTTAGAGCACCATGATTCCACTATTTTTCCATGGCTACTTCTTGTAGCCAGTGTGGCATAGTGATTTGAGTGTTGGATTTGGACCCTGAGACCAGGGTTTGATTCACCACTTGGCCATGGAAACCCACTGGATGACCTTGGGGTTTGTCACACTCTCTCAGCCCCAGAAACCGCCATAATAGGTTTGCCTTAGGGTTGCCACAAAATGGAAACAAGTTGAATCCACACAACAACAACAACAACAACAACAACAGCAACAACTTTTTATGGCATCCTGGGTTTTGTAGTTTGGTGAGGCACTAGAGGTCTCTAGCTATGTATTCCAAGTACTCTTCTCTAAACTGCACATTCCAGGATTCCATAGGATCAAACTACAATGGTTAAAGTGAAATCATAGCATTATAACCGCATAGTGCAATAGGGTCCCTGGTCTCCTGTACAACCCAAGCCTCCCCCTACCTCTGCGTCCATGGCTGCATCTGCTACTCAGTATCCTTTCCATGTCTGCACACCCCTTGCAAGCGAAAGAGGTGATGAATGAAGCACCATACAAATGTTCTCCCTTCTTTATCAGCCCCCTGGGCTTTCACAGTTCTCCCCATTTCATTGTCTGCAATCTTGTTTCTGTTTTTCTGAATTACTCCTCGAGTTACAGCCACTCAAGATAAGTTGGCTGGGCCTGGCACAGGGAATGAGAGAGAACACAGTGGTGTGCGCAGGTATGCGCAAGGAGAGTTGGAAAGGCTTCGGTTGAGAGAGGCTGAGCATTCTGCTGCTCTTTGGATTAGAAAGCAAAAAAGGTCAGAGAGCAGCAGAGCCATGGTTGTGTTGGCTGGCTGGGGAGTGGGTTCTGGAAGCTGTAATTCCTCCCTCCCCCCAAAAAAAAAAACTGTTCCAAGCATGGCCAAGCTGTGTGCTCGTATGGAAATGAAAAGTGTCCCAGAGTTGCCTCTTCTCTTGTTTAGCAGGCTTGGATACAGGTAAAATGAACAAGGGCTGTTGTTATCGCTGGTGAAAGACAAACAGAAAGGGGAAAGTGAGAAGGAATTCCTGATCCAAAAGGGTTCCTTATCTCCTTTCCGTTTCCTTTGCCCCAGAGAGATACGGTGGCCTCAATGCACTGTTGTTCCTGAAAGAGTTCCACCTCCTCCTCCTCCTCCTCCCTCTCTTCTCACCTGCAGCAACTGTGTTTGCAGTCATCTGACACCATGTATTCTGGCCCACAGCAGGTCTATTCTTCCCTCCCTGCCACATGATGACTTCATGCAGTACTGGTCCTGTGCTGCGTATGTGTGTCTGAGTATATAATATGCGAATTTTTAGGTAGCTGTTAGCTGCCACGTCAGTCTGAGGCCATTTCCACACTAGACTGTTATAGTGCTATTATTCCACTTTCTATATCATCCTATAGAATCCTGGGGTTTGCAGTTTAGAGAGGGGCCCCAGGATTCCATAGGTTGTAGAATAATAGCTCTATAACAGTCTAGTGTGGAAATGGCCTGTGGTGCTGAGGTGAATTTGCTCCGGGCCTTATTCTGAAACTTAAAGGAACTTTCCAAGGTGATGAACCTAGTTGGGGGTGGTTTTCAGCATTTTGCACAGCATGTTCAGACTGTAACCTAGAGGAGATGCATTGTTCCACTGACACGGCTGTCAGTGTTTTGGTGTGTGCGTGTGAAGGATCTGAGAGCTCATAAGAAGACCTAAAGGTAGTAGCCCTTCTGTGATAAACACAGCTTCCCATCCACAGTCTACTGGGAAACAGAGAAATACTATCCCCATAGACTAATGGGTACTGTTTCTTCCTTGCCTGCTATGGCCCCTGAGCCCTGACATTTATTATTCTCTTACTCTGGAGAGAAAAAAGGCAAGTATGCCTGAGAGAGGGGATTGGAGGGAACCAGAGACTTGGGGCCACTTATGGCCCATAGGCCAGACTTTCCCCTTCCCTGAAACAGAGGCTGCTTTGAAACATAGAACTGTCCCTGTTCACAGCTCTTCCTCATAAAAGCCTGCCTGCCCCGGATGCAGGCTGTGGTTACAGAGAGAAGCTTTTGCTGAGTGGCAGAAATATGATTGTCCAAAATAAGAAACAGGGCCTTTTCTGTGGCTCTGCCAACCCCCATGGATCTCCCCACATAAGGAAGTCCATCTAGCATCCTCTCTTTTGCTGCCTGGCCATGGTGTCTAGTTTTTCAGCAAACGTTCCCTGTTTTGCTGGCGTGAACAGACCTGTGTGAGTGAACACAGAGGAAAATCCTACTGGTTCAATGGGCCTCCTCTAGTCACGACTAACAAAAAAGATTTAGGCTCTCTTATGTTACAGACTTTTTATCTGCAGTGCAGTGTGCCGGTTTGAGCATTGGATCATGACTCTGGAGACCAGGGGTCGATTCCCTGCTCAGCTATGGAAACACACTGAGTGACTTGGGTGCTTCACACGCTCTCAGCTCCAAAAAACCCAGTGATAGGTTTGCCTTAGGTCAGCATAAATTGGAAAGTACTTGAAGACACACACCAACAACAACAACTACAACAACAAAAACAACATTTCCTTTTAATTTTTTTTAATCATGATGTTGAGATTTTTGGTTGTTTCAATATATTTTAACACATTGTTTGTAAGCCACTGAAACGGCAGGGTATAAATATCTTTTATCAATAGCTAAGAGCAACTTCTGCAGGCTATGAATCACTTTTAAAAGCTTTGTATATTGTAAGCTTTCTTTCTCTCAATTTCCAGTGTCCTGTTTCTGCACTTCCCCTCCTCCTCCCCCCTCAAACTGTATTCATAAGAGTCATTTGCAGCTGTTGCCAACATATTTTCCGTCTTATCATACTTCTCTTGCAAGCCCCCCCTACCCATCAGTGCATGCCACGGGGTGATCGTCTTACTAGGAGCTGCCCCTCAGCATCTGAGCCGACATATCAATAGTCTCTTGGATCTTCTTTGTTCCTCATAAAGCCTAGCTATTCCCATGTCAACTTTGAATACCTCAATTTGTCTTTTATTTGTTTAGTTTGGTTTCTTGTTGGTGATTTCAGTACAATGCAAAAGGCTGATTCTTGCAATCATCTGAGCTGGTACTGGTGGTCGTGGGAAAAACTCATCCTTCCTCTGCATCAGTCTAGGAATTAGCATCCCAAAAGCCTCCCCAAGCTGAATTTTGTAAATGCCAGAGGCTTTGCACAGCTGCCTCAAACAGGCTGAGAGATGGTCATAAGAATGGAGGCTCAGTCTTGTGCGGTGGAAATACTTTCTGCCTTTTTTTTTGTTTGCTGCTTTATTTGGATCCTGCCATTTCTCCAATGGATTCAAGATGGGGTATATGGCTCCCCTCCCCCTACCTTTTTTCATCTTATCCCTTATGTGGTAGATTTGAGAGTGACTAGTTTGAGGTGAGTTTCTCTACTTGAACCTGCATTTTCCAAGTCCTGGTTCACCACACTGAGTTTTCTTATATATTTGTGTGTGTGAGCGCGTGCACGCGTGCATGCTCCTAAAGCCTTAGTCATCAGCAGTCCTGCTCAGTTTTGCAAACTCAGGCCCCTGGCTTCTTTGACTGAATCTATCCACCTGTAATGGGGTCTTCTTTTCCTACTGTTTTTCACTTTACTCAGCATTATCATCTCTTTTCCAGTGAAAGGTGTTGTATTGTTGTATGTCAGAAGTAAGATAGCCTCAGGTTAGTCATCTTGGTTTCTAGTAAGAGTTCAGAACTGATGTACTCTTGGACCCATATTTCCTTTTGGTGGCCCATGGTGTCCACAAAACGCTCATCCAGAAGTACATTTCAAATGAGTTGAGGTTTTTTCTCTGTTAGCTTTCTTCACTTTAATATCAGTACAAAGCAATCAGAAATACTATGACATGGATAATCCTGACCTTGGTACACCCCATAACAACTTTTTATTCAGTATAATATGATGTCAAGAACAGCTGTGTTGTCAACCACAGCATTCAACAGGGTGGGATGCTGAATGGCAATATGTCCTACTTTGCAGAGATCAGTCTTATATTGGAAGGCATCCTCTGTTTGAAGAGCAGCTCAATTCAAGTCCAAAGTAAAAACAAAGAGCAGCAAGAAAGAGAAGAGGTGTTGAAGTTTCTTCTCCATGATGAGTACTTGGACAGCAGGTACATAGGTATCCAGTTACAATCTTCCTCACAACAGGGCAAGGCATTTCATTTCTTTTTTAATTACAGTATTTTTTTCTATATTGTTTTGTAATGTAGAATGAATTACAAGATGCAGTGTACCATACATACTTGTGTATAAGTCGACCTCCCGTATAAGTTGAGAGCAGGTTTGGGGGCCAAAGTTATGGATTTTGATATGACCCATGGATAAGTTGAAGGTCACTCTACAAAGAAGGGAAAGCACCAGCACTGCCTCATGGGGCTAGCTGCCCCTAGCCTCTTCCACCACCATTTTCTCACCCTGGCATTCAAGAAGGACTTTCACCCCTCTACTCAACTTGATAAAAGTTAAGGTACAGAACCATCCCCTGCTCTGTGTAGAGTGGCAAAAGGCAAAAGCTCAGTCCATCCCAGGATAACCTAAACGAAGCACTAAATGAAGTAAGACCCACCAGCCACACTTAGATGGTGGGTGTATCTGGCTAGAAAAATGGAGATAGCGAAGCAGAACGTCAAATTGGCTAAGCAGTGGTGCTAGGAGACTTCAGGCCAGGGTGGAGAGAGACAGTGGAAGGCAAAGTTCTGAGATGAAATGATGCTGGATAGGTGGCTAGCTGCATGGGAGCTATGGCAGCTGGGGTAAATGCTGAGAGATTGAGGAGGAGCCAGTTCACCTTTTCAGTGTTTGCAGCGGCAGCATGCAGCAGGAGACCACTGGTGAGGTAGGCCATAATGTGGATCCAGGAACCATAACAAAGGAACATTGATAGATGGAAAAAATTGTGTGGCACTTTGGAGTAGTGAATCAACTCTGTGGTGTAGGCACATTGAGACTGTGGCGAGTGGGAGCACTACTCAGTATTTTGTGTCGGTTATGTTAAGACACCTGGGGAATGAGGGCAGCATGGACTTGGTGGCCATTTTGGACTCTGGCTACACCCGTTGCCTAATGAACACCACAGTTGCTTTGGGAGTGGGATTGCAATGAGAACTGGACACTCCTGTTAATTTTGTTCAGAAGGATGGAGGTGAAATGAAAGGGGGTCTGGTGAGACACCAGACCTCTTCAGTCCATCTAGGAATGAGAGACTCCTGGGAGAGAATACAGTTTGTGTTGATACCCACAGCCAATTACCTGATAGTACTGGGATTGAACTGGCTTTGCTTCCATGACACCCAGGTATGATGGAAAGTTGGGACTGTATGATTCTCTTTGGAGGAGTATTGGGGGCACATGTCGGGGGCAAATTGTCAGCAAGTGGCTTGGACAAAAGCCAAAGGAAGCCTGTGACACTTCCAGCTACCCTCCAGAAACTCTGAGAGGGCTGTGGATTTGAACACTGGGGGAGGGGGATCCCACTGCATTGAGAGAGTAGAGGGATTTAGCCTTTTTTTAGACTAAGCTCCTCCCTTTCACCCCTCTACTCAGAGAAAGAGATGGTTCCCAAGTTTTTTTAGTTGATTTGTTGATTAAAATTTGTAGATTTATACATGAGTATATACAGTATTTTATTTATTTTTTAATTGTAGTCATTCTTCCTAAATTTACCTAAGAAATATGTATGCAAAGCAGTGCCCACTGTTTCCTTCCCTCTTTTTGGCAACGTATACATGGTCACTCTAGCTGTGCTGGCTCATATGAGTAACTTATCTAGACCACCACATTCTTCCCACAGTCTCCAGGCTGTTTTCCAGCCAAACAACCAGAGGAAGCCCACAGCAGCAGGTGCTACAAAAGTGCAATGGCAGCCTCCCACCTGTATTTCCAAACGAATAGGATTCAGACCTAAATACACACACACATCTTAAAGCAAAATATCTTCAGGAATCGCCTTAAACAGCACAAACAGATGAATACTGTATATGGCAACTGAAATAACATAGTGTTGTTGTTGTTGTTTTGAAATGCATTGGATATAGGCTAAGAAGATGGGGTGAGTATGCATGTGCATATGTGCCTTCTATCTGCCTATTGACTTATGGCAGCCCCATGAATTTCATAGGGTTTTCCTAGGCAAGGAGTACATAGCAGTGGTTGTGCCAGTTCCTTCCTCTGAAATATAGTTATAGCACCTGGTATTCATTGACAGTCTCCCATCTGAGTATTAACTAGACTGACAGGGAAACAAATGGGGGGAAATGACTTTACTGGCTACCAGACTTTATTTATGTATTGTTACCGCAGTTTCTAGTCTGGACTTGTGGGATATTAGATACCATTTTGATATCAACAATTTGGCCTACCATACCCCTCTGTCCTCCACGTGCTTGCGGGGCCCCTGGACAAGCTCACAAACAGGCACGGCCACTAATTGCTGTAATATTCCACACAAATACAGGCAGGCCAGAAATAGCCATCCCGCTGCTTCAGGAGACCTCAAGGCAAGTACCACATTATGTATGCACGCTACTTACAAAGAACTCCCTGCCCCGAGCAGACAGCTTGACGAGCCGAATACTCAACTGTCAAGCAGTCCGCGTTTGCATACTGGCTACTTTATTGACAATTCAACCTTAACTCAATCATGCTAAATTCTGACCTTTCAGAGGCTTTGTCTCCAGCCCGAAACCTATTGTTTTCCCCAAGTACAGACTAGCCTACGGCCACATTTTCCCCTATAAGAACCCCTAACTTTGAGCGCCTCATCGGATTACTCTTCCATCCCGCCTTGCTGTCGCTTTGTTCAGTGAGCCTTCCCCTCAGCGCCACGTGATGAGAACTTCCATTTCCACGGACTTTCTCTCCAGACTTCCCGGGCTTCAGGACAGGTGTAGTATTACCCATACCAAAAACCTCCTCTAAAAATCCCTCTATCCAACTCCAACCTTTATTTCTATAGTTATCTGTGTGAGTATGTTGCATACACTTGTTTGGCTGTATTTTAATAAAAACAACAATTATTATTTTACTTCTGTTTTCTCCTTGACTCGGCCTGACCCCATAGACATTGGGTAAAAGATCTTGCTACGTTGCTCTGCCTCTTGTAGTGCTAGCTTGTGCTCTTTGCTAATTCCCCCAACTTGTATAATTTGGAGCGCACTTAGGTGTCCCTCACAGGACCCCCAGAAATCAGGGTAACAGTATAAAGCAGATCTCACTATAAAAGCATGGTTCAGCATGCTCTTTCTCTGGCCCTTTCTGCACATGGGAAAGGAACCGCGCAAAAATGGGACTCACTGGATTTCTTCAGCATCCAGGCGAGTCCGTCAGGACAAGGAGCAGTGCGAGCTCATCGCTTCGCACTGCTCCAGCGTCCAAAATGGCGGCTTCCGGTTGGTGGAGGCTCTCCACCAACTGGAGAAGCTCGCAGCCTAAAGCCTGCCCCGGCAGATCTGCAGGCACGCACTAGTGCGCGCCTGCAAATCTGCACCAGAGTGTGGCGATGGAGCGACATGGGGTCGCGCGCTCCGTGCTTTTTAAAAACCTCTTAAAGGAGGTTTTTAAAAAGCACATTGCGTGACCAGTTCCGGTCACTCCGAACTGGACTGAGGTGCGGAACTACAAAAAGTAGTCCGCCCCAGTCCACTCCACGGTGCAGAAGACCTCCGTTGGAAGTCGCTCTGCGCCGTTTTAATAGCCCAGTGCGGAAAGGGCCTCTCTCTCTCTCATTCTCTCTGTCTGTCTCTCTCTGTATGTAGCTGAGCCATGCTTTTATATCATATATATATATATATTCATATAGTATTTTGTCTTTAAAATTGGTTTTAAAGTTGGCTGTTTTAAATCTGTTTTAAAATCTGTTTTAAAATAATTATTGCACACTACTTTGGGAACCCTGGTGGGAGAAAAGTTATAAGTAAATGCTTGAAATAAAATAAAATGGCATGCTGAAGCCACTCATAACTGAGAAGTGATAGGATGATGCTCTGGGACTCAGAGCATCATCCTACTATTGCTCAGTTATGGTGGCTTCAACATGTCAGTATAGTCATTCAGCTTAAAAAATATTTTTCAAGGTTCATAGGACTTATATCAAGTCAGTTTATTCATCCATCTAACCCAGTATTGCATTCTCTAGCTGCCAGTAGCTACCAGAATTTTTTCCTGCTCACCTGCTACCTCGATGTTTTAATTAGAAATTGTGTGGATTAGACCTGGACTTGGACCTCCTGTATGCAAAGCAAATGCTGGTCTTATGATTCAGGATGGGCCACAAGCTTGAGGGAGTCTTCAGCATCATGACTTCTTCTAGATCCTCCCTATCCCTTTATACTTAGAGATAGTAACCACTCTGATGAGAACATCAAATAAGAGGAGCATGTGAACTTAGCCACTATTTACATTTCATACAGTACTCCACAGTGATGCTATGTCAAGGACTTCCTGAGAATAATCAATATGGCATCCACCTACCACTACTCACAGCATTTGGTGAGAAGATTCTTTTAGTGGGAGGTCTACATCAAGCATGAGCAATGGCCCTGCCTCAGTCCTTGTCCCATACTAATTGTTTAAGTGGTGTCACCAGCCCTGCTACGGTCCATCAGAGCAGAATGAGGTGGCCACCTCCTCAAGAAGGTGCAGAAAGATAAGAAATCCTTTTGAACTAGGCAGAGACATATCTGGGGGAGGGGGCAAGTAGGGCATGTGCCATGCCAGAAGATTTAATGGAGGAGGAAGAGGAAGCAGCCCCGGAAGCAGGGGTGCAACTTCCACTCTTGCCCTAGGTGCTGCTTATGCTGGATATGCCTCTGCTGTACTCCATGCCAGGCTGCTGCCCTCAGGTCTAGTTGAAGTCACCTGCCCATCATCAGTATCAAAGTAAGAGAGGCAACTGCCTCTTTGGTCAGCTCCTGTGCATGGAATAGGAGGAGTCACCATCTTGTCTTTCTTCTCAGAGAGTGCTGCATTTATGTACAAATTAAGTAAGTACAGTTTATGGCCTCAGAATCTCTTAATTTCAAATTTTTTATATTGTGATGGGAACTCTTAAATCTGGGAGAGTTAAAAGCCTTAGCATGCCTTAATTCAGCCTTTACCCTAAGCAGCCATATTTCATCCCTTCCAATTGTCCAGATTTGACAGGGACAGTCCTGATTAATCCTCTGTCAACCCTCTTTTCCAGCTGCTTTCTTTCTCTTCCACTGCCCATTCCACCCCTCCTTTGTCCTCTGCTTACTTCTATTGCTCCAGATGGAATTCAAAGCATAAAAGTACTTTGCATCCAGTTACTCAGCAGGTGAGAAGGAAGAGGAGTGGGTAGAATCTTGCCCGTCCCAGAAGGCCCAGGCAAAAGCAAACTGCTGCAGCCTTTCCTAGCTTATGTGTTCCTCCTCATTTATAACTGTTGCTATCTTGCCCACGCTGTGATGTTGGTTCACTACATGTGTCCTGGTTTTCATCTGTGAAATGTTGGAGGGTTTGAAATTTCTTGGACCAGCCCTTTAACTCCCTTACCGCCTCTTGTTATAAGGCAGTTTCCCAGAGAATGTACTGGCTGCTGAAGATAAAAACTACTGAAGGAAATATTATCTGTTGTCTTTTGAGAATGGTTTAAACATCTGTAATACTCTAGAAGCAAATCAACCTTCCTTGCAGATTTCAGGCAAGAATTCAGATTGCGTTAGACCAAAGACCTTCATGTGGAATAACTTGAACTATGAGAAATTTATTTCTCATTTTTCTTCCTTCTGTCCAATTTGTTCCACAAGTAGGCTTCTTCTAAAGCCCAACAAAGTGTCTGGCTGGAAGTGGTTGCTGGTGACCTTTCCTAAGGACAATGGCTGCTATTGAAATTGGTCAGGAATGCCAAATGTAACTGTCAAGGCAAAGGCATTGGTCTCAGTCATAGACATATCAAGACTAAGAAGTTCCACTCAGTCTCAGCACAGATGGGGATAGTACTAATGGAAAAAGGAGGAGGAGGAGGAAGAGGAGGAGAAGAAGAAGAAAAAAAAGAAGGAGAAGCAGCAGCAGCAGAGCTTTTGATGTGCACCCAGTTTCTCATGCTTCTTTCCCTTTGAGGGATCAGAAAGATGTCTCCCTGATGAATTACACTTTATCTCTTACTGCTATTGCTCAGCAAATTTTATACCAAGGCAAGAAATGGAATATAGTGTGCAGTTGCCTATTTATCCATAGCATGAGTGGCAATGTGTGTGCACGCACCCATGTGCATGCAACAAACTTCTTTTATACATCATGTGACATCAGAGCTGTCTGCTAGAGCGAGACCACCTCCAGAGGTCAGAAGAGAGTTCAGCCTCCGTGGTCCAGTGAGTCTTTAGTTTCCTTGCTCAGATGACTGTCAACAGGAGACAACTTTGACAGCAGCTTCCCCCTCCCCTAAATGGGATGCAAGAAGCAGCATAACTAAGCAATCAAAAGCCAGAGAAAGAGGAATTGCAGTTCTGGAATTCATGCTCTGACACCGTCTGCCTACCTTAAAAATGGCCACATCACATAACTATAACTGTTGGTGTTCGGTAAATGCAAGATAGAGACAGAAGTAAAAGCAGTCATCTGTTCTTAGGGGTATGGAAGGGAGGACAACCAGCAAGGTGTAGTGGTTTGAGCATTGGACAATGACCCTGGAGACCAGGGTTTGATTCCCCATTCGGCCATGGAAACCCACTGGGTACCTTTACACACTCTTAGCTCCAGAAAACCCTGTGATCAGTGGTGTAGGGATGGGGGGGCAAGGGAGGCAGTGTGCCCCTGGTGGCAATTTTGGGGGGGCACCCCTGCTGCTTGCTTGCTTGCCCTCCCCCACGTGCTGTATCCCTCCCCTCACGTGCTATAGCCCCGCCCAGCACACCATAGCCCCACCCACACATGACAATCCCACCTCCATGTGCCATAGCCCCGCCCCATGCACCGTAGCCCTGCCCCCACCCTTATGCCCGCCCTCGCCCCACCTCCATGCACTCCAAGCTATGCCACTGCCTGTGATAGGTCTGCCTTAGGCTCACCATAAGTTGGAAACAATTTGAAGGCACACACCAACAGCAATGAAAAAGAGAAAAGGCCTTGCTCAGATTTAGAAGAGGCAATTTCAGTCAGTGCAATTTTCTCTACCTGATTATTACTTTCTCTGATTATTATTTATCCTATCTAGTCTTTCCACTTCTGGAATTACAACATATCACTTGCCAAAATCCAAAGGATGCATTCTTTAACTGATTTAAAAAAAAAACAACTTTACATTAATTAAAGACATTTCTTATCCATTATCTTAAAAAGACAAACTTATTTAAAAACTGTAGATGAAAGGCATCTAGAGATTTAGCCAGAGGGGTGGGAGGCCAGGCAAAATTAAGGTGCTGCCCTCCAGATAAGCACTCTGCCTCCCAATGAAATTTTTATACAGTCCCTAAGTTTTTAACATTGCAGTGCTTTAAATTTCAGTAGAGCGATTAGAGCATTCAGAAACATAGATTAGAGCAGAGCATTTAGAAAGACAGTTTGGGCATCAAAAGAAGAAGGGCAGGCAAAGTAACCAAGGAAATACAAATACGGCAAATGTAAGAATTTGATGTGTGAATGATTTTCAAAGTCTTGCTCTCTGCAGTGCTAAAAATTTAGCAAAAATTTAAAATGTAAAAAAGACATGGAAAGAAAATTTAATTTGATTTCTTAATTGGGATAGTGCAAAATGTCCTTATCCCTTCCTCCATAGCCATACCATACCCTCTAACTGTCCTGATTTGGCAGGGATAATCCTAATTAATTCTTTGTCACCCCACTTTAAAAATGTCCCATTTTCTCTTTCCTCTTCCCATGTTCCCCCTTTGTCCTCAGCTTACTTCAGTTGCTGCAAACTGAGTTTAAAATGCAAAATAGTTTGAATTTAATTAACTCAGCAGGAGGGAAAGGCAAGGACAGACTCTTGCCCTTCTCAGTAGGCTCAGGTAAAAGCAAACTTCAGCAGCCTTTCCTAGATTGTGTGTTCTTTCCCATTATTAACTTTTGCTATCTTAAACACACACTGATGTTGCTTAGCTGCACATGTCCCAACTTTTATCTGTGAAATGTTGGAAAGCATGAGATCCAGTGATTTCAGAGCCAGGCTAGGCAGCATACCAAAGCCCTGCAGCCATCGTGACACCATCATCGTCCAGAGTTGTTCTCTTCTTCACATATTTTTAACAACTGTAGCCTTCCACTCTGGCATCTGAACTAATACACGCTGACACTCTAAGGCTTAGGGCTTAAACTATGTCCAACCTAAGAGACCCTGTAGTAGCATTATCAAGGTAAAACATTGGTATTATCCTAACTGGATTTATGTTTGTTATTTTTTAAAAATTTAGATGTCCTTTATCTGAGTCCCCAACTAATGGGCAACTGCCACAGGTCTGGAGGGGGCATCCATTCAGACATAGGAGACCTGCATGTCTCTCATTGCCTCATTGGTTAACCAGATTTTTTTTTCTCTTTTTTTTTCTAGGGACCCGGGGGAGGGGGTGAGTTTGCCAGGTATGGCAGCCTCCTTTGCCAGTTTTAAACTCAAGACAATGTCTTTTCTTCCAACCAAAAAAATGATCATATGATTCTTCAGTTTTTGGAGAAAGCCTTCCTTTCCCACCTTTAAATGGTTTAGAGGACCTGGCAAAATTTATGGAATCATAGAGTTGGAAGAGACCACAAGGGACATCCAACAGAGGTGTATCTAGGGTGGAGCAGCTGGGGCATGTGCTCCGGGAGCCAATGTCGGGGGGGGGGCAAAAAAATTGGAAAAAGCCCCTCCTGCCTGGGCCTGCCCCCCCACTCCCGCCAGGGTCCTTCCTGGCTCAGTGCAGGGAGATAGCAGCATGGCGGCAGCAGCCCTCTTGCCCGCCACTGCCACCCTCCACCACTGCCACCCTCCCCCATCGCTGCCCTGCCCTTGCTGAGGTTCTTCCTGGTCCAGTGCAGGGGGCATTGGCGTTGGCAGCAGCAGCACCTAGGGGTGCAACTTCAATGCTTGCCCTAGGCACTGTTGAGCCTAGGTATGCCACTGCCATCTATTCCAACCCCCTGCCATGCAGGAACACACAATCAAAGCACTCCTGACAGATGGCCATCCAACCTTTGTTTAAAAACCTCCAAAGAAGGATACCTCACCAAACTCCAAGGCAGTGTATTTTACTGTTGAACTGTTCTTATCATCAGGAAGTTCTTCCTAATGTTTAGATGGAATCTCTTTCCCTGTAGCTTGAAGCCATTCATCTATGTCCTCACCTCTGGAGCAGCAGAAAACAAGCTTGCTCCATCTTCCATACAACATCCCTTCAACATCCCTTCAAACATAGCTATCATGTCATCTCTTAACCTTCTCTTCTCCAGGCTGAACATACTGAGTTCCCTAAGCCACTCTTCGTAGGGCATGTCTTCCAAACTTTTTAACATTTTGGATGTCCTCCTCTGGACACATTCCAGTTTGTCTATATCCTTCTTGAATTGTGGTGCCCAGAACTGGGCACAGTATTCCTGCTGACGTCTGACCAAAGCAGAATAGGATGGTACTATTACTTCCCTCAATCTAGACATCCAGAATTGCATTGGCTTTTTTACCTGGTGCATCACACTGTTGACTCCTGTTCAGCTTCTGGTCTACTAAGACTGATAGATCCCTTTCACATAGCTAACACTGTTCACACAGCTCCTTAGAGATCACAGGGGAAGAGATTTTAGCCATATTTAAAATTGGGAGTGGTGAGGTGCAGGACTACACTGGAACCCCTGGGGGCTACACTTTGCCCACCCCTATCCTAAAGGATAGTTAACTTAGTTTGCACACAAATCTAGGCACTTCCTTTATCGTTCTTCAGGAACTATTGCTTACAGAACCATTTGGGCTTCCAGATGTCCTGCTTAATGTACATAATGCATCCAGCAAATATTTAGCAGTTTCCATTTGGCTACTCCTAGCAAAACTGCATGACTTGGCAATTCAATATAGACAGTTTCACATGGCAGGAGGAAACAATTCTCAACGGACTGCTCTATAAAGCAGCTGTCAAACAACTTTCTGAAGCCAACCTCACTCTCTGAAATTGCTATTATCCTGAGAAAATCAGGATTTATTCCCCTTGTATGGAACAAAGTAGATGCACCGTATATACTCACGTATAAATCAACCTCATACAGTTGGTCCTCTATATTCACTAGGGTTAAGGGTGCAAGACCCACACAAATGTGGAAAAATATGAAAAATGTATGTATGTCTATGGAAAGGGGACTGAGGCATGGTGGGAAGAGCAGGCTCCTAGGGTCCAAACCAGGTCAGGGAAAGGAGAGGGAAAGGGGATGGACCTGCATGGTGGCCCTATACTTCTTCTCTCTTGTCCATCTCCTTCCCTGGGTGTGTGTGGGGCACTGCAAGAAGGATTGTGGTGCTGAGAAATTGAGTGGTGAGTCATACTTAGCTGGCCAGAAAGAGGAGGACCAGAGGCAGGTTTTTAAAGGACTGCACAACCTGATTGGAGCCACTGAGAGGGAAGCTTCTCTCAGAAAAGAAGTGCCTGAAATGGGGGGGGGGGTCAGGGGCTGGAGAAACTTGCAAATAATCAAATCTATGAAAGTCAAACCTGGAAATGTGGAGAGATGACTGTGTATAAGTCAAGGGCAGTTCAGGGAGCCAAAATTACGGATTTTGATATGACCAATGGATAAGCCAAGGGTCATTCCTCATAGAGAGAATAGTGCCTAGGATCTACAACAATTTTAGTACCTAAGAAAACCTTATGAAAAATTCCTGGGGGTCACTATAAGTTGATAGGTGGCTTGAAGACACACACACACACACACACACACACACACATGTCTATAGATATGTGATAATAGGCTAACCTACTTCATAGGATCACTCCGTTTGTTAAACCAAACATCTCTAAACAGAGAGAAGAGCAACACTAAGGCAAGTTGTCTCTGCTCTTTCCAAAAAGTCATATTTTCTACAGTATGAAAAAAGGCAGAACTCTTAGTAGAGTCCCAATAATCCCAATCACTAGCCTTCCACCCACACAGCCTTCATTGTGACTTTTGAAACAAGAAAACCAGGATTACTTGTGTCTCCTAGTTTGAATCCATCCATGATCATAACCTTATTTTTTAGCAGAATTTGGAAGAGATACTTTTTGAAGTCCAACTCTCAGAATCTCCAGCCAGGAGGATTCAGAAAATTATAGCCCAAAAAGTAACTTTATCCTCTGCTGATTTTTAGTATATGTTTGGCCTCCTGAATCACTAACTTGCAGATGTTGGATGTAGAGCATTTTTAAAAATTAAATAGATCTTGAGACCTTAAGTCTTGCCAACATTGACACAGATGTCTTGCAAAAACCGTGTGAACAAAATAGGACTATTCTGGAGCCTGTGCCTAGTGCAGAAGCATGCTAGCAACGCATTCAATCCAATGGCTCTTGCTTCTTGCAGAGGTTGGAATAGCTACTTTTCTGGACTGCAGCTCCTAGAATCCTTTCATACTGGCTGAGAGATTCCAAGAGTTTTAGTCCTAAAGACTGGTCTTTTCCAAGCCGCAAGTTAATGAGCATAGGATTGCTCAAAGGATTGCAGTTTAATAATTCCAGGACATTGCTTCTTTTAGGGACAGGAAGAACTGCTGTCGATTCCAGAGCAGGCTCAAGGGAAGCCAATGACAGCTTCTTCAACCACCACTGGTCTCCTTTAAGCCCTGATTTAGCGTTAGTCAAAGGGGCTGGTAACCACATCAAAAGGCTCTGCTGGCAGCAGGTGGCCCACGAGCTCCAGATTGAAGAGCAATTAGGAGCAAGAGGCTCTTATCAGCAGACAGATTTTTCCCCCTCATGAAGGATTCAAGGACTTCTTACAAGCCAGACAGGGAGACCACCCTGCAGCATTGCCAGCCAAGTAGGAAGCTTGGCTGGTCTGGGGGTTACAAGTCCTGGAATGCAGGGAATGTCTTCCGCATGTAATGTGCAAAACCTGTCACCCATTACCAACTCTGACCTGTCTCTTTATCGCTTTCTTCCCTTGGGGAAGGCCAGCCTTGCTCTGTGCTGGCTTACAGAAAGCCCCAGGGCATGGCCCTCGTCCTTCTTTCCCTAGGTTTCAGGGAGGGCTCAGATATACTGCCTGGGAGTGTTCAAGTAATTCCAGTTATTTATGAGTAGTGCTGTTGCTGTCATTTTCTTGTAGAGACTTCAAAGTCTGTCCTAGAAAGCAAAGTCCAGAGAGCCAAAGAAGAATATCTTGCAAAAGTGTTAGATGACCCCTTGACTTGAACCTTGAGTTCTCATTCAGATTCCACAGTGGTGTTGTTAATATAACAGATTTGATTAAGCAGGGTTTGGTATACTTCCTGAGTATACCAGTTGCAGTATTTCTCCTAAGATCTTGAACAAATTAAGTTGGGGACTGTAGCTTCCAGAATCCCCCATCCAGCATGGAACACTGGTGCTAATAGAACAACTCCTCCAATCTCCATTGGAAACTTGCCTCATATTGAGTCAGACCATACAGAGCAATACTGTACACAACACTTGGCAGAAACTCCACAGTTTCAGGTGGGATTTTTTTTTCTGTTCCTGGCTATAGATGTGAGGGATGAAACCTGGGAACCACTGAATAAAAAAAATATGTGCTCTGCCATAGAATGATGGACACTGATATCCGTGGTAAGTATGTGTCTGGAAGCTAGGATGCTTTAAGGTACGAATGGAGAAAAGGAACAAGACCCTTTCACACTACACAATTATAGCACTGGGATTATACTTTAACCACCATGATTCCATCTTATGGAATTCTGGGATTTGCAATTTAGGGAGAACTATTCAGAATTTTCAGCCAGAAAGTTCTGGTGCCAGCCTGGTGCAGTGGTTTGAACACTGGACTACAACTCTGGAGACCAGAGTTCAAATCCCCACTTGGCCATACAAACCCACTGGCTGACTTTGCACAAGTCACACTCTCTCTGCTTCAGAGGAAGGGAAAGAAAAAAACCCTCTGAACAAATCTTGTCAAGAAAACCCAAGATAGTTTGCCTGAGAGTCACCATAAGCTGGAAATTACTTCAAGGCACACACCAACAACAATTTAGAATTATTAGCCAGACAATTCTCGTGGTTCATCAAACTACAAGCCCCAAGATTCCACAGGTTGCATCCATTGCAGTTAAAGTAAAATCATAGTGCTATAACTGAGTAGTATGAGAAGGCAAACCCTTTCTGAACAAATTTTATCCCCATGACAGATTACCCTTGGAATCCACATAAGTCAGAAATGACTTGAAGACTCACAACAACAACAACAACAACAACAACAACAACAACAACAACAACAACATGTAAGAGCCAAAAGAAAAGGGGAGGATTTTTTTTTTTTGCACCAAAATTCCTCAACTCCCTCCTAGCAGATGTGAAGGACAATTTTACCATATTTTTGCCCTCTCCAGGCATTGTAGGTCAACGAAGGGCCTTTTTTCAATAGGAAATGACCAAGAAGTCAAATTCTGGGAGGGAAAAGAGAAACATAGTAGAGCTAATCCTTTCCTTTTGATGCTCCCGAGATGTGCTGACTCTAGCATAAACTGGAGTGAGATGATTGACTCAGACAGCCACTGCAGGAAGGCAGAAATGAATTAGGGGAGAAAGAAACTATATGCACACAACCCACCTTGGGAAATGACTCTGAGCTCTTGAAGGCTATGCCTGTAGAGAACAAACTCTGTCAGGTTGTACCCAGGTGGCAAAGCTTTGCGTATTGCTCCAGTGGCAGAATGCATGACTACTGTCTGAAGACCAGCCTAAGTTTAGAAAAGCACATTGCTAAAAGCTTGGCACCCGGTTATGAACTGGATGTGGCAGATAGTAACATAATGATGATGTGAAATAGATGTGATGTGGAAGCAATACCCGCAGATTAAATCACAGGTTTTCAATGGATTCAAGATTACTAGCAGTAGTTGTACCGTATCAACAAAAGATGTGACTCAGGCGATTTCTGCACTAGACTGTTATAGTGCTGTTATTCCACTTTCAACATCCTATGGAATCTTAGGGTTTGCAGTTTAGAGGAGGCCAGTCAGCCCCTCCCTAAACTGCAAATCCTAGGATTCTATAGGACGTTGAAAGTGGAATAATAGCACTATAAGAGTCTGGTGCAGAAATGGCTTCAGACTTCACAACAACAGCAAAAAAGGTACAGATCCCTTCCACAACAACCTTGGCAATCTAAAATATTTTATTCATGCAATTTAATTGTTTCATTCAAGGAGTTTTACAGTTTTTAATATGACTAATTTCTTTGTGTCATTGGTCTGTCCCAGCCAAATTTTTGTTTATTTGTTTGCAGGTGGCAGTTGGAAAATCTGCATAGCTTCAACCAAATTAACATGCAGTGTTAATGAATACTTTTTCTCCCAGGAGAAGCCGTAGCTGAAAATAAGAAAGATGGACAGCCATAACAACAACAGATACAGGCCCATCTGGGGTTGGAACATCCTTACAAGAGTACTGGCAGGAATGCGTAGCCGAACAATCACAGGAAGGCCTTAGCATGCCTAACGCATACACATGTTTGTTCACAGGGTGCAAAGGCTCATTCCTTTTGCATTACCACATCAGCTTGCCTTCTACCTTTGTTCCAAATGACAACCTGGGGGGTGGTAGAGGAATTTTTGCTCAGGGGCCTTTTCGGAGTGGGTGTTCAATGTGACCTCACTGAAAGGCAGGTGCCAGACTCTGAGAGAGATGGAGTGCTGGGTTTATTGCCACCTGAGGAACTATTTGTCTGGGTGGCATTGCTCACATTCCAATACGCTTGGCAGAAGCAGGGCAAGGTGCTTCCTCGTGGCCAAGAGCTGGAGGGGAGGGAAACCTGGATGAATACAGCAGAGAGGAAGGCTGGAGGAGCTGACAAGCTGAAGGCACGGGGTTTAGACGTCATGCCTTGGCTACCACTGTGTTTTCTTGAGATAAGTGTGACCTATTCACACTCGCTCTGGAGTAAGGGTAGGAGCCTATACTTGGCGTCTAACTTGACCTTCAATTGTGGCATGGAGGTATTAGCAGA
Source organism: Ctenosaura bakeri (assembly GCA_948474755.1). Taxonomy (NCBI): domain Eukaryota; kingdom Metazoa; phylum Chordata; class Lepidosauria; order Squamata; family Iguanidae; genus Ctenosaura; species Ctenosaura bakeri. The sequence continues at coordinate 441,246 of CAOLHI010000271.1, forward strand.
CAGTAAACAGTTGTGATCAAACCTTTCCCACAACAGCTCCTTGAAAGCTTTCTCTTAAGACTCCGGGCACCGTTTGTACTTGCTCCAGTTTTTGTGGGGAACCTTAGACAAGATATCCTCCCTACTCTTTCCTTTTGCAGTTGCCCGTCTGCTCCTTACCACTATCCCTGCTGCCAGACCTAGTTGAAGACAGACTGAGGCCTTAAACACTAGATCCCGCAGTATCCCCCTCAAAAGTGTACAGAATCAGTAGTTAAGTAAATGTTCTGTATTCAGAGATCGCTCAGAATGTGCCAGCCTAGGCTGGGGTGGGGGTTGAGAAAAGTGTGGCTGTTTAGAACTTGTTGGCCTGCAACTCCCAGCATTCCTCACCATTGACTATATTGTCTACAATAGATGGAATATATAATCAAGCAACATCTGGAGGGCCACACCATTCTCATCCCAGGCCTAAATCCAATTGCTAGTCCCAGTTAGAGTCAACTCATTGAACTGTTTTGCCCACCTCTCTTCTGAATTGTAGCTTTACTTGGCTTGTGGGAAAGTGTACACAATCACCAAAGGTGAATGAAGGAGGTGGCTAAGTCATGTTTCTGCTTGCATGTGCAGAGAAGATAGGTAGATGGGAAATGCAACACAGGATTCAGGGAAAGCAGCAGGGCTCTACAAGGCTGTGGCCTTCTTCCTCATATGTCTGTCAAATGATGGGGACCAGTTTGACTTTAGAGTCTTCCTGGCTTGGTTCTGGAAAGAGCAAAATTAGACAGCAGCAGCTGCAGGTCACAGCCAGTACAGTGAATATTTATGTACTCCCCTAGACTGAGCTGATTGCATGTATGCCTATTTATTTAATCTATTTGCTGTTTATCCATCTTTCTCCCAGAGTAGCATACAAAACAGCTCACAACATAAGCATTACAACCCAAGACAGCTTCCCTAATCTGGCACAGGTGTGTTATTACAAGTCCCATCATCTTCAGACAGCATGCTGATTGGGGATGATGAAAGTTATTTCTCAACAACCTGGAAAGTAGCAGGCTGGGCTAGATTGTTCTGTATCATGCATTGACAGGAACATGGGCCAACTTCTCTTAGGCAACCACAGCACTGTACTTGAAAAGGTACATTTGTGATTGGGTGTGACAAGGTAGTCCATGCTGATTTGAGCATGTATCATGTATTGAGTAGATGTTAAGCAGATATTGGGCCTTTCTGCTCTGCACTGTTATAGTGCTATTATTCCATTTTCAACATCCTATGGAATTCTGGGGTTTGTAGTTTACTGAGGCCAAAGAGCTCTCTGGCTGAGAATTCTAAACGCCCATCCTAAACTTCAGACTCCAGGATTCCATAGGATGTTGAAAGTAGAATAATAGCACTATAACAGTGCAGTGTGGTAAAGCCCATTATCACTGTGGAGGCACTGCTGAGTTGCATCCAGTTTGGGGTCAAGTGTGCTTGGATACTTCTGTTAGCAATCTAGCACCCAATGTAAAATGTAAAGATTCATCTCATATCCAGGTTTTAGGTTTGCTGGGTCAGGATGATCCGAGGAAGTGAGATTTCAGGGCCAAAATCTGAAACCCAGCAACAGCCCCTTGTGATGGCAGAGGAGGGAAGACCTGGTGATGTTACAAAGGTTACGTTACAAGTGGCAGCCCCAGGCAATGCCCTTAAGCACGGTGCATTAAAGATCAACTAAAACTGCAGAGTGTGCCATTCAAATAAAAAGAAATGCCAACTCTTAACATATGAGGAAAATGCATACATAGATACATTTTTCAATGTATTTTGCCCTGAGATTTCTCCATTTGCCCTGAGGACTGGAGAAGAGGGTCCAAGTCCTGAAAGCAGGGAACTATAACAGGCTGTTTGTTTGGTGCATGGTCATGCTTGCACCACAAGTTTCTTACATTGGTTTTATACCGCCATAACTCTCATGATTCCCTTTAGATTCTTGTATGATAAGGAGATAAACATTCCTCATTAGAGAGCAATAACCCCTTCCCTGCGCCCAAGTGCACTTCTCAAGATTCTCAGCAGGAAAGGAAATTACCAGAAAGCCAATTCAAATATGTTGTGTAGAGCAGCCCAAGAAATAATCCACACATGTACAAAAAATGGTACAGAACAGCATGAAAAAAGTTATTCTTTTAGATTTCAACTCCCAGAAACCCACACTCAGCATGATTACTGGCTTTGGGTACTGGGATTTCTAACAATAATAATAAAAATGTTTCCAAGCTCTGCAGCACACATATAGCATGTGATTCTCCAGCTGTCTCTCTCCCTCTCACATGCACACAAATTACATCTAGACTTGCCAGATCCCAAGGTCTGGCCATTTTTGCTGGGGTGAGACGGAGGAATCTCAGGTCAAGAGTACTGCTTTGAAATGGATATTTGTACCTGTGTGCATTTTCTCATGTGTCAGAGTTGGTGTTTTTTATTTGAAAGTCATGTATTGTGCAACTGTGGCTGGTGCCAATCATGCCTTACTGACATCATCAGAAACTGCCGGATGTTAACATCACCCTTGTAATGTGGCCAGGGACAACCTCTGTGAAATCATAAGCAACATCCCTAGACCTCAGGTTTTAGCCCTGAAATCTCAGGATAGTCCTGACCTGGCATGTCTAATTACATCAGCATGTCAGATCACAGCTAGGCCAGAGAGGCTGGACTTATTATCGGATCTGTTTGTAATGATAGATTTGGGCATCCTATGCACCAAAAATAAATGCCAGGTGTGCCACGGAACAAAGAAGTTTCTCCATCCTACAGATACAAGGTTAGGGGGTCATTTTGGCACCTGGCTCTGCTAATGAATGATGGGAAGGGAAATTGACTCAAAGGAGCTAATTAAAATGTATATATAATTTCCCTTCAGGATCATAACAGCTGTTAGTTCATTGTTTGGAATTTCAAAAATAAAGGTTTCTTGGCATGAAGTCGTGTGTGTGTGTGCGTGTGTGTGTGTGTTTGGAGAGGTAGTCCAGTATCCTGCTAAGATGTAAGAAAAGATGACAAGAATCTAAGAGCTAATCTAAATGCATGCTACTAGATGTGTCTTCCCCTTATAGCAATCAATTAGACAGAGGAAAGGTTTCTTCTTCTCCTTATTCTTCCATCTCTGCCACCACTACTTGATCACAGATGACAAAATTTGCCAAGGATTCTGGAACCTGTAGCCCCAAATAAAGTATTTTCCCCAATCTCTGAAACCACACACACATCTCAGATGATGTACAAGGCTGGTAAGATTCAGAAACCACACATGGGAGAGGGAAAAGAAGAAAGGTGGCTTGTATTCTTCATACTTCACATGCACAGAAAGATCACTGAACTTCCTGCAAACTCTGTAGTCAAAACACATTCTAAAAAATAAAATGAATCCACATACGTAAATGTCCTGATTCTGCAGTTGAGTGGGAAACTTGCTCCTGAAGTAGACTTTGTTCAATATGTTTGCTTTTATTATGATGCTGATTTTGAATTCATTGCAGAGTTAGAAATATTTGAAACAAGAAGCAGTGCTGGGGGGTGGATGGGTTCTGTGTTTTGGTGTGTGTGGCAGGTCAGCTACATGACAAGGAAGCCAAGAAATTTTCCTTGTTATTTTGCTGTTGTTGTATGCCTCCAATTTATTTCTGACTTACGACTACCCTAAAGCAAAACCATCACAGGGTTTTCTTGGCAAGACTTGTTCAGATTTGCCTTTGCCTTCCTCTGAGGCTGAGAGAATGTGACTTGCTCAAAGTTACCCAGTGGGTTTCCATGGCTGAGCAGGGATTTGAATCCTTATATCCAGAATGATAGTTTAGTGTTCAAATCACGACGTCATGCTGGTTGTCTACTTACCTATATAAGGAAACACTGCACTTTGGGAATTTCCTTCTTACCAAATCCCATTGGGATGACAAGGCAAGGAAGATTGCAATCAACTCCACAAATCTAATTTGGATCAGGGTGAGTTTCATGCCACAAGTCCTGGCAATGTAGGAGAAAGATCCATTTGCCTCAAGATCCTATCATTCTTTGTATGTTTCCAGGACCCTTTCTTGGTAGACCCTGTCTTCTCAAAAGGGGCCACATCACAATGTGAAAACCATTCCTCTAGAGTGGAGGCTGGCACACCAGTGCCATTCCACAAGCAATCAATTGCCAGTTTGTGGCACATTTCCATAATAATAATTCAATACACATAAATATGGCATTGGTCTTTGACACATTTGGGGAAAATATTGCCAGTTCACCACAGCAGCTTGAAAAGCAATGCTTCAGAGAAGAATCAGTTCATTCTCCATCATTGCTCTGTCATTCATTCTCCACCACTACCATCATTCAGTCTGCATCACTGCACACCTGATCATCCTCAACTTTCCCTGCCTTGGAGGGGAATAGTAACAGCTGAATCATGGAGAAAGGGTTCCACAGCCATGCCTTCATCTCTTACCTTTTCACAAAGGCTTTTTGTAACTTAGAATGCAAATACCTTCCTCCCCTTTTTCTCCACCTCCCTCTTGTTATTTCTTTTCTGTCTGTGATTCAGCATGTGTAACTCCTGTTCTCCTGCTTCCGCCTCCACTCCTTGTGGGGATACGGTGTTTCCTCCACCTCCACGCTTTGGCTGCATTTAGCATACCAAACAGTCACAGAAAATAAAAGCAGCATTCTAGAATTCATCTCCCCATCTCAATCTTCAATTTCTTAACAAAAAGGGGAAATTAAAATAAAATGACAAAAGGGAGAAAATGCATAGCAGGGTTCACTTGTTCACGCCATTGAGAATTACAGAGGTGGAAAGGAAACAGGGTCAGGAGAAACAGGAGGTCACAGTGATTCTAACTACATTTCACCAAAGCAAAATGATTGCAGGGGGATGATCTCTTCTCTGGGTTGATTTGTTTATTTAATAGTTCTGGTTCATTCCACTGATGAAAACTTTTGAAAAACTCACAACTGATACTAGGATATGCAGAAGATATCAGTTTACATTTTGTGGGTTTGTTCATCAAGGCACCAGTCTTTTAATTTGTTTCAACCTGTGATTTATTTTCATAGTCAAGGAGCGAAGGTGAACCTAGAAAATCACCCCAAATTAAATATCTCCGGGTTCACCACACTGAAAGGAAGATTTGAGTGGATTTCACCATTCACACCAAGAACAGCACAATTGTTAAATGGTATCCAATAGTAAATTATGGCCTTGGAACCTTTTATCTGTGAGTCAGCTTTTGCTAGGTTGATGATGTTATAGAATCAGAATCACAGAAACACAGAGCTGGAAGAGATCACAAGGGCCATTGAGTGCAACCCCCTACCATGCAGGAATCAAAGCATTCCCAACAGATGGGCCTCTAGCCTTTGTTTTAAAACTTCCAAAGGAGGAGACTCCACCGCACTTCAAAGCAGCATATTCTACTGTCGAACCATGTTCTATCAGTTTACATTATGATTTGGAAAATTTGTGGACTACTGTGATGCGCCCATTGTGATGATCCCAGCGATCACCTGCACCAGTAGCGAACTTCCTTCAAAATCCTCACATTCTTCCATAGCTGCCACCAGGTCTAAAGTGGATCCAATTTCTCCAGGCTCTGTATAAGGCTGTTCCTTCTACAGTGGGTGTTATTTTGTGTATTAGCTTCTAACCTTGCCATTAAAAAAAAGGTATAGTAACCAGGTGGGTGTGGTTATGTTGAACAAATAATCTATGTTTACTAAATACAGTTTAATATGTTTATAGATCTTTCCTTTTCTTTAATACTATAAGCCAGTTAGTCTTAATGCAGTCCACAACCCACCCTCACACAGTCTCACTCTTCTGCACTCAGACCCTCCCACTCCCTGAATTCACTGAAACCTTAATCCTATGTGTCCCTCATCTTCTTCCTTCTCATCATATCATTCTCATAGTACCTCCCACTCTCATGCTCTCGACCAGTCACCATTCAAATGCAAATTTCTCTGTCCAACATTCTGCATATATTCTTCTGACAAGAATGGCCTTCTTATTCTACAATAGCAACAGACAAGACAAAAACAGAAACTCTTTTTTAGAAGTTATGAAATCAGAATCTCCGAGTCAGTGTGGCCAAAAAAAGTAACCTTCCTGAGCTCTGGTATAAAGAAGCTGAATATCAATTTGTGCAAACAACCCCAGGAGGATCTTGAAAAGGAGGTTGTGTCTATCTCATATTGCATAACAAGGATAAAAATCAGTAACAGATAGCACAAGGGCTACAGGTTATGTCCAACCTCCCAGGAGTTTCCACCATGTGAAAGCCATATAATCAAAATGATAATCCACCATCTCTGCAGCAAGACGGTGGACCACTTAACAGATATAGACCTGCACAAACAGAAATAGCTACAAAAATGTCTGTGCCTAAGCTTGGAAAGGTTACTTTTTTGGACTATACCCCCAGGATTCTGAAAACTAAAAAAGCAAGTTTTCTAAACTCTGGTTTGTGCCAGTGTAGAAATTACTGCAACCTCCGCTTCCCCCAAACTTAAGTGTACCATTCATTTCTTTCATCTATACCCTGCATTTCCACATAAACATGTTCATCTTATAATGCTGACATGATCCCACTGCTAAAAAATAGTTAAAATGTTTATGCAGCAATCCTATATTCCATTATCATAGTGGAATTAAGTCACTTTGAACTCAGTAGAACCTTCTTCTAAGTGAATGTATGCAGGGTTACTAGCAGCTGCTTAAGTGGTTAGATTGATCAATTAAAGCCTTTTTTAAAGGGGTGTTCCTAATGAATCAAGCATCAAAGAGCACATAAGAGAAAATGCCTGTTCTAAGATGAAGTATGTTGCTGCAGCACATATATTAAAAACAGACAGTGGAAGCCTTTGTTCTTCAGAACTGTAGTTTTCTGCACATTCCAATATGTGCAAATATAAATCTTCAATTAATAGTGCAACTAATGCATTAATATTTCTTTATTCAGGGATTGGGTCTATCAGATCCATTTACTAAGTCATGAAACATTACTGCCATGTTTTAGGCAGCAAGAAATCCCACAGTTTAGCTCACTCTTTGGGTCTCAAAATGCCCAAGCTCTTGTCCTGGTGAGTCACTTCCAGGCAGGCAAGTTCTCTATCCGCTTCTGTTTTGCAAGAAAAAAAAAGTTTTGTATTGTCCCCATAAAGACAAGGTGAGCTGCTTGAGGCATTAAGATATTCTTGAGTACAACTCTTACAATTTCTAGCCATAGCCAATGGTGAAAAGTGATAGGTATTGCAGTCCAACAACATCTGTAGGGTCACAAATTGCCCACTTTATTCTAAGACTTTATCAATTGATGGTGACTTCTCACAGCATGGCAGAGTTGATTCATGCCTGCATGCTACATCCTAGTTCAGTTTTCAATGCACCCTTTTAGACATCTATGAATAGGCACTAGACCAGTGTAATTGTGACCAAATCCTCAGTTTCTACAGGCCCTGGGCAATGACAAACCGCCTCATCCACAATCAACCATAAAATTTCTAAATTTACACAGTTGGTAAATCCCAATGTCCTCAAAGGGCAACAAAGTACAATCTTTATCTGTTAAATGAATTGTGAATCAGAAACACACGTTTATTAGTAGAAAATACTTGATTTCTATCTACCTTCTTTATGGAGGTGGGAGGAGATACAAGTACCAGTGTGAAGCATGTGGACCCTTCACATGCACATAGCCTCAGCTTCCTGTGTGAGGTGCTAATATATGCACACAGCCTTGCCTTTCACTGCATGACGGAAATGATGTAATTACCTGTGTAAGAGCTCTGTCTGAACCTCTGCGGTCTCTGTGATCCTCCTCTCTACCATTGCAACTGCTGCTGGTGCCCCTTCTCTATTAGATGCACACATACCCAGGAGTTAAGAATCTTTAATTTTGCTACAGCTCCCATCTGCCCTTCTTGTGCAGCCAGTGACAAAAAGCCTTAAGCCAACCTATCTGAAAGGCTAGAGATTCCTCTTATGTCTGACCCCCAAAAAGCAGCAAAATGACAGGAAATTTTGTGCTGCAGATGACCCAGTAAGCCTTCATGGGTGAGCCCTTAGAAAAAGGGTAACTGGGGATGTGGCAGCTTGCTGCCTAGTTGCCAAGATGACCGGCACTCAAAAGCTTTAATTCCTCTGATCATTTCTGAGAACAGGTAAGGTATAGTGGTCTGAGTGTTGAAGTAGGATCCAAGTTCAAATCCTCAGAGACATTTATCTTATTTATTTAATCAACTTATATCCTGTCCTTCTCTCAGCACAAGCCCCAAATCATGAAATTCATTGGGTCACCATGGGTCAGTCACTTTCTGTTAGGCCCTCCAACTTACCTCCAAGGGTTGTTGTTTGAAAATTAAATGGGCAGGAGAGGATCCAAGGATACACCTGCTTTTTTATACATATAACTATAATTAATAACAAATAATTACTGCCCCATGCAGATTGTGGGCTCCAAACACCTGTGTTTGCATGAGCAGCCCATCCCTTGCTATTATATCCTACAGATCCTGGTCTGGTACTGGGCACAGCTCAGCCCAATAAGCATGAAAGGCTCGATGCACAGCATCTACCATCTAGAGCAAAGCCCAGGAAAAATCCTTTTGGGAGAAGACAACAGCTCCCCGAATCCCTACAGGTAATTTCCCCCTCTGAGAATTGTTGCCCAAAAGAAAAGAATTTTCCCATAAGTCTATGCTGGAATCAATCTGTACAAACTCAAAGTACTCAAAGTACAAACATGGCTTGACAGAATGCAACGGGGACCTTGGCGTGGAGCATTAACGTTCAGTGTGCATAGACAGGGCCCTGTGGGTGGTCCAGAATTAGCAGTAGGCGCAAGAGGAAGCAGCAGTGAAAGGCTTTCTGTTTGCAAGCTAACTGTTCCCCATGCAGCATACATGTCTCTTGACATTTACCCCTGCCCCCACTTCAACATCCCACCTCTTGCTTGCAAGCATGAGGGACAAAACCTTGGAAATCCCCTCTGCCTCATCACAGGAGAAGAAAGAGGAGGTGGTCTTGGTGGTGATCTCACTCTCTTTGTGTTAAGTTTGCAAGATCAGTGACAAAGTGGGCTGGTGGCAGGGAGAAGGACGGCGGGAGGGGAATGACGACGGGCAGGAAACCAAGAACACATCAGACACACTATATTTAGAGCTTTTTATTGAGCTGAGGACAATATTCCTTGATTTTGCATTGTTTTGGAGAGGGCAGAGGGCAGGAGAGCTATTGAAACCCTTTGTCTTTAGAGATGCCACTTTGTCTGGGTCCACAGGGGTGGCAAGAGGAGGACATGTTAGCAAGCATTGACATGAGTGCTGTGGGCATTCTTTGTTGAAAAGAAAAGATGACCAGCTCTGGGCAGGAGAGTGCCTTTGCATTAGTGGTTTGGTCACATGCATCCCAGAGACTTCTGCAGTGCTGTTCTTCTCTGTTCTCAAATACAGAAGCAATGAGCCAGACTTTCTCTTGCTTTCCAGTTATGGCTGTTACCTTTTTGACAGATAGGAAGAATGCAGAAGGAGAGGGAATTCATTTATACATCAAGAGCATGATAAAAATGCTGCTAAAGCAATACAGGGATGCAAAGATCTCTAGGAAGTAAGAAAGCTTACCTCAATCTAGTACTTTCCAAATGTATCGGACTACAGCTCCTGTCAATCAAGATAGCCATTGGCCATGCTGGCTGATGAGATTTGTAGTTTGACATACTTGGAGTATACCAGCTTGGGAAAAACTGGGCTAAGAAGCTGGATGGGAGTGGCACTTTTATTACTGGACTTTTGACAGCTGGTTAAAACTGAGCTGTCCAGCTGAGCTTCCAGTATGACTCCTTGATTTTAAGAAAGATGTCCTGTTGATTTGGTTTGGTCTGATTTTTGTTTTTATAAACAAAAATAAGCAAGTCATTAGGTTTCCAGAGAGAGGCCCACTTCATGGTTACAACCTGATTCAAGTCATCATGAGAGCCAGCATTGCTCGACCTTTTCTCTTTCACTGGCTGTATAAATCTTAGGCACAGAGTTACACTTAGAAATTGTGGGAGAATGAGGCATATTGTATGACTGACATCTATTTCTGTGTAGCACTCCACGTGGAACTGTGGAGTGCTGCAAAGAGATTTCTTGTTCCCCTCTCAGAATGAGTTGGCAGGAATAAATGTTCCTGGCTGTAGAAGTCAGAAACAGCTCTCGACAGTGATATTCTCCTTGTCCTAGGATATCCGATAAATGATATTGCCTAAATGTACCTACCAAGCCACTCTGACTGCCAAAGGAACTTCTTAAAATACTGTATGTGGGCTCTATGTCAGTGTGATGAAAATGCATGACTAAGCAATGTGGAAATCTTTCCCACTTGGTACCCAGCAGATGGTCGGATTGCAACTCCTATCATCCCATTAATGATAATGGAGGCTATTGTCAAGACATTAGAAGAAGGCTAAGATTTGTAGAGATAGCTATGAAGGAACTAATTACAATCCTCAAATGCAAAGATATATAATTAACTTAGAAAGTGAGAATCATTCATATCACAGTATTTCCATTTTCTATGAGTGGCTGTGAAAGCTGGACAGTGAAGACAGCTAGTAGGAGGAGAAACAATTCATTTGAAATGTGTTGGATGAGAGTTCTATGGAGACTACAGACTGCCAACAAATTAATAAATGTGTCCTAAAGAAATGAGGTTTGAACTCTCACTAAAAGCCAAAATTACTAAACTGAGGCTACTGTACTTGGATATGTCCTAAAATGGCATGACTCACTGAAAAAGATCATAACATTTGGCAAAATGGGAAGTAGTAAGAGGAAGTCCTTACTGCAGGTAGATTGATTCAATAAAGGAAGCCATGCCCCTGTGTTTGCAAACCTGAGCAAGGCTGGTAATAACTGAGATTTTAGATGATTCTCACGGACAGGACTTCTATAAGTTGAAGCTGACTTTATGGCCAATAACAACATCATCCGAAGCCAATATGATTGGTGATGATAGAAGCTCTACTCCAACACATCTAGAGGGAATGGCTGCCATGTGAAATACAATTACTCAACATTTCATACTTCATTTTATATGCCAGTACTTATTACTGGTTGCCTAAGAAAACTCTATGAAATTGATGGGGTAGCCAAAACCAGCATGCAACTTGAAGGCACATATGAACAGAAACACACTGAGGCATGCCTGAAGGGCAAAGTTTCAATACCATTCTCTTCCTGCTTCTGCTATTTTGTTTAATGATGCACGCAGATAATCAAGGGAAAAAGGGGTGCAAGGACAGAAGAGGAGATACAATTTGCTCTGGACACATGCAACTGATGAACCAGATTTCCTGACCTACCTCATTAACAAAGTCATGCTGCACATTTTGAGTTCTGTTGACAGGTGAGAAAATTATAGTTTTTGAATACTCACCTCACATAGTTAAGAAACAACAAGATTTCCCATACGTATAAGGCAAAATCATCTTCTTGGCATACTAATTGTGTATGACTTCTTCCCCACTCTCTTTAATCTTGGGAAGCATTCAGAATATTACTCCTCAGCTTACAGTCTGCAGTGGTAAGCTGTCTCACACAATTCTGCTGAGTGTTGACTCTGCTTAAAAACAGACATATTGGATTTTTTTTCCTTTTGTTTTATTATGTGCTACACAGAACTCAAGGAGAGTTTTGGTTTTTTTTACTTTCCCAGAATCCCCCAGATAGTGGCCATGCTGGCTTGGGAATCCTGGGAGCCACAGTCCTCTGAAAAACCACCATTTTCAAGCTCTAGTCTCAGAAGAGGTTCACACAGTATGACCACCATATAGATATCACAGGGAATGTCCTCACATTGTCAGGCAGATGGTCTAAAATGTCTGACTACATACATTTTAACCATGCCCAGTATTTTTTTTTTTCATAATGAATCACTGAATTTTAGTGTTGGAAGGGACCCTGGAGATCATCTAATCTAACCTCTATTCAGTGCAGGGATCTTGCAAACAAACATTTCTAACAGATAGCTCATCTGCCTCAACTTAAATGCTTCCAGCAAAGGAGAGCTTACCACCACTAAAAGCAGACTGTTCAACAATAGAGTACCTCCTACAGTTCAGAAGTTTTCCCTGATGTTGAGGTAGGCCATTTCCACACTACACTGTTATAGTGCTATTATTCCACTTCCCACATTGTGTGGAATTCTGGAGTTTATTTACTGAGGCCAAAGAGCTCTCTACCTGAGAATTCTAAACACCCTCCCTAAACTGGAAAGCCCAGGATTCTACATGATATTGAAAGTAGAATAAAAGCACTATAACAATGTAATGTGGAAATGGCTATAGTGCGCAGCAATGGCTCACTCGCACCCAACCATTTGAAGTCATCTCTCTGTTGTGCTGGTGATGTATATATTGGTTCTCAAATATTCAGCAATTACATTGACCCTGAACAAATGCACAAAGCTATGAAAACATCAAGACCAAGTGCTATGATACCACTCAAACTTTGAGAAGGGGCCTGGAAGTCAAATCATTTTCAATTCAGGAAAGGTCTTTGAGACCACATTCTAGCAGTGGTTCTGACTTAAGAGCATAACCAACACAGAGCAGGTGAGGTAAGATAAGATGTCATTCCTTCCAATCTGGACAATTCCCCCCCCCACTTAACACATAAAGCACAGCTCAGTTCTATGTCTAGCAGCTTAGTCTTATGCGTGTCTATATTCTGATTAGTATACAGAAACAAGCACTGGTGAAACACCAAACAGGCATCCAAAACATAACCAGTACAAAACTTCCGAACTGCAAAGCACAGCTCTGTTCCATGCACAGCTATCTAGGTGGTAAGCCAGAGCTCAGTTCTTTGCAGTGGTTTTATGGGCTTTAAATGCTCTCTGACCTATTACTATTGACTGGAGATAGCAGCAAAGCCTGCAGCCCAGATGAGAAACCCAATGGGCCACATTTATCCCAGGGCCTTCCCATGCCTGATTGAACACCAATTGGCTTGTTGTGACATATTATTTTGCAAGTAACCTTGAACTATAATGTGATCAGTATCTGATGAACTATAGTATTCTTCACAGCCACACCTATAAGCAGCCAGTCAGCCATCAGACTAGTGATGCCAGCTGACCTATAAGGGAAGTCTTTTATTTGAGGAAAACTTGTCCATCATAGGACTGCTAAGTGTCCCTTATTATAAGGTTTGGAATTTTTTTTTTATGTAGACTGAACCATTTTTTTTTTAAAAAAAACACCCATATATTTGGGTGTAGGCCCTTCATAAAGACAGAAATGTGTACCCCATGCAGTTTATGAAATATAGATTAATTTTACAGAGAAATATGTGATTATTATGTCAACAAATCAATACTTTTACTTGGAATTTAGGCAGAAGAAAAACCTGTTAAAACACACTTCCTGATTGTGAACCCTGTGTGACATGAATTTTGACTGTCCCTTATTGCTGCTTCAAAAACCTGGCAGCACTGCATGAGACAAATATTTCCTCTGAGGTGGTAAAGTCAACCTGTAGTATCTTTGAAACTGCATTTCCATATGGGAAGTATTTTATGAAATAGCAGAGGGTCCTATCTTCAACATGAGTATTTAGGGAAGGAAATTCTTCAATGGAAGAAATATGGCTGCTGAAGTGAGATGTGCAAACTGAATAGAGCTTCAGCCTTCTGAAATGCAGACTGAGGCCATTTCCGCACTAGACTGTTATAGTGCGATTATTCCACTTTCAACATGCTATAGAATCCTGGGATTTGCAGTTTAGGGAGGGGCCGGCTGGCTCCTCCCTAAACTGCAAACCCCAGGATTCCATAGCATGTTGAAAGTGGAATAATAGCACTATAACAGTCTAGTGCGGAAATGGCTTGAGACAGCACAAAGGCAGCAAAGTACATGCTGCCTCCTACCTCTCCTTGTTCACTTGCAGAGTGAGAACAAAGATTGCAGAGCTGACTAAATGGGCCCCTGAACTGATTTGGCCTCATGCCCAGCCCCATCAGAAATTGGCGCAGGCCATAAAAGGTCTCCATAATATACCCTTGCCTCAAAAATTTACCACAGGGACAATGTGGAAACAGAAGTGAAATGGATACTTGATGAAATAAGTGAATATATTTTGAAGCCAGACAATCCTCTGTACCTGGGAGTGTGGACCTGGGTGCTCAGCATCTTCTGACTGATTTATCTTCCTCCCTGCTCAGATCTGAGGGACAACAGGATCTTCCATGGAGGTGGGAGTGGGGTATGTTCAAGCGTAGGGATCAAAGTGGGGGGATGTATCGCAACGGCTTTTGATTTTCACATTGCTTTATTTTACCTCATGAGTCATATCATCATGTTCTCAAGAGCTGAGTAACTGCCGTGTCTATTTTTACTCTAGTTCAGCCGGCTTCCTTTCCTCAGCGGCTGCTACAGCTGAAGAGCTGAAGGACACGAGGATGGTGAGTTGGGGGGAATGAATGGGTTATTATGAGAGATGGGACTGGGTGGTGATGGTTACTGGAAAGGAGGGGGGTAGCCTTGCTTAGTTAGGAAAAAATAATATGTTAATATCCAAAGGAATAGAATAGGATGTGACGTATATCTCATATATGTATATATTACACACACAGAGAGAGTTATATTTGGGGTGATACAGGAGGGGCAAGGGGGAGATATTCCTTTCCAGTGCTATTTGGGTACTTTGGAAAAACAAAGAAAGAAAACAGGACATTTTTCCTTCCATCAAAACAGGAAAGAGATGGTAGGGAAAGAAGGAGGGGGGCAGATATCATCAAATGTTCCTCAACAATGGATAGGGGTGGGTGGGGGAGAATTCCATTGTTTCCCTGAAGATGGAGGGGGGATGAATAAAATTGTGAACACCTTTCTGCAGGAGGAGATTTTTAATCCCTTGTAAAAATATGCAAGTATCAGAGTGTGCTGCACTTCTGTGGAAAGCCGGTATTTCCCAACCCCCAAGTGAGAGCTTTACATTTTCCCTATGCATATTTTACTCATACATCCAAACATGCACATGTATGCACACTTGTATAGTCATATGGGGATTTACAGAACAATCCATTATGCTGTGACATGAGTGGGAGGAGAGAAATGCACTGCTTTTACGCCAGTGGAACAACCACTACAGCCTCTTATGTCCTCAGAGTGGGAGGGAGGGAAAAGGCATCCCTTGGAACATTTGAAAAGAACAGATGTACCCCCCATCACCTCTGGAAACACCACCAGGGCCCACCAATCGGAGACTGTGCTGGCAATGATGCTCACAGGCCACTCATATATGGAGGAAGCCAATGGATCTGTAACAGGGGCATGTTCCCAACCAGACAAGCACCATGAAAAAATGATGCTACAGTATTTCTCACTTGCTCAACCTTAGTGGCTCAGGGGCCAAAGAACTGCAGTACTATTAGTCCCCAGGTACCCCTACAAAGAGAGCATACTCTCCCCTCAGTGTTTCACAGATGAAAACCAGTACACATGTGGTCCATTAACATCAGAGTATAGTTAAGATGGCATATTATTAATGAGATTATTAACACACATGCTTGGAAAGGCTGAAGTAGTATGCTTTTGCCAGAGCCAACTGCAAAGGGCAAGATTTTGCCCTCTCCTCTCCCCTCCTGCTGAGTTAACAAAGTGCAAACTACTTTTATACTTTGAACTCAGTTTGCAGTAACTGAAGTAAGCTGAGGAGAAGGGAGGAAAGTAGGAGGAAGAGAAAGAAACTGGGACATTTTTAAGGCAGCTGAAAAAGTGGAGTGAGGGATGGTTAATAAGGATTGTCCAGGACAGTATGATATAGCTATGTTGGGGGGGAGAATGGGGGCATAATCCCCACCTCAAGTAAGAAATCTCCCCCTCCAGTGAATTTTTCTTCCATGTCCCAAATTTTTAGTACTGAAGAGAAAAACTGGGACATTTTTAAAGCATCTGAAAAAGAGGGATCACAGAGGATTTAAATGAGACTGTCCCTGTCAAATCAGGACAGTTGGAGGTTATTGGGATGGGAAAAAGGGATTCAGAGCTTGGAAGTAACAAGTTCTAGACAGTCCAGTTAACCTGTAATGACTTACGTTGAGAATGGATGATTAATGAACAAAGTCACATTTCAAAAGTAATATAATCTTGTATAGAACAAGTGGAGATGAAGTTACTTTATTGGTATAACAAATAACATTTTCTTTACTGTGTTAGTTTTTAAGAACATGTTTAGTGGTATCTTAACGCCCCTAGGTTTTTTTTTCTTTTAAAGTAACACAAAGAAATGAAGCAATGAGAAAAGCAACAGACAACATAATATGATACTTCTTCAAAAACAATGCATATCACAATGAAATATGATTAAAAGGTAAAGTCTCTTAGGTCTGAGGGCATCTGAATTCCATTAAAGTCCTCATAAATACTGTTTTGGAGGATGACATATACAAGGGGAAGGAAGGAGAACTCACATTACAGGACACACCACTTGAGCATTCCCTTGGGCAGGTGGCCTGCAGAGAAGGCACACAGCCCTCCTGAGAGAAGGCTTCAAGATCTGCCTAAGGAGGGCAAGGCTATTCTGTGGCCTGAGAGCATGGAGACATAGACAGATTAACATGCTATTAATAGCAGAAGCACACAGTTTGTGATAGGGGTGCAGTGCTAAATTTTGAAACACAGGCTCTCACCATGACAGCCATACACTCAAGAAAAATTCAAAAACCAGAAGCAGCCCCACTGATCAGTGTCCAACCCCCCCCCCCACAAAGCTTTCTGGAGTTTTCATCTCCACCTGAAGCTGCTAGTTTGTAAAGCTTCTTGTTGTATGCCTTTAAGTAGTTTCCAACATATGGGTTGCTCAAGATAAACCTATCTCAGTGTTTCCTTGGCAAGGTTTGTATAGAAGGGGTTTACCATTGCCTTCCTCTCAAACTGAGAGTGTGTGACTTGCCCAAGGTCACCCAGGGGCTGTCCGTGGCAGAGCAAGGATTCAAACCCTGGTCTCCCACAGTCATGGTGCAATTCTGAAGCCACTATAACATGCTGGATCTTTGTGCAGATAATGGGTCTTAGTTTTCCATTCAAGTATACCATCCAACATTTCACAGATGAAAACTGGGACATGTGCATGTTCTTAATGAGGAAGAACACATAAGCTAGGAAAAGCTGCAGTAGTTTACTTTTGTTTAAGTTTACAGGAAAGGGTAAGATTCTGACCCCCTGTGTCCCCCCCCAATTAATTGAATGAAAGCTACTTTTCCATTTTGAACTCCACTTGCAGTAACTGAATTAAACTGAAGACAAAGGGGGGATGTAATAGGAAGACAGAGAAACTAGGACATTTTTAAAAGCAGACGAAGAAGTGGGATGATAGAAGATTAATCAGGATTGTGCCTGCTAAGTCAGAACAGCTGAAGACATTCCAAACTACTTTGCATTACAAGGGGAGCTCTGAAGAATGGATTGCTGCTGGGGAATATCTATTCCATTGTCCACCACCACCACCACCACCAAGAATAGTTACAATTACTGCTAAATCGAAAGGGACTTCACAGTCCATGCTAATCAAAATGACCTGGTGCTCTCACCCTGTGGGACTTGGCTGCACTATAAAACTGGACATTTGATCTGGATGCTTAGCAGGTGTTTGGAAGGAAGAGAAGGAAGCATGAGCGGTGCCCCCTGCACGCACAACCAATCCTCCTGTCTCAGCCTCCTCACTCATGCAGCAGTGGGGATGGGGATGGAGAGAAAGACTAAAAATTATTGACAGCATATACTCCCTCCACCTTGAGAATTGCTGTGGAGCTCTGTGAAAGTACGGTGGCAATTTTTTCTCCCACACACCTCCAGGTTGTGATCCTGCAGGTCTAATGTACACATGTTGGTTAGGTCAACAGTTGGCACTGATTGGTGGGGGGCAGAATATAAAGCAATCTTGTAGCACCTTTGAGACTGAGAAAAAAATCTAGCATAAGCTTTCATGAACTTATGCATCATCATCATCATCATCATCATCATCATCATCATCATCGTAAAATTTATTTGTATCCCGCCTCTCCACATGGATTGAGGCGGTGAACAGCATGAAATACATTAATAATTCCAAGCAGTTTTGTAACTGATGAAGTGGACACCAGTCCACAAAAGCTTATGCTAGAACATTCATTTTCTCAGTTAGTGGCAAAGATGCTACAGGATTCTTTTCTGTTTTTTTTATGCTGATGGAGAATAAAAAGACTATGTCTTTGAATACTGGTATAATGATTAGGAAAGAGTGCTTTGACCTTTGCAAATGGAGAGGGTACTTACATCCAACAAGGAGTGTTTCCTTTATGCATGGGGGACCCACTTGTGGGAAGAGAGGAAGGAGAGTGGGAAGAAGAGTGTACAGCAAAGCAATTACGCTCATACACTGTTTAAGCACTAGTCTCAATCCAGTTGTTGTTGTTGTTGTTGTTGTTGTGTTCCTTCAAGTCATTTCAAACTTATAACAACCCTATAATTGGTTTTCTGGGGCTGAGAGTGTGTTACGTGCCCAAGGTCACCCAGTGGATTTCCATGGCCAAGCAGAGAATTGAACCCTGGTCTCCTGAATCACAGTCCAATGCTCAAATCATTACATCACACCAGCTGTACCTAAATAATAGCTACTTCCAATTGTCATAGGCTCAGGTGATCAATGGGAACACAGAAAGTCAGCATTTACGCCCACTGCTTCCATGAGTCTATTCTAGCTAGGCCCAGAAACTGGATTTATGCCAGGTATGAGAATTGTGTGGCTCTCCAAATGTAGATTAACTGCAACATCTAGCAGCCTTAACCAGCATAGCAGTTCAACACCATCTGAAAGGTGGTATAATTTGTTGTTGTGTGCCTTCAAGTCATTTCCATGGCAACAATTACCACCCCATATAAGACAAATGAGATAAGGGGAGTAGAACTTCAATAAATTAACTTAAAAAAAAACTAACCCTCAGAATGTTTCATGCTGACTAGGGGATTCTCAGAGTTCCAATCAATCAATCAATCAATCAATCAATCAATAAAATCAGGCTTTGGAAAGGAAAAATGAGACATCTGCAGCAGCCCTGTTCCTGCACCCACATTTGTTGGACTTTGCCATTGGGTCTTTGTGTCTGGAATCCCAAAGGCAAGATACCTGTCAAGGTTTTAGACCAAGAAGTATTAGCAATGGGCCCTTGTGCCCATGTGGAAGAATAACTCCAAGTGGGAAAGGCATGTTTGCTGCTCCAGGGGAACGACTCTCACATTAGTCTGAATTGCTTTTAGCATGCCCTTTGCTTCACTGACTCCATTCTCAGATCCCTTCTAGGAAAAGAGTTGTTATTTAGACTAGGGGTACTAGCAGTGAGAGTGAGAAAACACCGGGAAAAGAAATCTACCCAATTCAAATGAATGAGAGGAAGGCAGAAGATCACTATGAGGGTCTGACCATTTTTGTCAAATAGCAATTTTCCACCTAAGTGGCATCTTTTACTCCCATATCCAATGGCAATAGCCCTTTAATATCTAGGAAGACTTTTGAACTCAAAGTCCTTTGTTATCCTTCCACCTCCTGGAATTCACCATAAAGACCATCTGTCCAAATGCCAAGTGCTCTTTAATTCTCTAATCCATCTAATACAATGTCAATGGTCCCTCAATCCCTCTCTCCACAAATGATGACTTTGGATACAGTCTCCCAAGCAATGTTGGAGATCACCTGAATAAGAAGGTTCAGAGCAGCTGAATTACAAATATCTCTTGTTATTCTGATTTGTTGGCTAGAGTGTAAACATCTCCAGTGAAAAACACTAGAAGTACAGAGTTTAGAAAAGTTGTTTTTTGGAGTACAGCTCCTAGAATCCTTCCATCAAAGCAAATAGTATGTGAGGCTAGAGCCAAAACTTAGCAGGAGATTTCCCTTTTCTTATCTGATATTTTCTTCACTCTCCCTCCACTGGTGAAGCCACACCAACAGAACAACCAAACTGGGGCAAAACTCAAAGGTTAGAAAAATTACCTTTTTTGAATGACAACCACACTGGCTGAGGAATTCTGGGAGATGTAGTCTAAAAGTTATTTTTTCAAGCTGACCATGGTCTTATTTGACCATGTCAAGAGAGGGTTTCCTGAAGCTCCAACTGAAATGAGCAACTCTAAGAGAGCCAGCATAATACTGTGGTTTCAATGTTGGACTAAAACATTGGGAGACCATGGTTTGAATCTCCATTAAGCTATGGAAACTCACTGGGTGACCTTGGGCAAGTCACACTCTCTCAGTGTCAGAGAAAGGCAAGAGCAAACCTCATCTGAACAAATTCTGCCAAGAAGCCCCCATCATAGGTTTGCCTTAGGCCCTTTTCACACAGGGTTAAAAAAATGGTGTAGAGCGACCTCTGACGGAGGTCTACACTGTAACGTGGATTGGGGTGGACTACTTTTGTGTAGTTCCACACCCCAATCCGTGCACGGGCGACCAGAAGTGGCGGCGCCACATGCTTTTTGAAAACCACTTTTCAAGTGGTCTTTAAAAAGCACGGGGTGTGCAGCCCCGTACAGCTCCGTCACAGCGCCTGGTGTGGATTTGCGGGCACACGCAAGTGCGCGCCTGCAGAATGGCTGGGGGGCGGCTTCCGGCTGGTGAGCTTCTCTGGTTGGCGGAGAGCCTCCGCCAGCTGGAAGCTGCCATTTTGGACGCCGCGGGACTCCGCAGGACGCCACTGCGTGTGGAGCAGCGAACTCACACTGCTCCACATTGTGACGGCTCCAGGTAAGCTCCATTTTGGCGTGTTTTTGGGCGTGGCTTCCTCCGCGTGTGAAAAGGGCCTTAGAGTCATCATAAATCAGAAATGACTTGAAAGCACACAACAACTTTTCTGAGCTCTACAAAAATGTCACAGCAACATAACAGACAGCATGTCATCAAGATCCTCCAGTGGTCACTCTTCTTTCACAGTATGAAATTTGTCATGTGTTTTAAAATTATAAATCAGTAACATTTTTATTCTGCTTTATGACTGACTGGTTCTCAAAGTGGCTAAAAATAGATTGTGATAATACTAACAAACATGTACTTACATAAACCCAAAATTCATAGAACCCAGCAGAGATTAGCCCTGGCTGACTGATGGGGCAATAATAACAATAGCACCAATAATCATCATCATCATCATCATCATCATCATCATCAGTTTAAATACTTTAAAACATATCTATATAAACATATATCAAATTAAATTTGTATTGTACTTAACTCCAGCTAGATTTCCGTCACATCATCCAGGGGCATTGTTATGTATGTATGTATTTCATCTATATACTCGCTTTCTCTGGGACCCAAGGCAGTTCACAAAAATAATTTGTTAAAATTTAATAGTAATTTTTTAAAACACAATTAAAAGCCATCACATTAAAATCAATTTTTAAAAATTGAAAGATTTTTGTTGTTGGTTGCTGTGACTAGTCTGATAGATTTTTCTTTAAAAACAGTATTTTCATTTATATAGCACTTCAAAATGTTCATTGGAAATGTTGCTTTTTTGGATCACAACTCCCCAAAACCCTCAACCAGTGCAATGTGGCCCTCCAGGATTTAGCTGGAACCAAAAACGGCCCTCTGAGACCCTATTTTAAGGCGTAAGTGAAAACATCCTTAGAAAGGGTTATAGGAAGAGTAAGGGAACAATTCTCATTGGATGACACTGTTTCTCCTGGCCCAGTCCAAACACACCAGAGCACTTGTGTCAAACACAAGGCCTGTGGGCTGAATCTGGCCCACCAGGCCATTTCATGTGGCCCTTGTACTTCTCCTGCAGCTGCGGCACTCCCTTCGCCTGGTGAGCCCAGGGACAGAAAGAGGACAGAGAGGGTCTGGGGAGCACAAAGTGGCACACATTGGATATACTGACCAATTCTATGTCACTTTACGGAGGTATATGATCAAATAGCCCCAAAATGTCCAAGAAAAGAAAAGTTGATGCAGAGGGAAAGCAATTTAAAAACCAGTAACAATTGAATGCAGAGGCAATTATTTAATATGATAAAAGAGTAGATACATTTATATAGTCTTACAGATACAACTGGCCCTTTGAGGGCAACCATAATGCTGATGTGGCCCAAGATGAAATTGAATTCAATACTCCTGCACCAGAGGATGTGGAGAAAAAGAGCTGGAGCTTCCTCAGCCCTTCTCTACTTCGTTTGTCCATTTCACTCCTCAAGAGAAACTCTGGTTGGTATTTTGGCCTCTACAAACCTGCAAGCTCTACTTAGAGCTACACAGCCAGGCTTTAACCAAGCAAAGGTTTCTCCATGTTCAGAACTTAACTCCCTTCACTGTGTCAGGTTGGCTCTTATGTATCTTTTGCACTATGGAGAAGCTACAAGAGGCTCTTAGAATCATAGAATCATAGAATCATAGAAATTCAGAGTTGGAAGAGACCACACAGGCCATCCAGTCCAACCCCCTGCCATGCAGGAACACCCTCAAATCAATCCCGACAGATGGCCATCAAGCCTCTGCTTAAAAACCTCCAAGGAAGGAGACTCCACTACACTCCGAGGCAACAGATTCCACTGCCGGACAGCCCTGACCGTCAGGAAGTTCTTCCTGAGGTTCAGGTGGAATCTCCTTTCCTGCAGCTTGAATCCATTGCTCCTTGTCCTGGTCTCTGGAGCAGCAGAAAACAAGTCTCCTCCTTCCTCTACGTGGCATCCCTTCAAATATTTAAACATGGCTATCATGTCCCCTCTTAACCTTCTCTTCTGCAGACTAAACATACCCAGCTCTCTAAGTCTATCCTCATAGGGTATGGCTTCCAGGCCTCTCACCATTTTGGTCGCCCACCTCTGGACTTGCTCCAGCTTGTCAATATCCTTCTTGAATTGGGGTGCCCAGAACTGGACACAGTATTTAAGATGGGGTCTAACCAAAGCAGAGTAGAGTGGTACCAGTACCTCCCTCGATCTAGACACCATACTCCTATTGATGCAGCCGAGAATTGCATTGGCTTTCTTGGCTGCCGCATCACACTGCTGACTCATGTTCAGCTTGTGGTCTATTAAGACTCCTAGATCCCTTTCACACGTACTGATATCCAGCCACGTGTCCCCCATCCTATATTTGTGGATTCCATTATTTCTGCCTAAGTGTAGGACCTTACATTTCTCCCTGTTGAATTTCATTTTGTTCGCCCTGGCCCAGCTCTCCAATCTATCCAGGTCATTTTGAATTTTGATCCTGTCCTCTGGCGTATTAGCAACCCCTCCCAATTTGGTGTCATCTGCAAATTTGATGAGCATGTCCTCTATTCCTTCATCCAAGTCATTGATAAAAATATTGAACAGCACTGGGCCTAGGACAGAACCCTGTGGCACCCCACTACTCACTTCTCTCCAGGATGAAAAGCAGCCATTCGTGATCACCCTTTGGGTTCGGTCGGTCAACCAATTACAAATCCAACTAACAGTAGCCCTGTCCAGCCCACATTTTACTAGCTTCATTGCAAGAATGTCATGGGGAACTTTGTCAAAGGCCTTACTGAAATCGAGATATGCTACATCCACAGCATTCCCTTCATCTATCAAGCTAGTAACTCTATCATAAAAAGAGATAAGATTAGTCTGGCATGACTTATTTTTGAGAAATCCATGTTGACTTCTCGTGATCACTGCATTGCTGTCTAAATGATTAGAAACTGACTGCTTAATGATCTGCTCCAGGATCTTTCCGGGTACTGATGTCAGGCTGACTGGGCGATAATTATTTGGGTCCTCTTTTTTTCCCTTCTTGAAGATGGGGATAACATTTGCTCTCTTCCAATCTGCTGGAACTTCTCCTGTCCTCCAAGATTTCTCAAAGATTATAGCAAGTGGTTCCGAAATGACCTCTGCCAACTCTTTTAATATCCTAGGATGCAATTCATCTGGCCCTGGAGACTTGAATTCATCCAATGCGGCCAGGTATTCCTGTACCACCTCTCTACTTATTATGTGCCTCATTTCCTCTGCTTCCTCCCCTGCTCCCCAACCACCAGGTTGAGTGCTTGTATCCTTCTGGGAAAATACGGAGGCAAAGAAGGTGTTAAGTAGCTCTGCCTTTTCTCTCCCCCCTGTGAGTAATTCGCCATCCTCTCTGCGTAGCGACCCTACTGTCTCCTTCTTTTTCCTTTTGCTGCGGACATATTTAAAAAAAACCTTTTTATTGTTTTTAATGTCTCTGGCCAGCCTAAGTTCGTTCTGTGCTTTAGCCTTTCTGACTTCCTCCCTACATCTCCTAGCTACTTGCTTAAATTCTTCTTTGGTGGTTTCCCCCTTCTTCCATTTCCTATACATGTTTCTCTTAACACTCAGCTCAGCTGAGAGTTCTTTAGTCAACCATTCTGGTTTCTTCAGATGCCTTCCATTTTTCCTCCTTATTGGCACTGTTTTAGACTGTGCCTTCAGTATCTCCTTTTTAAGGAACTCCCATGCCTCCTGAACTCCTTTCCCTTTCACTATTCCTGACCACAGAATTCCAGCCAGCAGCTCCCTAAGTTTACAGAAGTCCGCTTTTTTAAAATCTAAGATGAGTGTCTGGCTACCCTTATCTTCTCCTTCCCACTGAATGCTAAATTCCAACAGGGCATGGTCACTCCCCCCTGAAGATCCAACCACTTCTACCTCTTTCACAAGGTCATCCCTGTTGGTCAAGACCAGATCTAGAATATTTGATCCCCTTGTGGCCTCTTCCACCTTCTGGACCATGAAGTTGTCTGCAAGACAAGCAAGAAACTTGCTGGACCTTGCTGTCTTGGCAGAGTTTGACTGCCAGCATATATCCGGGTAATTGAAATCTCCTATTATTACTGTATCCCTCCTCTTTGAATGTGCAGTCATTTGGTTGAGGAAGCGTCATCCAAGTCCTCAGCCTGGGTTGGAGGTCTGTAGTAAACCTCCACCAGAATATCCCTATTGTTTCTCGCTGCCTTAATTCTTACCCAAATGCTCTCTACCTGGCTTTCTGGGTTTAAGTCCTGGATCTCTTCACAGGTGAAAACATCCTTGACATACAAGGCTACTCCTCCTCCTTTCTTGTTTGGTCTATTTTTACAAAATAGGCTATATCCCTCTATTCCTATATTCCAATCATGAGACTCATCCCACCAGGTCTCAGTGATGCCTATCAAATCGTATTTATTTTCTTGTACTAGGAGTACAAGCTCATTCTGCTTGTTTCCCATACTCCTTGCATTAGTGTAGAGACACTTAAGTCCCCGGGCCCTTCCTGCAAGTCCTGTACTATTTTTTCTAGTCCTCCTGCCATTGGCCGCTTGTACTACTTGTCCAGTATCATTTGGGCCTTTTCCCCCTGTGTTCTCTGAGTCCTTGCCCTGAATAATATTGTCTCCCTCCCCAGTGGATCTTAGTTTAAAGACCTCTTAATCTTCCTTGCAAGACTGTTTGCAAAAACATTCCTGCCCAGTTTTGTGAGGTGCAGCCCATCTCTCGCCAGAAGCCCGTGTTCATGGAAATTCAGGCCATGTTCCAAAAACCCAAACCGTTGTTGGCGGCACCATGTGCGGAGCCAGTTGTTGACCTCTACTATTGCCCTTTCCCTACGTGCGCCGTATCCTTGAACAGGGAGGAGAGACGAAATGACCACCTGCACACTCTTCAAGAACCCCTGTTCTGTAGGACAGGTATGGGAACCATGGATC
Source organism: Ctenosaura bakeri (assembly GCA_948474755.1). NCBI lineage: Eukaryota > Metazoa > Chordata > Lepidosauria > Squamata > Iguanidae > Ctenosaura > Ctenosaura bakeri. The sequence goes on from CAOLHI010000271.1 coordinate 466,942, forward strand.
CCTCTGGATGTTGTTGGATTGTATCTACTATCAGTCCTTATCAGTGGTGAAGGATGATGGGAACTGCAGTTCCATATCATCTGAAGGACCACACTGTAATCTGTTTTGGGATCTGGTTGCCTTCACTGGGTCCAGATCTATCCTAGAACTGTTTTAAAGATTTGACAAAGAAAGACAATATTTCCCCTTCCCATGCTAAATAAAGAGTCACAGAAATCTTTATAGAGACTTTGATTATTATTTATCCATGGCTCCATTCAGAGCTATAGGTGGATGGTCTGTTTCCAAACATCCTTTTCCTCATTGTCTGAACAATCTGTAAGTATCAGCTTCTATCTAAAGCCACACTTCTAAAAATTCCACACAGCATCAACCACAAGTAAATAAATAATCTTCTTCCCATCTTGGCTTCCACGTAATTTAGCCGGATATGGAAAAGACAGCGCACTAGCAGCTCAGAAAACACAACCTGAGATTTCTTGTTTCTCAAATGCCACCCTCACTAGTAGGTTAGCTTTTGATTTTGTACAAATGCCGTTTCATGTACATAAAAAGTGACTATAGAGTATGGCTTACTGTAAAACACAATGGTTCTATATCCAGATAAGGAGACGGCCAATGGTGTGGTGCTTGGAGAAATACGTGTACAGGATTAACAAAGCAACTCTATATAGTCTACTCAAGTGTAACACCTTCTTGAGTTCAATGGGGCATACCTTCTGGCATGCACACATATGGCTGCAGCCTAAAAGAAGCATTTATATCATTAATTTGGACCTTTTGTGTAAAGTAGGAGAGTTGCAAATATCTCTCCTTCATATGTTAAGACTACAGGTAATATAGCCACTTGGACGACTTATCTGGCCAGAAGGTGGCCTAGAAATCTAAAATATGAATCAGGCAGTATATACTTACTGACACATTCTATCAGTTATTTATTATACAGTAGAGTCTCGATTATCCGTCCTTCGGTAATCCGACATTCCGGATTATCCGACGTCGCGGCTGCTTGGGGGCGTGGCTGCAAAGAAACGGCAATCTTCGGAAAAGCAGAAAAGGATGACTGATTTCTTTAAATTTTCAGAGGACTGAACGTTTTATACACTACAATGTTGTTGCTGGAACGTTACTGCAATGTTACTTTTACTGTTACTGCAATAAAACTTCAATCTGTTTGCAATTCGTAGTGATGTCAAGGCTTTTCTTAGACCCTCCGGATTATCCGACATTTTCAGCTATCCGACTATCGGTCCGCCCGTTTATGTCGGATAATCGAGACTCTACTGTAACTTTAAACTACCTAATTAACAAAAAATCACTGGATGGATTACAGAAAGCTTGAAGACTAAAATACAATGCAATAAAAATGCAGCTCAGGGAAAAAAACAGCCCTGGAAAATAAAAACAAGAATAAAAATAAAATTCTAAACATATGCTAAAGCTGATGCCACATTTTTCTGTTGAGGGCTGCATTTCTGGTGGGGGGGGCTATGTGTGTGGACTGTGCATATAGATGGTGAGTAGGACCAAAGCAAATAGTATGTGGGGCTAAAGCCAAAACTTGGCAGGGGATTTCCCCATTCTTCTCTGACATTCTCTTCTCTCTCTCCCTCCACTGCTGAATCTATAACAATAGAACAGCTGAACTGGGGAAAGAGTCAGAGGTTTAAAAAATTACCTTTTTTGGACCACAACCACACTGGCTGAGGGATTCTGGGAGCTGTAGTCCAAAAGTTTTCAAGTTCCATACTCAATTTATTAACAACAAACCTGTGATCTTCCTAATTTCAGTTGGACTTTCAAGTAAATACACAGGGAATTTTTAATATGTATATCTTGCCAGCCCATAAAAATACACAAAGCAATGTATATTAACAATTAAAATCAAAACATCATCAAAATAAAAAATGCCAGCCAATATTTTAAGAAGGAGAAGTATACAACATACTTTCACATTCCTTGAGTCAAAATTATTATTTATTTACGGTGTATATATTTTGCCTTTCTATGCAATTTACAATCAAGGACCCTTACAGATAATCCACAGACAATAGAATAATATTTTTAAAAGTCACAAGTCAAAAAGAAAACAATATTCCTAGTGTGAGGCTTATTACAGTCAGCCCTCCACATTTGCAGGTTTCACTTTTGCAAATTTGATTATTTACGGATTATTTGCCATCACTCTGCTACCTCCCTATACCAATTTTAGTATGGACTGCAACCCTTGTGAAACTGAGAAAATGTAAATGAGGCTTGTAAGTCCCTATTAAAAATGGTGTGGCGCAACAACGGAGGTGGCAGTAAGTTCCACCAGCCACCCACTTCTGCCTTGTGAAAGAACTCTGATGCCTCAGAGGAATCCATGGTGGGTTGAATATGGTGATCACACCTTTTTTGTGTGTTAAAATATGGTTTGGGAGGGCCTAGAGTAATTCACAGTTTTTCCACTTTCACGGGGGTCCTGTGCCCCTAACCCTAGCGAATGTGGAGGGATGACTGTATATGAGTTCCAAAGGACATTGAATTTTTTCTTTTAAATAAAGTTTCTTTGTCTCTCTATCCTATGCATGCATGAAGAGTATCTCAAATCTAGCTACTGTGGCCAGCTGAGACATTGAGTAAAACTGTATGATCCATAGATTTCCTTCTGAACGTTGTCAGCCAGATCCTAAATAGGTTTACTCAGGGGCCAAGCCACACAGCTCTGAAATATGTCATGCTAAGTTTTGTGAATGTTTCATTTACTTTAAATATGAGCTACAGTTTTATGTCCACTGGAAGCATTTGTCTTAACCTAAACAGATATGGGATAAAACTGCCATTGTTCAGAGCATGATGCTTGCAGCCCTCCCAATGTTGTTGGACTGTAACTCCCAGCATTATTCACCATTAGCAATGCTGGCCAGGGCTGCTGGGAATTACAAGCCATCAACAGCTGGAGAGCTGCATGATTCTCATCTCTATACTGGATGAAAGGGATAATCCTGTAACTCTTATTCCCTACATACTGTGATCCTGATCTTGGCCCAGGATAGTGGCAGTGAACGGTATTTAAAATTAAAAAAGGCAAGTGAAACTCCAAGTGACAGATTTGGCATCCTGTCTAGTTTAGTCCTCAGAAATACAGCCCAGGGAGCTCTAGTGAGACTTGTTTCCGAACAAGGATGTTTATGACTGCATACTGAGGTTTCCCATAGCAGATCCTCCTCTGCCAAGTCAAGTAAACTTGTCAACAGGTGATAGTTAGCAGGAAAATGGCTCTGTCCCATAAGAGTCCATGGTAATTCCTTACTTTTTAAGAACCAGGATCTTTAGCTCAACGGCAGGTTCTCAAGCTTTACAAGCAAAAGGTTCTGAGTTCATCCCATCTATCTTATCTGTCTTTAACTGACACTTTGCATGTCTTGAAAATAGCATTCGATAAATCATTATCATCCCAACTTTGGTCATTTCCGCACTAGTTTTTGTAGCGCTATTATTCCACTTGCAACATCCTATGGAATCCTGGGGTTTGCAGTTTTGAGAAACTGCTAACCCCAGGATTCCATAGGATGTTGCAAGCGGAATAATAGCGTATAACAGACTAGTGCGGAAATGGCCTACATCTCAGGACTCAAGACAGATTACAATGATTAAAAAGGAACCTAGATAAAAATCCACATTACAAAAGTTGAAAAGTAGGTAAAATGTCATAGAATCATACAGCTGGAGGGCCATTGAGTCCAGCCCCTGGCCATGCAGGAATACCTCATCAAAGCATTCCTGACAGATGGCCATCAAACAATTAAATACAATTAAAAGCACAAACCATTGAAAACAATGATGCGTTAAGTCAGAGCTTTTGGGGCATAGAGAAGCAGAGGGATTCTGGGATTTACAGTCCTCAAAGTAACCTGTCCAAGTTCTGTTCCAGTGCCCTGACCAGAATGAAATCCAGAAAGTTGATGTATGAATGCCTACCAGCTGGGCAGAAGCAGGCTGTCTTTTAAGCTTAAAATGTTGGTGCCTTGCCAAGGTCCTTATCTTTGCAGTTTTTCTATACCCATAGGTACAGAAAGCTGAAATTAGAGTGCATGCTATAATCCAACATGTGCCTGGGTAAAGTGGTGTGACAGAAAAGGAGAAAAAGGTGTGTCATTATTGTGCAAGCTGGGTCTCTATAGGGTAGGTGTGTAAAATGGGTTTATTTGGCCAATAAGTCATTCATGTACCTATATAGGTTTATGAAGAACTGGTGTGGTGTAGTGGTTTGATTGGTGGCTGTGGACTATGGGACACCAGAATCTGAATTCCCACTGAGCCATGGAAATTCACTGGGTGACCCTGAATAAGATGCTTTTTCAGCAGCAGAGGAAGGTAACAGCAAACTCCCTCTGAACAAATCTTGTCAAGAAAGCCCTGTGATAGGGTCACCTTAGGGTTGCCATAAGACAGAAATTATTTGAAGGCACACAACCACATAGCTTTAAGGTGCTTTCTTTTTGCAGAAACAAGATACCTTTCTACTAAAAAAGCACTCTCCAAGGAAAAGGGGTCTCTAAGGAAAACACTTTATGTTTTCATCCTTGGTTACAACAACTTATGAACAGAACTTAAAAGCATAAGAAAAAGCCATGTTGGGTCACGCCAAAGGTATCTTTAGTCCTATGTTTTCTTCACACAGTAGCCCATTGACTGTCTTTAGCAATTGGGAACTGACGGCTAAAGTACTTCTTGTTTAATCTTCAACTATATCAACTGCAAAAGGAATTATGAGATGAAAAGAGGAAGAGCTCAAAATAGTAAGGGAAGCCCAGCAGCAGTCTCCTTTCCTTACTGTGATATGAGGTTTCCTTAAAGGTAGTAGATGGAGTCACCATGGGGCCCTTTGTCTCTTGCACTTCTCTGAGGAGAGGATGTTACCCAGTTCTTCCTGAAAGGCATACTAACATGCAGGGCAAGAGAGCTCCACAAAAAGTGATAAGATGATTTTAAAGGGTCCGTTTTGCAACTTAACTCTTTGTTGCTCAAGGCTAGTTCCGTACATCAGGGGCAGGAATTGTGCAGTCCTCCAGATGCTGCTGAACTACAGTTCCTAGCATCCCTAACTAATGACTGTGCTGCCTAGAGCAGCTGGGACTTGCAGTCTAGCAATATCTGGAAAGCCTTCTGATTTCCACCTGTGGCATACATCCTATGAAATATCAACCAGGCAGGCCCAGAGCATGGAAAAATGACTTTTTCTGAACTACAGTGTTCATGCTGGCTCATGAATGCTATGAGCTGGAATCCAAAGAAGTAGTTTCCAAGTTCTGACTAGGACTAGAGATATTACTAGCCATGGCCCAAAGGGCAGAGATCTGGGGAACCCACTAAGCTGGACGTATTTTCTATATGCCAACCCAGGGGATTGAATTCCTCTTCAAAATAAAGTGATTCCTCTTCCAAATAAAGTAACTGGCACTGCCCCAGCATGGCTACTGCTTCCAAGCTATCCTCTATAGCAACGACACCATGCCCAGCCCCAACTGCAATGCAGAGAAATGCTTTATAAGCACAGGTCTGTGCATGCACAACACAGTGCAAATTCCACAAATGGGAAGTGCACTGGACCACCTCCGAAACAGCAGGAAACTTCTAGAGTAACTGCAATCTAAATCATGTGTGTTAAGACATCCACAAGTGGTGGAGGGAATATCTGAACATGCAATGTTCACAGAAAAGATCCAGGTGGACAATCCTGGTCAATGCTGGAAATCATGCAGCCCTCCAGATACTGCTGGACTGCAATGCCCAGCATTCACCACCTCTAGCTAAGCTGGCTAGGACTATTGGGTTCTACAGTCTAACAATATTTGTAGGAAGGTCCTAAATACCCTAAAGACACAAGATTCCATCTGATCTTGCAACCTATGTAGTCAGGTCTCAGTATTTGGATGGGAGACTACGAGGAAATCGCAGGTGCTGCATGCTATATTTTGGAAAAAGGAAGAAGGAAATGGCATCTCTGAGTACTCCTTGCCTAAGAAAACCCCATTAAATTCATGGGGACACCATAAGTCCATAGGTGATACAAAAGCACATAGCACACACTGTCTGAAGGGCTGCATGATTCCTACCCCTGAGCTAAGTCTTCTGTCTTCACCTTAGCATTTCCCCTTTCCCTTTCTTCTCTCCCTTAATTATCTTCCATGCTTATTATCAGTCTCTGATCTTTCCTCAGAGGGGGACAAACATCATATTTACAGGATCTAGCTGTTGTTTTTAACTAGAACCCCAAAGAAATCCAACCAGAAGCACGTCCAATGGGTGTGGTGGTGGTACATACACTTAGAACCATCTTTAGTCACAGGGGTTGGCAACTTGTAGCCCTCCAGTTGCTGTGACATTGCAATTCCCATTGTCTCAAGCCTGCACAGCCAATGGTGAAAGAGGTGCAGCCCAATAACATCTGGAGGGCTTCAAGTTGCCCAACCCTGTTCTATCACTTCTCTGTATACAGCAGTAAAGAAAACTCACCATCAAAGGTAGCCCATGTAGGTGGGGAAATGGTTTAATTGTGCTGTTGTTTTAATATAAAAAATGATGACTATGTCTTGCTCTCACCTATTAACTAATTGTCCCTACTTCCCCCAGCAAATATCTGCTGGCTCAACTTTCCAAAGCTTGGATGTTTATTACATTGTGGAAATTACTATGCAACAAAATGCCTTCCAGCACTGAAAGTAATGCCAAGTGCCAACCTCAGTGTGGATCTTGTTCTAACAACTTTTAGATTTCTTTGGCTCTTTTCTCCAGATAGAGAGATCAAAGACATTAAAATATAGATAGATAGATCAAAGATACCCTTCAGAACCACTGAGGTGGCAGAATTGAAAGAACACAAATTAATCTTGTCTCAGAAAATGTCTGAGAGATAATGTGAGGAGCCAAATAATGCACCCACACAACTTCTGCTCCAGCGTGAGAGCTCCCCTCCCTCCCTTTGTCCTGAAGGAACAGAATTTCCCAGGTTCTCCCACTTTGAAAAGCAGGGGGGAGAGAAGTTGCTGCATTCACACTGTGTTTGTTATGGAAGGGTTGTTTTTTGAAAAAAGATCTGGTTGAGTACTGAAATGTGCCTCATTTTCCCCCCTCTTTGATTCATAGCCAAGAGAGGAGTTACTGCAAGCTCTGTCTCCACCCCTTTCCCTCTCACGCTTCTCCTTTAAAAGAAGGAACAACTGAAATGCTCGCACCTTATTTTCTTGCAGACTAAAACATACACCCATCTAGCTCTCTCCCTGGTGCTGCCTCTTTTCTGACTGGAGCACACCTTTCCCTTTCTCAGTAGCAGCAATTCAGTCTTGAGACTTTGCAAGACTTACAGGCACAGACCCACCAGAGCCATTTGCTCACCTGTCCGCAAACAGAACAGCTGCAGCTTCCAACTCTCACCCGACCAAATCTACCACCAGGGCTCTTGGGAAAGAAGCCTCAAAGCAGCAGCCTAACTTAGGAAGCAATCCAAACCAAAGACGGGCGAGGGAGCGCTTTTAAGAAGTCAAACAAGAATGAACAAGGGACGCAGGAAGACCTCAGTTCTTCCCCTGCAGTTTTTAATGCTTTGAAGTTGAATATTTTGAAGGAATACGGCAAGTAGTTTTGCTTGTGCAAGCAAAGGAAGAAGACCTGATTTCAGCGTGCAAGTTTTTGATGGGAAGAGTTGCCCAGTTTATTTCCCTCATCGTTACTTATGCTTTCTCTTTGCTATGGAGGAAGCAAAGAAGTAGCAGTAATCTTTTTTTCCCTTGTGGCTGTTAGAAGAAATTTTACCTAGGAGGACACTTTTTGTTCCCCCCCCCGGAGAAGAACAAACGTTTGGGGAGGAGAAATGAAGGAGTACAGAATCTCCTCTGCATGACTGTAGCCACTGACTCCCCTCTGCGCTTGAGGTGTGGGAATCTTATTTCTTTTTCTTTTTTAAAAAAAAGACTCCTTCAATGTGTCTGGAACTTCTGGGGATTGGAGTCGGCATGCATTTCGGAGTGCTCTTCCTGTCTCTCTGGTACCTGCCACTCATCAGCGGTGAGGTGAGTAATTAGTTGCCTTTTCTTAATAGATGAGAAAGGTAAACCCATGTGGTCAACATCAAATCTATGATAAAAAATGTTGGGCGAATGAGTGAGTATATTCTGTGTATGTAAATTGCCAGCAAAGTATCAGAAGAGTCACGTATTTATGGACTGTGTTATTTTCCTTTAAAAACAAGCACCTAACATAACTAGTGCAGATTTATGAAATTAGACTTACATCTTTACCCCTTTTTAACTTGTACAAAGTCTCCCTAAAAGAAGTAGTACTCCCTGGGAAATAGTTGTTGATCCTAGTATTTGGGATCAGGGACTTGCAGTCTCATTTAATGCATGTTTATTTAGAAGTCCCGGTCCACTCAGTCCATTTATAAGGCTGAATGGTTAATCTAATTAGTGGACAAATAAAGAGGGTCTCACCGGGACATTCTGATTTGGGAATTCTGCACTGGCCAAGTGCAGTCCATGGGGCTTTCCAGTGTCTCCAGCAACTAATATGGAAAATGAAGGCTTGCTTTCACCTGGTTTTTAGGCACTATAGAATCCTCATAACACAGACCAAATCCTCTGATCGTCCACTTGAGCTTGTATCCTTCACTTTATCCACAACAAACGTGATCCTGTGACTAACACCTTATGCCACTGTTTTACCCCAATATTGAAGCAAAGAAGTTTCAGTGGAGTTCTCGTTGGCAGCACGTTGTGGCAGTCTCTCTCTCTTTTTCTTAACACGTTGATGGCTAATGAATTCCCATGGGGGCGGGGGCGTTGCAGGCAGCCAAAAGGCAGGGCAACCCCTTCCACAGATTGTCCCGTATCAGATTGCCCTACACAGGCGCTCTTTTTCCTGGGAATTCAGCCCAGGTACCTGCTGCAGTGAGGGTGGGAGAGTTTATGGAGGAGTGTCTGCAGTGTGGCTTACGATCCTCGGGGGAGTCCGTCTGAATGGGAAAGCTCAATAGTTCTCTCTCTCTCCCACGAGGGGAGGTCAGACTAAAGGGAATGGGATATTGCAAAGTTTTGGCTGGCAGCTGAATACCAACCAGGGATTGCTAACCGCGGACGGAGTTTCCCAGCTGTTCCAAGTTGGAACTGCTGCGGGAAAGATCCTGTATCAGTTCCAAACAAATGCCCAAGGGAAAAGAGGGGGGATGCAAGAGTCGGGGGGGGGCAGGGAGATGCTCTTAAAGTGCCACTGCTGCCTTATTTGCCTTTGATTTCTTTTTTAAATTGTGCCTGTCATTGCATTCGATGCTGCAGAGCCACTTTTGGTTGACACCAGCCAGGGGCCCGGTCCTTTTGCATTCGGTGCCATGCTGATCTGGAGCAAAGCGACACAGCCACACACAGATCAAAAGACACACTCCTTGTCATGTAAATTAATGTCCCTTTAGCGCACACGCGTAAAGCGCAATCCTAGAGATAAACAGCGATTTCTCAACCTTTTTGCCAAGGGATTCTAGCATGGGACGTGTGCCCTCCAGTCCCCATTTGTGAGTTTAAAAAAAAAACAAACAGATGTGGTAAATACTCCAGTTTTAAGTAATGCAGAGTATCAAGCAGGCGCTGATTCATGCCACCCTGTGGAGGTAAAGTCATGTAAATCGTGAGCGCGAGCATGTGCAGAGGAAAAAACGACTCCGCGGGTCGGGGAAACACCCGCCAACAGGAACAGCAGGTTGTCTGGACATGGACAGCTGTCAGGGAGGGACCGAGGAAATCGATCTGTGTGTTTGTGTGTTGGCTCGTCCTTGCCCTGAGTTAGTGGCAACCGGAGAGGCAAGAACGGAAGCTAGGAAGAGGAAGGCCCTGCAACCACCGCAATAACTATTTATAGAGAACTTGGGGCATGGTACAGAGCCACACGCATAAACAACCTATGGGCCATTCCACGCTGCCCTTTTCAAATAAAAAGGCTGGAGCCGGAGAGAGGGAGGGGTCAAGAAAGGGTGTTGAGGCCTTCATTCGTGAGGATGAAGCCCGGGCTTGAGAGCCCTGAAGCCCTTTGCTAAGCAGCCAGGGAACACAACCACCTCCGAGCATGTACAGAGAGCCTTCCCCCTCTACGAGGTGGTCACGAGCAGTCTCAGAAGTAACGGGAGCTTCTGTTTTCCCAGAGCTTAGTTCGTGTACAGGAACCATTTAGTTAAAATAAATAACACAGCCCCACTCCCTCTGAAGGAGGAGGAGGAGACGGTGTGGGAGCCAAGGCTTGGGAGGCGGCCAGAGCTTGGGTTGTTGTACCCACAAACCTAAACGAAGAATTAGCCTTTTGTTGTGGGGGGGGCGTGTGTGCTGTAGGGGGGGCGCCAGCCCGGATGGAGGAGTCAGAGCAGCGGGGTCGCGCGCTCCCCGCCGGCCGCCCCACTGAGGTGGTCGCGGAGAAAGAAATCGGTAGGCCGGGCGCGCCCCGCCGCAGCGCCCGCCTTCGGCTCACCTAGCCGCAGGGAGAAGTGGAGGGCGGCGCCCTGGCGCGCGTTGGGGCCTCCCCGCGGTTGTTGCTCAGACAGCGCCAGGCTCCTTTTCCCTCACCCCGCGGCCAGACCCGGCCAACAGAGCGGCGGGAGGGAAAAGGCTTTTCCCTGCCCTTGGCTGGCTGAGTGTATCTATGAGGGGCGGCGGGAGGAGCGGGAGGCCCGCCCCGAGCCCTGAGGGCTTACTCCTCTCCAGTTTCCTCCTCGCCTTCGCCCCGCGTATCCCAGCTTCTTAGGCAAATTATGATTACTGGAACTTGTCCGCCTTTTTTTATCACTATTTTTTTCCACCCTGGGAAGTTTTAGTAACGAAGTCGTGGAGGTGAAGCTTTTCTCAGCGTGGGAGGTGGAAGTGTAGGGAATGTTTCAGACTAGTAAACTCGTCGCCTGTGGAAATAACTTGTAGGCTAGTTTATTTACAAAAGGAGAAGAAAAGACTAGGATGGGTCGGATTTGTGCTTGAGGGAGGCCCAAGGTCAAATAAAATGAAATAAACACCTGTCATCCATAGGTCAGTTTGTATTAGTCACTGATCCAGGTTGCCCCCCCTTCACAAATCAGGAATGGTTAAAAATGGGGTAACTCTGCGGAATTTCTTATGTGGAAGCTTATATCAGACCAAGAGTTGCTGCCTGAGGCAGAAGAAGTGCCACTCTCTTCAAAGTCAAAGTTTGGTAAATTGTTTTGGCACCTGAGGCAGAACATCAGACAGGCACTACTGTACAACATGAAATTGGATAACACTTTGCTGCCTGAGGTGGCTGTCTCATTCTGCTTAATGACAGTGCAAGATCTGCCACAGTCCTACATCACACTCTGAATATTTGCATTGATATATTTATCTGCAGCTCCATAGTGGGCATTCCTGCAAAATGAATGCCGCCTAGTTTGCAATTCAGTGCACAGCAGTATCTGTACTTCTGTCACAAGGTTTTATTAGCTACGCTAGCATTTGTTAAAAACTGGTATGTGACATTTTTAATGCTATAATAATAGAGATACAAAAACTGCACTATTCCTAGCCACATTTACTAGGAAGTAAGCTGCAAATGAATACTGTGGAATTTGCTCCAAAATTAGTTTGCTTTTCTCTGTGTGAGAAACAAGTTTCTGTTTTCATTTTACCTGCTGAAATGGATTGTGTAATTCAGCAATGCCTGTAATTAACAATATCACAAGATTCATTTTTCTACTTCAACACTTTCCAGCTGCCACATAGGGCCCACTTATAATGTGCTTTTTTTTAAAGGTACAGCTACCCAGGCTCATATCTAATAGATACGGTATCTAATCTATATGGTATATAGATTGCCATTGCTTGATGCTATTGCATGTATTCAAAGAGAAAGCTGCATGTGATTCACATTTAGATAGCTCTACCAGAATGTAAACATTCTAATAAGTACCATTAATTAAATATACTTTATATTTGTTTACAAGGTTGTTAAATATTATCCTTTATATTTGCTTATGTCTATGTAAAAAGGTTCTGGTTAGCTCCAAGAAAAAATTTCCCCCACTGTGGCTATTGTGTAAGAATACTCCAAATATTGCCCATTTCTTACTACAATATACATCATTAGGTTCTTATGACTATAAAAACCACCCATTTAGTCTTATAGTCTAGCAGAGGATGTTTCATCATACACACACACATACAGTAAACACTTGTATGTAGGCACCATGTCTTGTGTTTAAGAACTGTAAGGAATGTAAGATAGGTAATGGAGATAATTAATGCAGAGTCTCTGCCCTGAGGAACATACAGTAGTCACTAAAACATAGTACAACAAGTAAAGTTTTCCTGCATTAAGAGACAAAAGAGCAGGTTGTGCTGTGGAACAGCAGAAAGGTGAACTGTTACCACTATCAGTGACTCTGTAATTGCATAATAAAGCACACATCCACTTTGATGGTTCACCTAAATTAATGTGAAGTATGGTTCTCTGAGTACCCAGTAGACATAGATGTTCCTCTCTTCAGACAAAATGCATTTAGTTCCGCATGAATGAATGACATAAATAGTGCACACGAGAAAGTTTCCCCAGGCAAGGACAGCCATCATGTGCTAAGGGCTCAAAAAGTTGGAGCCTATTTCATGTTATTTCTAGGTGCACCACAGTTGCTGTATCTGCAAATGGGACTGGTTTGGCTACCATCATGTCACTACCAGACTCAATAGCTTGTGCAGTTGAGAAGGAACCATCCAGTTTGTCAGTGAGTGGGGTGCAAACCTGCAGAAACCGGTAGAAAAGTGGTCAAGGGTCCTAAATGCCCCGTGAAAGATAAAAGTAAAACCAAACATCTTTTCTGTCAAGGCAGTGACAGTGGTATCTGTCCACTTTCTCCATTTCTGTCAAGGTTAATTTTTCACTCTCTCCTTAATGAACAGAAGGAAGACCATCAAGTAGAGTTGTACTATATCAAGTACCTGCTGCAGGCCCCTGTCTCCTCTCAGTTGTTTTATTCCTACCTTCTTCAGCTGACTGTCAAAAGAGAACCCTGCAGCACTCTGGCTTCTGTGCATACATTGCAGCCTGTAATTGTACTTCTGCTGCTAAGTGTCTTGTTTATAGCCGGAGACACTGTAGCAGGGATGTGGGAACTTGGAGATGGGACCCAGGGCTGAATTCCAATTTGGGAAGGCAGCATTCCAGCAGTAGTCAGGGTTAAGGACATGAGGTGGAGACAAAATATAGTGGGAGGGACCAGATATCACTGTAAACCACCCAGAGATTTAACAGTATGGGGCAGGGTAGCAATATTACAAAGTAAGTAAGTCCCAGTGCTGGAAAGCGTACTTCAGATCTGTGCATCCTGGGTTGCAAAGCACAGCTTAGTTCCATGCTACAACTGCCTAGATTCTCCCAGGGTCTCCCAACAACAGTTCCACTTCCCCAGTCTGGCCCTGTCCTATAGCTTCGCAGTTCTTCAATAACCAGACAACTAATTTGGCGGGGTCTTGACCATCCTTGCTGTCTGTTCTTATGTTTGTCTCCTTGCTCTGCTGGCAGTATTGATAGTAAGGTCTATGCTAGTCTAGGAATAAAGTCTTCTTTTACTCCCTTGATAAGAAGATCTACTTATCATAAGACTGCACTCCTTCTGCTTACTTTACAGTACACCTACCAGGCAATAAACCAACCAAGATAGGAGGCAATGCAAACATCCTCTTTAGCTCTAATCCAGTGACTCCCAGCTCCACTGGTATTCTTCTGCAATACATTTAAATAAGTGGTTAAGATGTGGGATATAAAGAATTCTCATCCTTCAATGCCCTGCACCAAACTGATACAATTTTTTGATTTCTTTCAGTCAGCCACTCTCTGTGGTCACAAGAGAATGAGTGTGTGTGTGAAGCCTGCCTTCCTGTGGCTGTTCCATTGTTACCGTGGCCATAAAGGGAAGATGTGGACTTCACTATGGTTGTATACATGTGGCCAGTTGTATTTCCTCCCCAGGCAGTAAACATTTTCCTTTTCTTGACAGAATGTGTAGTCTGGCTTTGAAAGGAAATGTACCCCGTGCCATTTGACTTAATCATCCTTTTCCTACGCATCTCCCTGCACGTACTTTCACATGCTCACATACATGCAGACTGTATTGACACTTAGATCTGAGATTAGGTTGCAGAAATGCCAGCTCCCTGATGGGACAATTATCCCCTGATTGAACATAGCATCTGCCTTCCTGGAAATCCTGCCTACCATGCAGCATGCCAGGGGAGTCTCCTGCTTTCTGCAGCACTGACTCTTTTGCTCTTAAGTCTTGGTCTCTGTTGGCTGCCACTCATTATTTATTTCTTAATGGCAGGTGCTCTCAAAGTACTATGCATTACTTTTTATTGGCTGCAGAGGAGCTGCAGAGGGGAGACTCTTTCTGATGCCATAATGCAGAGGAAAGTAAGAAACCAAGTTTCTGCATTCCTGGACAGGGATTCTACTTAGTGGCATTCTTTTGGAAAGACTGAGTAGCTTTTCTAAAAGCATTTTATGCCTATGAGATACAGGGTGTTTTTGTTTTTTTAGCAAGCAGAGTTCTAAGCAATGCAACTGCTATAATCTATATTCATAGTAATTTCTATTGTATTCTCTCTGCATTTAAAAATATTATTTGGGAGAGGACTAAAGTTCTCAGAATCCTGCAGCAGGTTGTAATCCAAAAAGTAATCTTCCAAGCGTGCTTTACATCCATTATTTTGGGTAACTCTACAGGCCAACTTTTGCATTTTTTTAGTGCTGCACAGATTAAAAAGGAGGAATTTTGTAGACTTGTATTCAGGAATCTTGTATTCAGAATGACAAAATAATGTTTAAATAGCCAGTCAGAGATAGGACTGAGTAAGTGAGACTGGTTTTGCATATACCTATTAAATTGTCTTTTCAGACCCAATCTCCTTGTGAATGAATGAATGCTGATAAATGATCAGAACAATCAGGGTGTGTGTAAGGGATGCCAAGATGGGGTAGCACCCTTCAAACAGTAACCTAACACTGTGTCTGTTCATCTCAGCTGATGTAGGTCGACAAGAAAATGATGTCATTTTCAGGAACTGTCCATATGGTTCTGGGAAATCCCCCTACTTCTTCCTTTTTTGGTCTGCTCTTATGTGTAAAGGGTGGAGACGAGAGTAGCCTTCTGTCGTAATCATGGGTGGTGAGGGAAATAACCAGTGGGGGAATCCAAACATACTGTGTTTCTCTGTTCATGAAGAACAGGCCTCCAGGTAGTGGGAGGGGCTTCCACTAACCTGTGCAAGGGAGGTACCTTGTCAGAAATTTGAGAAGTGACAGCCCGCTCCTGGGTGTGGCTACAAGAAGATTTAAAAGCATCTCTTCCAGCCATGGAATGGATGGCCTGTGGAGTTAAATCAGGTTGGGTATCTCTTGCTAGGTTCTGCTGGGACTCGTTCCATGCTGAGGAATGTCATGGTGTTTTCCTGACCGCAGCCCCCAAAACACAGTTTTGAGAGGGAAGGAACATCCATATTTAATTTGCTGTGCTCTCTTAGTTCTCCAGGTGTGCAGTGTGCATTCCACCCTATTACAGCACAGAGCCACAGACAGATAGGACACAGACTTCCAAAAGGCTGAGATTTTGTGGGTGGGCTGCCAGCAGTTTGGTGACTGTGATAGATGCCAATTTGGCATGGTGGGCATATATGATCTAGATAGTATATTCTTTGTTACAGTCTGTATTGTCTCTCCATGATCCACACTGAGCCCTCTGTGGACACTTTGCTCTTTGGCTGGATTAAAATCGTCCCTTTTTTCCAAATGTTTAACAGAGAACCATAGATGCAAAAGGGATGGGGTAGATTTTACAGTTGGGATCTGGAAAGCTGCTCAAAAGGTATAGTAATTCTTGGTAAACTACCTTCAATAGAGGAAAGGCATCATTATGAAAAGACAGGTATAGGACTGCAGTACTATAATCCCCAGACAGCATGGTCTGCTGGCTGGGGGTGATTGGAGTTGAAGCTCAAAAATTTAGAGGGTCAGGGGGAGACTTCTATGAGGCATGGGGTTTTTCCTGCCAATTCTTTCATTCTTACTGATGAAGGAATTCCACTACTATCACTGTTCTTAAGAAAAAGAATCAGGTGGACATTAGAGTCTTTCTTGGAGTTTTTAAATCAGGATGCCTTTCCTTTCCTCTCATCTCCCGTGACCCTATTTTAGCACAGCATGTGTTCAAAAGAATCAATTACCAAGTAAAACAGAATGCAGAAGTGTGATTGGTGTTCCTCTCTGAGCTTTTAGAACCATTTCCTCTCTTTCCCCCTCCTAGTTTCATAATTCTTATTTCCTTGGTCCCATGATGCAAAATATATTTCTGATTGGAACCTCAAAACAATCATGAGAAACCACTGAGCATATACATGGTTTCTGTGGGAACCACTGTATATAGCTGCATGGCTCAGGCTTTTGAGTAGCTTTTCATGGGAACACTTTCAGGCTCTGTAGCACTCCTACCTTCACATGGATGCAATGAAAAGGTGTGGCTCTCAAATTGTTCCTAGATCATAATCTGTCCTGTACCTGCAGGCTATTAAACTGGCTGCCTGACTTTGCTACACCTTGGCAGACTCTTGTCTTACATTATTCACCACAACACAAAAATGTCAAGGAATTAGTAAATACAGGGCCATCTCTACCATTGGGCAGAACAGGTTGCCTGCCTCAGGAAACTTATTTGGGATACCATGAAAGCAAGGAGAGCAAATGTAGCAAATGTAGATTAGTTAATCTGTTTTTACCATCAGAGAATTTGGAGATTTTTCTTCGCCTCAAGCAACAAGATATCTTGGCAGGGTTTCTTGGGTATATTGGGTCTTAGAGTCTGTACTTTTTAAAGGAGAATAGACATATGTGTTCAAATAGTTAGACAAAAGTGTGTTCATGGGAAAAAATCACACTATGGTTGAAACAGTAGTATAGCTTTTGAAGGAAGGAACCTGGCTGTCCTGCAAGAATAAAAGAGATTATGATAATATAGATAGCGTATAGCATTTTTGTTTGTTTGGAAGAACAAGGCAGCTAACAACAAAAGAGAACAGACAGTCCAGATGACACTTCCACCTATCTAATAGTATGCTGTTCAGTTCCATGCTCTATCTGTAATCCTGCAGAGTGTGTCCTTTCTCTGACCTCAATGCCTCTGATGATTCTGCATGCACTTAATGTCTCAGATGAGCAGCTGATGAGAAAAGAATCTTTTTCTGAGGAAAATTTTGAGGAACTGTTGCTGTTTTGCACCAAGACTGCCCAGGATTGTAGATCTTCTCCTTATATTATGAAAATATTAAGGAGTGCAAAACCTGAATCAGAAATTCAAGACTGGAATTTGGGGGCCTATCTGTCAGGCACCTGAAAAGTATATGATTTTAGAGCCCTCTTCAGAAACTGAAGGGAATATGGGCACGCTACATCTGCCCCTGCGAGTGGCAGGAGGTCTAAATTTCTGGATTATCCAGCCCAGGTATCAGAGAATGGGAATGTTACTTTTGTGTTCTACTGCTCTCAGTCTTCCAGCAAGCATGGCCACTGGTTATAACTGGGTACAAGGAGTCCATCCCCCTTCTAAGGCTTGTCTTGTACAGCACAAAGAGTGCCATATCCAGGGTGGCAGTGCAACATTTTTGCTCTGATCCTGCCTTCACTAGAAGCAGCAGTTGACAAGGTGAAGAAAATGTTGGCATATACTGCTAAAAGTTTCCCTGCAGCTGTCTTATGCTGTAGGGTGAGGAGATGAGGAAAAAGAGAGGGCAAGCAGTAGCTGCACCGGGCACATTGCTGCTTCTGCTACTTTACAGGGCCAGACTGACAAAGGCACTGGCAGAGGAGAAGACAACCAGCAAATGACTTTGGCAGCCTTCAAGGGAGAGAATGTTATAACTCTGCATGTGCTCAGAGTGTGGAAGCGTTAGCTTAGGTACTGATGTTAAATCATCAAACAAATTTTACACATTCAGTATTAAGGCATTTGGGACCTGCTTCGGGCCCTAAATTGCTTTAGACCACTATTGCCTGCTGCTGTTGCCTGAAGCTCTTTCACACTACAGCACACAAATATAGCACAATAATTTTGCTTTAACTGACATAGCAAAATGCTATGGAATCCTGGGGTTTGCAGTTTAGGAAGCGGTATTTAGTATTCTCCACCAGAGAACTCTAGTGCTTCACCGAACTGCAAACCACAGGATTCCACGAGATGTTGCCAAGGCAGTTTAAGTGGAATCATAGTACCATAACTGAGAAGTACAACCATGTTCCTTGTCAGCAGAACAGAATGGCTCCTTGCCATTCTTGCCAAGACGTATTTGACCTTGGCTCATACCCTCAGCTCAGGCAACTTCCTGCAGGGGGTCTTGAATTAAAGAATGCAACATGTTCCCAATACTGTCTTCTGCCAAATCAGAGCTTTGAAAAGTTATTTTTCTAGACTATGACTCCCATAATCCCTTAGCGAGTTTTCAGAGTTCTCTGTCTTACACATGATCCATTACTGAAGGAGTGTGTGTGCACGTAAGTAAAATGTACATGGGTGAGTGCTGGCTCATACCTAGTGAAGCATATGGCTGTACATGCCAGTACATAAAGTACACAGTGGAAACCATAAGACTGGGAAGGCAGGGCAGACAAGAAGATATGAAAAACACATTGGACTTGGAATGTTCAGCCCTGCACTGATGCAAGACCAGCCTGGAGGCACTTGATAGCTTGCCAGCCAGCCAAGCAAGAGTCGTCTTTGATCTACCTAGCAGTTAAAAGGAGATCATTAACTTTCTCTAGATATGTAACTTCACCTTCAGAGAAGCTGAACAGAAAATAAATCCCTCAACTCTGATTGGATGAGGGACAGGCTCCTCCCCTTTGTTGCCATTCTACCTTTATCAGTCAGTTCACAGATGGAAGTGGGTAAATGATTTGTTTGCACTAGGTACCCTTCCCTATTAGGTTTATGAGTGTCTGTCTGGAACATATGTGTGTGTACAATAGTTTGCAATAGCTTTTTCTGAAATGGACTCTGTCACATTGGATCACTGGAACAGTTTGAACCACTTCCCTATTCAGTGAGTGCAGCAAAACCGTGGAAAGAAGCCAGTCTCAATAAGTTTGTTGTTGTTGTATGCTTTCAAGTCGTTTCCGATTTAATAGGTGCAACAGCTTTAAAGCCTGATTCAAATAACGCATATTTACTAAACAGTCAGTACAACTGAGCTCAAGGGGGCTTCTCTCCACCTAGGACTTCAGCCTTCAGACCTGGTCTAAAGACAGAAGAATAAAGAGGCATTGTGGCCTGGGCCTGCACGCCCCTCTCTGTGTGAGAGAGGATAAGAGGATAATGAACTTTACAAGCTGGGCGTGTTGACATGCTTTAGTCCAACTGATAACATCGCTGACAAGAAAAACTTGGCACCTAAATCCCCTTCTCTGAAGAGGGAGTGGAGCTAATTCTAATAGCCAGTTCTGCATGTCCCCCTCCCAGGCTTTGCTTTGCCAGTTCCTTCAGTACAGTGTCAGCCCAAAGAGACTCCTTCAGTTTCCCTTCCTCTCATTACCAAAGGCACCTATATCGAAACCCCTTGTCTTTCCTGCACAGATGTGCTGGCCAGCTGTGCCCAAGTGTAAAACAAAGTCCTTTCTACATGTATTAAGTAGCAGGAAGGGGTAGTCTGGTCATCTACATAATGGCGCTGTTAATTCGCTCCTGCATTTTCTGACAGGTGCAATGCTTCAAAATGGTTCAGTTTATCAATTCTGATCTCCCATTGCACAAACTTGTGCTTTGCAAACAATCCTTTGTCAGTCGAGCACATGAGAACAATGCAAGAGGCACTGGGAACATAATGATATGGAAAGAGCCTGAAATTGGTTTTGTTGTTTCTGTTGATACAACTCCCAAAATTTTCTTGCCAACCAAAAGTCATTGGGCACAGGGCACACTGATGCGGGGTGGGGAGAGTGGTTTGGAAAATGTAGCCCAGCCAAGTCATTTTCCCATGCTCTGAGTCCTGACCATTTCACTGATACTTAACCCTTCATAAACAAATCTGGGGCATCAACAGATTTTTCACTACTTGGAAACTACTGAGGTTACTGCAGCTGGGTGAGGCAAGGTACACTGCAAGTGGATACTTATGCTGGCATAAAACTTATCTATATTTGTTTTCAGTGTGTATACATCCCTTCTCCCTCAAGTCAGAAGTGGGGGAGGGATCCCATAAAGGCAGTTTGCATGCTGCTTCACTCTTAATGTGTTTGTTATTGCATTGCCTAATTAGTAGAATATTGTCCAAACCGGGGATGGGGAACCTACAGACCTCAGGATGAATTGACTGGAACTGTAATGATGGGAACTGACGTCCAACACAGTTGGAGAGTCTTAGCAAAGACCTATCCATATGAAACCTGGGATGGATTTAATCTGATACTTGAACAAGACCATAGCTAAAATAGCCAGTCCTTTTTAAAGACACTTTTTAGGGTCTAAGAGTTGTCAATCTGAGTTTGCCTATTTGAACTGAAAATTTCTGGTATCCGTGGAGCTGGTACAGATCTGTAGAGAAACATGTTCTCATGGATAGGGGATGGAGCTGATTTTCTATACCTTTCCAGTCCTGAGTTTTCATGTATCCCCAATCACATAGACAAGCCAATGGAAAGCAGAAATGGGGAGGCTATATGGGTATATCCCAGTGGTTGTAATGCAACCTGTTATTTCATAATTATGTGGAGTTCTATTTTGTTCTATAAAGCATCACAAAATTCTGTTTTATCCACAGTATGATCCTGAGATGTAATAGCAACAGCAGCATCCTTGCACTTCAAATCCTAGTTCAGCAATTATAGTTCGTTTTTGGCTTCAGTCAGGAAAAACAATACAAAGCACAATGAACCATGAATATATTCTTATAGAGCACTGTGTTTTCTTCCTTATTGTTTCTGTAGTTAGACTTTAACTAGGGCTGATTCAATATTAGACAAGGCTGGTCTTTTAATCAGGGGAGGGGTGTTGTATACTGAAAATGGAGGGGGGAACAATCCATGTATTATTAAAGGGAAACCTGGGATTAATTTGCTGCACATTTTAATAGAACGCTGTTATTTAGCAGGAGAGAGGCCATACTTCCGTGACAACACACATACATTGCATGGTGCAAGTTCTTGGAAAGAGTCCCTAGAGAGTTGCTGCCAGACAGTATAGACACAACTCTGACCTAGATAATCAATGGTGTGAGTCAGTTTAAAGTATGTTCCTGTGGAAACAGTGTATTTTATTTTGCTGACAATGGTTACAGGGAATCCACCAGAAATTCTCCTGTGCATATCCTAGGTGAGTGCGAAATGAATGTGAATTGGGGCCCTTCCCTACTGCACAATTCTGGCATCATGATTCCTCTTTAACTACCATGGCAACACCCTATGGAATCCATATGGAAATAAAATAGAGGTACTGCAAATTCTCAGTCAGAGGCTTTTGTGCCTCACCAAACTGAAAGCCGTAGGATTCATTTGGATGCAGCCATGGCAGTTAAAATGGAATCATAGTGCTATAACTATGTAGTGTGAAAGGGCCAATGATCAGAAGCATTAGCAAACCACTGAGCTTGTGTAAAAGAATATCCCAGTTGTCTGTGTCCGACATTTCTGAAGATGCCTCAAGCTAAAGTATCTGGGATAGGAGGCTGAATTGATCCGACTGACTTAGTTTCCTCTTTCAGATCATAAAACCGTAAGGGCAGCAGTAGATCAAACTAAAAGCCTGTCTAGTCCATTATGTTCCTACAGTGGGTAACCAGGCAAATATGAGAAGAAGCCCACAAGCACGACATAATGCGTTAGCACCTTTCTATCTGTTTTCCCTAGCATCCTTTTGATATTGGATGATCCATTGTGGTGTAATGGTTTGTTGGACTGTGACTTTGGGGACCAGGATATGAATTCCCACACAGCCATAGAAACCCACTGGCTGACTTTCAGAAAGTCAAATTCTTTCAGCCTCAGAGTAGGGCAAAGGCAAACCTCCTCTGAACAAATCTTGCCAAGAAAACCCTGGGATAGGTTTTCTTAGGGTCGCCATAAGCTGGAAACAACTTGAAGGCACACAACAGCAACATAGACCTCATCATTAGGATCCATTAATAGCTTTATGTTCCATGAATTTGTCCGATCCTCCTTTAAAGCCATTCAAGATGTTAGCTTTTGCTCATTTAACCCAGTGGTTGGAAAGGTTACTTTTAAACAGTAAAACTCATAGAATACCCCAGCCATAGGAATTGTAGTCCAAAAAAGCAACATCTGGGAGTTGCAATCTGGGACTTATAGTTCAAAAAGTTTTCCATGCGCTAGTTTAGCTATGTGCAGAATAAAGAAGTACTTCCTTTACCTCATGTCTCCTATATTTCTTTTCCATCCAGATGTTTACCAGAAAGAGCATTTCTAAGGTAAATGAATAATGGAAATGGATTCCGATACCAATGCA
Organism: Ctenosaura bakeri; assembly: GCA_948474755.1. Lineage (NCBI taxonomy): Eukaryota > Metazoa > Chordata > Lepidosauria > Squamata > Iguanidae > Ctenosaura > Ctenosaura bakeri. The sequence continues at coordinate 489,458 of CAOLHI010000271.1, forward strand.
AAAAATTAGCTTCACCTGTTTTATGAAAATGAGAGCACTGTCTAATGCTACTGTTTGCATCACAGTTTACAGATTCCCCCCTCCGCCCCCAAAGCCAGCTCTCTTCAGAAGAAACACTATGTTCTCTTACACATGCCTTGTGTTGACGCGTCATTGAAAACTGCATAGTAGTCCAAGTTCATACTAGTGGAGACACAGAAAACTGTGACCTTTCAGATGCTGTTGGACTCCAGCTCCCCAGAGCCCCAGCCAACACATCCAGTGATAATGTACGATGGGAATTTTACTTCAAAAGCAGGTAGAAGACCACCTGCCCTTTACTGCAGGAATGTTAATATGACCAAAATAATCTTAGTCTACTGTGGAAACAACTGTGAGTTCATGTGTTTCACCATGACAAGGAAAGCAACCTTCTTTGGAGGTTTTTAAACAGGCTGAATGCCCATCTGTTGGGAATGCATTGATTGTGTGTTCCTGTCAGGCTGGGGGTTGGACTCGATGGCCCTTGTGGTCTCTTCCAGTTCTTTGAATCTATGATTCAAGTATCAGATTTGTAATGAGATGTGCAATGAATATCGTAGGCAATTTCTCCATTGAACTCTATTTGCCCATATCCACCTCATTGGTTAATCTTGTTCTTCCCTAATCGCTGCTGTGTAGTTTACTGGACGTACATGTACGTGACATACAAAATCAGTGTTTATCATGATCTGGATTTCTGTTCTTTGTCACATGAAACTATCTCAGATGTGAATATAACGCATGTGCTGATGCTACATGGAAGTCTGACTATCCCACATAGGCTGTTTGTTCAGTAAGGAAATCAACAGTGGGCATGTCCCACTACAGAGGCACATGTGAAAATCATGAGTGTCTCATTTTGGTGAGATTGCAAAAAAATTGAAGCTGTGCTGCACTCTGCCTCCCAAATGTGTTGCTATGGCAAAATATGCAGTTTTCACAACCAGAGATAGATAGTGTACATGTGTGAAATGTCGCTTAAGGGCAAACTAGACATTATGTGCTACCGTGCTATTAGAGCCTGAAATTTTAAAATTGTTACTAGAAGAAAGAACTGTTTGAACAGGGATGGTTGAGAACAGAGAAAGTAGCAGAGAGGAAGGGACCTTTAACCTTTCCTTGAGCTGCCATCTCTGCAAAGATGGCAGCTGAAGGAATCACCAAGGCAACTTAGCCCTTAAATCTCTCACCCGCCATTGCCTTACCCAAATGAACACCAAATTGTCACCAAAGCAACTTTTCTCTGCATGATGCTTTGAGTGTATGTTTGCATATGTTTTGAATATTTGGAGAGAGAATGTGGGATGTCTGAAATAATTTGGGGAAAGGGGCAATTTTTATTTTGAGGGAATGGTTGGGAAAAGCAGAGTAAGCTCTTCTCTCCATTGTCTGCTCCCCCTTATTTCAAAGCTGCCCATCTTTTAAACTAATGGTGGTAAATATGTTTTAGCTGGAGGACTGAATTCAATTTCAGGTAAGTTCTCCCCCCCACAGCAAAATGCTGGAACCAAAAATGCCAGTATACTTCTGCTCTACTCTTACTGCCAGTAACCAAACCTTTAAGAGGCATTTCAACCTTTTGGAATGGGAACAACCCTATGTAAAACCATTAAGCATGGTTTAGTGTAAATTACAATGTGTTTAGACTTTCACTGCCAAATAAAAAGAAGAAGCTGAGCTGATTTTTTTTTAAAAAAAATCCTTCCTCTGCTTCGCTTTTAACAGTTACTGTGGTTTCCATATTATGAGTCAAAACTGTAAATCCAGGAAAAGGAAAATATACCTGGGAGAACATCTTCAGACATAGTTAGCTTGGGATGAGAAGGGACACGTGTTAAGCAAGGGATTTCTTGGAAGACATTACAGCACCACACATTAAGACTGCATACTTACAACATACTTACAAGGGAGCAAACTCCATTGAACCTGGATGATTTTACATAAATTGCATAGGGTTATATTGTAAAGATTTTTCAGACGGTGAGACTGCGAAGGAGTCTCAAGCTCTGCCTATTTGCAGAATGTTTGGAATTCCTGGGTGTGTAATCCTAAAGGTCTTCAAGCGTGCTTCCAGACGAGGTTTTTATTATGCAGTTGCCCTGCCGCATTCATGGAGTTTGAAGAGGGATGGTCCAGATGTCATAGTTTTTCACCTGCAATTCTCTTGCGTTTTCCCACTACTTCTGTCTTTTTCTTGCCATTGAAAATCCCTTGAAGTGGAAAAGAAGGAAAAGCTGCATATAATCCTTTGACTGTTACTGTAAGGAGCTGACCATCTGGAAGCATCCTAATTGTCATCCTTTGTTTATATGGCAGAAACTCTCAACTGATGGCTCCTCATTCGACACTGTGTAACACGCTTGGGCATATTTTGTTTCACTGTTTTGCTGGCTTCTCTTTTGACTGGTCTTGCACCCTGTAATAAACATAAAGCAGATGTTGCAAAGCTAGCACTATGGGATCTATTTAACACAAATCTTTCTCTTTATTGTCTGGCAGGGAGACCCCATCCCTGAAGAAATATATGAAATGCTGAGTGACAACTCGGTGCGCTCCATCAGAGACCTCCAGCGGGTCCTGCGGATAGACTCCGTAGGTAAATCTCCTCAACACTGAATGTTTCTCTTCCTTAAATCCCAGGGAAAAGCAACACTAAGCCAAGAACAGATACATGTGTATATCGTCCACAGATGTCACTGTTGGCACTTACTCCAAATAAGCTAATGCTTTGTTTTCTGCATTCAGGGAAGGCGCTATAGGAGCATAAGCTGTGTGTGGGTTGCTGAAATTTCATGCCTTCCCACCACCACTCAACTCATACGCATGGCACCCAAGACTGTCATGTAGACTGTTCATACCTGTATCTGATCTATACCAGAAAGACTTAGAGAGTCTCCCAAGAAATGATTGGTCATCAAAGCCACGCCTACCATTAGGCATAATGAAAGATCCACCCCAGCAAGAAAATTTTGGCAAATTGTTACTGAATTTGTTATTATTGTATGTTCAGTGCTAGTAGCAGGGTACGGTGCTTGAGGGTTCTGCCTGGTAAGTGGTTGGGGCGCACCATTTACTGCTTGGCCCCAGACAAAAAAATGTCTTGAACTAGCCTGGTTGGTCATGAATGATAGAAATAACAGAAGTGATCAATGTGAAAGAGATCACATGCCTTACCTTTGTGCAGAGTAGGCAGTCCAAACCTTCTTCTGCACCCTGTCAGCTCCCATCTTCTGCAGTGAGAGAATCAAAACATGCACAGAGAGGCAGAAGTATGAGTGTTGCCTCCTTGAAGAGCCACACATTTCTCCACAGCCACAGATTATAGGAAAATGTGAGCTGCATCCCTGATCCCACCCATGGGAAGCCTTGAAATAAGTAAGTGAGTCTCATGAGATTGTGTTGTCTGTGGCACTCTATACGGTAGATATGGCTGGGAGGCCAAGGAGCCAACAGATGATGTCTTTGCCTCCATGGCTAGGAGGTAAGGCTAAGCAGAAAGAGGGACCAGGAACAGGTATTTCTTAATACCTACTCTCCTCCATTCCTGAGCTAAAGAAGGGAAAATGCAACTGGAACAAAGGAGGAGCCAACACAGAGACAGTTTAAACCTCTTTGCTGTAGCCTTATGTAGATGGTCAAGTCCCTATAGCCATTTCTGCACTACACTGTTATAGTGTTGTTATTCCACTTTCAACATCCTGTGGAATTCTGGGGTTTGCAGTTTAGGGAGGGACATTTAGAATTCTCAGTTAGAGAGCTTTTTGGCCTCAGTAAACTACAAACTCCAGAATTCCATAGGGTGTTGAAAGCGGAATAATAGCACTATAACAGTATAGTGCGGAAATGGCCTATAACTGGTCCCAACTCCACATCACTTTAGCAAAGTACCTTTGGTATCAAAAGTCTTTTATATGCATGATGGACTTGCAATGTAACTTCTGTAGCATATGAAGCTGCATTTTGAAAAACAGAGATTATAGCATAAGATTTTCTTAAAATCATCTTGGTTGGCTGGCTGGCTGGCTGGCTGGCTTGCTGGCTTACTTACTTGCTTACATAGAGACTGCTTTGTACATGAGAATGTTGTTGAACTGCCAGTGATCCCAGGGCAGTTGTGCAAAAGCAGGAAAACCATGGCTCTTAACTACTGAAATCTTCCCCTGCCTCTTTCCAGTTTCTGAGAAGCCTCAGTAGAACAGTATTCATTTGGAATTGCCATGGGCAAATCTAGATGAAGGAAATATTTAATTGGGCAGGAAGTGTAATAAACGTACTACTGTTAGAGATAAACATTTTGAAACATGGCTATTGAAATGAAGAAATCGTTTGCTTACAAATATAACTGCCAAGATATATCTTTCTAAATCAGTTTTCCCTTAACTGAAAACCAGCTAGCTGTGCTGGACTACAACCCAAGTCATTCCCAGCTTGTGATTTAGCTAGAAATCGTGGGGAGAAATGATATAGTAGATCCAGGGCTTGCAGGAGTGAAGCCCTGGGACATCTTGATTAGCAAGGATTCTGGCATCCTTTGCTACCACACAAAGTTTTATTTTTAGGTTATTTATTTATTGCATTTATATGCCTGCCTGCCTTTCTCCCAGGGTGGGATGCAAGGTCTTTCTTCTGCTTAATTTTACTTCCTGACAGTGGAGAATGAGCTGTCAGTTCTTTGGCCTCCCACCTGCATCTTCCATCCATAGTGCTGCAAATAGCACCATCTCATGAGAGCTGCACACTTATCACAAGACGTCCTTTCCCCTCCACTGGGGATGTAGTTCACCTTGTCTGTTGCTTGTGACTATGGAGAAATACATGATTTTTCCTCTGAATTGTGCTGCAATCCCTAAATAAGCTGGAGAGAAAGTGAATTTATCCAAGAAAAAGACCAAGCTGTACACATGCATTTGGAGGTGGCTTGGTCTTGAGTGGAAAAAAAATCATTGGCTTTTCAATAGATCTGTTCTTGGTAGAGATGAAAATTGGTATATATATCACTGCCTGCATTTTTGGACTTTCTTTGGGAGTGTTGCTATAGGAACTTCATGAGGAAGGGCTATAGAGCAAAATTATCACCACACCACCAGTGGGGAGAGTAGTCAAATGTATCTGGAAGACTCCCAGTTGCAGAAGACTGATCTACCTATAAATACCATCTATTCCTTCACATAATTCCATCTGTATTCTGCCTGCCTGTCATTACCTCTTTCTCTTTATTGTTCCTCTCTTTTTAACTCTTGAATTTTTCTCCTCTTCAAAGCTGCTGCACCACATCAGCTAAGAGACTTCAGCCCACAAATCCTAGGTTTAAAACAAAGTCCCCTCAACTATAAACTTAATAGGAGGGCCTTTGGCAAACTACTGTTCTTAACCTCATTTCCCCTATCTATATATAATAAAGCTAGTCTACTGTACAAGGATTAATACAATGCTTTTGAACCCTTAAGACTAGTACTATTTAAATACTAAATGATGCCTATTGAGGCTGTTTCAAACATACTTGCTGGAGGCATGCCCCACTTAACACAGATCTACTTCCGAATAAACCTGTTAAGGACCACATTGATCTTAAACCCATTTGCTAGCCCTAAATAGAGTAGACCCTTTGAAGCAATGGAATTTACATAAGTGTTAAATAAATTTCACACACATATAGGTATCTTCAGGTTATCTGTTGACTTAAGGGATTTAATAGGGTTTTCTTAGGCAAGGAATACTCGGAGGTGGTTTTGCCAGTTGCTTCCTCTGAAATCTAGCCTACAGCACTTGTTCTTCCATCCAAGTACTAATCAGGACTGACCCTACTTAGCTTCCAAGATCAGATGGTTGCTGGTGCCTTTAGGGTGTTAAAATTATCTTTCAGCAATTGATTCAATGAGGTTTACCCTAGCTGGGACTATCATTTGTATTTAGGCCACTGAATATATTATTATTACCTTCAATAGGTACACAAGTAAACACAGCTCTTTCAAGAACTCATCTTGTAGAGTTACTTTAAATAAAGCCTCAAAACAAAGACATCTTATGGATTGAACAGGCAGGGGGTCACCTCCAAATTGCATGGTCCAGCTTGGATAATGAGGCATTGGTACCACTCTATTCTGCATTGGTTCAGCCTCATTTTGAATACTGTGTTCAGTTCTGGGCACCTCAATTCAAAAAGGATATCGACAAGCTGGATCGTGTCCAGAGGAGGGCGACCAAAATGGTGAAGGGTCTGGAAGCCATGCCCTATGAAGAGCTGGGTATGTTGAGTCTGCAGAAGAGGAGGTTGAGAGGGGACATGATGGCCATGTTTAAATATTTGAAGGGGTGTCGTGTTGAGGAGGGAGCAGGCTTGTTCTCTGTTGCTCCAGAGGCTAGGACAAGGAGCAGTGGATTCAAACTGCAGGAAAGGAGATTCCAGCTGAACCTCAGGAAGAACTTCCTGACGGTCAGGGCTGTCCGGCAGTGGAATCTGCTGCCTCAATGGAGTGTGGTGGAGTCTCCTTCTTTGGAGGTTTTTGGGCAGAGGCTGGATGGCCATCTGTTGGGAATGCTTTGATGGGTGTTCCTGCATTGCAGTGAGCTGGACTCGATGGCCCCTGGGGTCTCTTCCAACTCTATGATTCTATGATTTTTTTTAGAAGGGTTAAATTGACTGCAGTGGAACAGGAGAGAAAAATATAGAAGCAGAGGGCCATAAGGCATGCCTTCTGGGGTCACTTATATGTCACTTCCTGCTAGTTCACAATCAGATCTGTTTTGGTATAGCATAGAATGTCATTTTCCCCTCCAAAATTATTGTTAGTACATACACCATTAAAAATAAGGTCAAGGCTTTTCAGGAGTCTGGGAATATCATCAGATTCTACACTGTAAGACTTATGTGATTCATTGCACAGCTGCTTGTCTGATAATATTTTGACTCCTGATCCTTCTCTCCTGTGGAAAAGGAAGAAATGAGCAACAGGCAGGGTGAAGAGGGCAGACTGACTGCTTTATCACAGACTTTGGAAAATGGATCTTTCTTTGGCTGTGTGGTGGAGCTCTGGGGATACCTGCCACAGGACTGAGGTCACACAGCCGCAGTTGGATTGAGGAGGTTTTGGCACGTGCAGGAATGTGAGCACGCGTCACCACCACCGGGCTGGCCCTGGAATGTATTTATAAATGCTTTCTTTGTAAATTCCATTCTCGTCCTGCTTCTGCTCCTGCCTGTCCTCTCCCTGGACCCCCCTCCCTTGCCTTCTCTCTTGTGTTTGTCTGTTTGTAGCTTTGTAATCTTTGCCGAGACACTATCTATGGGGGAACAGAATTTCCTGCCTTTGTTTCCTATGCCAGCCGGACCACTGGCGCATTCTCAAAAGCATTCCCGCTCCCTTTCAAAATGCCTGTGAGGGGAGGAGGGAAAGAGAGGGAGGGCACCAGCTGTGTTCTGCTATTGTTTCCTTCAGAGAAAAGTGACTAGCTCCCCCCCCATTGCTATCCCTCTTCTCTTGGACTGCACAGACCATACAATGGTGTGGCTTCCAAAATTAGCAGCACTGGCTTTTCCAAGGCTGGGTCTGCCACCCCATCCGCAGTAGCTGTGCTGCCCTATCAAGGACACCATTGGGAGAAAGGAGGAGGGGTGAGGCTCGGTGGAGAGCACTCTGTTTTTCAGTAGATGATTTCTTTCAAGTCAACATTGCTGCTATTTCCCCCCCATCTATTTAGGCATTGTGCAAAAGCAACCCTTTCCCTAGCCAGATAACATTCCAGAGAAAGGGGGATGGAAGAACTGGGTAGGCCCTATGGCATGAATAACTGACACCATTTTGTTCCAGTGACTAGTTGTTTTGATTCCCTTGGGATACGGGTGGTTTGGTGCAATAAATTTGGGAACACCCACCTGTCAAAATAGTTTCAGACCATATGCTGAAGATTAAATCTGAAGCTTTGGGGAGTTATTCAATATCTATTGTAAGTCCATCTCGCAACTGACCACTGTCTCACACTAAGCAATTGTAGCACTTTGATGCCTTTTTAATTACCATGGCTCCATTGTATGAAATCCTAGGATTTGTAGTTTCATGAAATATTTTGAAATCTCTGCCAGTGGGCTCTTGTGCCTCACTAAACTGTAGATCCTAGTAGTCTGTAGGAAGCAAGCACGACGGTTAAAGTGGTCTCAAGCTGATATACTACACATTGCGAAAAGAACCATGTCCATACCTGAATGGGTATATCTATAGCTAGGATACATCCACATTGCTCAGTTATAATAGTTTGATACCACTTTAAGTTCCATGGCTTCATCATAGGATCTGTAGCTTTGGGAAGTACGTAGAATTCACTAGCTTCCCCCACCCTACCGCCCAAATTAGAGCATGAGAACTTTCCAGAAGAGAATTCTAAGATCCACATAAAGCTATAGCTCACAGGATGGAATCATAACAGTTATTAAAGTGTTAGCAAAGTGCTATAACTGTGCAGTGTGGATACATCAATAGACTTCTGGGTATGTACCCCCTACATTCCAAATTATGAAAATATCTGTGTATATACTGAATATACTGAATTTTGATGTAGAAAATGTACGGCTGTCATTCTTTGTCCCGAAAGACAAAGACTTGTGGTAGGTTGTGCAAAGCTTATCTCCATTCTGTCTGTCCCTTGGGCCTTCAGTTCTCTGTGCTTCACAATCCAAATTAGTACCCCAGTACTGACGTCTGTCCTGCTTCCCATTATAAGTCAAGAAGTTCACAGAAGGAAAGACCTGCCACTGAGCAGGAACTATCTTCAAATTCTACCATTGTCCTTAGACTCTAGAGGGACTGTTAGCTCCAGGGAGAGCCAGGGAGGTGTGGCGGGAATTGCTCTATTCAACATTTCCTATGGGAAAACATAGGGCGTGTTTATAGGAACTGGACTGAAAGCACTTGCAAACCATCCTCAGTGCTGAAAATACATCTCATTCTATTATATTGAAGGGAGCAACATGCATAGTATGCAGAAGGCGCCAGGTTCAGACCTTAGTAACTCCACCTTAAAAGGATTCAGGAAGCAATTGATATGAAGTAATGCTACTTAAAGTGGTGGTCTCTGGACTGGTGCCGGTCCCTGTGCCATTGACTGTTGGTCTCTGGCAAGTTTCCAGGGGAAAAAAATAATTGTAGTCAGTAAACACAAATATATTACTGGTCCCTGGCACAAGGTTTGATTCCCCTCTTGGTCATGGAAGCCCACTGGGTGACCTTGGCAGCATCACATACTCTCAGCCCCAGAAAACCTTGAGAGGCTCACCTTAGGGTTGCCATAAGTTGGAAATGATTTGAAGGCACACAACAATACAACGGACTCTCCACCGCCCTTTAGCTTTTCTCAAGAGCTTCAGCTTAACCTACTTTATGTTTTGCTGTTGGCAGGATGATGCCAAGCAAACTACCCACTTCTTATCACTGCATAGGAGTCTTCTCCAACATAGTGTTCTCAAGACCTGTTAAATTAAATTCCTACAGCCATTGGCTATGGTAGGCAATGGGAGTGTGAGTTACAGTCCAGGTTTGTTGAATTCGTTGAGAATCTCCCAAAATCAAATACTCTATGCTGTGTATCTTTAGAGTGGTATAATAATGATTGCATTGTGCAGAGGCTGGAAATGCGATCTCTCTGTTCCGTTAGAGTATGGTAGTTGCATTCTGATAGCCCTGCGCACTCTCCATTCATCTTAACGCAACCCAAATGAATCTGGAATAATCTAGATGAATTGTTTGACGACACTCTTCAGAACAAATAACAGGAACTGAAATTCTGGAAAAATAATAATGTGGGAGTAAGATATATGTGACATCTACAAATAGATTTATGCTCTGGAATGTAAAGGAGGATATTTTAAAGTCCCTATCAGCATGTCTTGGGTGTGGCATTTATTAATCAAATCCCATTGAAGTAGCATTGAGGTTGCTCACTGCCATTCTACTATTGATCACTACCATGTTAACATAAAATGGGTAGCATTTTTCCCTTCAGATGTTCAAGGGTATGACATTAAGATGTGCGTAATCGTAAGCATGTTTGCCATAGTCTCATGTATTTAGAATTTGGCTTCTAATACCTCTCTTGAAAACACATGCGCGCACACAAATCCGCCACATGTTTTTTGCCTTGCTGGCTATTTGAAGTATAGTTATACAGTATGTTGGAAAGGATTCTGTTATTCAAGGAGTGGAGATTCTTTCCATAAAAATCTGTCTTTTGCTTATGGTCTCCATTCATATTGTTTTACCAATACTACTCTATTTCCCCTAAGTCTTATCATTGGTTTTTCTGGGGGGGATGTCTACACAGCTTTCTAAATTAGAATCAGACGTGCAGACTGGACAGGTTTATGCAAAATAAATCTATTTGCATTTATGTGTATGTTTTGCATAAATTATTTTGTACAGAACTATCAGGTTAGGGGAGACAGGTTACTGTTTAACTTGGTTGCACTAATAATTGTTCCAAGAAGACATGGCCATGTTTGGCCTAAACTAGTGAAGCTGCTCTTTTTCCACTTTTGTGAATTTCCATGTTTGATCTGTTGGGAGTCACATGTGCATTGCTTTATTTAATTCCCTTTTTTGGTTTTCTCTTGCAGAAGAAGTCAGCTCTAGTTCCTACCTGAACTCCACTAGATTACATCCTGGTCAGATTCCTGTTCCTTTGTCTCGAGAGAGACGGAGTCTGGGTGAGTTGTAGATATGACTTATTTTAATTCATGGATGAAACTTCAGCAACAGAACTGTTTCTGTGTAGACCAGGCACAAAAATGATCTTGTGAAGGCACTTCCACTTCTAGAGTTCCCCAGCTAGCAAGCTCTGATCTTACAGAAGCAATGAACAATATTAACGTCACTGCCTTCCCATTCAGGGAATAAGACAATGCCAGCATGTCAAAGCCAGCTTGGTATTGTTACTGACTGTGTTTGATTTCAAACAGGAGCATCTGTATTTCAGTCCCTTCTCAAGCATGAAGCTTTTTGGACAACCCTGCACTAGCCATTACTTTTCTGCTTAAAACTGATATTTAGTAATGTTTCCAAGCTCTGTTCTTGGCGATTTCACTTTTTGGTCTCCAGTGCCATGTTTCTTAGATGGACATCGTGGGCGCAGATTTGGAATTCTATAGAAAATTTAAAAAAAAACAGTTTTTGCAGCTAGATGATTTAGTTTGTGCAACTGGAATGAATGATCATATATTAAGTGAGTTTTATTTCAGTACCACTAAAATTTAGAGCAGAGATACAAGTACCAGGGCTCCGAGGATGACAGAATTGTGTTGAGTGAAATATCTCTACCTCTTGACTGCTAGAAAATTTGCCAAGACCCCTGGCAGTTTCTAGGTTCATGAGCTTGCAAATGTGCAAATGTTTGCAAATGTTTAACCATAAAGGTAAGGACTAGAAGTCAGATCAGAAGAAAAAAAACCTTCATTGGTATATCTGCCTCTCATACAAGACAAAGATATAAATACTTAGGTTGCAGTCTACTTATATTTTGAAGATTCTGATATGGATGAGACATATAATAAAACTGGCCAGGGTCACTTGAATGGAATAGAGGAGACTTGTCCCTCAAGGCTTGTGTTTAGAGGATTTGTGTTGCAAGGTTGAGCTGACCAAGATGTGTCTCTTGTGAATCGTTCTAGGTGGAGAAGAACCAATTGAAGCAGCAGTACTTGCTGAATGCAAGACACGGATTGAAGTGTTTGAAATCTCCCGGAACATGGTGGATCCCACTAATGCCAACTTTCTTGTGTGGCCACCATGTGTAGAAGTGCAGCGGTGCACAGGCTGCTGCAACACACGAAGCATGCAATGCCGCCCCACGCAGGTTCGTGTGCGACACGTCCAGGTAAGCAAAGACCTGTCTCTGTCTTCATAAGTCCTTATTCCCTCCATTTTAGTTTTTTAAAGAATCAGTCTACAAGAGTCAATAGAATGCAATGTGTAGATGTAACAGTTTCTGGAAATCTAAACAAGATAGGTCTAGGCTTCTCTGAGTGATCATTGTCATCTCTATCCTCTGTCACCATCCCTGGACCTGTATTGCAAGTAAAGTCCAGAAAGCTACAGTATTCTGACTGTGGTGATCTGATTACTGTGAATGGGTTTGTTATTATGGTTTTGAATAAATTATCGCCTGATGCGAGTCAGCAATTTGAGGAAAAGAATCTTAGTGCTTCTTCAAGGGACAGGGACAGAGGGAGAACAAAGAGGACATAGCAGACGGTTTTGGGTTTCAAGTAGCTGGAACTGGGGGCGCAGTCTTGTGTACAATCACTGCAGCTGAAAGCATTGTCTGTGTGCTTCCATTAGGCTTTATTGTATATTTGTAAGAAAAGCAAATGCCATACACTATAGAGTCATAACATGTCGTCAGTGTTAAAAGAAACTAAAACCTGTAACATTGCCTCTGGAATCTTTCATTGGTTGGAGAAGGGTAAATGCAAAACATTGCACAGATAGATGCAAAATCATATTCCTTAAAGCTACTGCCCCACAATTCCTTATAATGATGCAAATACCAGGATGGGAAAACTTAAGTCCTCCAGATGTTTATGAACTGTAAACACTATCGTATATCACCTTTGGTCAGGCTGAACCTTCCCTCACAGGGGGAAGAGAAAAGGCAGAGCTACTTAACACCTTCTTTGCCTCAGTTTTTTCTCAGAAGGATACAAGCACTCAACCTGGTGGCTGGGGAGCAGGGGAGGAAGCAGGAGAAATGAGGCACATAATAGGTAGAGAGGTGGTACAGGAATACCTGGCCACATTGGATGAATTCAAGTCTCCAGGGCCAGATGAATTGCATCCTAGGATATTAAAAGAGCTGGCAGAGGTCATTTCGGTACCGCTTGCTATAATCTTTGAGAAATCTTGGAGGACAGGAGAAGTTCCAGCAGACTGGAAGAGAGCAAATGTTATCCCCATCTTCAAGAAGGGGAAAAAAGAGGACCCAAATAATTATCGCCCGGTCAACCTGACATCAGTACCCAGAAAGATCCTGGAGCAGATCATTAAGCAGTCAGTTTCTAATCACTTAGAAAGCAATGCGGTACTCACGAGAAGTCAACATGGATTTCTCAAAAATAAGTCATGCCAGACTAATCTTATCTCTTTTTATGACAGAGTTACTAGCTTGATAGACGAAGGGAATGCTGTGGATGTAGCATATCTCGATTTCAGTAAGGCCTTCGACAAAGCTCCCCATGACATTCTTGCAATGAAGCTAGTAAAATGTGGGCTGGACAGGGCTACTGTTAGTTGGATTTGTAATTGGTTGACCGACCGAACCCAAAGGGTGATCACGAATGGCTGCTTTTCATCCTGGAGAGAAGTGAGTAGTGGGGTGCCACAGGGTTCTGTCCTGGGCCCAGTGCTGTTCAATATTTTTATCAATGACTTGGATGAAGGAATAGAGGGCATGCTCATCAAATTTGCAGATGATACCAAATTGGGAGGGGTTGCTAATACGCCAGAGGACAGGATCAAAATTCAAAATGACCTGGATAGATTGGAGAGCTGGGCCAAGGCGAACAAAATGAAATTCAACAGAGAGAAGTGTAAGATCCTACACTTAGGTAGAAAAAATGGCATACAGAAATATAGGATGGGTTACACGTGGCTGGATAGCAGTACGTGTGAAAGGGATCTAGGAGTCTTCATAGATCACAAGCTGAACATGAGTCAGCAGTGTGATGCGGCAGCCAAGAAAGCCAGTGCGATTCTCGGCTGCATCAATAGGAGTATGGTGTCTAGATCAAGGGAGGTCCTGGTACCACTCTACTCTGCTTTGGTTAGACCCCATCTTGAATACTGTGTCCAGTTCTGGGCACCCCAATTCAAGAAGGATATTGACAAGCTGGAGCAAGTCCAGAGGAGGGCGACCAAAATGGTGAGAGGCCTGGAAGCCATACCCTATGAGGATAGACTTAGAGAGCTGGGTATGTTTAGTCTACAGAAGAGAAGGTTAAGAGGGGACATGATAGCCATGTTTAAATATTTGAAGGGATGCCACGTAGAGGAGGGAGAGGGCTTGTTTTCTGCTGCTCCAGAGACCAGGACAAGGAGCAATGGATTCAAGCTGCAGGAAAGGAGATTCCACCTGAACCTCAGGAAGAACTTCCTGACAGTCAGGGCTGTCCGGCAGTGGAATCTGCTGCCTCGGAGTGTAGTGGAGTCTCCTTCCTTGGAGGTTTTTAAGCAGAGGCTGGATGGCCATCTGTCGGGAGTGCTTTGAGGGTGTTCCTGCATGGCAGGGGGTTGGACTGGATGTCCCCTGTGGTCTCTTCCAACTTTACATTTCTATGATTCTGTGATGGAAACTGTAGTTCAACAAGATGTGGAGATCCACAATTTCCTCAGTCCTGCCATACAGGAAAAGTTGATATTAGGCTATAAATGCCATTCAACACAATGAAAATTATTTCTGAATATACATATTTGGATTGCATTGCATGTTGTCATGTAAATTCTGGTCTAGACCAGTTATCTGCATCTAGTATCTGTCAAGGCTTTTTGTGTTAACTGGTGAGAAACTAAATACTCGGCATACTTTGATTGAATGTTTAATTTTCAAGACTGTTTTAATATTCTTGCAGAAGAGCCAATATTTTGCCAAGAGTTAAGCTTTTTTTTTGTTTAGCTTTGTAAAACTTACCTTGAGTATATTAACTGCAAATACCCACGTTCTTGCTTGAATCTTTTGATAAAATCCTGCAATGGATATTTTACTTAAGAGTGCAATTTTATCAAATCTACTCAGAAATAAGTCCTGCTGATGTCAGTGAAACTTCTTGTTGTGTGCCTTCAAGTCATTTCTGACTTACGGCAACCTTGAGGTGAACCTATCACAGGGTTTTCTGGGGCTAAGACTGTGTGACATGCCCAGGGTCACACAGTCGGTTTCCATGACTAAGCAGGAAATTGAACCCTGGTGTCCAGGATCATAGTCCACTGCTCAAACCACTACATCCTTGTGGCTCTCAGGACAAAAAGTGCATATAGGATAGTAACTACAGTTACTAATTATTGTTGACTCTCTTGTGAAGAAATGAGCACTTGCTAACACTCTGTACAGTGGAGCACAATGCAAAAGGAGTGTGCAGGGTGAATTTTTGACCAA
This sequence comes from Ctenosaura bakeri, assembly GCA_948474755.1. NCBI lineage: Eukaryota > Metazoa > Chordata > Lepidosauria > Squamata > Iguanidae > Ctenosaura > Ctenosaura bakeri. The sequence continues at coordinate 504,611 of CAOLHI010000271.1, forward strand.
GTTTGCAGAGTTCTAGGAGACCCCTGGTTTATTAATCACTGTCTCTGAAAGTAGGAGCATGTAAACAAACCTTCTTTTTCTTTATTGTGACATCTGAACCTAATAGGAGCTAGCACTCTGGCTTGTCAGGGAAAAGCAAAAGGCAGAGTGCAGGATCCTGTCAGATTCAGACATCATAATAAATAATGGTTGAAAAATCCATAGTTGCAGCAGGAGCAATCAGGTACCAGCATGCCAGCTGATTTACAGTTCTTCAAAATTCTGCTTTGTTATGTCTCAGTGCATGGAGATAAATCAGCAGCCTAATGGCATTCAAATATCCTGACCTCTGCTTCTAAACCATGCTAATGCACCTTGCTGTCCTAGCCTAAGCCAACAGCTCCTCCACGTTAATCCTGTCTGGATGTGTTATAAGCGGATACCTGCCACTTGACCTCTCATTCTGATCCTACTAAACATCTAACCAGTAGTGATCTCTATGCTTCCTCTCAGACAAATCATTAAAACTATAATGCAGATCCCTTGCTTGACCCTATGTTCACGGCAAGGAGACACTGGGGAGAGAAGACATTACGCCATCTATGTGCGGGAAATTCCTTTCTCTAGAAATCCACACTGAATAGGAGAGAATGGGGGTTGGTGGCAGTAGAAGGGATTGTTTTTCTGGAAAAAAAGAGCAAACAAGGAGTCAAAGGTTAATCAGAAAATGTGACCTGGAAATGCTTTTTCTGAAAATAGAGACATCTGTCTTGTTTGGTTGGAAACGTTTGTCTAGCAAGCAGCATGTGTCCTGAACTGTGCAGAATGGGGCCGGGGGGGGGACACGCTTTCAGAGAAAGATAAATAGAAGAAGATTTGGTTGTTGTTCAGCTGCTGAGGAGAAAATAGCCCTGAATGCTAAATACTGGTCATGTGTTCAGTTGCCTTCCACTGGGTTACTAATCTCCCAGGGGGAAGCCATAGTGATTCTGCATCTCATTGTCACATTCTCATAAGACTAACATTTAGCCCTCTTAACCATCTCTGAGTAGTCCTTACCCAAGAAAACCCTTTGAAAAATTCATGGGATGCTCTAAGTCGACAGTTGACTTGAAGGTATGTACATACATAACAGTAGTCAGGAACAATTTGATCTGACAGTACCTTACAGCAGTGCGATATGTGTGATGCAACATTCACTTAGTCTGATTTAGCATAAAAAGACATAACAGAATCCTGTAGCATCTTTGAGACTAACTGAGAGAAGAAATGTCTAGCATAAACTTTCAGGGAGTCAGTCTACTTCATCAGCTGCTATTGATCTGATTGCATCTAATAAAGTCGACTTTGTCCAAAAGCTTATGCTACAAATATCTTCTTCCTGGTTAGTCTCAAATGTGCTATTGGATTCCTTCACATCACAGCATGTAGATTTGAGGTGGTGGTGATGACAGTAGATAGGTATTGATCAATGGATATTAGTCTCTTGGACTCACTGACCTCTTGGTGTCTTTCAGCAATATGGATGCACAACACAACTTACTTTTAGCACAGGATCCCATACCCTCCAACATTACACAGGTGAAAACTGGGAAACATCAGTGTGCGATCAAAATGGCAAAAGTTATTAATGAGGAAGAACACACAAGCTAGGAGAGGCTGCAGCAACCTGCTTTTGCCTGAGTCTACTGGGAAGGACAAGACACAGCCCCCTTCTCTTCTCTCACCTCTACTTATTGAGTGCAAACTGTTTTTGTTCTTTGAACTAAATGTGCAGTAACTGAAGTAAGCTCAGGATAAAAGGGGAAGCAGGAAAAAGAGACAGTAAATGGGGACTTGTAGATTGCCAGTGATGCTAACTGAGGGAAATTTAATTTGGCATACTGACTAATAATGGATTTGTATTATTTTTATCTCTTCTGGTGACAGGTGAATAAGATTGAAATTGTCCGAAAGAAACCAGTCTTTAATAAAGCAATTGTGGCCTTGGAGGACCACCTGGAATGTCGATGTGAAGCAGTTTCACCCCGACTTTTCAGTCGACCAAGTTCACATGAGCACAGAGGTGAGTATTATAGAAAGGTTGTTTCTGAGATTGAGGCAGAACTTGGAAAAGTTACTCTGTTGGAATGTGGCCATACTGTTTGGAGGATTCTGGGTGCTGTAGTCCAAAAAAAAAAAGACATTTTCTAAGCTCTGGATGCAGAGAAACTTATTAAAAGGAAAACATGGAAAGGTTTCTGAAAATAGAAGAATGTCTGTCAGTCAGCTGTTGCATACCAGTATGTGTTGTGTTTCTTCCTTCTCTGGCAGGTGGTCCACCACTGAGCACTATAGCTTCTCTTCCAACAAGGGCACAAGGGCACCGATTGCTGCCACGAAAGAGGAAGCATCGGAAGTTCAAGCAACTACATGATAAGAAGGCACTGAAAGAAATTTACCCAGCATAGAGGTGCTGGCAGGCAAAAGTGCAAATGTCAGGTAATTGAAACAAATACAGTAATATCATGAATACAAAGCAGCCCCTTCTACAGAAAAAAAAAGGGATTTTCTTCTATATGATCTTTAAGTGTTGCTGAGACATAGCTTTTCTGCAATCAATCTGAAATGGAATTAAGATGATTCCATACAGCAATTAATATAATGCTCTGTTTTCAGCAGCGTTGAATGATCAAAATCATTAGACAGTGTTTACTCCTGGATATGTCACATTCAACACATGTCCCCTGCAAAGCTAATTGGATGCTGCTTCTTACAGCATTTGTAGTGTAGAATCTATAATTATCCTGGCTTTCTTTTCAGTATGGTCGATAGATGGTGGTTTAATTACTGGCTTCTTTTCCTTGTATTATTTTCTTTTTGCATTAAGGAAATAATAAGGGGAGAGATAGTGAAAGAAAATCAACAGATAAATCCTTCTATAGTCAGCAAGGAGCAAAGACTGATTCATTAAGGTGTGCTTCATCACTAGTCTTTCAGCCCTACTGAAAAGGAAGCAGTAACAATTTCAGAAGCTGCATCTTTTAGTTAAAAGCACAGTAGCCTTTAAAAGCCTCGGTAGGACACTGCCTTCCCATACTTGACAGACTAATATATTTCAGTGTTTAAAAATGAAAAAAAGAAGGCACAAATCAGAACTGAAAAATATGAGGGGATAACATGGGAAATACTGGCATACAATAATTTATTTTAAAAGTTCACATTTTCTTGAAAGTTAAGGCTCTCAGTAGTTGCTAGTCATGATGAACAACAGTGGAGGCAGTTTGCCTTTCAATACCAATTGCTGGGGGATTGCAATACAAATTGCTGGTGACATGTGATACACATGTTCTGTGGTACACATGTTCTGCTTTTCAGCTTCCCAGGGGCACCAGTTTGGTTACAGGAAGGACTGGGAAATTGAACTAGATAGGCCTTTGATTGAATCACCGTGGCTTTTCTTAAACTCCTGTGTTCTTATGATACCTCTTATGATAGTTCCTAAAATGTTTGTGGACAAAAGATTGCAGTCCTAGAGAAAAGGAATAGTGTGGAAACAAGATGGAAATTAAACTCCTGTGTTCTTATGATACCTCTTATGATAGTTCCTAAAATGTTTGTGGACAAAAGATTGCAGTCCTAGAGAAAAGGAATAGTGTGGAAACAAGATGGAAATTTGTCACCTAAGTAACAACATAGGTGTGATGTAGCATGAGAAAGCCTGGGGAGGCTGGTGGCTTCTGTGTCAGTGGGGCAGTGAATCCACTCCAGGTTATGAGATTTTAAAAGAGCTGTCTAGAGTATTGAAACCTGTACACTAATAGACTCTACTTTGCATAGTTCCTTCATAATTTGGGCTAAAAATCAGAGCTGATTCCCCATCCCACTGACATAGAAAGCACCAGACGATAATGGGATGGACCTTATACCTACATCATACCAGAGTCATTCAAGCATCACAAACGTGGTCTGGTTCTGCTTTGGTCCCTTTTGCTTCATTGGTTTCAGTCAGGTGCCCAATGTGTTAGTCAAACTATGTTTGGTAAGGTTTTTCCTTACTGCAGATGCTCTGCCATCTGCCTCTTTTACAAAATGACATCTGGTGATTTGAGAAAGATTATCTCTCCAGACCATTTAGTTTAGAGTCATTAAATTTAAAAGCACTGTTCCTTTGTGAATCATATGGGAATCAGATTTAATTTACTATTTATGTGAGAAAGCCAAAGAATGAGAGGAAGAGACAAGGAGTAAATATTTCCTCCATTGGGATTTGTCTGTCAAGGAAAACTGAATTGCATAGATCTTTGATTAGACTTAAGAGCCGATCACCTGTCTAGGAAGGAAGGCATAATAGGTGTGAATACATAGTTCTGTTGATTGGAAAGACCCAGTCAAAGGAAAGGAATAAGTTACTAGTCCATCCGGCTGACAGCATACATCTCTTGGCTGAGATGAGAGAGCTTGGACATAGGAATGGCTTTGTATGCAGCCAGATTTGCCATAACAGAACATAACATCATCATGCCTATTTTTCCTACCAAAACACTCCATAGCTGCACACAGTTTCCCAGGTCTTGTAAAATGCAAAGTAGGCTAGTTTGTGAACTAATATCTTTGCAGAAAGCTCCCTCACTATCAACTAAGCTGGGAATCACATTCCAAAACATGTGGGAGGCAACAGATTGAGAAAGGCCATTTAGAAAGAATATCTAGAATGAAACTGATCTAACAAGGCAAGATGGAATCTCAATGCACCTTTTCTGTTTGCTTACTTTCCAGGTTTATTATTTAATGTATTTGCTGTATCACCCCCATGGGGTTCTCAGAGTTTCTCTCCGTCCATCCGCCTCAACGCTGTTTTGGACGGCAAATGGTGCTTCCTGATCCCTCATTCACTGGCCGTTCTCCCACCAAAGTTTACCCTTGGAGTTCTCTCTCCTTAATTGCATTCTCCCAAAGGAACAAAACTGAGGTGGGGAATAAAGAGAAGAAAATGCAGCCATGTGGATGGACAATATGCTTCCTGCTGCAAGAGGTGCAGGAGAAATGTGGCAAAGACTTATGATTCCAGGCTCCTCTTAGGGTGAGGTGGATCAGGAGGATAAGAAGTTACTTTTCCCCTCCTCCTTTTCCTTTTCCATCTGGCAGTTTGTTGGACTCAGGCTGTTTACAGTGACAATGGGCACAAAGCCAAGGCAGTCAGAGTGACAGTAAATGCACTAAGGACTTCTATTGCCATGTCTGAATAGATTATTTTTAATTGTGTGTATGTATATTTTTATTTTTAAAAACCACTAAACCACGTAATGCCTCGGGGAACAGAACAAATGAAAGCAAAATACACATACAACACTTTTTGCTGTTTACAAGGTGGTGTATGAATGGGAAGAGAGCAGCTGTTCTCTAAGGAAATGCTGCCCCACCTATCCCAGGATTCCCTCAGGTCTAAGAGGCCCTCTTGGCACATCATTATAAGGAGGGCATGACTTACTTGGTTTCCATTCTCCTCTTTCAGTTGGAATTTGTCATTCCCCCCCTCCTGGCTTTTGGTGGTATGGATCACTGAGGTTTTCATAGATTTACATAAAGTCAGGATTATCACCCTGGGTCAATTGGGGCTCCTAGCTTGCTTGTCTGCTATATGGTCACTGTTTTCATGGCTTCTAGAATTAGGCTATAATTCTATTGTTAACTGAGGATGAGGGCCATAGAGAGCTTGGAAAAGTTACTTCTTTGTATGACAGTTCTCATCATATCACCCTGACAGCACTCAATCTCATCTGACTTGGGTGTTGGATCAGACTTGGTTAGTACTTGGGACAGAGGTGACCATGGAGTACTATAAGTCTCCAGGTTTGGCTAGGAAGGCATCTTGCATGAAACTCAAAAGAGCTCCTGCTAGTTAGAATTGACAGTACCTTGGTTAGATGGGCCATTAGTCTGGCTCACTATAAGACAACTTCCCATTCTCCTAGAATGCCCCAGCCAACATGGCCCCTAGCCATCCTACCTGAGGCATTCTGGGCAACAGGGAAGTAACATTTCCAGGCTCTGGTTCTTATACAATGTCAGCTGCATAAGAGATCTCAAAATGCCAGTGCAGAAAGAGATTGGTGCTTGGGACCATGGAAAGACAAGGCTAATTTGGGTAAACAGTTGCGACATCAGTGGATAGTTGATATGAGTGAACTTATTTACACTGTATCAGCACTCCCAATTTTCATATTTTGAATATGACCTTATTTTCATTTACCACAATTACTCTCTTTCTCTGGTACAGTCATTAATATCTGAGTTCTAACTTATATTAGTGACCTTCGAGTTAAATTTTCATATCTAAAGCAATTGGAGTTATGGAATGCCTCATAATAGCTGCAAGAGATTCTGCGCAAGAGGTCACAAAGATGCATCCCTAGATGCCAAGCTGTGCTGAATACCTCTGCACTTTATTCTGCACGGCTAATGCTATCCACCCACAGTCCCCAGACAGGGATCCAGTTGGTAGCATCTAATGCAGCTGGAGAGCCCACATGGTGTAGTGGTTTGAACATTGGACTACATCCCTGGAGATCAGAGTTCAATTCTGTGCTTGGCCATGAAAGCCCACTGGATGAACTTGGGCACATCACACACTCTCAGACCCAGAAAACCCTGTGATAGGTTTGCCTTAGGGTTGCCGTAAGTAAGAAAAAACTTGAAGGCACAAAACAGCAAAGCAGCTGGTGGAGGTCAAGAGAGCAAACAGAATGAACAGGCTCTAATCAACTGCTTGCCATGATAATTTTTTCTGTTTCCTCTGCACACCTCTATTTTGTCTCTACAAACCTTGAACTGAAGGCTTATTTATAACAAGTTCACAGAATTATTCCAAATCATCAAGGAATGAGATCCAATGAAGGTTTTGTATAACTGCATAGTGTGCAACGGTGACCTGTTTTCAGGAATGACTGGAAAAATTAAATAAGGAAAGAAAGGGATTACTGGTAGTTGCCCATCCTTACAGAGCAGAGAGGACCTCATAACTTTTGCTTTCCATCTACCACTGGTAGAGCTAGGAAAAAGTTTTTTTAAAGATCTGCAGTTTCCATAATTCACAGATGGGGATTCCAGGAGTTTTGGTCAAGTTACAAACTTTCTAAGTGCTGCTCTTTATTCCTCGTGGCTCACTATATTCTCTTATTACAAAGGAGAAAAAGCAAACAGTAATACTAAAGAAGATAAACAGACTGACTTTGCTTAAAGTAGCTTTTCCCAGTCTTCTGTCATCCAGTCATGTCAGATCACAAATACACCATAGTCATAGTATCTGAGGTTGTAGAATTTGTAGTTCAACACATCTGGAGGGTGCTGGATTTGGGGAGGCTGGACTACAGTTTTGGAGATGAAGCTGTCCTTTTTGTATAATTTACTCTCTATTTTGCATTAGCTATTTCTTTAAGCCCTTTTTTGGGATTTTAAACGAGGCAGAGCCAGCATGGTGTAGCAATTTGGGTGTTGGATTCAGGTTCCAATAAATCAACATTCAAATCCCCGCTCAAACATGAAAAGCTACCAGGTGACCTTGTGTAAGTTACACACTATGGGGGAGAGAAAGAACTTCCCTTCAACCATCCAAAATATAAAAAACATGCTAAAACCAGCCAGAGGTTTAAAGTGACCCATTTTCCCATTTGGCTACAGGTGGATAGACTGTTAAGGAAGCCACAAGCCTGAGTGCAGGATCTGAGCAGGGCTGTTGATAACAGCCAACAAGGAAGTATTTCCTTCATAGGGTTGCCATAAGTCAGAGGCACCTTTATGGCAGTTAACAAAAACAACAAGCTTGGCTCCAAAACCCAGACTTTCTTCCCTTTGCAAGGCAGGCTTATATCTCTGGCTCCATTTACTTGTATGGAATGAACTGAAAGAGGCTGCACTCAAAAGCCAGCCACCTCTTAATGGAACTATCAGGCCTGGGATATATGAAGAATGGTGCTTCCATTTCTGAAGCATTTTCCAATTGCAGCTATTTTCCATTGCAGCTTGCAAATATCTAGCGTTCATTTCATTCACGTGCAGAATAAGGAAGAAGGAGAGTACGCGGTGCTTTTAGGCCTTCAATCCTATTGTCCAGAAAAGGATGGAGAATCCCCCCCCCGAGCTCAGTTTTTGTAGAGCTCCTGAAATTCAAGCAGCTTCTTGTACTACCTAATGTATTGGGTTGGCCCAGTTTTCCTGTCATGAAGAAGTCAACAGGCAATAAATATTTGGCAAAACTTTGCTTAGTGACCTCTGATAAACAATTTGTGTCTAATGGTATGGTCAGGCTTTTTACTGGAAAATAAATGAATAAACCATACAGCAACAGCTATGGGTTCTGAATATCATTCTCTAAACTAGACTAATAAGTCAAAAAAAGTTCAATAGTTTGGAGCCTCACACTTCCTGTTTACCAGCCTTAAACTGAAATCTTGCTTTCTAAGATTAAAACACTTCTTGCTGTTCAATTTTACTCTCTTTCTTAAAACAGCATTTGTTTTCCTGCCTTTTTTTCCATTTGTAAATAAGAATCCTTTCTTTTCCCTACCCATTTTATATAAAATTAATTTATACTCAATATTGTATTTAAAGTTGGTTTTTTTTAAGTCTCAAAGCAAAACTGAGTGGTTTTGTGTTTCATTCATGTTCAGCAACCAAAAGCAACATAAAGGGAAGATAAATTTTCCTACTTCAAAGGCAACATCTACAAACTATGAAACACACTCTCACCTTTAGATGTCACACATTGTCTTGTATTTAATGTTGCCTGTGGTTATCTACATGCTTAGCTGCGGGATGCTGGGAGTTGTTCAAAAAAACAACTATTTCAGGTTAAGGCTGTACTTTGGATAGCCAAAATAAGACAGACAGTACCATCTTACCCACACAGATATGATTAGTGATCTCATACAAAGCACAGATTCAGCAGACACAGCGTAAGCTTTTGGTATGCACCATAAAAAACTAAGCATTGTACCACTGAAAAAACAGGTATGCAGTGCAGTCAAATGTAGATAAGTTTGCCTCAGACAGGATGAGTCACTCCCCTTGCAACTGGGATGAATCACTGCTTGTGCCCCAAAGGGTTTTATAAACTAGACTGACCTCCTATCAGTGTGGTGTGGTGGGTGGACTGGCAAAGTGTTTACTACCTGACATCTAGTTAAAGCTGGTACAGCCCAGGCGGAGTGTATCAGACTTGTTTTGAGCAGATAGGCAAATAATTCTGCCCATGGCTCTGGTATGAACTGAGAAGGAGACCTGTCGCAGGGCCACGTCCATTAAACAAGTTATGTAAACAGCTCTTGTAGGGAGTGCACAGTATTTACAAGGACTATAAAGCACCATTGGCAACAGACTGTATGAGTAACTGAGGTATTTACCCTAACAAACATTAGGAATATGCACTTACTCCACAGTAAATTACCCCACTTTCTATCAACCTATGTCCAGATGGTAGGATGGCATTGGGCCATGACATCCCATATACCATACTAACTCAGTGCTAACTTATTGCAATCTACTTCAGGGGGCTTTTGCTGTTTTCACACTCCATCTCCCCCGTCAAAAAAACTAATATCTGCTGAGGAAGTTGGAGCATGGCACTCATAGGGCCTTTCCACACAACACTGTTATAGTGCTATTATTCCACTTTCAACTTGCTATGGAATCCTGAGGTTTGCAGTTTAGGGAGGGTCATTTAGAATTTTCATTCCGAGAACTCTTTGGCCTCAGTAAATTACAAACCTCAGAATTCCACAGGATGTTGAAAGTGGAATAATAGGAATATAAGAGTGTAGTGTGGAAAAGCCCATAGTCTCTAGAAGAGTTTGGTCTTGACTTACTGTGTCTTACATGACAAGCATCTGCAACCATGGAATGCTTATGCATTACAAACAATTCTGGAAGGACAGTCCAGAAGTGCCCTTCAAAGATGAAGACCAGTAGTAGATGAGCAAGTTGACTTTCATGGGAAACATGTCTCCTATTCCTAAACTTCCCACAGAAGAACACTTGATAAGTTTACAAGGAACCAGATTGTTCCACAGAACACAGTTTGAAAAGTTCTGATAGACTTAAATGTCAATACAGGAATACCCCAGGCCATTTCCACACTAGACTGTTATAGTGCTATTATTCCACTTTCAACATTCTATGGAATCCTGGGGTTAGGGAGGGGCCTCAACCCCAGATTCAAACCCCAGGATTCCATAGAATGTTAAAAGTGGAATAATAGCACTATAACAGTCTAGTGCAGAAATGGTGATACGTTCCTGAATATCACTTCTTTAACAGAACATTTGGTACCAGAGGCAGAAATAACATACAGAGAATATAGATAGGTTCCTGCACTACAAAAAATGAAGGGCAGTTTATTATGTTTCAGCAAATGTTCTATTCAAAACTAACAATATACATATATGAAACGAAACCATAGCGTTAGATAATCCTTGCATAAGTAGATAAAAATACTTTGAACCTTGCAGAGACCAGCTGAAGGTTTCATCCAAAATGTATCCAGAGATTATTTTGTTTTCTTTCATCAGCCTCTGTTCCTCTTATGATTTCCATTTTGATGGCTAAACTTTATGATTTTTTAACATGTTGATGATAGCTGCTGAGGCAAGTTTATCTGCTTCTTCTTTTCTGTTTTGCTGTTCAAACATGCTTGAATGCAAACGTGCATTAAGGGATTCTGGAAGCAGCTGCTGTTTATCTTGCCTGTGGTAGGCAGGCACACAATAGAATCATAGAATCATAGAGTTGGAAGAGACCACAGGGGCCATCCAGTCCAACCCCCTGCCATGCAGGAACCTACATCAAAGCACTCCCAACAGATGGCCATCCAGCCTCTGCTTAAAAACCTCCAAAGAAGGAGACTCCACCACACTCCAAGGCAGCATATTCCACTGCCAAACGGCTCTAACTGTCAGGAAGTTTTTCCTAAGGTTTAGCTGGAATCTCTTTTTCTGTAGTTTAAATCCATTGCTCCTTATCCTAGTCTCTGGAGCAGTGGAAAACAAGCCCGCTCCCTCCTCAACATGACATCCCTTCAGATATTTAAACACGGCTATTATGTCCCCTCTTAACCTTCTCTTCTGCAGACTAAACATACCCAACTCCCTAAGCCTCTCCTCATAGGGCATGGCTTCCAGACCCTTCCCCATTTTGGTCGCTCTCCTCTAGACACGCTCCACTTGTTGATATGTATTCCAAATGAGGTCTAACCAAAGCATAATAGAGTGGTATCATTACCTCCCTTGATCTAGATACCAACGAGAATAGAATCCCATTCTTTTGCAGTCCAAGCTTTATTGCGTAGTTTACTGCAGTCATGCTGCTGCCGCCTGACAATGAAAATCTGTTTTTCCGACCCTCTTTTACTATCTTTGCAGTGCTGCTGCTGCTGCTGCTGCTGCTGCTAAAAAACTCCACTAGATAGAAGACAAGAAGGAAAAGCAGGGCTGGATGGTGGCAAAAATATTTTGAAAAAAGGAGCTTCAGTGTCAGAGACTTTGTTAACTTAGGCCAGCCTGTAACCTAGGAGTCCCTTGGGCTAGTACAACTTCACTAATAAATTCATTTTCAGCTCAGATTTCAGCCCAGGTTTTCCAACAGTCAGTTTCGCCTGCCCCCCCCCATGCTTACTTTGAAGGCACAGTTGAATTGTTCTTGAAAATTCCAGCCCCCTGTTGCTGTTTACACTCTTCAAAGCTCTGCAACGCAACCTATTCCTCCCTTAGTCATTGTCTAGACAGATACAACTCTCCTAAGTTCAGAAGGGCATGTTGTTTCCCCTTCCTATGAGTAAGGGAAGTGTGTGCCAGCCAATGCCACTGCACAGTTTGCCCAGGGATGGGTGTAAACAGGGGTTTTGCTTGGGTAACTTTCTCCTGCCCCACCATGAAGGTTTGGGTCTTCTGCTCAAGGTGCTACAGCACAGGATTGGATTCTTTCTCCATTTGCTGCCAACAGTTGTTGCTATTGTTCTTTGCCATCAAGTCAGCTTCCAATTATGGTGACTCTATGAATGGAAGACCACAATGAGCTGCAGGCTGTCAACAGCCCTGGTCAGATATGGAAAGCTCAGGACTGTGGTGTCCTTGATTCAACCAATCCATCTGTAGCTGTAAGCAATAGTTCTTCTTCGTGGTCTCTGTGCCTTCATACACTAGGAGCTTTAGCGCCTGCGCGGTAGCGTTCGGAAACTTCTAGAGCTTGTTCGCTTGGCGGGAACCCCTCCCCCACGCCGGTACTGCGCATGCTCCTCCCGCCGAGCAACGGTCTCTCCTCAGTTCTTTCTCGTCCGCCGCCGCGTACGGAAGGTTCTTTAGTTTGTTCCTCTCACGTCGTGCTTGGCTTGCTGTTTTTTCACGGTTTTACGGACTTTCGGACTGTCTTTGACCTCTCTTTCGGACTCCCCCTTCGTTTTTCGTCTTTTTGGATTTCGGAGTTTGGCGTTTCTTCGTCTTATGTCCGCGCTCTTTAAGAAGTGCGTGTCCTGCGGCCGCAAGGTTGCCCTCAACGACGGCCATAAGGAGTGTCTCTTCTGTTTGGGCGAGTCCCACAACATCCGGACTTGCCCAATTTGCAGGGATTTTACTCCCCAAACTCTCCGCAACCGCTCCGCGAGACTCAAATCTTATTGTTGGGAACAGTCTCTGCGGGCGATAGACGAGACCTCCACTTCCAAGATGGCCGACAAGAAGACGACCACGCCATCGACGGTATCGGCGGCTGCCGTTCCGTCCACCTCGTCGGTATCGGGCTCGGTACCGGCGAAAACGCCGATCTCGGCGCTACCGAGGATCCCGAAGCTGTCGGCGGCTGCCAAGTCAGCAAAAGGATCCTCGACGGCGAGGAAGGCTGAGGCTCCCCTTACGGAGACGCCTGCAAAAAAGCGCCCTGCTCCGGACGGAGGCAAGGGCAAGGAGAAGGAGAAGAAGAAGAAGAAGAAGGAAAAGAAGCGCTCCCCGGCTGGGGACGTTCAACCTCCTACTCCTCCTCCTACTCAGCAGCCTTCCAAAGGGCGAGGCGAGTCCGTCGACCTCTCGGAGGATGAGATCGAGGACGTTCCCCAACAGCGCCCGGACTCGCCTGTGGCAGACCCTCCAACCCTGGTGGAGGAGCGCCACCGCTCTCTTAGCCGTCGCAGGTCGGCCGACCTGCAGCAGAGAGAGCCCTCTGCTTCTCCGGAGCGGCGTTCGACCTCCTTCAGGTCCCGGTCCCGCTCTTCCGAGCGTCCGGTGGCCTCGCCGCCTCCGAGGGAGACAAGAGAGGAACAACCTCGCTCGTCTGCCTCCAGATACACCTCGGCGTCCTACGTGGCCAGGTACGCGAGGGAATCTGAATGGAGAGAGCGCCCGGCCTCCTATCGGTCGCATTCGCCATCGTACCGGGATCGGTACCATCGTGGCCCGAGTCGCTGGGAGACCTTCCGGAGGTCCCGGTCACCTCGTCGACAGCGCGAATCGCGCTCGCCTAGAGGGGACGAGGCTCGGTACCGTCGACGCCGAAGCTGATCTCCGTCGGACCGCCGCTCCTTCAGCCGCTCTCCCTCCCCTCGATATCATAGGGCGAGGGAGCCTTCACCACGGTATCGGGCGATATCGCCACCTCCTAGGGTCACGGCAACGGCGACGCGCCCTACGGAGTCGGTGGTGACTGAGCGGGCTACGACGACGTCAGCCTGCCAGACTACCCCGGTCACCACCAAGAGGGTGAAGTCAGTAGTCAGCCATCCCAAGCGGGACGCTGCTGCTACCACCGCCCCGGCTGCGGAGAAGCCTAGGAAGGCAACACCTGCGGCGACTACGAAGGAGCCGGAAAGCGAGCGGCGAGAGGACTCACCGAGCTCGGAGTCGTACGACTCGAGTGCGGAGTCAGAGGTGTCTGAGGCGGCCTCCCAGGAGTCTCCTCCGTTGGGATTCGGGGACCCGATCCCAGATTCTGCTCCAGAGGACGTCCACCAGTTCTCTGCGATGCTGCTCCGCATGGCCACTACCCTCGGCCTTAAGATCGCCGATGCGGAGCCGGAGGACGACGATCCAGCCTTCTCCGTTTTCGAGGAGAAGCGACCTTCCACGGCCCCGCTGCCTCTCCTGCCCCGGGTATCCAGACTGGTGAAGGCCGCCTGGGATAGACCGGCCTCGGCTCAGCCGATACCGCAGCGGTTAGAACACCTCTACAGGGTGCAGAAGGATAACGCCGGTTATCTATTTAATCACCCTGCACCGAACTCTGTGGTCGTCGAGTCCGCACAGACGAAGGGCTCCGGCAGGCAACACACCACCCCGCCGGACAAAGAGGGCAGGAAGTTGGACGCCTACGCAAGGAGGTTCTATTCAGCTGCCTCCTTGCAGATCAGGCTGTCCAACACTCAGGCTTGCCTCGCGGCATACCTGAAGAAAGTGCTCGATCGCCTGCAACCGGCGATGGAGGCGGTACCGGAGGACATCCGCCAAGCCTCCTCCGTGATCTACAACGAGGCCATCTCCATCGCTCGCCACCAGATGGCCTCCTCCAGGCACGCAGTGGAAATTGCCTCCCGGGTCATGGCGGACCGTCGGCCTCCGCCGCCATGCTTGGCTCCGACCGGCCGACATCCAGGAGGACACCAGAAGGAGGATTGAAGATCTCCCCTTCGACGGTGAAGGCCTATTCAATTCGTCCACAGACGAAGCTTTGGACAATCTTGTCAAGGCGAGACTGACCGCAAAAAAGATCGGGCTGCAGCTGGCCACGCAGGCCCGCAGGGCCTCCACCTTCCGCCCATCCTGGCGACGATCCTCCACCTTGTCGTTCCAGCGTTCGGCCCAGTCTGGACAGTCGAGACCGTCCTCCGGCTCATCGGCCAGACGCACGATTAGGCGGCGCCCGGCTTCGTCGAAGAAGTCCTCCTCCGAGACAAAGTCTCGGTTTTGACGTGCCTGGCAGGACCCACCAATACCCACTCTTCAGCCTACCATCAGCGCTCGGAGACCGACCGACTCTCGCTCGACACCTAGCGGAGTGGCAGTATGTCACTACGGACTCTTGGGTGCTTTCCATCGTCCGTCTTGGCTACGCCATCGAGTTTCTCGAATTCCTCCTCGCGGCGTTTACTACTCCACGCCGTCGAGTCCGGCCCTCCTGGAAGAGATCCAATCCCTCCTCCAGAAAGGGGCGATCGAGCGGCTCCCGCAAGAGGCCAAGACCACCGGCTTCTTCTCCAGGTACTTCACGGTACCGAAAGCCGACGGTACCCTCCGGCCGATCCTAGACCTCAGAGGGGTGAACTACTACATCCGCCCCAAAAGGTTCAAGATGGTCACGATACCGTCGATCCTACCCTTCTTACATCGAGGGGACTGGTTCGCCTCCATCGATCTCCGAGACGCATACTTCCATATCGCCATTCGCCCGCAGCACAGACGGTACCTCCGCTTCGCAGTCGACGACACCTGTTACCAGTACAAGGTGCTGCCGTTCGGACTCTCGACTGCCCCAAGGGTCTTCACCAAGTGCATGGCCCCGGTGGTATCCTACCTGCGGACGAAGGGCGCTTCCGTCTTCCCCTACCTCGACGATTGGCTGTTGGTGGCGTCCTGCAAACAGAGACTTTACCACGACGTCCACATGACGTTGTCACTCCTGACCCGCCTTGGTCTACGAGTGAATCCGAAAAAGTCCCACCTCGAGCCGGCGAGGATCTTGGACTTCATCGGGGCGACGCTCGACTCGACCTCCGCCAGGGCGTACCTACCAGAGTCTCGAGCACAAACCTTGATCCGGGCCGCCGCTCACGCTCGTACGGCCCCGACGTTATCTGCGAGAAGCGTCCAGCAGCTCTTGGGCTACATGGCTGCGACGACCGCTGTGACATATCTCGCCAGGCTGAGAGCAAGACCTCTTCAACACTGGTTCGTCCGCATATTCGACCCCCTGCGAGACGAACAGACACTCCGACTGCAGCTGCCGGGAGACGTCCGCTCATCCCTCCGATGGTGGCAGTCGCGATGCAATCTCATGTCAGGGATGCCTTTCCAACAGCCGACACCGAAGGTGACGGTAACGACCGACGCCTCCCTGTATGGATGGGGTGCCCACTGCGGCGATCTCAGAGTCCGCGACAGATGGACCGACGACGAGACCGCTCTCCATATCAACGCGCTGGAGCTGCTCGCCGTCTGGAAAGCCCTACGGGCGTTCCGCCATGCCGTGGCGGGGCGCACGGTCCTGATTCTGACGGACAACACCACCGCCGTCTGCTACATCAACAGACAAGGTGGGACTCATTCCACGACCCTGCTCGACATCGCGCTCGACCTGTGGGAATGGTGCATTCGCCTGCACACGCATCCCGTGGCGGTTCACCTGGCCGGGCAGGAGAACACCACGGCAGACGCCCTCAGCAGGGACACCTCATCCCATCACGAATGGTCTCTCTCCGGAGAGGCGTTCAGACTGATTCGGGACCGCTGGGGCGAACCATCGATCGACCTCTTCGCGACCAGGGAAAACGCGAAGTGTCGCCGATTCTGTTCCAGAGCGGGCCACGATCGTGCCTCCATCGGGGACGCTTTCCAGTTTCCGTGGACCGGGAACTCCTCCGCGTTCCCGCCGTTCCCGCTGCTCGGCCGGACGATATCGAGATCCTCGCCGACCGAGCCGACGCGATCCTAGTAGCCCCGTACTGGCCGAGGCAACATTGGTTCGCACCCCTCCCTACAAGCCGCACGAGACGACCTGCTCCGGTTGCCACCGACACCGGACCTGCTCTCCCACTCCGGCGGCCGAGTCCTCCATCCGGACCTGCCACGCCTGGCCCTCCATGCCTGGAGGATATCGCACTAACGATCCCGTGCCGGTACCGTCCTTGTCGCGGCCAGGAAGGAATCCACCCGTCGCAACTATCAATACAAGTGGCGACGCTTCCTGACCTTCGCTAACGAGAGGAGTGAGCCGGTATCGCCCGCGGGGCTCTCAACCGTCCTGCACTTCCTCCTGCACCTCCGGCAACAGGGCCTGGCGTTTCCATCCCTGAAGGTGTATCTCTCCGCGATCGTGGCATACCAACCGCCACGATCGGCTGCCTCGGCCTTCTTCAGGAACGATACAGTTAAGCGGTTCCTGAAGGGACTTCATCATCTCTACCCGCCGGTATCGCCGCCGCTACCGCCGTGGTCCCTCTCGCTGGTGCTCTCGCAGCTGACGAAGCCGCCCTTCGAGCCAATGGCGACCTCGGATGACAGGCTCCTGACAATGAAAACTGCCTTCCTGGTGGCGGTGACCTCAGCGAGGCGAGCGGGTGAGATCACAGCTCTTCGTTCCGATGAGCCCTTCACGGTCTTCCACAGGGACAAGGTGGTCCTGAGACCTGACATCTCGTTCCTGCCAAAGGTGGTGTCCAGTTTCCATCTCAACCAGGACATCATCCTGCCTGCCTTCTTCCCGAACCCGACGACACCGTTGGAGCGGTCCCTCCACTCACTGGACGTGCGTCGGGCATTGGCTTTCTACAAGGACAGGACTGCTTCCTTCCGACAGACGCCGCATCTCTTTGTTTGCTATGGGCGACGTCGGAAGGGCCTAAAAGTGTCCACCCAGCGCTTCTCCAAGTGGGTGGTGAGGACTATTGAACTGGCGTATGAGCTCGCGAGGAAGCCTCCGCCAGTCCTGCTCCAGCCCACTCCACCAGAGCGGTGGCTACTTCTGCGGCCCTCCTGCGAGGAGTTGACCTGCATGAACTCTGCCGTGTGGCGACCTGGTCCCAACCATCGACCTTCGTGCGCCACTACAGGCTCGACTGCCGGTCGCGCAGAGATGCCCGGTTTGGACGTGAGGTGTTGGCTTCCGTGCTGTAGGACCTGACCCGCCGTCCGACCGGTAAGCTACACAGTCTCCTAGTGTATGAAGGCACAGAGACCACGAAGAAGAAGAACAGGTTGCTTACCTGTAACTGTGGTTCTTCGAGTGGTCATCTGTGCCATCATACACACCCGCCCTTCCTCCCCCTTCTCAGGTCCCTGTAGGTTCTACGGCGGACGACAGAACTGAGGAGAGACCGTTGCTCGGCGGGAGGAGCATGCGCAGTACCGGCGTGGGGGAGGGGTTCCCGCCAAGCGAACAAGCTCTAGAAGTTTCCGAACGCTACCGCGCAGGCGCTAAAGCTCCTAGTGTATGATGGCACAGATGACCACTCGAAGAACCACAGTTACAGGTAAGCAACCTGTTCATACCAGCCTATGATGCTGTTTATACAGAATTGGAGCATTGCTCAGCCTAGCTCAGAGTTATCGGCATGAAAGTGGTGGAAACCTCTTTCAGCCTGAGGGCTGAATTCCATTTCAGAAAAATTCAGGGAAGGGAGTTTCCAGTGGTGCTCAAGGCCAAAGACAAAAGGGTGGGACCACCCTATGTGAGCTTGAAATTTTTACATTTAACAACGCAAGCCTCAGGAGAACTATTTCCATTTTTTAGAACAGGGAAAACTTAATGCAAAAGCTGGGAAACCACAGAATGATTGTGCACTAGGAATGGGGTAATGGACATCTGGGGAACCCCAAAGGTCCAGACTGAGACCCCAGGAGGGCAGGATTCAACCCAGGGTCTGGAGTTCTCCACTCCAGTGTATATTTTCAGGCAAAGGCACTCCAGCATGTCAGGATTTTTCCCCATTGAGTGAAGTTGCGTCTTTCTGTATGCAGGAGCTACAAGTTCCTCCCTCCTCCCAATAGGCATGTCAGCCATTGTGTACCCGGAATCCTGTTGATTAGTCCCACCTACAATTGACCCATGAAATCAGTTGTTGAGTGGTAAGTCAACATGTAGGTAAATCCAATTGATTCAGTGGGTCTACTCTAGTTAAGACTAACAATAGAGTTTAGGCCTATGAGTGCAGCATTTTGGATGCTTTCAGATTGAGTTTATCTCCTAACATTGCTAACAAAATGGGATTTTGCACTTCTTTCATCTGCTTCATGGGTCTTTTTTTGGGTTAAGAAAAAACATGGAATTAAGGCAAAAAAAATATGGGAGTCTTAGAATAGAAGATGATGTCATCTGGACACCCCATGTAAATGAGGCAGGCTGATCACACAGTTAGGGAAAGGCATGTAATGATAACTTATCTGTGGGAAAGGGCAGGCCTTTGAAAAGTTACTTTCTGCATTACAACTTCCAGAATCCCCCATGCTGGCTGAGGTATTGTGAAAGTTGTGGTCCTGAAACAGGACACATGATATCTTGGCTCATGCCAGGATACCATGTTGTTTCCAAACATGAGGAAACAGTCATTATCAATGAAACACAATAGGCAAAGTTTTCTGTGAGTTGGATGAAGACAAATATAGCTGAACTACATTCTCATTGAACTCAATAGGGCCTCACATTAAGTCATAATCAGCTTGTCCAATTAACTGCAATGGAAATAAAATTGGATGAAACTGGGCTGGATCCAGAGCCTGTTTTTTCCTAATGGGAGCAGATCATGCAGTTCAATTGTGAGTTGTCAAGCAATCAAATCACTCAGTGATGACAAATGTATGTGTGAATCAGCCCTTACATAGCTAACCTTCTGCTGTTTACCCTGTAAGTTACTTTTAAAAAATTGTTTACTCCCCCTTACCCACCAGTTTTCCACTCAGGATTGAATAGCAAAAAGGTAGAAGTATTTTCAGCCGGGGGTATGGCTTCATTAATTTTCAGTGTTGTAGATCTTTTCATAAGTGATAGGAAAGTGAGAGTAAAGATTTCCACTTCATATCTTGGAAGATTTTCTTAAATGGTACCCACAGTGCCAGTGCTGTTGCCAAGATACCATGTCACATTGGTTAAAGTAGACTACTGTCACCAATGCTTCTTGGCATCACATTTTAGATCCTGCACTGAGCAGGATGACTTTGAAGAGATGACCTGTGAGTTCCTTTCCAGTGTCATCATTCTGTGGCTCTATGATTCTGCAGTCTAGACTGATTTGAAAACTACAGTAGGATTATGGCTAATACACCTTTTAAAAACTTACAAAGGGTTGGTTTGGATGAGGAATAATGGATTCAACCAGAAGAAATAGAATGCAAGCTGCTTTTTCCTTCCATGGGGCCTGTCTCAAAATATTTTGCTTCTTAAGTGAAGGAGAAGGGGGAGCCCCTTTCTCTTAGGAATGGCTGCCAATTTAATTTCAGCTCAGTCCTGTCTGGAACTTACAAAAATTTGGAAAATTCAAAGGAAACAAAACTGACAGATTTTTTTTTTCATCCCCTGGGAATGGGTGAAAAATTCAGTTCAGTTTGTTTTTTTAGCAGGATTGACCAAAATCTGCCAAATTCACATGTGGAAGAAAGATTGCCCCTCCTTCTCTCCCTCCTATCACTTCCATGTACAGAAGCCAACTGGATTGACAACTGAAACTTACTTAACCTTGGCAACAGAAACAATATCATCATCATCATCATTGATTATATCCCACTTTTTTCCTCAGAAGGACTCAAAGCAGCCTACAGTACTTTTAAAAATGATAACATAGTTAAAAACCACAACATACAAAAGTTAAAACACAAATTAAACAAGCAAGTAATAATTAAAAGAATACATATTAAAACCAACTAACAAATCACAATCACAGCACCTGTCTCCAGCCAGGCAATGATCATATATTGAATGCCTGTTGAAATAAAAATGTCTTTAATTGTACATGGAAAGAAGACAGGGATGATGCCAGTCTGACCTCTCTAGGGAAGGACTTCCAGGAACTGGAACTGGAAGCAGCCACTGAAAAGGTCCTCTCCTGTATTCCCACCAAATGCACCTGTGAATTTCCACTGCATATGGTGGTAGTAAGTGGGCCATTTGGCATGCACAGTGTTATCCACCAACACTTTACTGACATCCTCACCACCTGTTGCCTCACCAATAGTTGCCTCACTCTGTGTAATGATAGGGCTAACACTACCAAGATGAAGAAATTTCACAGGGGAAGAAAAAAGCTAATGTTCACCATCCTATGAACTTTGTATGACATGAGTGTTCGAGACCAGCTAAATCTCTTTGGTGAAACAGGTGCCACTGTGTATTCACACACAATTAAATCCCTTTTGCAGGAGTTCAAGGAGATGATGTCAAAGATCATCACCAAAAACAAGGGCCACATAAATCCACAGCTCAGTGTACATTTTGTAAAAG
Organism: Ctenosaura bakeri; assembly: GCA_948474755.1. Lineage (NCBI taxonomy): Eukaryota > Metazoa > Chordata > Lepidosauria > Squamata > Iguanidae > Ctenosaura > Ctenosaura bakeri. The sequence continues at coordinate 525,749 of CAOLHI010000271.1, forward strand.
AATGTTGCAAGGAATAGTCCTTCAAGCTGAGTTGATGGTATAATTCTTGTGCAACACCCTGTTTTTTCAGCAAAAATCTCCCTCTTGCCACTGATTCTAATCAGAGGACCTACAATCTGCATAGTTCTGATATCATTAGCAGAGACACGATATGCCCACACATCAAATAACTAGCAGAAACTGTAGGGCTTGGAGTGCTAAAGCAGTTCCTTGTTGCATCTAGAAATGAGGGTGGCCTTCTCTTGCAATTGTTGCTTGATTAACACAAAGGTGGGGTGCTCATTCAAGAAAACTGTTATGAATAAATCAATGGATCTGTCTAGATAAACTTTCCAAATCTGTAGCAACCAGACTGGAACAAGCTAGACATTCTGCCTTAAAAGATCCAAAACAAATTATGCAAGTAAGTATACTTTTGCATCATTTAATCTGTAAATTAAATTTGGATATTTACATTACGGCATTTTTCCATGTATTTCCTTATAGGAAATATAGGAAATGCACTGCACCTTAGTATATACCAATCCCATTGACAAAGAGGTCTGTGTGAAAAGATTAAATGATCTTAGTTCTGATATCACTAAATCCCATGACAGATGGCAGGTGCAGCATTCTGTTCAGGTGTGTATGCTGGTCTAAAGGTAGAGGGTGGTTATTTCAATTTCAGTTGATGGTTGATGATACAGATTGGTGGCTCAAATCTTAGTTTGGACACAAAATGTACTCCATGAATTTAAGTACACCACTGTCCTCAGCTGGCCCATCTTACAGGTTTGATATAAGAATTAGTGAACTAGTATCTATTCAGCACCTTGTGTTCATATTTTAAAAAAAATGCTGCATAAACATGATATATTATTCTTATTACATTTTAATTCCAGTTAGCAAAGATGGGAATATCCAACATAGAGTTTTCCATTTTGCAAAGTGTGTTAATATTTTGTTTTCCCAACCTGTCATATCAACAGTCTCAGTAGTGGAGAGATTACTGATAAAATCTGCTGTTAGCCTTTGAAACTAGTGGAATCAGGCCACAGTCACTGCTATTTTAGCAACAGCCCCTGATTACATAGCTATTTAATATCCAAAACATTTCATGCATTCCTGATGTATGTAAGCAAGCAAGAAGATTGAGAGAGAAGCCTGAGGTTTATAATGCCACCCTTGACAAAGTAATCCACACATAATGCTTATGCATATGAAACACTGAGGTTTCTTCCCCTGAGGACAGTAATTTATGTTATGAGAGACTTTGCCTTATTTTTACATTGCAGTTTCAACCAATGTTTCTTCCAGAAACATTATGTCAGAAACAATGAGCTTTACCTATCTTAATTGCTCTCTATTGTCTCATTTTGCAATTATGCATGTTACCCAAGGGCACTCTAAACCAAGCTTAAACACATCCCCTTGAGTGACCATCAGATATAACTAAGGAATGTGGTGCTGTAGAATAAATTTTGGAATTCCATATATATGAACCTTTTTATCTCTATAACATGAGGTCGCTGCCTGAGGCAATTGATGCTTGGTGGTGGGGGGTACATGTGTTAGAAAAGTACAGTGAGGTACTGGGGGACAAAAGTGTGTGTGCCACATGGCCTGCATTATGTCCCCTAAGATAGGCCACTGCCCTATTCTCAGCGTAGAAGTAAGATTCAACTTTCAGTCTGGCCAGTTTATGTACATGGATGGAGATGAGGGCTCTTAACCTCCACTTCAGGCATCAAAATATCTTGGGTATACTCCAAAGGTGACAGTAAGTTTCACTTCCAGTTTCACTTCCACCTTATTGCATTTGTGGGGTCATGTTTTGTGACTTTGATTATATGCCATGATTTTACCTCAAGGAACATGTTCTGGACTAGCTGAAGATCAACATATCAGAATATCCACCCACATAGCTTGGTTCTAAAGAAGAGTGCTCCAATGACAACTCACAGTCTAAATACCACATTTTATGTTCTTTATCTTTTATACATTTTTGTTCTGATTTAGAAATTTAGAAAGACTTAGTTTTAGTATACTCTCCCACATTTGTTACCCCTAAACATGGGTGACTCGAGGGTCCATACACAATTCTAGTACCTCCACATAACAATGGGGAATTAATTAACTCAAATTAGGAGGACTTCAAAAGGGTGGTAACCTAATGAGATCTTTCCACCAATGTTTACAGAGTCTTGCAAGAAAGAACCAGACAGAGAGTAAAAAGTACTAAAAATGTGTTTTATTGAAAGTTCACACATGCACTCAAAAGATCCAAACATTCACACATTTGCACAAGAGCTATCTGAAGGATAAAAGGAGGAAATTGTGAATAGAGACTCTTTCCACATGCGGTTATTAAGGCGGGCCAATGCGTCTTGCCACGGAGGTCTTCTGCACCTTGGAGCAGACTAGGTTCGGTTTATTTACCTTCATTCCGCATGTAATTCTGACTAAATGCACCCCCATGTGGTAGTAAAGCTATCTGAAAACCAGAAGAAATTGGTTTTCCAATTTTCCAGATTGATCCAATTCGTACTTTCACAGTGGTGCAGACACATACATTTGTGCCTATGCAAACTGGTGGTCAGGAGAGGGCTCATGGGAGGCGTCAGGGGGTAGTATGGACTTACGCGCGTACACACGTACGCAATGACATACTAAAACATGCAAAAAAAAAAAAGGGTCAATCACACCCAATGGGGCGGGGTGAGGGTAGTAGCGGGAGTGGCCATGGTGGAGGCAGTGTGGATTCATGAACTTGCAGTCCTCTGAATCAGAATGGAACATACACAGTAGCTGTGTGGAAGGAAATGAGGGAAAGTCCGCCTTGTTTCGAGCCCAGAAAATCCAGTAAGAAATGTCACAAACCGGTTCACCAGCCTCATGCAGAAAGGGCCAGAGGAGTTTTCAGGGAAATGATGACAAGTACTGATCTGGAAAGCAGTGAAGAAAGCAGTGATGTGGCTTAGACAAATGCCTAAGGACAGTACTTGTTCAGAAATAAAAGTGACAGTGTAGCAACTGGCAAGTGACAGAGTGCACTGAACCACTCAAAACAGAGGATTCTTACACCCAAAATCTACCTTGTCGGTATGGGTATGAATGACTCTCCTGGCTGAGTGGACAATGGGAGTTGTAATTTGGACAATGGGGTCCAGACAGAACTAATGGTCTTAGTGTTTAGTCGACAAAGAGGTAATAGTTATTGTAATAGCTCTGTACTGTGGAGAGGTTTGGGAGGACAATGCAGGGAAATGTCCAAGTGTGAGGGAACAGGGTTGAAACAATCAGTGTTTTAGTGAGAACTTCTTTTGACCATTGCATGCTCACAGATGTTCCAGCTTCAGCTTAAGCCTATTATCTCTGGAATTAGTTGGTAATCTGCCTGACAATGATTTTGGCTATGCCTAAAGAAAGTGTTGGCTGACCTGCCTTGCAATCACATGTGTTAAGTCAATAATTTTCCTCTGCCCAGCTTGACCTTCCAGTCACCCAGGTTCCATTTTATATCAATGCCAATTAATGTATTTGCCAATTAAATAATTTTTCACCAATTAAACCATATCAATCTTGGGAGGATGTGCAGGCCCATAAGACATTTCACAGACAAAAACAGGGACACATGTGGCCAAGCAACATCAGAGCGTGGTGAAGATGACAAACGTTACTAATGAGGAAGAATAAACAAGCTAGGAGAGGTTGCAGCAGTATGCTTTTGCCTGATTCTACTGGGAAAGGCAAGATTCCACCCCTCTTCTTCCTGCTTTGTTGAGTGCAAACTACTTTTGCATTTTGAACTCCGTTTGTAACAACTGAGGTAAACTGAGGACAAAAAGAGAAAGCAGCAGCAGAAGAGAGAAACTGAGACATTTTAAATGCAGCTGAAAAATAGGACAACAGACGATTAATTGGGGATGATCTTGCCAAATTGGGACAGCTGGTCTATGATATAACACTTCTATATCATGCTTTCCTCTTGTGGTCATAAGAGGAGAGCTTGCGTTGAGTTGTACTATCACTGAAGGTACCATTGGACATGAGATGTTATTTTGTTTCACTATGAAAAGACATTTAAAAGAAGGTTGTACCACCTTTGGGATTCCATGCATCTGATGGGCTGAAGTCCATGGAAACTCAAACTAAATATGCCTTCTTCTCATTTTGTCCCAAAGGTGCTACAGGATTTCTTTATATCTCTTTTCTGAAAGCTTTTGTTCATCACTATTGACTTGTTTTGCTCTTTGTGTTTTAATACTGTGGTTGTTCGATTTTATTTTTTACTTTATAAACTATTTGACCAAACTATTTCAGGTGGAAAAGTGACCTACAAATAGAAAATATCTTAATAACATAAATTTTTTTAAGATTTATTTTTATTATGTATACATATACAACAATGATTGATTGGCACAAAAGTGCAGGCCAGCCACAGATGCTTTGCTTTACCATGAGAGAATGAATTTCACTCCACTCCTTTTCTACAGAATTTGTTTCTGGCATGAAAAGTGAAATGTGAAGGTTGCTAATGTCCATAGATAGTCTTTTAAGTAAGGAAGCAATCAAGGCCTAAACTATGGTTATTTAGTCATGGGAAGATTAAAGGCAGAATTCTGGGAAAGACACCATATTTGTCTGTGGGTTGTATGAGGATAAGGAATGAACAGCTGCCTGGTGGTCTGCTCGGTTTCTTTTTAAAGCTTAGGGTCCAACAAACTGAGATGGTGGCAAATCTGTGAATTAAGATGCCATTCCATGAGGGCCACAGGGCTAGCATGGCTAGCTAGCTATGCATTCCTTGTGGGAAGAACAGAAAGGAATGCCTTCATTTGGCAGCAGAAAAGAGGAGTACCTGAGTCTTGTATCATCTTCTCAAAAGCCTGGACAATTCTGCATCTACACTTTAGTTTCTTACATTCTGTCTTCAAGGAACTTTTACTTAACAGTACTAATTCGAGACATCTCTGTCCAGTGTTGTTTCCCATATACAGACTAGGCCTCTGAATCCCTAAACAGTTGGAATGGGATGAAAGAACACTCAGGCATGCCCTTTGCAGGAAAAAAGGGGAGATCTGAATCTTTCTTCTACCTCTGCTGCCCTCTTCCCACAATCACCCATTTTCAACCAGTGCTGTCGTAGTCACCAGACTGGATTAGACTAGGGGAAACTAGGTTTGACATTCATGCTGTGAAATCCAGTAGGTGACCTTGGGGCAGTGATGTAAACTACTGTACAGGGCTGTTGCATACTTCCAGCTATCTTGATCTGACAAGAACAGTTCCCAGCAATCCTCTGCTGACCTACTTTCTCTGCTGCTTTTAAAATGTCCCCGTTTCTTTCTCTTCCTTCCACTCCCCATGGTCCTTAGCCTACTTCATTTGCTTCAAACTCACTTCAGTATACAAAAGTAGTAGAAGAGGAAATCTTGCCTTTCTCAGTTGGCTCAGGCAGAAGCAAACTGCTGCAGTCACTCCTAGCTTCATTTGTTCTTCCTCTTTAATAACTTTTGCCACATTGCTCGGCCACACATGTCCTGGTTTCCATCTGTGAAATGGTGGAGTGTATGCTGTTGTGAAGATAATGGAGGAAGGCCAAATTAGGTATAGCTATGGTACCTATGAATGCTGTACTGAAGCCACAGCAAATAGGTTTGAAACTCTGTGATTTTTTGATTAGCAGCAACAATGTTCCCCTCACCCTTGAGCACAATTCTCACAGTAGCTGGAAGCAAAATAGTTTTATCCAGCAACATTGCATTGTTGTGAGCTGTCCTGCTTGGAATGCAAAGAGTTTTGGGATAGCTTGGTCTTGAATTGGCAATTAAGATCCCTTAGCTTCATAAAAGCCTTTCTCTTGGTGAAGGGAAAACTGTTTCATTGATAAGGATCAATAACTTGATTGCCAGAACTGGTTTACTGATAAGGATCAAAACAGTGGTCTGCATGTGAGGATTTTCTTGGGGGCCTGTGCATAAGGACTATCGTAATACATACATCACTACACCACTAGAGGCCAAGTATTGTATTTTACGAGGGACAGCTTTTTGTTTGACTCCATCCTATAAACTTGAAGAATTATTCCATTTAGGCCACTTACGGACCATTTCTGCACTAGACTATTATAGTACTATTATTCCACGTTCAACATCCTATGGAATCCTGGGGTTTGCAGTTTCGGGAGGGGCCTCAAATAGTGGAATAATAGTGGAATAATAGCACTATATCAGTCTAGTGTGGAAATGGCCATGGTCCCACCATAATGTTATCACAGTTATGATATGTCTGGTGAGAGCACTAGATATCCTTTTGATATCAAATAATTTGGCCTTTGCTTGACCTTTCTCTGCCACCCTACTCCACGTGTTTGCAGAGGTCCACTGGACAAGCACGTATTGGGCGCGGCCATTAATGGTTGTACATTCCAAACCTCATTCAGGTAGGCAACTTAAGCCTCTCCAATGCTTTAGGGGAAAACCTTCTTGCAAACCGGCTTTGCTCAGCGCGAATCTTTACAAAGACGCATGGCCACGAGCTGAGCCATTCCTTTATGTCAGGCCATTTACATACTGGCCATACTATTGTCATCCAGCGCTATGCCGATCATGCAAAACCTGACCTTTTCCAACTCCTTTGTCTAGCTCCAAAATTCCTTTGTTCTCACCAAGCATGGAATAGCCTGTAGGTAAAATCCACCCTATAAAAAGTCCCCATTTTCGGGACTTCCTCGGAACACTTTGGACTTCCATCACGCCTTGCTGTTGGTTTGTCCAGTGAACTCCCCTCAGTGAACCGCGCTGAGCTTTCATCCCTGCAACCTCATCTTCTCTCCAGGACTACGAGACCAGGTGTCATATTACCCATTCCCCAAAGCTCTCCATTTCTATTTCTCAGTTAGTTAGTGTATGTCTTGTCTTTCGTGTTGCTTGTCCTCAATAAACTATTATTTGTTACTTTAAAACCTTGTCCAGCTGCTCTCTGACCTGATGCTGTATACATAGGGTGAAAGATCCTAGCTAGAGTTACCCTGCCTCTCGTTAGCTTAAGAGAGTGCTTGAGCTTAATTTCTCCATCTTATGTTTTTATTTGGTTATTTGGGCGCCCCTCCCAGGACCCCCAACATACAGGGTAACAATAAAAGAACCAATGAGGACTTTCAGTTTGCCTATCAACTGTGAGCAAACAGCCTGAGCAGGCAGGCTAAGATTACAAGGTGCAATACAAGGCAGGGCTCCTGTATCTTTAATGGTGATGTAGAAAAGGGAATTTCAGCTGACATTCATTGAAAATCCCTCTTCCACAAAACTATTAAAGGTACAGGATCCCTGTCCTGTATTGCATCTGGCAATCTTACAGCAGGCACACAGTTGAACAAAATTTGTACAGAGGGGGTTTGCCTTTGCTTTCCTCTGAGGCAAAGAATGTGACTTGCCCAAGGTCACCCTCTGGGTTTCCATGGCTGAGCAGGGAATTGAACCCTGCTCTCCAGGGTTGCAGGCCAATGTTCAGACTACTATACCATGCTGACATAGACCAGACCATAGTAACTAGCATCCAATCAGCATGCTTGGAAGTCTGACACCAAAGCTCTGCCATAATGATCTAACTGGCCAAGGCCTCAGTCAGGCCATTTCCGCACAAGACTGTTACAGCGCTATGATTCCACTTTCAACATCCTATGGAATCCTGGGGTTTGCAGTTTCAGGAGAGGCCAGCCAGTCTCATGCGGAAATGGCCTCAGTTAAACAGTTTGGAAACAATAAAACACAGAGACCTGGAAGCACAAAGAATTACAGCTTTAACAGGGAATTCCTGTTTAGTTTGAAGTGTTGTTGCAGCTTTGGGGGAGCCTGTGGGAAACGAAAGAGGACCAGTGTGACTGGGACGAGGCAGGCCTTCCCAGGACAAATCGACTAGTAGTCACCTCCAGCTGTTGTGGCAGTCTGCTAATTCTATACACACTTCCCTTCTGACTGGCAGTAACATCTGCTAATCCAGTGCTGAAATATGGACTCTGTTGGAGTATTTCTAATCCATTTGTACAGCTGCAGCTGCATTTTCCAGTGGTGGACATGGCAATTCAGAACGGCACCAAGGTTTGATGAGACTCGTTTCAAAAACTGTGATGTGGCCAACTTACCCTGGTAATATCATCACCAAACAAACAAGTGTGAAATATCTTTATGTAGATTCTTCCGTTTGCTCTGCCAAGTGCTCTCTTTAAGCATTGCTATTCTACTGATTCCACATATTGATACTTTTATATATATATATATATGTTTAGCATTATGTTTACTTTTTTTTTAAATAACAAATGCAGGAAGCTCACACAGGCTGAGAATAATATCATATCACAGGAAACATATTAGATAAATTTCAATTTCAAGAAAGGCAAACTCCTACCTTAATTTATGAAAGGATACAAAATTTATCCTAATTAAATCAACAAATGAGAGGCCAGTGTAGTATGATGATTGGAGCATTGAACTAGCACTCTGGAGTCCAGGGTTTGAATCCCCGCCCAGCTATGGAAACCCACTGGGTGACTTTGGGCAAGTCAAACTCTCTCTGCCTCAGGGAAAGGCAACTCTTTCCAAGAAAACCCCATGACAGGTTTGCCTTATGGTTGCCATAAGTCAGAAAAGACTTGAAGGCACACAACACCAACACATCAAAAAAATAAAGTGTCATCAAATGTGAATGGCTGGCACAAGTATATTTAAGTCAAAATCTTATCCATACTTTGTTGTGAAAAAGTAGGACTTGGAAGCCACAGTCCTGAGTTTGCAAGACCTGTGTGTAGCTGTTGATAACAGGGTGGACTGGGAATCTGTCATTCATAAAATTGCCATGAATCCAAGTCGACTTGATGGCAGTTAGCAACAGACAAGGGAAAAGAAGAGGGCCTGGACTCTCTAAGCAGAAAGGAGGTAGGGGCTTGCTCCTTTCCTGATCACTATTTCTGTGCTTGAGAAAGACTGTTCTGCATAGAAAAGACAACAGTTCCAACCTCTGGTAGCTCTAGGCAGAGACAGGGAAAACTTCTTTCCAAAACCACTGCCAGTCAGTATAGACCACATGTGTCAAACACAAGGCCTATGGGTCGAATCTGGCCCACCAGGCCATTTCATGTGGCCCTCACACCTCTCCTGCAGCTGCAGCACTCCCCCTGCCTGGCAAGCCTGATCCCCACATTGTGGCCCCCCAGCTACCAGTATTCTGAAGAGAAGCCCAGCAGCTAGCACTTACAATTTACTTCTACTTCTAATTGCTCTTCCATCCTCACCACCAGAGCATTGCTGCATGTTCTTCTTCGTGGTCTCTGTGCCTTCATACACTAGGAGCTTTAGCGCCTGCGCGGTAGCGTTCGGAAACTTCTAGAGCTTGTTCGCTTGGCGGGAACCCCTCCCCCACGCCGGTACTGCGCATGCTCCTCCCGCCGAGCAACGGTCTCTCCTCAGTTCTTTCTCGTCCGCCGTCGCGTACGGAAGGTTCTTCGGTTTGTTCCTCTGCTTTTGTGCTTGGCTTGCTGATTTTCACGGTTTTTTGGATATCTGGACTGTCTCTGACCCCTCTTTTGGACTTCCCATTTGGTTTTTGGTGTTTTCGGATCTTTCCAGTTTGGCGTTTTCATCTTATGTCCACGCTCTTCAAAAAGTGCGTGTCCTGCGGGCGCAAAGTTGCCCTCAACGACGGCCATAAGGAGTGTCTCTTCTGTTTGGGCGAGTCCCACAACACTCGAACTTGCCCAATTTGCCGGGATTTTACTCCCCAGACTCTCCGCAACAGGTCCGCGAGACTTAAATCTTATTGTTGGGAGCAGTCTCTGCGGGCGATCGACGAGACCTCCGTCTCCAAAATGGCCGAAAAGAAGACGACCACGCCATCGACGGTATCGGCGGCTGCCGTCCGTCCACCTCGTCGGTATCGGGCTCGGTACCGGCGAGAACGCCGATCTCGGCATTACCGAGGATCCCGAAGCTGTTGGCGGCCGCCAAGTCAGCGAAAGAATCCTCGACGGCGAAGAAGGCTGAGGCTCCCCTGAAGGAGACGCCTGCTAAAAAGCGCCCTGCTCCGGACGGAGACAAGGGCAAGGAGAAGGAGAAGAAGAAGAAGAAGAAGAAGAAGGAGAAGAAGCGCTCCCCGGCTGGGGACGTTCAACCTCCTACTCCTCCTCCGACTCTACAGCCTTCCAAAGGGCGAGGCGAGTCCGTCGATCTCTCGGACGATGAGATCGAGGACGTTCCCCAACAGCGCCCGGACTCGCCTGTGGACCCTCCAACCCTGGTGAAGGAGCGCCACCGCCTTTCCAGCCGTCGCAGGTCGGCCGACCTGCAGCAGAGAGAACCCTCTGCTTCTCCGGAGCGGCGTTCGACCTCGTTCAGGTCCCGGTCCCGCTCTTCGGAGCGCCCGGTGGCCTCGCCGCTTCCGAGGGAGACTGAGAGGAACAACCTCGCTCGTCTGCCTCCAGATACACCTCGGCGTCCTACGTGGCCAGGTACGCGAGGGAGTCTGAATGGAGAGAGCGCCCGGCCTCTTATCGGTCACATTCACCATCATACTGGGATCGGTACCATCGAGACCCGAGACGCTGGGAGACCTTCCGGAGGTCCCGGTCACCTCGCAGACAGCGCGAATCACGCTCGCCTCAAGGGGAAGAGGCTCGGTACCGTCGCCACCGAAGCCGTTCACCGTCGGACCGCCGCTCCTTCAGCCGCTCTCCCTCTCCTCGATACCATAGGGCGAGGGAGCCTTCACCTCAATATCGGGCGATATCGCCACCTCCTAGGGTCACGGCAACGGCGACGCGCCCTACGGAGTCGGTGGTGACTGAGCAGGCTAAGACAACATCAGCCTGCCAGACTACCCCAGTCACCACTAGAAAGGTGAAGTCCGTGGTCAGCCAGCCCAGACGTGACGCTGCCACTACCACCGTCCCGGCTGCAGAGAAGCCTAAGTAGGCAGCACCTGTGGCAGCCGTGAAGGAGCCGGAAAGCGAGCGGCGAGAGGACTCACCGAGCTCGGAGTCGTACGACTCGAGCGCGGAGTCGGAGGCGTCTGAGGCGGCCTCCCAGGAGTCTCCTCCGCTGGGATTCGGGGAGCCGATCCCAGATTCAGCTCCAGAGGACGTCCACCAGTTCTCTGCGATGCTGCTCCGCATGGCCTCTACCCTTGGCCTTAAGATCGCCGATGCGGAGCCGGAGGACGACGATCCCGTCTTCTCCGTCTTTGAGGGGAAGCAACCTGCCACGGCCCCGCTGCCTCTCCTGCCCTGGATCTCCAGAGTGGTGAAGGCCGCCTGGGATAGACCGGCCTCAGCGCAGCCGATACCGCAGCGTTTGGAGCACCTCTACAGGGTGCAGAAGGATAACGCAGGTTATCTCTTCAATCACCCTGCACCGAACTCTGTGGTGGTCGAGTCGGCACAGACAAAAGGCACCGGCAGGCAGCACACCACCCCGCCGGATAAGGAAGGCAGAAAGTTGGACGCCTACGCTCGGAGGTTCTATTCCGCCGCCTCCTTGCAGATCAGGCTGTCCAACACTCAGGCTTGCCTCGCAGCATACCTGAAGAAAGTGCTCGACCGCCTTCAACCGGCGATGGAGGCGGTACCAGAGGACATCCGCCAAGCCTCCTCAGTGATATTCAACGAGGCCATATCCATCGCTCGGCAGCAGATGGCCTCCTCCCGGCACGCCGTGGAGATCGCCTCCCGGGTCATGGCGGGATCCATCAGCCTGCGCCGCCATGCCTGGCTGCGACCAGCCGACATCCAGGAGGACACCTGAAGGAGGATCGAGGATCTCCCCTTCGACGGTGAGGGCCTGTTCAATTCGTCCACCGACCAGGCGCTGGACAATCTGGTGAAGGCGAGGTTGACTGCCAAAAAGATCGGGCTACAGCCAGCCACGCAAGCCCGCAGGACCTCCACCTTCCGCCCATCCTGGCGACGATCTTCCACCTCGTCGTTCCAGCGTTCGGCCCAGTCCGGACAGTCAAGACCGTCCTCCGGCTCGTCGGCCGGACGCACGTTTAGACGTCACCCGGCTTCGTCTAAGAAGTCCTCCTTGGACGCAAAGTCTCGGTTTTGACGTGCCTGGCAGGACCTACCAATACCCACTTTTCAGCCTACCATCTGCGCTCGGAGACCGACCGACTCTGGCTCGACACCTTTTGGAGTGGCAACATGTCACTACGGACTCTTGGGTGCTTTCCATTGCCCGTCTTGGCTACGCCATCGAGTTTCACGATATTCCGCCTCGAGGCGGTTCTACTCCACCCCGTCGAGTCCGGCCCTCCTGGAAGAGATCCAGTCCCTCCTCCAGAAAGGAGCGATCGAGCAGCTCCCGCGAGAAGCCAAGACCACCGGCTTCTTCTCCAGGTACTTCATGGTACCGAAAGCCGACGGTACCCTCCGGCCGATCCTCGACCTCAGAGGGGTGAACTACTACATCCACCCCAAGAGGTTCAAGATGGTCACGATACCGTCGATCCTGCCCTTCCTACATCGAGGGGACTGGTTCGCCTCCATCGATCTCCGAGACGCATACTTCCACATTGCCATTCGCCCGCAGCACAGACGGTACCTCCGCTTCGCAGTCGACGACACCTGTTACCAGTACAAGGTGCTGCCGTTCGGACTCTCGACTGCCCCAAGGGTCTTCACCACGTGCATGGCCCCGGTGGTATCCTTCCTGCGGACAAAGGGTGCTTCTGTCTTCCCTTACCTCGACGATTGGCTGTTGGTGGCATCCTGCAAACAGAGACTTTACCACGACGTCCACATGACGTTGTCACTCCTGACTCGCCTTGGTCTACGAGTGAATCCGAAGAAGTCCCACCTCGAGCCGGCGAGGATCTTGGACTTCATCGGGGCAACGCTCGACTCAACCTCCGCCAGGGCGTACCTACCAGAGACTCGAGCTCAAACCCTGATCCGGGCCGCCGCTCACGCCCGCACGGCCCCGACGTTATCTGCGAGAAGTGTCCAACAGCTCTTGGGCTACATGGCTGCGACGACCGCTGTGACATATCTCGCCAGACTGAGAGCAAGATCTCTTCAACACTGGTTCGTCCGCACATTTGACCCCCTGCAAGACGAACAGACACTCCGACTACAGCTGCCGGAGGACGTCCGATCCTCCCTCCGCTGGTGGCAGTCGCGACGCAATCTGATGTCAGGGATGCCCTTCCAGCAGCCGACACCGAAGGTGACGGTAACGACCGACGCCTCCCTGTATGGATGGGGTGCCCACTGCGGCGATCTCAGAGTCCGCGACAGATGGACAGACGACGAGACCACTCTCCATATCAACGCGCTGGAGCTGCTCGCCGTCTCGAAAGCGCTACGGGCGTTCCGCCACGTCGTAGCGGGGCAGACGGTCCTGGTTCTGACGGACAATACCACCGCCGTCTGTTACATCAACAGACAAGGAAGGACTCATTCCACGACCCTGCTCAACATCGCGCTCGACCTGTGGGAATGGTGCATTCGCCTGCACACGCATCCCGTGGCGGTTCACCTGGCCGGGCAGGAGAACACCACGGTAGACGCCCTCAGCAGGGACACCTCATCCCATCACGAATGGTCTCTCTCCAGAGAGGCGTTCAGACTGATTCAAGACCGCTGGGGCGAGCCATCGATCGACCTCTTCGCGACCAGGGAAAACGCGAAGTGTCGCCGATTCTGTTCGAGAGCGGGCCACGATCGCGCTTCCATCGGAGATGCCTTCCAGTTTCCGTGGACCGGGGAACTCCTCTATGCGTTCCCGCCGTTCCCGTTACTCGGCCGGACGATATCGAAGATCCTCACCGACCGAGCCGACGCGATCCTCGTAGCCCCGTACTGGCCGAGGCAGCACTGGTTCACACCCCTGCTACGAGCTGCACGAGGCGACCTGCTCCGGCTGCCACCGACGCCGGGCCTGCTCTCCCACTCCAGCGGCCGAGTCCTTCATCCGGACCTGCCACGCCTGGCCCTCCATGCCTGGAGGATATCGCACTAGACGATCCCGTGCTCGGTACCGTCCTCGTCGCGGCCAGGAAGGAATCCACCCGTCGCAACTATCAATACAAATGGCGATGCTTCCTGACCTTCGCTAACGAGAGGAGTGAACCGGATCGCCCGCGGGACTCTCTACCGTCCTGCATTTCCTCCTGCATCTCCGGCAACAGGGTCTGGCGTTTCCATCCCTGAAGGTTTATCTCTCCGCGATCGTGGCATACCAACCGCCACGATCTGCGGCATCGGCCTTCTTCAGGAACGATACCGTTAAGCGGTTCCTGAAAGGACTTCATCATCTCTACCCGCCGGTATCGCCGCCGCTACCGCCGTGGTCCCTCTCACTGGTGCTCTCGCAGCTGACGAAGCCGCCCTTCGAGCCAATGGCGACCTCGGATGACAGGCTTCTGACCATGAAAATTGCCTTCCTGGTGGCGGTGACCTCAGCGAGGCGAGCGGGTGAGATCACAGCTCTTCGGTCCGATGAGCCCTTCATGGTCTTCCACAGGGAGAAGGTGGTCCTGAGACCTGACATCTCGTTCCTGCCAAAGGTGGTGTCCAGTTTCCATCTCAACCAGGACATCATCCTGCCTGCCTTCTTCCCGAACCCGACGACACCGTTGGAGCGGTCCCTCCACTCCCTGGACGTGCGTCGGGCATTGGCCTTCTACAAGGACAGGACTGCTTCCTTCCGACAGATGCCGCATCTCTTCGTTTGCTATGGGCGACGTCGGAAGGGCCTCAAAGTGTCCACCCAGCGCTTCTCCAAGTGGGTGGTGAGGACTATTGAACTGGCGTATGAGCTCGCGAGGAAGCCTCCGCCAGTCCTGCTTCGAGCCCACTCCACCAGAGCTGTGGCTACTTCTGCGGCCCTCCTGCGAGGAGCTGACCTGCATGAACTCTGCCGTGTGGTGACCTGGTCCCAACCATCGACCTTCGTGCGCCACTACAGGCTCGACTGCCGGTCGCGCAGAGATGCCCGGTTTGGATGTGAGGTGCTGGCTTCCGTGCTATAGGACCTGACCCGCCATCCGACCGGTAAGCTACACAGTCTCCTAGTGTATGAAGGCACAGAGACCACGAAGAAGAAGAACAGGTTGCTTACCTGTAACTGTGGTTCTTCGAGTGGTCATCTGTGCCATCATACACACCCGCCCTTCCTCCCCTCTTTCTCAGGTCCCTGTAGGTTCTACGGCGGACGACAGAACTGAGGAGAGACCGTTGCTCGGCGGGAGGAGCATGCGCAGTACCGGCGTGGGGGAGGGGTTCCCGCCAAGCGAACAAGCTCTAGAAGTTTCCGAACGCTACCGCGCAGGCGCTAAAGCTCCTAGTGTATGATGGCACAGATGACCACTCGAAGAACCACAGTTACAGGTAAGCAACCTGTTCTTATAATGGCAACACTCTGCACGGCTCGTGAGAGTTGGACAGAGGAGCAGTCTGAATACCGCCAGCTGGGGGCCTGCAATGTGGGTATGGGGCTCACCAGGTACAGAGAGGGGCAGAAGCAGAAAGAGGCACAGAGAGGGTCTGGGGGGCTGAAAGTGACAAACTTTGGATACACTGACCAATTCTATGTCACTTTACAGAGGTATAGTATAGGGACCATAAACTATGATCAAATAGCCCCAAAATGTTCAAGAAAAGAAAAGGTGATGCAGAGGGAAGGCAATTTAAAAACTAGTAATAATCAAATGCAGAGGCAATTATTTAATATGATAAAAAGAGTAGATACATTTATATAGTCTTACAGATACAACCGGCCCTTTGAGAGCCACCATAAAGCTGATGCAGTTTAAGATGAAATTGAGTTTGCTACCCTTGGTATAGACATTCACCTCCAACCTCCTCCTCCTTCAACTTGAAACAAAACAAAATCAACTTTCAGTTGAATTCATTGTTAATCTTCTCATCCTTAGACACATAATTGACTTCCCCCAGATAGGTCTTGGATTTTGGCTATCTATATATGATATATCCTTTCCTTTGATCTAAGGAAAGATTATTCTAGCTCTTTTATATTCAAGATATTATTATTTACACCTATTTTACCATTTATTACTCTAATACAATAAAATACCACTAAATTGAATCAAACACTCTGTAAATGATACTTTAAATATGAGAATAATTATTTTTATGTGACTACAGCTTCCAAAATTACACTTGCACAAAAATGGAAACAAAAATCACTTCCAGCAGAAGGGGACTGGATCATGGCACAAATGGATAAATTGACAAGTTTAATAAGGGAAGGGAGTGTGGACAATTTTGTTAATATGTGGGACATGGTAATCACTTATTTATGAAACACATGGGGTGAACTAGTGATAGCAAGCTTTAGAGACTGAAGGTAACAGGACATCCACCTCCACCCTTTTAAGACTCAGGACTCTTTTTTTTTTAACTTTTACCTTTTGGGTCCACGTACTAATTTATTTTGCCACACATTTCCAAACTTCAACAAGATCCTTTTAAAAAACCACTTCTCCTGAATCTGCCAGCCACCATGAGACTTTTATTTTTTTTAAAAGAACTTGCTCATTCTTTGTAATTTGTGTGTTGGTAAGGCTGCTGTTGGAAGCTGCCTTAGATAAGCCTACATCCTACTAGTACAGCCCAAGTCACCAAATGAAAATATAGGCTAGACCAGTGCATCTCAAGCTGTCTGATGTGGAAGACTGGCAATCCTCCCTCCCGAACCTGCTCCAGGCACTGGTACTATATTTGTACCCACTCTCTACAATTGTTTCCTTCTTTCCTGGAAACCCACCAGGGACTAGGAGTCAGTGGCTTAGGGACTAGCACCAGTTCATGGACTACTACTGTGAGTAGCACTGGACTAGTCCATGCAAACAGCATATTCATGCTAACTGGGATTATGAGTGTTGTAGTCTAGCCCATTTGTGGGCACTGAATTGGAAACGGTTTTTATAGATCATAATGGGCTACCAGAAAATATAGAACCTGTGTGGGAATTGCATAGCTCTCCAGATGTTGTTTGACTGAAACTCCCAACATTCCTCACCATTGGTTCTGCTAGATAGAGCTGCCAGGAGTTGCAGTCTCTCAGCACCCAGAGAGCTTTATGGTTCCTACCTATGATATAAACCACATCTTGCAGCTTCTTGTATACTCATTTTAAATACTTGTGCAACATTCAGAATTAAGAATACTGCAGGTGTTTTATGCTTTCATTTGTTTACATTATGCTTTAGTATAAAAAACTAAACTGTGATCCAGCTCTCATTTAGCACAACAGGAAAAAGCATTTAACAACTTTCTAGCTTTTAGTGATTCACCTGCCATAGTCAAGTCATCTTGTTGCATGAATTCATACATCTTTCCATACATTAGCTATGGTAATTTAGTTGCCCAACATTCCATCCAGCATTCTTAATACAATGCCACAGCTTAAATTCCACCCAACATAGGCCATCTGTTCAAGAGTAACATGGAATTTGGTTTCTGACTAAGAACTGGAATTCCTGAGAACCTCAGAGCTGTCTCTCATGTTACATTTTGAAGTCAAGAGTGGGTATGGGTACGGCAGATGTGCACTGATACAAGTCTAACACACCACATGGAAATGACTTAAAACATACTGCTATTTCCTTATTTTTCAGGGGAACTACAAAAGTAATGCTTGTTTGCAAGAGAAGGAATTAATGCATTATATACTGTTATGCACTCCCCATTTCTCCAACCATTAAGAAGTACAACACCCTGTTCCACAGATCAACCATGGCATCAACAGAATCACCAGTTCTAGCAGCTGGAAAATCCCTCAGAGCACTCAGAAATCCTTTTGGATCCACTAGTCTATGGGGGTAGGCCATTTTTATGGGCTCACCACTCCTGCAGAGATTATGAGTCTCAGCAAACCCTCTACTCCCAGATCACCATCACCCCAACCAGCAAAAATCACATCAAGAGTGTAGCCTGCTACATGTATAGGGATGGATATTAATTGAGACAGGCCCATGGTTTCCATGGAAGCCATGAAATTCTAAGCTGGCTCTGATACAGGTATCTCAGCACGGATGTTAAAACCCCTCCACATAATAAGTTAGGTGGAGATTAACACCACTTCTGAGATCACCTATAGTAGCTCTGGCAGGGAGACAACTGGGCAGCAGAGTGGATGATACACCAAAAGGATCCCTATCCTGTCTGGGTATTGCAGGTATATACGCTCAAACCTTGGAGACTGTTAGACAGGGTACCTCAGTAGAGGAAAGGACTCAGAGCATTGTGACTCCTCTTCCCCACTCATCCGATCTTGCTTTCTGCTGCACCTGGAAATCTGGTGAGCATACTTGGGTCAAGATGACACACACACACACCCTTCTCAGTTAAGCAGGTTTCAGTTGTACACGTAAGGTTGGCTTGCTTGTCTGAGATCAAGCTCTGGATCATACAGCTACTCCCAGTCAGCGGCCTGGCATTAGGCAGCAGTACTTTGTTGTTTAAGGGGAGTAGACAGGAGTCTGTTGGTTGGATGGTAAACCATAAGGAGGAACAGCCACAAAATGTCTCTCCCTTCTTCTCCTCCATTAGCTTGTTTTACCTCTACCACCGTACTTCCTCTTGCCCATTATGACTGAAATGGTAGCACCAGCTTGTATTTTCTCAACGCGTATTTGGCTGACAAGAAATGCAGAACAAGCAAACTACTATAAACAAACACATGAGTCAGTTTAGCCTGAAGAACTCTCAATACTTAGCTAAAACTAACCTCAAGGGATTCTACTCAATAGGTACTCCATTTACTTATTTAGAGAGCAAACATGCTGTTCTGGCAAAAGCTTCCCAAGGCTGATGCAGAGTGTCTTATCATGCCCCACTGTCCACTTCATCAGGATTCAGTAGGCAAAGGAGAACTTCACTATGCCCCAAGCTCATACCTCTGACAAAATGTCTGCCTTAATAATGCCTGCAGGAAGGAGGAGCCAACACAGTCTCAGCAACTCTGGTCTATTCTCAGTTTCAGCCTCCTTTCACAGCAACTCATGTGGTTGGCAATATAATTGGGAAACCCAATTTTATTTTTGTAGTTTAAATATCAAGAGCCACTGTGATGTAGCAGTTTGAGTATTGGACTACAACCCTGGAAACCAGGGTCTGATTCCCCACTTGGCCATGGAAACCCACTGGGTGACCTTGATACATCACACACTCTCAGCCCCAGAAAACACTGTGATAGGTTCACTTTAGGGTCACCGTAAATTGGAAAACTTGAAGGCACAGAGCAACAAGAAGTTTAAACATCTGCATGTATCCAGACATTTTTGGGGCACAAGCTGCTTTGAATTAAATGCATGTAACAATTACAGTCAGCCCTCCATATTTGCGGGTTTCACTTTTGTGGATTTTATTATTCAAGGATTATTTGCTGTCACTTCTGCTGCCTCCCTATGCCATTTTTAATAGGGACTGCAAGCCTCATGAGACTGAGAAACTGCAAATGAGGCTAGTAAGTCCCTATTAAAAATGATGTGGGGCAGCAGTGGAGGTGGAAGTAAGCCACCTACTTCTGCCTTGTGAAGGAACCCTGATGCCTCAAAGGAATCCATGGTGGGTTGAATATGGTGATCATACTTTCTTGTGTGTGTTAAATATGGTTTGGGAGGGCTTAGAGTTATTCACAATTTTTCCATTTTCATGGGGGTCCTGTGCCCCTAACCCTAGCAAATATGGAGGGAAGACTGTAAAGGAAAAGTAACCATAAATCAGAAATAACTTGAAGGCACACAACAATAACTACTACTACTACAAAAACTACAACAACAATAACAATCCCAAGTGGGAGCTGCATTTGAATGTGAGAACTGGCAAGTGGAATTTTGTTCTGCAGATGACCCCAAGAGCCCGTGGAATATACTAAGCTGACTTACTGTATCTGACTATTTAGTCTTTCTGACTGAATGTTGCCTTGTCTGAGGGGCAGCTGCTTTCACAGTCTAGGGAGGTCTTTCACAATATCTACTACTAAACCTTTATTTGTTTAATTAAACAAATTAAATTAAATCCTTTTAATGAGAGGTGCCAGGGAACAAATCTAGAATCTTTTGCATGCAAGACATATCCTCATCAATTGAACTACCCTTTCTTTCAAAGCTGGGTGCAGTTTTCTGCCTTGGAACTGAAGAAGACTCCATTTAAAATGGCCAGGGAGCCTGTGCTTTGTGACAGGACACAAGGCCAATAATGGTGTGTCAGTTTTCTCCTAGAAACTCCCTCTCCCCCTCCCATTAGGAAACACAGCTTTGGGAAGCCAAATTGTCTCATAACACGGATTTGTGTTCCCATACAGACCAATATGGAATAACTTTCTCTTGCAAACTATTGTGTGCTGCCTTTTTAAAGAGCAAGTCTGGAAGATCTCAGTGCGCTAGCTACTCTTATGGAAAGAACAGGAGGGAAGGCTTTCAGTTTTGGGCAGAAGCTAGGAAGTGCTGTTGAGGCCTGCTCTGTCTCTTCAAATGCCAGGACAACCATGTGCCTATTTCAGTTAAGTTTTACACTTCCTTAACATCACGTGCTGGTTCATGTTGGGGAGCTTTAAATAGATAATTAGTTGACAACATCTGTGTATGGTGCTATTGCCATATTCAGAAGGAACAGGACCAGCTTTATGACCATAGGCTTCACAGACAGTTCATGCTGTACTACTTAGCCCTGGTAGCGCAGCAGTTAAATGCCAGTTCTGCACCCACAACATTGTGAATTCAATCCTGCAGGGCTCCAGGCTGACTCAGCCTTCCATCAGTAGGTAAAATGAGTACCCAACTTGTTGGGGGCAATTAGCTAAACACGCTGTAAACCACTTAGGGAGTGCTTCGCACAGATAAGTGGTATAGAAAAGTAATTGCTATGGCTATTGCTACTTAAGGCAAGTTTACTGAGCTTCCTGTAGGATTCAGGGGTAAGCAAATGCAAACCTCCAAGTGTCTTGGGACTGTAATTCCCAGCATTCTTCACTAGCAGCCCTACTGGCTAGAGCTAGAATTGCAATCCAACAGCACATTGAGGGGCATTACTGGCCTAGATCCATGATCCATCTACTCCAGTCTTGACTGGACTTCATGTACAGTTAGCTGCCACAATGCACGTCTGTACTACAACAGGCTTCAGGGCAAACAGGTTTGGACGAGAAGGTGGAAATATCATAACTAAACAAAGCCCCTTTGCTCTCCCTTTAAGGTTGAATGAAAGGTGATTTTCATGGAAACAGTGTGTTTCCTTGTTATAATGGAAAGTGTTTGTTTTACTAATTATTGAGAAGAGTGACAGATAGAGGACCTTCCTTCCCCATTACATATCCATAATTTTTTCCCATTAATCAAGAAGAACAAACAAAATGAAACAAAAAAAAACTCTATGTGGTGAGGGGGAGGAGAGGAAGAGCAAGGGCTCCCTGGTGTCCCATAAACCTGATGGCCACAGGCAAAACATTTTAACCTCAGCAAACCCTGAACTGGAAAGCCTGAGGCAACAGTTGCAACAATAGTGAAGTATAACTTATAAGCATCCCTCCCACAGTAATGAGTGTTCTGTCAGAGTTCTCATGGCTGCACCCAGCCTATGATTTATTGATTCTCATAGTTGCCAGGTGATACCAAGAGCTGGAGTTATTTAAGAGTACTATGATCTAGGGGCTCTAAAATTCAGGATTGCTAGCCCAGTGTTAAAGTCAGTTTTCCTAATTGGTGATTGTCATTTGCTACTGTTCCCCAACATTCATACTGTCAGTGCTATTGTGTGTAGAAATTTTACAGAAACTGAGGGTGTAGTAACACATGTAGCAAGATAACACTCTATATAGTGCTAATTTTGTGATCAGAAAAGACAGGATTACAATTTTACAGAGACAGAGGTTAATTTTAAGTTAATTGATTTCAACAGAATTCAGCACACCTAACTATATGGTAGATTTTTGTCTTAGTTCTTCAGTAGTAAGACAAGAGTTTTAGAATGTGAGTGTCCATATTCACATTTCAAATCTGTGAACTAATCCTGGTTTCCTCCAGAAAGGACTTATGGTCCTCAGAAATACAGTGGATCCTTAGAGAGATGGACCTTCACATGTGGTCTGGTAGCAGCATAGGAGGCATAGAAAGTGAAGTGTACAGATAGAATTGTATCAAACATAAAGATAATCATTAAATACTAAAGCCGGAATCATCCAAACCATAGTATTTCCCATTTCTGCATATGGCTGTGAAAGCTGGAGAATGAAGGATGACAGGAAGAGAGACAACTCATTTGAAAAGTAGTGCTGGGAGAGAGTTCTATGCATACCATGGATTGCTAAAAAGACAAATCAACGGTTCCTAGCCAGTCAGGCCTGAACAGTCCCTAGAAGCCACAATAACAAATCTGAAGTTGTCATACTTTGGGCATATCATGAGATGACATGATTCACTGGGAAAGACGATGATGCTCAGCGAAGTGGAAGGTCATAGGAAAAAAAAAGACTGAACCACAGGCAGATTGATTCAATCAAGGAAGCGGCGGCCTTGGGTTTGCAAGACCTGAGCCCCTGCTGTTGGTGAAAGGGTTTCCTGGAGGTTTCTTACTCATAGGGTTGCCTTGGTCAACTTAGTAGCAAATAACAACACAACAAGGACTGAGAAACTTCATTCAACTCAAGATCTGAATTCAGTTTCAGAAGAGTTTTAGTGTAGGGGTGCCTTCTAAGGGCAGGGTCAAAGAGTGGGACCAAACATTACAGTATATTTTAGATTAAAGCACTTATTGCTATGGATTACCAGTCTCAAAGCTTGGGTGCTCTGGTTTGATCCTCAAGGCTAGGGAGAGGAATCTCAGCACAAGTGCATTGCCTTGAAATTATGTTTGTGTGCATACTCTTTTGTTAGAGCTTTTTTTTTTTTTAAGAAATATGAATGATGTGCTCTGAGCAACTGTGGTTGATGCCTAATTTATCATGCTTAAAGCCATAACCAGGACCTACCCCCTGACTTCGCCATGGGTCACCTCTGAGATTTTGGCCCTATAATCTCAGAGCCTGGGTTAGCCTTAACCTGACAGCCCTAGAAAAGGCAATTCAGCTTTTTGGAAAGAGAAAAAAAAACACACAAAAAAACTGGTAAACCACCTAATGATGGTGTCATGAGGAAAAAAAGTATGGCATTCTGCAGCAGCCCAGGGCAGCCAAAATCAGACCCAAGGAAATTCAGATTTGGCCTCCGGACCTGAGGTTCCCTGTTTCTGGAGTATAGTAAAGTGCCAGATCCTAAGTCAAACTATTTTTCCATCTCACATAGCATACACTACTCCAACTGGCAGTGGCTTTCTGGGGTCTCAAGCAGGGCTCACATAATCAAGCAGGAGTCACATAATCTCCTGTCTGATCGTTTTAACCAGAGAGGGTAGGATTTGACTTCAGCATCCTGAATGATGCCCTTTCCCTGCGTCATCAGAGATGAAGCTGACACAGATTCAAACGCCCATTATGAAGTTCACTGGGAGATGTTAAGCTAATCAGTATCTCAAACTCACAAGATTGCTGTGATGGTAAAGTTCAAGAGGAAGGAGGGAATGTACTGTGCAATTTGTTGCAGTGAAACCAAGACTCGCATGGCTGAAGCACTAAGGTTTTTTTTTAATTAGCAGGGACAGTGATGTTGTGTGCCATCCACCTCATGCTTCCCTATTTCTTCTGAATTTAGCTACAGTGCTTCTGGTAGCTGGTGAATTTTTTTCACCACCAACAACATATTGTTACGAGCTACTTCTGCCATAGTGCAAAATATTTTCAAGTTGCTTGGTTCTTAATGAACATTTATGACCCATTAGCTTTACAAAAGACTTACTCCTGCTGAAACTGAAAACTGCTAGAAGAGATTTGTTGATATGGATCAACACAACTGCTGCTGCATTTTTGGATTGTCCTTGGAGATGTGGCTATGGAAACTAATCATGAGTGCCTGTACTTAAAAATAGAGAACTGCTCCATTGTAAATATGTAACCTGTTCTGCCTTCTGAGTCTTTTGTAAAAACCACCTGCATGTTTCCAAGCTGTTCATCAAAACAATGAAGGCTAATGACTTGCTATTATAATTGAAATAAAATCATACATTCACTCTGTAGTTTCTAAGCTGGGTTGAACCACGAAAGTCAAGTAATTCTAGGCTCACCCTAATATGCACCCTAAAGTTTCTTGTTACTAGAAACTTGTCTAAATTCTTCTGACTTAAGAGACATTACAGGTAAATAATGAATTGAGTATTTTCTCAGAGGCTGAAATAAGAATTGGCCCTTCTCAGTTTTGGCACAGAAAATCTTTTCTTGGCTCAGCTATGAAGGGTGGGAACTGTACAGTAGTTCTAATTATGTACTTTCCATTGTACTCTAAGAAACAGAAAGGAGCAGCTGGAGGGATTTAGCCATTTTTCCTTTGACAAGCCCTTTCTCTCATTTTCCCTCTTCCCACTGCTAATTCCATTGTGAATTGCAGTACATATATCTGGATATTATTTCAGTGTTTGAGATTGTGGTGGACACTTTGTAGAAAAAATGCGTAGGCTTTATGTAGTCTTCTCCCTTTGAGACAGTTATTGTTGCTTTCTCAAAGTTATAGCATTGGGAAGGAGAGTTTTTATTTGCATATATTAATTGTGTTGTGATGGCCCTGGAGCCAAGCTGGCAAAGAATTGATGGTCCTGTTGCCAGGTAACACAGAAAACACCAAGGGTGGAGGAGAGGAAAAGGACATGTAATTTTATTTCATGGCTGCTTCAAGCTCCTCATTTGTTACTGTATTTTATCAGGTTGGCTTTGCATTGCAGCTGTTTGCATTTCCAATTGTATTTTTCATGTTGGTTTTGTACTGTAGCAGGGCCAAGATACAAATAATAAACAAAAATCACCTATAGTTTGAGCCAGCAAGATATTTCTGTGTCTGGTGGAATATGGACATCAAGGTGGGGAAACCTGGGGGATGAAAAAGGAAGTAAGTGTCATCTGTGGAGGAAGCAGAAAGTGGGCATTCTCTTGAGAAGCAACAGATACAGATTAGGGATAATTCCCTCAAATCTAGGCTATATGTTAACCTACATACTTACGAAATGTGATCTTGGGCAAACTGAAAGGCTAGGTTTCAAAAAACTAGATTCAGCAGAACTTGGAAAAGTTACTTTTGGAAGCCATACTTCCCAGAATTCCTTAGTGTCAGAGTCCAACTCCCTGCCTATGCCTCCATGCCAGCAATGGAAGGGAGGCAAAAGTGCTTGCCCAAGAGGAGGAGGCAGTGGGGAGTGTCCAATGCAAAAAAAAACACCAAGTGGAAATGCTGAGCTGAGCCAAGTCAAAGTCAGATCCAAAAGGTCCAGAAAGCTGAAGATCCATCCAAGGGTCAAGGGAGCTAGAACATAAGGGCTGTGAGAGCTTGTGTAGTGATTTGCTACAAGCAAATAGCAAGTCACACCGACAGACTTATATAGCTGATGAAAACAGATGTTCCTTATCATTGTTCTGTTTTCTTAATCTTGCCAAAATGGTTTCTCTCTGAGCTGCTCGTTTCTGTCTCCTCTATGATTGAGAGCTGGAGGACAAAAGTGGATCAAATTCCTCTAAATCATTGCTGGTCCCCTCTCCCTCTGGGGCTGGCTGCAACAACTCTGCCTCTGCTTGTCTTTCAACTGATGAGGCTGTTTGCTTTGGTCTATCACTGGCTCTGCTCCTGGCACAATCAATTGCTAATCGACCTCTGAGCTGTCATCTATCACACCTAGTCAGTGTGCCAATTGGCCATGCTGAGTGGGGGTTTCTGGGAGTTGCAACCTGAGGAAGTAACCTTTTCAGATTCTGAAACCCAGTACCTAGTATTGCTATAGTGAATATTGGAGAAATTTGTTATTGTTGTATCCCTTCAATTTGTTTCCAACTCACAGTGACCCTAGCATGGTTTTCTTGGCAAAATTTGTTCAGAGGGGGTTGCTTTTCTGTCAAGGGCTACGATGAACAGTAGCCTTGAAGGAGGACATGCAGAAGCAAGTACACCAAGAACTATTCAGGCTGGGATGAGAGCCAGCTGGCTCCAGCCTTCTTAAGAAAGGCACAGGGCAGTAGTTTGATGTCAGAAACAACTTGTGTATTGCCAGCCCTTGTCTTGTGTTCTCTGGATTCTCTGCTCATTGTCTGCCTGGATTTTCTGACTTTGGACTGTCTGAGCATGTTGCTTGCTGGATTCCTGGACTTTTGGATTGTTTCTGGATGATATTTCTTCATACCATGAACAGGCAAGCTGTATTGATTGTTAGTGTCTCTGTTTGACTGTGCTGCTGCTGGCCATGCACTCTGTCATCTGGCACAGACAGCGGCATCTGTGATAATTTCCCTTCCCCTAAGGTTGAGCAAATGTATCTTGCCCAAAGTCACCCAGTGTGTTTCCAAGGCTGAGCAAGGATTCAAACTCTGCTTTCCAGAGTCATAGTCCAATGCTCAAAGCACTACACCATGCTGGTTACTGGAGAGGTCTCTTGTACCTTTAATGGCTGTGTCAATGAAAGAATTTCAGCAAGTGTTGGTTGTTTCTTGGTTGTGTGACAAGCAGAATCTGTTGAAATTCCCTCTTCTGCATAACACATTAAAAGTACAGGAGACTTTCAGTTTTCCATCTGGCAACCCTACCAGCATGTCCCCCAAAAGCAGCCACAATCACCTGAAGCCAGTGTGCAAGTGCTAACCTCATACTGGAAACACTGTCCTAGGGCTGGCTACCTGAAAGAAGAGGCTAGCTTTGTCACTTAGACATATCAAATGCTAACTTTACTCTTCATTCATTTTCCTGTTTTAACCTCCTCAGGCCCCTGTGCAATATTCTGTATCCCACTTTTTTATGCCAGATGCAGGGCACAAAAGCTCCCTCTCATTTCATGTGCCTTATTCCCCTAACTCTTTAGCTGTTAGGGTAGCTCTTAGATTAGGGGTAAGCAGAAAAAGAGAGTAGTCACTTTAGTTCAGGAAATATCAGATTCCTGAACTAAGAACTTCATAGCATAAAGGTAAGTGTTAACACAGGTTTGCTAGATGAAAAACTGGCAAGAACTCCTGTACTTCTAACAGTTGTGTAGAAGAGGCAATTTCAGCAGGTATTCCTGAAATTCTCTCTTGTACACACCTATTAAAGTTAAAGGAGCCTTCTCCACATTTCAGTCTGGCAACACTATGTGTTTTGAGCAAGTCACTGTCCAGTAAAGTTTGAGGGTTTTTGATTCAGAAACTTTTGAAACATGAAGAAGGCCTTAAGAGTACACAAAGGTGAAATATGTCAGAGTTTTCTACTAATAAGATAACCATCTTTTGAGTATCTTGAGACACATATCTTATTTTCTTCAGCTTCCACTGGATGCTCCACACTTCTTCTACAAATCCAGAGTACCTTTCTGTTTGCCTCAGTCTCCACAGCATACTAAAAAGGACTTTCCATTCATTCAGGCCTGAGCCAGTAAAAGAAACAATTGCACAACCAACCAAAAGGGGAAATTTCAACCCAACCAATTTCCATTCTCTATTGTCTTTGCATTGCGGGAAGACAAATAAGTAAATCAGTAGATATTGCAACACTGCTATGGCAAATGTGTACATTGTAATATTTAATTTTAGCAGTATGAAAGGGATTAGTGATAGAAGAAGAAGGAGAAAATTCCAGTTTGGAGAGAAGAGGAAACTACAGCAATTGGACTGTATTTATACCATAAAAGGAAGTAGGCCAGTATAGTGGCTGCATGGGAATTATGATTTAAAGTCATAGCAAGCATAGTGTAGCCATGTGAGTGTTGGACTATGGCCCTAGAGACCATGGTTTGATTCCTGCTCAGCCATGGAAACCCACTAGGAGACCTTGGGCACATCACATACTCTCAGCCCCAGAAAACCCATGACAGGTTCACCTTAGGGTTGCCATAAGTCAGAAACAACATGAAGGCACACAACAACAACAACGTGACTTTGGCTCTGTCACTGTTTCTTAGCCTAATGTACCTCATAAAGTTGTTGTGAGGATACAATGTAGGTGGAGGGAACTGCCCTGAGATCCTTGGAAGAAATTGGAATAAAAATGTAATAATACCCCCATCATGTTCTTACCAGTTTGTGTCCCTTTTAAAAATCATATGATCTTCTGAGAAGCAGCATTAACTCAGCCTTTCAGACAAGAAGGAAAAAAAGAGTGATAATTAGCAAAGCACCTGCCATTTAATGAAAGAAATATACTCCCTTTGCTACCTATATTGGTTTTAAAGAAAACCTACCTGAGAATGCAGACCCAACAGTAAGAGGACTTATGAGGTACTGCATACGGAGGACAAAGTTTTGAGAAACAGAGAGAAAGTCAATTATTCAATGACGGAGCCAAACAATCCCTTTCCCATGTTCATACCTGTTCTGAGGAACTGATCCATTTTAAAGGCCTAAACAAATATTTAGAGTATAATCCTGTGCACTTTGTAAAAATTCTATAACTGGAAATAAATAATGTAAAAGTTAAGGTCTCATTATATAGAAACGTACGTACACCTAAATTCCAGAAGTTAGATCCTTGTTTCTTGGCACACTAGTATAGTTATTAATACACTGGTTCTCATCTCAGGTGTATTTGTAACAAAAGAATTCTCCTCAAGAAAGTTTCCTGCTTCAAGACAACTGTCCTTCAGATGCTTATCTGAAGATGATACAGGTCTATCAAGTAGCTTTGACTCCTTGTGATCATCAAGACAGCTACTTGATAGACCTGTATCATCTTACACAAATTTTTGAAGGCTTATGGCCAGTGTAACAATTTATATCTTTCTGAATCACTTTATACTCTAATCTCACCCTTTACAACTATGAAACACAGAGCTTTCCAAACTTTTCATGTTGGTGACACACTTTTTAGACACACATCATTTCATGACACAGTAATTCAGTAAGGCCATTTCCGCACTAGGCTGTTGTAGCACAATGATCCCACTTTCAACTTCCTATGGAATCCTGGGGTTTGCACACCTTGGTTCAGGCATTAGTCAAAATGAAAACTGTGGCCAGGAAATCAGCAGACTAAGATGTTAAAGGATACCTATGAAGAAACTAGATAAGATCATCCAAGATGACTTGACAGCAAACAACAACTACAAACACTTGTGGCTTTAATATTGTATTCCATCCGTGCATCTGAGGAAGTGGATTGAAATCCGCAAAAGTTCATGTTAAAATACACCAATTAGTCTTAAAAGTGTTGTTAGATTGCTTTCTCCCCCATCCCTCAATTTCCTTTGTTTGCTAAGTTCCAGA
This sequence comes from Ctenosaura bakeri, assembly GCA_948474755.1. Classification (NCBI taxonomy): domain Eukaryota; kingdom Metazoa; phylum Chordata; class Lepidosauria; order Squamata; family Iguanidae; genus Ctenosaura; species Ctenosaura bakeri. The sequence continues at coordinate 555,037 of CAOLHI010000271.1, forward strand.
GAAGGATGTTAAAAGCTGGCACACTTTGCCTGTACTGGCCTCCATCCATAGAGAGCAGCTTGGCCACCATGGCTCAAGCCCATGGAAAGCTCTTGCCAACAGCATCAAATACAACACTTCAAAATGGGGCATACTGAGGAGTGGAGTTGGGACCAGATTAGGCACTGCTTGGATTTTAACTGGATTGCATTTGAAACATGTTGACTGGCCTAGACATAGGGGCCAACAATTTCTCAGTACCGAGTTTCAGTATGTTTACTAGTATTCTTTGTCAAAACATCTTCCTTCAAGAACATTTTGTAAAATGAAGGTTTACAAAAACACTTTCTCAGTTCCTCATTAATCATGTTTCCCAGATGACTACACAACATCCTGCTCCTTTGCTGCCATGCGTCTTCCTCTTCCCAAGCATGCATGCCTGCAGCTGGTCAATAGCGACAGTCTGCTTTTTTGATATGTCGTGTTTTCTGGGGGTTTTTTTGTTTGGTTTGCTTGCCTTAAAAATAGTAAGGTTTCAGGCATGTGCAATCCATTCAAAAAGTTACCTAAACTACAGATGGTGAGAGAGGAAGCTGGACTACTGAAAGAGGAAGGTCCAGGATGAGCAATACAAGCTAATGTCTAAAATTATGTCCATTGCCTATTTCAAGATTATTGCATATGAAGATTTTAGAAAAGATCACTTGTTTGCATTTGCTGCTTTTTGCTCTATAATGCTACTGGGGCACTTTGTGTTGTTCCCTTTCATTCTGTGATATCAGTACACGTGGGACTACTGTTCTTAAAACAGCAGGATTTTAACAGCCAATTTGATGTTTAAAGTGCCAGTCTTCTTCCAGTAGTCAAATTGTAGGATGAGAAAACTATAATGCAAAAAGCTCAAAAGCTCTGTTAGTGCCATGTCTGAAAATACTCTGCCACATGCATGCACAACAATAGATGAATTCAGTGTCAAAGAAAATACTGGTATTAGAGGCACACAATCCAAACAAAGCAGCAAATGACCAACAGACAAATCCTCAGCACTGTATAAACATCATAACCAATCTTATCGGCCAATCAATGAGCTTGTGGGCAGGATGGTGTTACTTAGCAACTACAGCCTTTCACCTTCTAGCATCCTCTTATACCTGTTTATTTTATGTCGCAGTGCAGTATTACAAAAAATGTTGCAGAAAATTCAGGTTTCTTTAATGATCATCAGTGCTCCCTGAATATTTCATAGACTAGACACAAAAAAGTGATTCTGGTTGGAAAATAAGAATAAATAAGGTTATTATGTTTTGACCTCCTGAATAAAAATTTATTTGACTGTTGCCTCCTGAATAGTCTTGATCTATTAACATGTATCCAGAAGGGTCATCCAGCAGTATTGCTATCCATAGAGTTCTTGATTATAACTATCTCTGAAGGAAAAATACCAGTTATGCTTTTTATCAACTGCAATTTATTAAAAAGATTTTTCAGGGAAACAATTGTGGATTTTAATGCAACTTTAAATATAGAGAAGCAAAGAAATATATTCAGCAGATCCATGCAACAGCTAATGTTTAATCAATAAATAACTGAAACAATCTTTCTGCATCATTTAGCATCCCCAGAACTATGTACAGCCATTAACATTTCTCCTGCTTTGTCCTCACTGTACCATCTGTGTCAAATTATTTTGGAAGTCATTTTTCTTGCCACAGCTAGAAGATTCCTTAAGAGACAGAATATGATGAACAGATGTATTTTGAGTTCCATGGATAATCACTTAGAATCATAGAATCATCAAATCAAAGCTAGAAGAGGACTTGCACATCTGTATATCATATCAGCTGTTAGCTAACCTCTAGTGGATCCCTCTCCGTAGGAAGGATAGTGATAACATAGTATATACAGAAGAATGGACTTCACTTATCCTCTGGACCCCACCCCCTCTTTCATTGGAATGGTGTGGCTATTAATTAATTACTACCCTGAAGGCAGGATCCCAATTTTATGTTCCTCTGCCTTAGAAACTGGCACTAAGTTATGAACATATCCTCCAACAATTCACAGATAAAAATCAAGATATGTTTTCTTTTTAACCCTCATCCTACCAGACAGGACATTTTAGTACCCCAGAGCCATGTTTTATTGCAGAATTCACAGAACTAAATAAGCATTTTGTGACACTGTCATATGCAGAATTTTGAACATCACTGAGTTTCAGTCACCTGCTATGTATTGTTTCCTCATGTGGACAAGAAGCAGCTGGGACAAAATTATTCCAACAAATCTACTACATCTTGCCATTGAGGTACTTTGTTATATATTGAATGTTAAGATGCCTGTGGTACTTTGTGGCTGAAACATGATACAGAGAAGTTGATGCGAGTGCTTAAAAGAGGAATAACTCTTCTTCTGCTCAGTAGTGGGAGGGCACCTAGTTCTGTTCAGGATGGCCAAAAGAAAGAAAAACATTGATGTCATGACAGTCTGGGATGGAAGGACCTGGTGTAGATATTACAGAGAGCTCTGTGATAACTGAAACCCCTGTCAGAGCTGCTGATGACGAGCAGCAGCTGTTGGTCCCTGTGGCTCAGGGTGGAGATGACGAGCAGCAGCTGTTGGTCCCTGTGGCTCTGGCTGGAGATGAGTCCTGCAGCTCAAGAGCTCCCCCTGCTGCCATGGACCAAGCAGGCTTGGACATTCTTCTGCCTGCTCCTTTAGAGCAACAGGGATCCAATTCTGAAGAGAGTTTGGAGCCTGTGCCAATCAGCCCACAAACAAGGCGGAGACTCAAGACAGCTGAGCAAAGGGAGGCTTCCTTGATTAAGTTTAAGAAGCAGTGACTAGCCACACCTGTGTCTTGGGCTATATAACTGCCCGCCTGGAAGCTTTCCTTCAGTTGTGGCAAACTTCTTTCAAGCCCTCCTCTTGCTTGTTCCTTGCTCCCAGGACCTGGTTCCTGCTACCTTGAATTGACCTCTTGACCCTTGGCTTTTGGAACTCAGACTATGGCTTTCGTTTGATGCTCTGGTAAATGAACTCCCTTGTGTAAAGTGCTTGCTTGTCTCCTCCCAGCTGGATTTCGCTGGCTCTCACACTCCTTTCTCTGGGCTGGCTTGCTACCCAGGTCCCTGACCTTGACAAGCTCATTGCAGAGCAACCAGAGATGTCATGCAGGACCAGGCATGGCCAAAGAAGGATACAGACCAAGAGAGGATACTAAGACACCTTTGAACTGCTTATCATAGGAAGCATTCTTTATCACCTAATCCCCAAAACAGATAATGAGAGGCAAACATGAATTCAGAGCAAAGAACAAGAGGAACTCTCCCAAAGACCAAGTGTAGAAGCCCCATGACAGCACTGAGTTGAAGGAATACTTTAACCTGCTGTTCCTAGTGAGGGTGTATCCTGGAAAACATGAAGCCTTGGAAGAATTGTGGCATCCAGTGTCAGAATATGGCTGCTTCAGAACAAGGGTGATGATGAAGAGATCTTTATGAGCTCAGAAAATACTTGATCAATACTTTGTATCACTGGTAAAATGGATGCCTTTCAGGATATGTAGACTATGCTGATTGAGCAGTTTCATCTGCAGTACCCACCATGAACAAATCAAACACTGATGGACAGCTGGTTGAGTTCAGAGCTAAATTATCATTCTGGCAGTACATAACAAGTAAAATATGGCAAAATATGGCATAAAAGTGTGATGATGCCATGGCGCTAAGACATTGTATTCTCTGAAGAAAGGCACTTAACCAGACAGGCACATGGTACACCATTTAATACCTAACTTGGACACCCAGACTAATTGAACCATATTTCTCCAATGGATGAAATATGCAAAAGACCATTTTCCTACCAGTTTAGACCTCACAGAAATCTGCTAACCAAAGATGTATGTTGGCACCATGTAACATTCTCTCCCCCAAGTTATTTCTGCAGTAGGGCCAGTGGATAAGAAAACCAACAAGTTGTTGTAAAACATGTGGGAAGTCTACTGCAAGCACCACTGCTGCATCCAAGTGACATGCTCTGATTGTAGAGTGGCTGGCACAAAGAATGGCCCTACAATGAGGACCAATTCCCTCAGTACAATCTGTTTCATTATTGGGATAGAAAATTGCCCTTTGATGTCATTAATGTTAGGTCTTTCTGCACATAAATAAAAACAGCTGTTTTCTCACCCTGTTTATGTCCCTTTTGGGGCAGAGAGAAGGAGGATCCAAAACAAGGGTTTTTAGGTTCTGCTTTGATTTTTCTTCTGTTAGTAATGATAGTCATAGTGTTTGTTGGATGCAGAAATTATGCTAATCACCTTTTTCAGCAGAAAAGGAAGTCTCCCATCTACTCAAAACAAATTTCTGCAGCATGTGAACAAGTATTTTCTGGTTCTGGGTATTTGGGTATTGCGGAGTACCTTTCTTTCTACATTCACAAACACTCCAGTGACCATAGTGCATTTATATCCTCTGAATTTCCATGGGATCAAGAAATACCCCTAGAAGTCACTCAGAGTAATTTTTCAAAATCCATCTAAATAAGGGTTCAGCAGAACCTGTACAATGCTGTTGTTTCCTGGACTTTAAAAACAAAATAAATCAGAACTTCCACATTAGGCTTCCAAAACTGTAGCTTCTATTATACATTCCTCTCTCCAAATGGTTCTACAAAGAAAAAAATTAACCTTTATATGAAAGTACAGCATATACAGATAATTGCAACCCTGAATGCTTTCCCATTCAACATGTCAGCTTCGGTCCATTCAAGAAATACACAAAGAAAATGAATATGCCTATGTAATTGAATAGTTGATGTTTGGACACAGCTGCAGACTGAAGTGGAAAACCAGGGAGAAAGAAGGGTCTTCTTAACCCTTTCATCTCTGGCCTTTGAGGAGGCTGAACATTATGCATCACAGGCAGCTATTCTCCCTGTTGTGGGATAAGATATAACATATAGAGGCCTCTTTTCCTGTGATTGGAAGGAGCTCAAAATTTTCAGTGGGGAAAGAGGCATGCCAGAGGAAAATAAAAGAAACTCTTTCCCCTATGGGAGTCTCTTTGAGATTACTGCTTCATTGTTTGCATTTTGCAAGACAAACAGACAAAACCTGGAGGAACACTACATGTGACTTAGCATCACACAGACTTTGGCCCTTAGTCCTTAATCCCAGCTGAAACTGAGCACATCTTTACCCAAGATATAAAGTTAGGACTTTAACCTACCAGTGGCAGCTGGTACTTCATGCTAGTGGAATGGTTTGCTTCGTGTTTTAATATGAACTTGAGGGGAGCTATCCAAAGTTCTGAACCTATTAGGGGGCTAGGTTTTAGCACCTCGGGTATCTCCTTTAGTCTCCTGGAGTGGATTCACTATGTCAGTGACAAGGGAGCTACCAGCTACCACTGAAACCTACAAAGGAATACGGAAAGCTGGCTTATACTGGGTTAGACCATTAGTTCATCTAGCTCAGTGTTGCCAATCCTGATACTCCAGGGTTTCTGGCATCATACTTCCCACCCCTATGCAGAGATGTCAGGATTTGCAACCAAAGACCTTTTATAATCTGCATCTACAGCATGTGCTCAATTAGAGAGTGATATAAACTTGCTACCTCCTCCTTATTGTCCTTTATCTCTGCCCTCCTTCTATTGCTATTTTTCCTGTGTTTGAATTTTAGATTTAAATATCTTCCAGTCTTCAACTGCTTTTTCTGCCTATATACTAGACAAGGCACCATCTACATCAGGGAGGGGAATGTTGTTGGACTGTAACTACCATCATCCCATAACACATTAGCTATGATGGCTAGTATTGCTGGGAGTTAAAATCCTAAAATATTTAGAACCAAAATTAGAAACACTACTTTTTAGACTACAACTTCCAAATCCCTCTGGGGATGAGATTCTGGAAGCTGTAGTCTTTTAAAAGTGACATTTCCAAGATCCCAAATGAAGGCCTCATGCTTCCCATCCAAAATATATTAGTGGTACTGGCTGGTATTCACTCTAGACAAATTTATATGACACTCTCCCTTGTAGGCATCACAGAGCAGCTGGACACTCTACTTTTAACAGAGTGCTGAACCAAACTGATAGAAACCTCATGTAATGTCTCTCTTGCTGGACCATACCATTCCACTCAAATATGATCCCTGTATAAAACACACCCAGAACCTATATATAAGTGTACAAGTCAAGTTTTGTCTTAGGAGAGTCAATAAGATTGGATTCCTGATGTTAAATCTATGCAGATGAATAAATATGGATTTGAGAACTTCTGAATAAGGGATGTTCATTCAGAATTACTTTGTTGGATATAGGATTCATGACACTTGCTGAGTTTGAAGCCAAAATTTCATGAGCTAACCATGGGCATGCCCCCCCCTTCTTTCAGCCTTAGTTTTTCAACTGTAAAATGAGAACCACCACCTTTCTCAACAAATTGTTGAGCAAGAAAAATAAACTGCACACCATCAAGCACTTTGCACATTGAAAATATTTACAGAAATATTCATAGTGACTGTAGCTTCTGTGCAGAATTGGCAGGTCTACAGCACATTCAGCTAGGACCAGATAACTTCTTTCACCTTTATGATTGGATACCAAATGGAGGTAACATATCAAGCAAAAGAGCAACTGCTTTTTACAAGTTCATCTAGCTAGTGCTGCAACATGCCTAAGTGTCCCCCACAATACCATTTTGCTGTAGTTAGGTCCCTGAATGGATGCCAAGAATTCCAGGAATCTGAAGTCACTCCGTGTTTTCCCGGTCCTACCATAGCTGAAGGGCAAGAACAGGATATAAACCACTAGGAGGCAAGGGACAGGATTGCAAGGGAGACACGTCTCGTTATCAGGAAAAAACATACAGTCAGCGTCTGGAATAGGTGCTGATGAATCATGTGGCAATCAAGGCTTGAGCATGAAAACCTTGGGCACACTCCCTTTGGCAAGGCATCTGGCAAGGAATGGGCAACTGATACTTGTCATAAAAGCTAGAGTATAAATACAAGAGGGAAATTACATTCTGCTGTTGTAACTGCAATACCCTCAAGAGCATAATCATAGAACATGGCCTGTTGAATAGGTCACCTGCAGAAGCGCTACTGAAATAAATGAGAACCATGCAAATCTTGGGCAATAAAATGTCACCAGAGAGTGTTCCTGGTAAATAAGCCTGGGGATCATTTAACTTAGACTTCTCCAGGCTGCTGGAAATGATGGGAGTTTTAATCCAACAATTTTGAGTGAAAGCTGATTTACTCTATTGATATGTAGGTGACATTCCTGATTGGATAACATGCACTTTTAAATCACTCCTTTAAGTAACTCTTCTTTTACTAGAAAGTCAAGGCTTTCAGATTTCATGTTTAAAACAGGCATGTAGAAGTATGTCTAATAAAAAAGCAAAGACATTTGATTTCTTGTTGTCTTAAGAACCACACCAGATGTGATAGAGCATCAACCAGGTGCCTAATTTGGCTGGCATCATGTTAGTGAGAATTTAGTAACATGTACTAGTTATACTTCTTGTTGTTGTTATTTTGTGAACAATGCATGACAGTCATATCTAAGCAAGGCATGGAGGCAGAGGTCTGCCCTGCGCATGCAGTTGCATGTAACAGTTCAGATAATAGTGTGCAAAGGAGCACTGCACATGTAGCTATACTACAAGATGACAGCCATGTGCTTTGGCTAATCAACATACATTCACTGTGTTATGTTGCTATCTTGTACATAGGAAGGGGAATATAGCTACACTGGTGATTATTTACACTATGCTACATGGATGTAAGATCTCAGCCCTTGTTTGCATATAATGTTAAGGTATGTGAGAGAGAAGGAGACAGAAAGATGGCCAGACAAGACAGACAGACATAGAAACTGATATTCTTTACAATACAGCGAGCAGGATATATCATCAAACAGCAAAGTTAGAATCATTTGTACCATAATATTTCCAGTTTCTATATATGGTTATGGAAACTGAAGAAGAAAACTGATAGAAAGAAAATAAACTCATTTGAAATGTATGCTGGAGGAGAGTTCTGTGGATACCAGAGACTGCTACAAACACAAAGGAATGTGTCCTAGAGCCAGTGATGTATTTAAGTTTTTTACTCCAAGTCTCAAGTCAAGTTTCAAGTCTCTACCTTCAAATCTCAAGTCAAGTCTCAAGTCCTTGAAGATACTTTCAAGTCAAGTCTCAAATCTGGGAGCCAATTTTATACCCCAACCTGTATTCCAGAATTTCTGGACAGCGTCCAGTAAAGTCAGTTTTAATAATTTAAGAGAGTCAGCTCTCCACATTTGCGATCTTGCCATCTGCAGTTTCAGAATTGGGGACTGAATCCTTCTTACTTCCCATTTCCAAAGCTGGAGGATTTTTCAGAAGTGGGAATACGATCCTTGTTAATCCCCATTACTGAAGCTTCAAAAGCTTTAGAAGGATTCTTTCTCCTCAAGCCTGTTGCCTATCACATTTGCTGTTCCCCTTTGAGAAATGCACCCTGCACTCTGGAGGCAAGTCTTGTCTTCTGCTTTTAGGAAATGTTTTAGAAGACTCTTCCAATTATGCAGTGGGGACAGGCTGCTGAGCAGACCTCAAGCCTGTCTCAAGCCCATTGCCTAACCCGTTTGCTGTTCCCCTCTGAGAAATGTGCCCACACTTTGGGCTTGAGACAGATTGTCATGTGATCAGTAGGCAAAAAGAGATGGAAGCGTCGTTCACAGTCGTAAGGTTTCTGGATGAATGTGTTATGTTTACTGAACCAAGAGTAGCAAGTCAGTCACTAAAAATACACAAATTTCAAGTCCAGTTAAGTCAACGCACCATTTATTGCCAAGTCAAGTCTGAGTCAAATCACTGAAGTGACTTAAGTGTGACTTGAGTCCGAGTCAATCAACTTGAGTCTACATCACTGCCTAGAGCCAATCAGGCCTGAAATCTTACTATAACCCAAGATGACTAAACTGAGGCTGTTGTAGGTTGGGCCTGTCATGTGTCAGTTTAACTGATGGGAAAAGAAGATAATGCCTGGTAAAGTGGAAGACCACTAGGAAAAAGAGGAAGAGCTCACTATGGGTGGATTGATTCAATTGAAAAAAGGAGAGCCCTGAGTTTGCAAGACTTGAACACTGAGGTTGATGATTGTGGTTCTTGGTGGTCTTGCATTCATGTGGTCACCATAAGTAGATGTTGACCTGATAACAAATAACAACAAGAAGAACAAGAGCAGGAGAAACAGTATCTGTATCACCTCTGCACTATTACATCCTGGGCCCCTGTTACATTATACAATTAGAGCTCTATGCTTCCACTTTGACCGCCATGGTTCTGTGCTATGGAATCATGGGATTTGCAGTTCAGGTAGAAGTATTTAAGTATTCTCAGCTAGAGAGCTGTGGTGCCTCAGCAATCTACAAACCCCAGGATTCCATGGGATGCAGCTATGGCAGTTAAAGTGGAATCATAGTGCTATAAAGTAGTGTGAAAGGACTCTGGGTTGCTTCCAAAGGCAGCTCACTGTTAGGCAAAATGAAACAGCTGCCTGAGGCCAAAGATTCTGAGGATCATGAAAAGACAGCAAATTCACTGTTACTGTCTTTCTACTGCGTTAGAAAAGGTGAGGTGCTTGTGTGGTTTTCTGCCTTAGGGGCCAAAATAACTTATTTGATGTGGCTACTAAACGAAGAATTCTGTGGGGAAAGGAAGCCATTTACGGCTCTACTTCAGTCAACAAAATATTTTTAAAACAACCTGATTTGTTCCCAGAGACCAATTTAGACTGACATGTAGTCTAGCACACCTGCAGCATGGTCATCTATGAGATATTTAGATGACTGTCATCAAGCTTCTCTGATGGTAGTTACATTCTAATCTGACCATTGCTCATGAAAAAGACAAAAGAGGAAGGTGTTTGTGCCAGTGTGGTAAAGTGGTTTGAGTCCTGGCTTAGGACTCCCAAAGATCAGGGTTCAAATACACGCTTGGCCATAGAAACCCACCTTGGGCAACCTTGGGCAAGTTACACCCTCTCAGCCTCAGAGGAAGGTAATAGCAAGCTGCCTCTGAAGAAATCTCCCCAAGAAAACCCTATGCTGGGTTCAGCTGAGCTTTACTCCATCTAAAATGACTTGAAGGCACACAACAACAACAACAACAACAACAACAACAACAACAACAAGAGGTTTTGGAATGCAAATGAACATTCTGGTCAAAGGAGCTTTTAGACTCACATTCCAAATCTAACAGAAAAAAAAATCTGTGAGTGGGTGACAGGCACTCTTTATGCAAAGGTAAACATCCTCTGGCTGAGAACTGTCCCAGGTAAAAACAACAGCATCTGTATTTCCATTTCACTGACTCACATGTAATGGGGAGTACCGCTATCCCTCTGAAAACAAGTCCATTCACAGGTAAACAGGATCTTGTTGGACTTGATGACCTTGTTTACCTCCCTGGGGGGAAAAGGGGGGATTGGAATTTTTTCCTAAGAGCCAATGAGTCACTTCTCAAAAATGCACTGCCCTTTTGATACTGAGTCACTCCTATTATACTCCCCCATACCAGCTTTCACCCCCCCCTCCTTTTCTCCTCCCCCTTCCCTGTCCTCTCCCTGAAGAGAGTCAAGGCCAAACAAGAACCTCCTGGCATTCTGATGATGTAAGGCACTCTTCATCACTCCCGACAGAGACAGCCTTTTCTTCTATTGCTCCAGCAATTGTCTCTGCAACGGGAAGTGAGGCCTAGTGACCAGGCTCTCCATACGCCAAAACACAGGAAACGTGTTGAGAAATTACTATGGGCATTGTCCTTTTTTTCAAATGCACACACACACATGCTTACAAGAACAATTACCAAAAAAAGGGAAAAAAATAAACTGGAGAAAGGCCAAGAACCTTCTGTTTTTGTTTCTCCACACAATGCATATTAAAGATTATTTCCTTCAGAGAAGACAAAGGGATTACATTGCTCTCCTGCGCCCCCTTTTTATTGCTTAAAAGGAATCCCTCAATAACAATCTGTCCTTGGGTTGTCAACACTAGTATCAACAAGTGCTCTTCTTGCCTTTGGGATGTAATTTGTAGGGGCTGCAGAGTTAATTTGTTGATGTTAAAGTCACTGTGTTGTACACAGATTGACTAGCCTTTTAAGCTTTTCTGATTTGATGTATTTAATGGGTTTTTAATCCTATTTTAGCCATTTTATTATTTTAATTTGGAATTGTTTTAAGTTGGTTATTGTTTTATCTTTCCACCACTCTGAAATCCCACAATAAATGATAGGATATAAATATTGCAATAATAAATAAACAATGTGCTATTCACTTACGCACAATCCAGTCTCATTCACCTTAGCCCAACCTATATTGTCAACATTTCCAACTCATAGCAAGCCTAACGTGACCCTATCACAGGGATTTCTTGGCAAGATTTATTCAGAAGGAGTTTGCCTTTGCCTTCCTCTGCAGCTGAGAAAGTACAACTTGCCCAAATCTATTGGACCGCAGCATCAATTATCCCAAGCCCAACCTTACTCCTTCCTTGGTCTAGACTGGATTTGAATTTGAAGCACAGAATTGTGATCTGAATCAGATCTCAGAAAAGTCCTATTTTTTTTTTTTTTTGGATTATAATCCCAGAAGCTTCCAACCACCACAACCACTGCCTCTACCAGCTAAAAGATTCTGGGAGCTGGTGTCCAAAAAAGTAATGTTTCCAAGTTTTGTTCTCAATTCAATATCTCAGGCTCTTTCCACACCCTACCTTTTCCCAATACAGCATGGGAAGAAGGAAGGTGTGTGCCCTCTTGCTCCCTTCTGCATGTAGCTGGCTGGGTGCAGAGGGGGGCATTGGGACACACTCCCATCCTGGCAGAGGCACAGCGGGGATTGCGACAGGACAATGTGGGAGACCGTCATCATTTGGAAATGGTGCTAGAATGCTCACTGTTTAACTGCCCTTTAGCAGAACGATAGATTAGATGCAATTTGGGATCTGAACATTTTATAGGAACTTTCTTTTATTCTTCAAGATAAGACAGTAAAAATCCCTGCATATGTTGTTGCCCTCAGACTAGCACATGCAAGAAGTAGAGCTGAACTTACTTAAGCAAATCAGTTCCATGGCTACAGTTTTATTCAGCTTGATACATAGGCTGTATGCTGTATTTTGCTTGGTTAACAATCTTTGGGTAATGCGATAAAGCAAAATGTACATGTACACACATCCCCATCCCATATCCAGTTGGCCCTCCACATTTGCTAGGGTTAGGGACACAGGACCATCACAAAAGCAGAAAAATCATAAATATCAAAATGTGTGTGTATGTCTGTGGGAAGGGGGCTAAACCAGATCAGGGAAAGGAGAGGGAATGTGGGGATGGAATCAGCATGGCAGTCTTACATTTCCTCTCTCTCACCCATCTCCTTCCTCAGGTGTGGGGGAGACATTGGGTGAAAAATTGGGCTGCATGCCATCCTTAGCTGGCCAGACAGTAACTGGTGGAAGAGGAGGAGGATCAGAGGTAGGTTTTTAAAGGGCTGCATGGCCCAGTTGGTGAAAGGGGCACAGGTTGAAGAAACTCACAAATAATCAAATCCGTGAAAGTCAAATGTGGAGGGCCAACTGCATTCAGATGTTCAAATGCATGACTTGAATTTAAAAACTGAGTTTACAGCTTTCCCAAACATTTTGAATTCAAGTCTGAAATGCCAGTGTTTGAATTAAGATAAATTCCTCTTCAGTTTATTTCAGCTCTACTCTGTTAAAGAGGGATAACAGTTTCACAGCAGCAGTTTAGATCCTTTTGTTTTTAAGTGATTTCTGAAGAGCACATTGTAATGGCAATTTCAGAAAAAGTGCCATGGATATGCACCTGTATAAAGTATCTTACCCAGCTACACACTACACACCAACATAAATACAATCAGGAAGGACTGGCTCCAGGAATTAGCAGAGCAAGGTTTAAACTGTACAAGTTATGTTGACTCAAGCCAATTTAAGTTTTTTGGCCTTGAAGCCTTCAAGTTTAAATACATGGGAAGCCAATCTTGCATGTGATTACCTAGTTGTGAGTGTATAGGATTACAACAGCCAACATTAGTTGAATTAAAACACATTCTCTCCTACATTCTGCTTCTGCCTTACTAGCTTTTGCAAGCCTGGACCCCACTGTCTCTGACCCAACACATTTTTCTAGGCCCATCTGATCTTGGAAGCTAAGCAGGATCAGCATTGGTTAGTACTTAGATGGGAGAGGGTCAACAAATATCAGATGTTATCAGTGATGTAGACTCAAGTCAATAGGCTCAGACTCAATTTGGACTTAAATCGCTTCAATGACTCAACTCGGACTCGACTCAGCCATAAATGATGCACTGACTTGACTCTACTTGAGACTTGTATATTTTTAATGACTGACTTGATGCCCTTCGTTCAGTAACATAACGCCTTCATCCAGAAACCTTATCACTTTGAACCATGCCTCCATCTCTTTTGGCCTACTGGTCACATGACAATCTATCTCAAGCCCAAAGTGTGGGTCCACTTCTCAGAGCGGAACAGCAAACAGGTTAGGCAATGGGCTTGAGCATGAAGGATCCTTCCTTCTAAAGCTTTTGAATCTTCAGTAATGATGGGTAAGAAGGATCCTATTCCCCACTTTTGAAGCTGCAGATGGTAAAATTGCAAATGTGGAGAACCGACTCTGCTTTAAATTGTTAAAACTGGATTTATATCACTCTATCCAATAATTCTGGAATTTTGCTTGGGGTATAAAGTTGGCTTCCAGACTTGACTTGAAAGTATCTTCAAGGACTTGAGACTTGACTTGAGACTCGAAGTAAAAGACTTAAATACATCACTGGATGTTATAGACTATACATCAGAGGAGGGAACTGGCAAAACCACCCCTGAGTATTCCTTGCCTAAGGAAATCCTATTAAATTCCTGGGGTTGCTTAATTTGACAGGCAATCTGAAGGCACATGAGTGTGTGCACACGTGCACACATGCACACACACAGAGGGTATTTAGGAACAAAAATCAGCATTAAATCTACAATTTGAAATAGGTGACAAGAAAACAGAAGAAAAAAAGAACTAAAAGTTAAATGTGTGTGAAACTGTGGGAAATATGAGTCTTCTGAAAGACCACCTACATGCGGAGAAAACTAAGAATGTGTGGTTCCCTTAAAAGCATCCTGCAGAATTATACATGCCAGATGTCAGGATCTGACCTGGGCAGCATGTGATTGTATAATAATTTACCCAGCCCCCTGCCTCTGCAGCTTTAGCACAGTTGATGCTCAAAGCTGAGTTCTAATGAAATCTTGCCTAACAAATCTGGAACTCCAGACTTAGCCCTTGCAACTCTTGAGTCCCATCTTGAGGGAAAGGCAGGATATAATCAAATCAATCAACCAGCTACAGGATAAATGGCAGGGGCAAAAAACTTGTGGCCTTCTGGATGTTGTTGGACTGCAACCCATTACTCAGCATTAGCTATGTTGGCTAGGGTTAATGGGAGCTGCGGTCCAACAACATGTGGAGGGACACAAGTTGCCCATTGTTGCAGGAAATGTAGGGAAGTGAGTGCTAGAATTCCCAACTGTGGATTTTACACTGGTACCCCAACAGACTTTGATGAACTATAACCTTCAAAGTGCTCATTATTCTCATGGTGTTTACTTATTCACAGCAACATCTCCAGGGTTGTTATACTTGCACTATCCAGGCTGGATCATTTTTTAGGTAGAACAATGCAGAACTTGGAAACATTATCCTTTTTTGAACTACATCTTCCAGAATCTCCCACTTGCCCCATGGTTGGTTGAGAAAATTCTGAGAGCCATACTTCAAAAAGTAACTTTCACAAGCATTGTTTGGTGCCCACCAGAATGTTCCTGAAAACAGCTTAATCAGTCACTTGTAGACACGCTATAACACGAAGTAATTGTATCCAAATATCTACCTGAGAACCAATCTCATTTTTTCTTTTCATGATGAGAACATTGCTTCTCTTCCTTGTATTCCCTGCTCCATTTCACCCCCATTCTGTCCCTTCTTCCATAGACACCTGCAATTTTGCTTCAGGGTAATGGGATGCAGCCAGGCATTCCCCTTCCCACCAAGACATGTCAGAACATGGAAGAGAATGAAAAGAGATTGATCCGACCTGTCAAATTGTGATTAAATATGATGGGGAAAATAGTCTGGATTTATACATAGCACACACACACACATACACACACAAGCCAAGAATTTGGCAGCGTTTCCAGCCCAGCTGCTTCTTGGAAGAATCCAAAAGAAACTTAAAAGGGGAGTCTTTTGACACCCCAATCCATTAGAGAAGAAGAAAGCAGATAAAATTCCACTATAAAACATCATGGATTTTACCCATTTACTCTTCTTTCCCATATATTAACAGGACTGGTGGTTAAGTGAGTCAGAATGGGGCTAACAGGCCAAAAGTTGATCCCGTATTCAGGAGCACATGGGCGCCAGATCAAGAACAATTAATGGGGAGAGCTACCAAAAAAGGAGAGATCAGACATCATGTTTGAAGAGTCATGTGTCTATTTATGAGGTTCTTCGCTAAGTCTGATTTCTCCTCCACCCACCTGGCCCCTTGATGTACAATCCCTTTCTGTCCCACACAGACACACGGGAATCTTTATTCTCCTGCACCCAGTCCCCTAAAACATCCAGTTTCACACACACATAGGGAGGCACCCAAAGTCTGACACTGACACAAGTCAACACTCATTCCATATCCTGAGTCACCGTTTGTAATCTCTACCTGGTTTCAGAGATTCGTAGAAAGTTACCTTTTTCCCAGCAGGGTCATGCTGGCTAGGGGATTCTGGGATGTATGCTTTGTAAAAGCTATGCTTCCAAGTTCTGCCTTGTAATGAGTCTTGTCATGCAGCACGAAGAAGGCTAGGATACATATTTATCCAGGATGTAAAGGAAATAATAGCTTGGCCCTGGAATGCTCAGGCTTCAGCTAGCCCTGCCCCCTTCTGTCTCCTTGCTTTCCTCATGGAGAACATTGATTCTGAAGAGAAAGGGTTCCTTTACACATGGGTGATCTCCATATAATTGGAAACCCCTGATCACATGGAGAGCCTCTTCACGTTGTGGAAGCTGTCATGTTCAGACTCCTTGTTTTCCATGAGACAGAGGAACAGAACTGGAAACGTGTGTGTGTGTTCTCCTCATTGCATGTTGTTTCAATATGAATGAATAGGGCTATTGTTAGCGAAGGTATTAGGATCAAGGTGAGTGAGTGGGATGCTGTTGACTGCAGACAGAAAAAATCACTGTGGATTCCATTACAAAGAACAAAATGCAGCAAGTGGAAATTGTAGAATCCCAGAACTGGAAGGGGCATCATTGGCCATCGAGTCCAAGCCCCTGCTCAGTGCAGGATCTCCAGCAGCCTCTTTTGAAGAAATCCAAAGAAGGAGACCCTACCACATCTGTAGACAATTGGTTCAAATCACCAGACCTGGTCCTACCCTCTGGGACAGCAGGGAACAAGTCTGTCCCCTCCTCTCTGTGACAGCCCTTGAGATATTTAAAGAGTACAACCTATTTTTGATGAAGATTTAAGAAGGTAGAAAGTTCGTTGATATGAATCAAAACAGCTGCCTGTATTTTGGATTCTCCTTGGGGGATAGCTATAGGGACTGTCAGGTTCTTCAACTGTACTTCAAAAGTGGGCAGCATGTCACCGCTGTTTAAAACTGCAAGGCAAGGAAACAGAAAATGTGCTTTGAGATTTGATCATGTGATAGTGGGCTTGACTCAAGAAGAGAAAGAGGAATCTGAACATATTTCAAGAAGCATATTGGTATGTGGCTGTTGCTATTTACAAGGCACTTTGTTTAGAAATAAAACTCTGAATTTATTGTTTCCAAAAGACAAAATCCATGGGAACAATCCCACACTATTCTTTGGAGTCTTTCTTACAATAGAACAAAGAGCAGCACAAGTGGTACTCTTTCCACACCAGAACACCACTAGACATGGTTTGCAAATCTAACCTGTCTTCTCTTTTGAACCTGGCAGCCACCAATGGGCTAAGGTTGCCAGCCTTTTTCTGTCAGGGCTCTTTTGCCATTAATTCTTGCTTCTTCAATAGAAATTTAACAAGTGGAGCTTTTCTCTGCACCAGATTTTCTTGACAGGGAAATTATCACTTGCTAAATTTCTATTGATCCCAAAGCTTTCAAAATCAAAGGACACATGCCAGAAATGAAGTTGTTGACTGTGGTATGGCTAGAGTTGCCTTACTATACAACAATACAGACAATCTACTTGAAACCTACAACCATTGCAACACGGAGAATGAGGTCTGGATCCACATAAATCCTGGCTGTATTATATAGTGTTCTACAAGATGGAAATGACCAGTTCACAATGCATTTACAATGCAGATGACACCAAATTGGGAGGGGTTGCTAATACGCCAGAGGACAGGATCAAAATTCAAAATGACCTGGATAGACTGGAGAGCTGGGCCAAGGCTAACAAAATGAAATTCAGCAGAGAGAAGTGTAAGGTCCTACACTTAGGTAGAAAAAATGGCATACAGAAATATAGGATGGGGGACACGTGGCTGGATAGCAGTACATGTGAAAGGGATCTAGGAGTCTTAATAGACCACAAGCTGAACATGAGTCAGCAGTGTGATGCGGCAGCCAAGAAAGCCAATACAATTCTCGGCTGCATCAATAGGAGTATGGTGTCTAGATCGAGGGAGGTCCTGGTACCACTTTGCTCTACTTTGGTTAGACCTCATCTTGAATACTGTGTCCAGTTCTGGGCACCCCAATTCAAGAAGGATATTGACAAGCTGGAGCAAGTCCAGAGGAGGGCGACCAAAATGGTGGGAGGCCTGGAAGCCATGCCCTATGAGGATAGACTTAGAGAGCTGGGTATGTTTAGTCTGCAGAAGAGAAGGTTAAGAGGGGACATGATAGCCATGTTTAAATATGTGAAGGGATGCCATGTAGAGGAAGGAGAGGGCTTGTTTTCTGCTGCTCCAGAGACCAGGACAAGGAGCAATGGATTCAAGCTGCAGGAAAGGAGATTCCACCTGAACCTCAGGAAGAACTTCCTGACAGTCAGGGCTGTCCGGCAGTGGAATATGCTGTCTCGGAGTATAGTGGAGTCTCCTTCCTTGGAGGTTTTTAAGCAGAGGCTAGATGGCCATCTGTCGGGAGTGCTTTGAGGGTGTTCCTGCATGGCAGGGGGTTGGACTGGATGGCCCGTGTGGTCTCTTCCAACTCTACATTTCTATGATGTTGAATGAGCATTTGGATAAAATCACATTGCTGTTAAAGGTATCCTGGTTCTAGATGGAAGTGTATATGGAACTGCTCTGAGACTGCCAAAGGACAAACAGGGTAAAAAAATTATATTAAGTGAAGTTCCCTCTAAAGGAGAACTTGGCAAACAAATGCGTGCAAAACCATATGGTAAGCAAAACAGCTAACTGCAGTGTTCTATCTCATGATAAAAGATGAGAATTTATTCTCCAGAACAATCAATCAGACTTTCCATGCAATGAGGATTTTAGCAAAGAAAGCATGGTTATTATTCGAGATGGTCCAGTCACCTTTACACACAGCCAAACTCCAGTGTAGAGCCACTGCCATTTTATACACAGTTGACCTCTGCTGTGGCCACATTGAATTTTTTTTCCAGCAGTTGAACTGCAATATAAATACACACACATATATGCATAGGGAGATGTGATTATTGTGGCCTTCAGGTATTGCTATTCTAAATATTTCTTATTCTAAATATTGCCTAGAATATGGTTTTGTGACTATCATTAGCATTCTCTGAGATGCAATGGCCAGATTCCTCTCTATTCTTGCTCTGTTTCCTGAACTCTGAAAAGTTTTGGTTTGTCTTTTTAATTCTTTTGAAGTTGAGAGGTCCTCTGTTATTCTGTTCCATAGCAGGAGCACATGAAATAGCCTTTTAGGATGGCACACTCTGACAAAGCTCATGGACTCCTAGACCATTTTGTGAAGCCTTCCCCTATTAATCTGTTTAACTCTTTTAATGTTGCAGTCATGTGTCCCTATCCCCTTTTTTGCTGTTTGATAAAGGGGATAACATTCAGGAAGAACTTCCTGACAGTCATGGCTGTCCGGCAGTGGAATCTGCTGCCTCAGAGTGTAGTGGAGTCTCCTTCCTTGGAGGTTTTTAAGCAGAGCCTGGATGGCCATCTGTCGGGAGTGTTTTGAGGGTGTTCTTGCATGGCAGGGGGTTGAACTGGATGGCCTGTGTGGTCTCTTTCAACTCTACATTTCTATGATTCTATGATTCTACATAACAGTAGGATGGCTACTCCAAGGCTGCGAACCTGTTCCTTCCTCACATTCATGGGAGTAAACATTATACCATAGTCGTTGAGTACGGACATCTACAACAATGAGTGTACACTTGGCCTGGTGTTAAGAAACATGTTAGCTAATATCTAGATAACTCGCAAGTGCTTTCCACCAGGAACAAACGCATACTATTTCAGAAATGCACTACTGGTCATCAGTCAAATTAAATTTTGTTCATTTGGTCCAAATCTTTGAATTTTGCAGATCTGCATACGCATAATCTTCCTTTGCTTATTTTCTTTACTTTGTTTTTCCTTACATTTTATGACATGCATAAACATGGTGCCCACTCTGGAATCTTCCATTTGAACCAACTACAACCAGTACAGTCATAGTGAAACACTTTGCCCTTGTAATTGGAGGTAGGAAGCACCACCTACTGGGCAAGAGAATAAAGTTCCATCTCATGAGAACCAAAGCCTTGAATTTTCAAACTGCAGAAAAATCCTGTGATTGCTGATTTGTTTGGTCAGCAGATATACTTTGTCTCAAACAGTTCTATGTTGCTGCTGTCCATACTCTACAGCAGTCCTCCCCAGTGCTGCCCTCCAACTTCACTGGGCTACAGTTCCTATCATCCCCAGCCTGCATGGGTGATGGAGTATTTTGTTACTGTTGTATGTCTTCAAGTCAACTCCAGCTTATGGCAACAGTAAGATGAACTTATCAAGGGGTTTTCTTGGCAAGATATGTTCAGAGGGAGTTTGCCTTTGTCTTCTTCTGAGACTGACAGCATGTGACTTGCCCATGGCTGAGCGGGGATTTGAACCCGTAAACCCAGTGTCCAACACTCAGACTGCTATACCATGCTGGCTCTTGATAGGGGTATATTCCAACATATTTGGAGGTTAGTTTGCAGGAAACTCTACTTAAGCATTTTTTGTGGATAGTCCATCCTCCTTTACCACATCATGTTTAAAAATGTTTCAGTCCCTTAAATTATGCAGGGGAGAGTGTTCTAAGGGAAGAGTGCCACTGTTAAAAAGACCTGCCTTTCAATATTGAGTAATAATATTCTGTGGGCTGTGGATTAACTAAAAAGCTGCCACAAAGGATGGGCAAGTATAGGGGAAAGCAAGATATCCTGGTCACTGAGCATTTAGGATTTTGTAACAGAGCTTTGAAAATGGCTTGGAAGAAGATAGCCAATACAGACTAAGAGCTGAATTGAATGTTGATTCTACCTAGACAAAATCCATTGAAATGAATGGTACTAGCCAGAAGTCACATAGATGTCAAAAGATCTACTTGAGGAAGGACTAATGTTTAGCCTTAAGTCATAATGCTGATTCCCAAGAAGGAAAAATAAATTCTGCCTAGAGCAGTGGTTCTCAACCTGGGGGTCGGGACCCCTTTGGGGGTCGCACGACCCTTTCACGGGGTCGCCTAAGACCTTGCTTCAAGCCCTTCTCAGCTTGAGCTTCTGACACTATGATAATGGTTGGGGGTCACCACAACATGAGAAATTGTATTAAAGGGTCACGGCATTAGGAAGGTTGAGAACCACTGGCCTAGAGGTATCATTTAGCAAGAAAGTATCTCATGAAGTAGACTTCATTTAAAAAAAAAAAAGCTTATGCTATAATAAATGCCTTGGCCTTTATAGGCTAGTTACCAGGGAAAGTTGTTTGACTGAATGCTTCCTGGTCACCTTTGGATAAACTGATTTTTAAAATCCATCTCTATCTACTCTCAGGCCTGGATAAGGAACCAAAACTGCCTTCATTGTCTCCTAGCATGCCGTGTTCTGGGACAGGGACAGACAGAACACAGCCCTGTTTATTCTCTTGAACTTCTCATTGGCTTTCAGTTCCATTGACCAAGGTAATATTGAAACAGGGAGGCTCTTATTTGAATGGTTGCTTCCAGCGGGTGGTGCTATGGATCTGCCCCATGGCATTTGTGCTATGGGTTTCCTCAGGACTGTTTAGTTCCCTGCATTTTTCAACATATACAACAGATGAGTAAATTCTTGGCATCTGATTTTCCATCTTCAGGACCTTCCATAGACTGTACCAGGCCTGAAAAATGCACCACTCCTGACAAAAATAGAAGTGGCCAAAGATCCACTTTTCATTTCATCAAATACTCTTTGAGTGAATTTTGGGGAACCTGCACTTTCTTTTACCTCCTCCAAACAAGGCTGTGTGCCTTGGTTTTTTAAGAAGAATTTCTATTCCTGGAGGTTTCCAGGGAAGGACATTCCCCTTTGGGGACAAAGGGAAAGGGATCAGGAAGGGATCCAGAGCCTACAAAAAGAGACCTATGGAGGCCTGCAGAACCTATAATATCCCCTTCTGGTCAATAAGAAACCACTGAGAGAGACTATCCACTGTGGGCTAAGGTATAACCCATATACATGTGAAACACAACTCTGTCTCTCTTTTTGCTTGTCTTACAGATTGATCTGACCATTGATGAACATCAGAATGAAATGGATAAAGTCTAACAACTGACACTGAATCCAGACAAGGGAGGGATACTTCTTGTGGGTATTTTTTTCTGTCAGGTTCCTAATTTGGAGATACTTTTAGACCTATCATTGTTACTAGAGGAACAAGAAGATTCAGAACACTTTTTATTAACTGAGGTTAATACCCCAGTGACAAGCCCTCCCAGAAATAGATAGCCTCATGGCACACTGGCAGCCTCCCATGCAGATTATTGCAATGGCTTATATGTGGGTTGACCTTTGAAAATGGTCCAAAATAAGATGACCAGACTGCTAACTTGGATTGTCTAATATGATCATATTATTCCAGTACTTTGATGTCTACCGTGGCCACTAGTACGCATCTAGTCCTGCAAAGTGCTTGTTTTAATCTTGAAAGCCCCATATGGTTGCCTGAAAAAAAGATTTTCTCCTATACTGCTCCCTGAAGTCTTTCTCCAGGTGCCTACACCAATTGAAGAGAGGTGGGTGAACACAACAGAGAAGGCCTTTCCAGTGATAGCACTTTGTCTGAGAAATGCCTTCCTTAGACTCATGTGGTACCTGCTTTATAGTTTTTTCAGCACCATGTGAAACCCTTTGTATCCTCCCAGGCATTTCAAAGACTGTTTTTAGATCTTACCGTACTTCTATTTTCTTTGGTTTTATCTACTATAGTATTTTTACTCAGTTTTGCCAGCTTTATCTTGGTTTTACCACATATTGTTTCTGTTATTTCTGTGGCTGGGTGTGTTAATATATTCCTCATTACCTCAAAGAATACTGGTTTGGGGGTTCTGAATATAACATAAATCAAGTGCTACAAGACTGTGTTGTTTTGGACCCCATGTAGCTTCCTGTCCTTGTCCCTCTTGCTCATAGTCAGTTTGTTATGTCTGTCTGCTTTGTGACCATCCTATTGAACCTACCTGACTTCTAGCTAGAAGCAGTTCCTCCTTAGAAAGGAATTTCAGAAACTGCCATTCTCCATCAGCTGTATGTTTCATTTGATTCAGTGCTCTCTCTCCAAAAGTGACCAGCCAGGAAGTCCAAGACCCTCCGGCAGGCAGGTGTGCCCTAACCTCTCATTATTGATCATTCACAGAATCAGTGGATAAGAAAAACTTGAAACAGCCTAGTTGGTCCTATCTTCTTAGTAAGCAAAGAAGCCTGAATTCAAACACTTATTCCAGGTTATCCCACACAATCCTTATTTTAATGAGCAAAAGGCAGGATGCAACCTATCAAAAGTGCTTTTATGATGTAGATTATCTTTGATGAAAACTCTGCTTTGGAAATGTTAGATTTTTGGAGTACTAATCCCAGGATCTCTCAGGAAATTTAGGAGTTGTAGCCCAAAAATCTTACTTTTCCAGGTTCTAGGTAAAATTCTTCATCCTATTTGGACTATTAACAAAGGCAAGAACTCCCTCCCTCCTTCCTGTGTTCTATACAATGCCTAAGATAATTAATACTGCAAAATCAAAGTAAAGTAGAAAGAACCTGAGTTGGATGTTTCAATTGTCATTGATCTTGGCCTCAGATAAAGTTTTAATTACTTAGCCTATCTATTAACATTCAATGGATAGTTTAACATGGGGAGGAACCTTCAGCCCCTCAGATATCAATGAATGACCATCATGTCTTACTATTGACCAAGGTGGCTAGGTCTGATGAGAACTCAAACTCAACATTGTTTGAAGGTCCAGATTTCTCAGTTCTGTTCTAAGCACTTAGAACATTAGCTGATTAATTGGAGAGAATGAGATCAATGAGCACACCGGTTTACTTCTGAAGCCATAACAGTTCTGGTATGTTACTTGTATGTTATGGTAAGGAATGGGAAAAGAAAAGGACCTCCCCCCCCGCCAAATAGAGGGTTGATGGCATCAAAAAGCAGTCTCAATGAATAAGGGTAGTGAACCATTCTAAGAATAGATGTTAGATTGCTGGCTTGAACTTGGTACAAAATCTCTTCACTGCTCTCAAAGAATTCACGTGTAGATGGCATACAGATTGTTTTGATATCTCTTTCATAAATCAACTATGGAATTAGCTGAGATATGTAGAAAAGTTAAAGCAGGACAATGATCTCTTACTTCAAGTATTCTTCATCAGTACAGTCAGCCTTCCATATCTGTGGATTCTGGATCCACTGATTCAATCAACCACAGCTTGAAACTATTAAAAAAAAATCCAAAAAGCAAACTTTGATTTTGCCATTTTATTATAAGGGATGCCATTTTACTACGCCATTGTACATAATGGAACTTCAGCACTCACAAATTTTGGTATCCATGGGAGGGTCTTGGAACCAAACTCTAGTGGATACCCAGGGTCCACTGTATACTCAACATACCAACTGCAGGAGTGTCAGGTGGGGCAATGTTAGCTGATGGCACCTGCGGAGTGGCCAGCTGCCCTGCACCAGAGCTTGGAAAAGTTCCTTGTTTGGATGACAACTCCCAGGCCATTTCCGCACTAAACTGTTATAGCACTATTATTCGATTTTCAACATCCTATGGAATCCTGAGGTTTGCAGTTTAGGGAGGTGCCAGCCAGATTCCATAGGATGTTGAAAGTGGAATAATAGCACTGTAACAGCCTAGTGCAGAAATGGCCCCAGTGTTAACATCACTGAACTATTTCAGATGTCTAGCACATACATACATAAATATATAGTACACTACAGATAAATAAGCTTTCAGCAGGAGAAACATTAGTTGATTTGTTATCTTTATCTAATACCAATAAGCCAAAATCTGGATCTTGACTGCAGGTGGTCAGAGTAGAGAGGGTATTCCAACAACTTTTCTTTAAAAGGCTTTAAATGTTCTCACCAAAGTCAGTGCTGGAAATTCTTCCATCCTTATCAAACAATAGTACAATGAGAGGCAAAATATGGGTTAGGAGATAGTAAAATGTCCCTGTAAGGCAAGGCTATCTCCCACGATTCACTATGTGTGTGGTGGTGGGGAGGACAGAATATGCAGTTGGCATTAGATCAAGTGCAAGTTTTGCAGTAAAAGGGGAGACATGGTTGTTCTTTTTTAATCTGAAAGAAAAATCATAAATAAACTCTGACTCTTTCATATTAACAGCTGCCAAATAGAAACTGCTATGAACCACTGGCATGCTGTAGCTCTCCAAAGCAGCCACAACATACGACAGCCACTTACCACAACAAAGAGTCTTTGCACAGTTTCTCTTTTGATCAGAAGTTCATGCTGCTTTTTTTTTTAAGTGTTGTAGCACCTTAAAGACTAAGGCATAAACGCAATTGTCAGTTCTAACTAGAGTAGACATGTTGAATCAGTGGGTACTTTGTAAGTCAACACATATGCAAGTTCCATTGATTCAACAGGAGTCTAATAATTTTTGATTGGCCTTTTAGCCTAAGTTGGATTTCTGTCTCATTACATCATGTTACACAATTAAATTTTCCTCTGACTTCCCTGTTTCTAGTCCCACTCTCTCTCAAACTTATATCTAGCATACCCAAAATTCATGGATCTGATGTGGCCCATGAAAGTTCATGCAGTAATAAAATCTGGTAATCTTTAAGATACCATAGGACTCTCTGCTGTTTTTGCTCCAACAGACTAACAAAGCTACCCTTTTATAAATGTTTACATAAAGATGAACATTGGCCACTAATTGTTCCATGATTTGAAGATTTTACCGCTTTATGTGCAATAGAATGTTTACTACAGTCAATAACTTCAATTAAATAAACTGTTGGAGACATAGTCAGATTATATTCATATCTGTGCCTACCTCATGATTATTTCTTGTTATTATGTATCTCCAAGTCAACTCCAAATTATATTGACCCTAAGATAAACCTGTCATGGTGTTTCTTGGCAAGACTTGTTCAGAGGGGATTTGCCATTGCCTTCCTCTGAGGCTAAGAGAGTGTGGCTCGCCTGAGGTTCCCTAGTGGGTTTCCATGGCTAAGTAAAAACTTTAACCGTGACCTTTGGGAGTCCTAGTCCAGCACTCAACCCATTATATTACATTGGCTCTCAATTAACCCATCCTTTGGCTCCATCTCTTTTGAGCTTCTGGCAGGCAGCCCAAAGAGTTCCACATGGCGTTTGAAATTGCTCTGTTTTAAAATTGTATTTTAGGGTCGATTTTAGACTGCCTTTAAAAGTTCTTAAAGAGTATTTTAATATGCTTTTAAAATGTTTTATCTGTGTATTGTTTTAATTGTTTTTATTTGTTCACCACCTCAGGACCCCTCTACTATTATGGTCATTGTTGTTGTTGCCGTCATCATGATTTATTTATTAGTGCCATCTATGTACATAGTGCTTTACAAATAAAATAAGCTAAAACAGTGAGTCCTATCAAAGGTGCACAATCTAAAAAATACGAATATACACACAAACACAAAGGATCTGGAAGCCCTGTGGGCTGGGAAGTGATACAGAATATCTTAAAATAAATTTAAAAATAGATAAATAACCTCTGTATTATTTTTCTTAGGTTTTTTGGGCATTTGCAATATTTGGTTTTTGGGGTATTTGCAATTTAAAAAAAGCATGCATCTGATGAAGCAGCCTATAGTCCTTAAGAAATCTACCATAAGGTATCCCAGGTCTCTTTGTTGTTGTTGTTTTTAATGAAACAGAAACTTTGAAAATTGTTAGCTAACATTCATCAGCCTATTTTAAACTCCACATATGAAAACACTTTATACTGAACTACACCTAGCTCCATATAATATAGCAGACTAGCAAACTGCTGTGTGTGTGTGTGCATGTACACGCACACACCTTCAAGTTGACTGTCAACCTATGTCCATAGGGTTGTTGGGGTTTTTTTAGGTAAGGAATACTCCAGAGATAGTTTTGCCAGTCCCTTCCTCTGAAATACAGCCTGTAGCTCCTAGCATTCTGGATGGTCTCCCATCCCAGTACTAAGCAGGGCTGACCCTGCTTAGCTTTCCAAGCTGAGCTGGGATCTGATGCCTTTAGGGTATTTCAGCCTAGCTGCTGCCTTCTACCAGGCTACATTATTTGGTCAAGTTAGCTTACTGTAACCAGCACCAGCTCTCTGGGATGTCAGGCAGATGTCTCTCTCATACTCTGCTGACCTGATCTTTAACTACAGATGAACCTACACGATGGGAAGCATTTTTTAACAGTCAGTGGCTCTTGTGTGCTAAGAGGGTTGCATGGAGTCATTGCTAAAAAGAAGTATTGCAGGCCACTTCTGCCTGTAGCCATAATACTTGTCCTGAAAAAGGCATGCAGTAACCAATCACTAATACAAAGTGTGCCATCTGCTGGCAACTGCAGGACCCATGGATTTGCTCAGAAGCTCACATGCAAATCAAGGATGTTGCAATTGTTGCCTGCAGGAATTCAGCTTTGAATAAGTGCCAGCACTTGTGACATTAAAGGGAAAACAGAGCTTGAAAAAGTTACCCTTTTCAGAATAAAACTCCCCAGAATTTTCCAGTATGCATGGCTAGTGGGTGTACTGGCTGGGGGGAATTTGCAGTTCTAAGATAGTAATTTTGCCAAGATTGGCGAGGAGGCGAATGGCAATGCCACTTGATCAATCTGCCAAATTTTATTGCTCCAGCAAGGTCATTTCGTAATTCTGTAAAAACAGGACTAGTGCCAATTGGGAAGGGGGGCTTAGAGCAAGATGTCCTTGCTAAGGGCCCGTTTTCCCGCAAAGCTGTTCTGCCCACTCATTTGCCTCTTTGGGCCCAATCTGCACAGCTGCTCAAAGAGTGAGCAGAAGGGAAATGGAAGACAATGGTCTCTCTGTCCCTTGCTCTCTCTTTTTGCCGCTGCTCACATGTTTGGAAAGAGTGTGCAGGTGACCAGGCTGAAAGAAGGAGGTACAGGATCATGTAGCTCCAGAGAGTGACAGTCGGTCTGCTGCAGTCTTTGGCAGATGCCCAAGGGATGGCAGGTTCCCAAGGATGCCTAAAAGAAGCAGAAACTGGGAAGCATCCAATGAATGCAAAGAATAGAAACTGGAAGCACATCTCAAAATACTCATAGAATAACAGAGTTGGAAGAGACCACAGGGGCCATCCAGTCCAACCCCCTGCTATGCAGAAACACACATCAAAGCATTCCCACAGATGGCCATCCAGCCTCTGCTTAAAAACCTCCAGAGAAGGAGGAGACCACCACACTCCGAGGCAGCATATTCCACTGCAGGACAGCTCTGACTGTTAGGAAGTTCTTCCTGAGGTTCAGGTGGAATCTACTTTCCTGCAGCTTGAATCCATAATTCCTTGTCCTAGAACATTTCCGCACGAGACACTTATAGTGCAATGATTCCACTTTCAACCTCCTATGGAATTCTGGGGTTTGCAGTTCCGGGAGGGGCCAGCCGGCTTCTACTGCTTCTACTGAAGCTGTTATCTATTCTGAATGTTGAAGCCCCATTATCACATGTTGTAACTTTGGCCATTTTCACCCTACACTGTTACTGGGCTATTATTCCATTCTCAACATCCTGCAGAATTCTGGGGGTTGTAGTTACTGATGCTAAAGAGCTCTCTGGCTGAGAATTCTAAATGCTCCTATCTAAACTGCAAACTTGAGGATTCCATAGGATGTTGAAAGTAGAATAATAGTGTTATAACAGTGTAGGGTGGAAATGGCCTTAGTATAAGCACACACACACATCCATGCCACATATCAAATGGCATAGTAGAGCCAAGGCTCATGGTGTCAGAGACCTGGAAGATTTTGATTAGCAGGTCTATGACACCATCTGACGCCACCCAACCTCTCGACTATCAAAGACCTACTGAGTTCAGCTGCAACCTCTGCAGCAACCAGAGCTGAAATGAATTTCCCAGCCACAGTGTAGCGTTATGAGCCATTCTTGTTAGAACCTAAATCCTGAGCAGGCAAGAACCATTAGCTTTACAAAAGATCAGGTCCTGATGGAGATGACAATTGCTAGAAAGTGGTTTTGTAGCTAAAGCAAGTCAAACCTCCTGAATGTCTGAATCCTCCTTAGAGTATTACTATATAAACTGTTTTGATATACTTTAAAATTTATCACTATACTATTGTGTTTTATCAGCCAGACTACATTTGAGTAGATTTCAAGACGGAGATCACCAGCTGTTGCTTTACTCTGGCACCCTAGCCTGATTTTCCCTGAGCATGTGCAGAGTTTTCCTGTTTAAAATCCACTTGCACAATGGCTTGGAGAGGACCTGTTTTTCCCTTTCTCCAAATCTACCTGCATGGTGTCCCTACCACCAGCTGGTCTTGCATTCCAAATGTGACCAAGAAAGAAATTGGAAACGTTAAACTGTGAGTAAAAAGTCCTCTGTTGGGCCCCTTCTTCCAGCACTGAGTCCTTTCCAGCTTATTTAATAGTAGGTATGAGCACTCTAAGCAGCGTTGTGTGCCTTCAAGTCATTTCTGACTTACAGGAGCCCTAGGGCAACCCTATGATGGGGTTTTCTGGAACTGAGAGTCTGTGACATGCCCATGATCACCCAGTAGGTTTCCACAGCTGAATGAGTAACCCAACCCTGGTCTCCAGGGTCATAGTCCAGTGCTCAAACCACTACCTCACACTCCTGAGCAGGGTTACCAGAGTGAAACCAGGAATTGTGTTTTATTCCTTTTAACAGCTGTGTAGAAAAGGGTATTTCAGCCGCTTGTTACCTGATTGTGTGACAAGTCACACCTGCTGAAATTCCCTCTTCTATGTGTATGTGCTCTCAAGTCACCTGTTGACTTACAGTGACCCGATGAATTTCATAGGGTTTTATCAAGCAAGAAATACTTGGGGCATTTGCACCCTATACTGTTACAATGCTATTATTCCACTTTTAACATCCTGTGTGGAATCCTGGGATTTGTAGTTTACTGGGGCCAAAGAGCTTTCTAGCTGAGAATTCTCAATGCCCCTGCCTAAACTGCAAACCCTAGCATTCCATAGAAGGTTGAAAGTGGAATAATAGCACTATAACAATGTTGTGCAGAAAAGGCCTTAGAGGTGGTTTGCCAGTTCCTTCCCCTGAAATATAGCCTACAGCATATTGTATTCATTAGTGGTCTCACATCCAAGTACAAAGCAGGGCTGACCCTGCTTAGCTTCTAAGATCAGACAGGATCCAGTGCCCAGGAATTAAAGGTACAACAGCCTTCCCCAGTTTTCATTCTGGCAGCTCTGGGAACAGTGTGATGTAAAATATTGCTATACTTTTGATTTCTCATAATGCCTCCTGTGCAACATTGCCCTAAGACATTACCAAAAATTAAAATGGGAGCTAGATCCAGCCCCCTTGCACTACTCTTAGAGCTGCTCTGAAATCTTTGTCAAGGCAAGTCTCAATGGGTAGGCTCTTGGGGCAGCACCAGTTGCATTTCTGCCTGCCAGACAACTTTTAAAAGCACAAAAGCCCTATTAGAAAGTAACCCAAGGAAGATGTTAATAAGAGGAGAAAGCAAGTGAGAGAAGTATACCTACTGATGGTTTTAAGCAGGGTGTGTGTGTCGATTTTGCATAAATATTGGTGGTGTGAGCCCTTCAGCAAAGGAACCAGTTACCTAGAGAGGTGGCGGTAGTCTCTTTCTCTGGACAGTTACCCGCTGGGGATGCTTTCGTTACAGTTCCTGAGCAGTGCTTGGACTCAAAGGCCAGCACCACCCTTCCAGCTCTAGGATTCTACATTATCAGAAATTAAGAGCTAAAGATTCTTGTAGTTGCTGCGTGCCTTCAAATCATTTCAAGGGCCATTTCCGCACTGGACTGTTATAGTGCTATTATTCCACTTTCAACCTCCTAGGGAATCCTGGGGTTTGCAGTTTAGGGAGGTGCTTGTAAACTTCTCAGCCAGGGAATTCTTTGGCCTCAAGAAACTACAAACCCCAGAATTCCACAGGATACTGAAAGTGGAATAAGAGCACTGTAACAGTGTGGTGCGGAAATGGCCAAACTTGTGGCGACTCTGGCCATTTCCGCACGAGCCTGTTATAGCGCGATGATTCCACTTGCAACCTCCTCTGGAATCCTGGGGTTTGCAGTTTCGGGAGGGGCCGGGCGGCCCCTCCCGAAACTGCAAACCCCAGGATTCCAGAGGAGGTTGCAAGTGGAATCATCGCGCTATAACAGGCTCGTGCGGAAATGGCCTCCATCACGGAATTTTCTGGGGCCGAGGGTGTGCGACGCGCCCAAGGCCACCCACGGGATGTCCCCGGCAGAGCGGGGAATCTACCCTGGTCTCCGAGGTCGCAGATCTACGCCCAAACCACCACACCCCTGTTTCTGGCAGGGTGACAGCAGTATCACCTATAGGCCTGTGGACCGTTAACCGAAACAACAACAACAGATCAAGGCCAAAAAAAATAAAATAATCAGAGATCGTCTTAGGAAGCACGATTCTGCCAAAATCCAAGTCTCATGGGACTCTTCGTTGTTACACGTGTATTAAAAACAAAACAGGCGAATCTACGCAGGAAGCCATGAACCGGGACCAAAAAACCCCCACAAAAAACCTCAACATTAAAAGCAAAACAATTAACCGTCGACCAATGAGAGGGGAGGAAAGAGAATAAACACAGCAACTGGCCAATGGGCGCCTAAGGAAGGCGGACCCAGGTAGCAACGGGCCAATAGGGACACAGTAGGTGCGTTTCAAAACACAGTTCCGGCTCTGCAAAGAACACGTGAGGAGGCTGGGGCTTCGTTACATGTTGTTTTTCCGAATGGATGCTCTGTTTCCTGTCACTGGGGTTTGTACGCGCGGGCTCTTGAGAGTAATTGTGTAGAGCGGGGCTAACAAAGCGGGGATAGTGGCTTGGAAAACACTGAACAAACATGGGGAAATGGGAGTCTACCGGGCGCTTGTTCCTGACACCGAGGCCATTTCCGCACTACACTGTTATAGCGCTATTATTCCACTTTCGACATCCTATGGAATCCTGGGGTTTGCAGTTTAGGGAGGGGTGCCCCTCTTTGAGGCCCCTCCCTAAACTGCAAACCCCAGGATTCCATAGGATGTCGAAAGTGGAATAATAGCGCTATAACAGCGTAGTGCGGAAATGAGACATGCAGTCTAGCTCCGTTCCTTTACACGCATCCCTCCTCGTAAAACCCTTTGGGTTTAAGAGCTCGTATTTCTGAGGAGACACGCGTGGGCTCCGCTGTTAGTCCCCCATTTCCCAACAGGGATAACAAGGCAACGCAGGACCTGTTGAACGCCTACCTGTCGGGAACCCTGGATGGCGCAGCGACAAATGGGCAGGAGCGCAGCGAAGGTGTTCATACCAGAAAAGAACCGTCTGGTGACCATTTCCACACCAGACTGTTATAACGTTATTATTCCACTTTCAACATCCTATGGAATCCTGGGGTTTGCAGTTTAGGGAGGGGCCTCACGACCCCAGGATGCCATAGGATGTTGAAAGTGGAATAATAACGCTATAACAGTCTGGTGTGGAAATGGCCCTATACTACGATGAGGGAAAAGCAAGAGGCAAAACCTTTGCGGCTGGAAGGTGAGGAGACGTGTCCTTTCCGAGCTTAGTTATTTTTAAAGGAGCGCCTAAAAAAACAACGCTGCTTCCAAAAGCAAAACAAAGCCTCGTGGCCCGAGTGCCTGGGGCGGGGTCGTATGAACCCTCCCACGCCTATAGCCAAGGCATCCTGATGTTCTGGCAGCAACCTATCTAGCGTGTACTGCTTATTTTGTGCACCTGCGTGTACATCCGTAGGCGCCTCACTCCAGCCGTGCAAACCAAAAGGGGGGGGATGCATTCTCATACTCTAAGGGCATTTCCGCACTGGACTGTTATAGCGCCATTATTCCACTTTCAACAGCCTATGGAATCCTGGGGTTTGCAGGGACCTCAGAGGCCCCTCCCGAAACTGCAAACCCCAGGATTCCATAGGCTGTTGAAAGTGGAATAACTGCGCTCTAACCGTCTAGCGCGGAAATGGCTAAGCCCACTTGTTCCGCATCGGTGCCTGAAGGAACAAAATGGGAAGGGGAAGGAAAATGTTTCCTTCATTGGCCATTTCCGCACGAGGCTGTTATAGCGCGATGATTCCACTTTCAACCTCCTCTGGAATCCTGGGGTTTGCAGTTTCGGGAGGGGCCGGACGGCCCCTCCCGAAACTGCAAACCCCAGGATTCCAGAGGAGGTTGAAAGTGGAATCATCGCGCTATAACAGCCTCGTGCGGAAACGGCCACTGTCTCCTAGATTCTTGAACAAAAAATCTTCAAGCCTCCCCTTCGTATTCAAGAAAACACGTCCTTTAACCGGGGTCGGGCAGGTCAAGGGAGAGGGAAGCCGGCGCCGTTTCTCCCCCCCTGGACTCGCCCGATTCCAGGCCGGGCGCCAGACGGAGCCGCCGAGGGAGAAACCGGCTCTCGCCGTGAGGCGAACGTAACGCCTGCGTGCGTTTGAAGGCCCCGGGACTTATGTCGCGCTCGAGCAGGTTGCTTGTGGGCGGAGCCCCGCCGCGGCTCAATCAGGTCCGCGAGAGCGCTCGGAGCCGCGACCGCCCGCCCGCCCGCCTTCCTGACAGCGGGCGCAGCGCGAAGAAGTGCGGGGAGGCGGGGGCACGGCCGCTCTCTCCCTCTCTCTCGCTCCCCCCCACCCTCCTTCCCGCGCGCGCCTGGGAAAATGTTGCGCAGGTTCTAAACTGGAACGTTGGAGGCGGCGTGATTGAGCGCGCGAGCGGCGGCGGCGGGAGGGAGGCGGGTGCGCCGTGTGAGTAAGTCAGCGCGAGAGCTGTTGCAACGGCGGCGGCGGCGGCGGCGGCGGCAGGCAGCCCAACCCCGCGCGGAATCTGCGACAGGCGGCCGCTCTCGCCTCCGCTGCTTTCCTCCCCTCCTGCATGGAGCTCTCCGCGATCGGGGAGCAGGTGTTTGCGGTGGAGAGCATCAGGAAGAAGCGCATAAGGAAGGTGGGTTTCTTTTGCGCCGCGCATGGATGGATGGATTTAATGCCAGGGCTGCCGGAGTGCAAGGCGGGCGGGGGAAGGTGTTATAGTCCGTGCCGGCGCCTCCTCCTCCCCCGGAGTGCGCAGTCGGGCTGCAAAGCGGGAGCTCCCGATCCGCGGCGCGAGGAAGGGGGGCGTGGCGGAGCGTAGGAGCTCTCCGCCGGCAGGGGGCGGCAGTGGCGCCCCAGTGGCCGTCTCCGGCCCTGGAAGGCACGTGCGTGGTGTAGTGGCGCCGCTTGCCCGCTTCCACGTGGTGGTCGTGGCATGCGTCGCTCACGGCCTTAGGAACCGAGGCGGTGGAAAGCCTTCCTCCTCCCGTGCAGTTCTGCCCGTGCCTTCTCGGAATCCGAATTCTCCCAGGGGTCTCACTCCCAAATCTCGATGCATTAGGAGCAACGAAATCAGGACTGTGTAACTGCAGTCCTGGGTATTTTAATCCTTAATTAAATCCTAATTAATTAATTAAATCCTAATTAATTAATTAAATCCTAATTAATTAATTAATTCTTACTTAATTAATTGATTCTTAATTAACTAGCAATGGGTGGATGTCAACACTTCAGAAGCCCCTGACCTTTCATTTGAACGGTCTGCCTGTTTCCCCTGCCTCCCCTCCATAGTCCTGCAGAGAGCAGCGGCCCCTGGAAAACAAAATAGCTTTTGGAAGCTTGGTAGACCTGAAGGCATTACTGGAACTTGAGATACATACTGGAAGGGCTGAGGGGTTACTGCATAGCTGGAGTGCTTTGCTTCACCTTCAGGTCAAGTTGTTAGGCCCTTGGTTGTGAGCTTCCAGCGGTCAGTATTGCACCTGCCTTTGGGGTGAAAAAATAGTGGATGAGCTACATCTGTTTCTTAAAGCCTGCCTAACCGAGAATTAGCAGTGTAAAATGGGATCACTCACTAGGAGGGCCTCTAACTGTGGCCATTTCCACACTAGGCTGTTATAGCGCGATGATTCCACTTTCAACATCCTCTGGAATCCTGGGGTTTGCAGTTCGGGGAGGGGCCGGCTGGCCCCTCCCGGAACTGCAAACCCCAGGATTCCAGAGGATGTTGAAAGTGGAATCATTGCGCTATAACAGCCTAGTGCGGAAATAGCCTGTGATGTGGATATGGAGAGGGCCATGTATGCACAACTCGCATTCCTTGGACTTTCTCCCTAACCAAAACTTGGAAAAATTGGTTTTATGCTCCCAGAATCCCCAAGCCAACATGACTGCTGGCTGCCCTGGCTGGGAGAGATTTTGGGGGTCATACTTATCTTACCAGACTCTGAAAATCCCATATCAGGGAGGTGGAGAGATTTAATGCCATGGTTTTTTTTTATGTACTACCTTGTAAGCATCTCCCCATCTTCTGGGACAACCTTTCCTTGATATTTTGGTCTCTTCCAACTTTTCTATGATTCTAAGGCCACTCATTAGGAAATCCTATGTGTAGTATCCTGTCAAAGATGCATCTACAGTACTTCCAGTTTTCAAGTTTAGTGTCTCCTCCTGGTCTCTTGCATCTTTGCAGTCCTGCATGTTATGTTTCTGAAACGGCCACTGCAGAGCAACAGAGTAGTTGCAAACACTGCCAGTTGGGTGGAGTTTATTCCTTCGGCCTTCCTATCCATCCATGTATGGTGGGAAATAAAACCATCTCTTTAGGGTGGGCCCAGTGATCATGCAGCAGGGGCACATGACCTCCAGTATTACAGTGATAGGAGGGAGGTGGCAGCAGGCTGGCTTCTATACTGCAAGCTGGGGCGGGGGGAGGCGGGATGGATGAGGAGAAGCTGAGGAACACAAGCCTCCCCATGCAGCTATCTGCAAGACCTTAGGTAGGTCCACCTGAGACAATGAGAGCCATCCCCATAGCCAGCCACCAGCTCCATGCCCAGTCCTTTTTATAAGATCACTCCACCTAGATGCAGAAACCTGATCAGATTCTATAGAATACTGGAAGCAGAGGTCATGTGTAATGCTCCAGAGACATTTGCAGGAGAAGAGATGAGTACATCAAGGTAAAACAAATACCAAACAAGCCAGACCAATTGACAGAAAAAAAATTAGTTTTTTTTTTAAATTTTCTCGAATAAAACACATATTGTTTTACATTGTCCTTTGAGATCTCCGTACATGCTCTGGAGAAGGTCATTGCATATGTCCGACTGGCAAGCCCAGAGATACGCGGAAAGGTTTATGTTTTACATGCCAAGGAAGTGGATAACTTAAAATGTGTGTAACGTTTATTAGGGTATCAGGTTATTTCGTCTTCTTGTGCAACCTGGTTCAGTAGCTGACTTTGTTTCTCTTCTTCTCCAGGGCAAAGTGGAATATCTGGTGAAATGGAAAGGATGGCCCCCCAAGTAAGTTCTAGGGTATTTTCACAATATTTTTAGGCATGCATTTGTATGAACTGTCTTTCATGTTATACTCCCTCCCCCATTGGCCCCAATTCAAAAAGATGCATCACTCTTTACTTTTAGTTCTGTTAACTCAAGAAACAAATTCTGATTTCTTAAGCTTCTTTAAAAAAAACCTGATCCCTAAGGGGTTGTGGAAAGTAACTGATTCATGAGTGGGTGGATTCCTTCCTTGTGCAACCCTAAAGATATTTAAACACAGGTCTTTAGAAATACCGCTGGAGTAATCCTATAGAAATTTTTGTTACAGCTTTCAGGGATAAAAATAAGAACCTTGTGGTTATTCCAGCAAAGTAGCAGTTGAATGATAAATGGGTCTGCATATGTTGGCCTTTTCTTGTGGACATCACCAGTCCTTTCCCATGAGTCCTCTCACATCTGCTGGTGGGGGAAGTAGGATCTTTTTTCATTTATGTGGGGTGCAGCATGGAGAGAACTGTAACAACTGATCAGAAACTGCAATGGAAATGAAACCTTTGAGGTAGAGATTGTGGTGGTGCTCACCAGTGAGCTAGCGGTACTTGCCCCTGGCAGGCTGGTAAGTGGATTTATTGATGCTTGACAATAAACTTTCAGTGTGGCATTGGAAGATACTTGGCTGCAGGGCGTTTCTCCTGCACTTTTGCTTTGGGTGAGACAGAATCAGTAACCCTCACTTAATACTGAGGTATCTCGTATTCCTTAAACAGCTGCAAGACTGCTGGCTAGTGTTTGTAGCTACTTAATACCTCCCCAGAGGTAACTGCATTTCAATAGGGAGAAATTGTTCCCTGTTTTGCAGTGTGCATCAGCGTGAAAGATTAATATAGCAGTAAAATCATAACAGTGTATTTATTCTGCTTGTATAGAGAGAACATGTTCCTCTTAATTCATGCAAATACACATTTTTTGTTAACCCATATGGGTGAAATTGTGTAAATGGTAATATATGGTGTGTTTAAATGGAAGAAAGGAGAAGCGGCTAAGTGCAAACCAATATTGGATGCAGTAATTGTAGTGCATTACATTAATTACTGCATTGTTAAATAATGGAGTCTTTCCGTGTGTAGAGGTCTTCCTGCTCATTCTGTTCAGTGGGCCCAAGACTTCGGCCCCCCAGTCCTATCCTGCTAGTACCACTGGATGTAGCCTGGTAGTTCTAGGCAAATAATTTCTCTGTGTCTAACTGTCTGTACCTGCCTTCTAGCAGGTACACCCTGGTTATGTTTAATGTTGTGTGCCTTCAAGTTGTTTCTGACTTATGATGACTCTAACGCCCTATCACAGAGTTTTCTTGGCAAGATTTGTTCAGAAAGGGTTTGCCTTTGCAAGTGCTTTGATGTGTGTTCCTGCATGGTAGGGGTTGGATTGGATGGCTCCTGTGGTTTCTTCCAACTTTATGATTCTATGACTCTACTCTGAGGCTGAGAGAGAATGACTTGCTCAAGGTCACCTAGTAGGTTTCCATGGCTGAGTGAGGATTCCAGAGCTTCCAGAATCATAGTCCAGCCTGTGTTTATATTTACAAACACATAATGCTCCTTCTTGATCCAGGAGGAAAAGAGGAGATATTCTAACTATAAATTCTATCTGTTAGTATTAACAGTGTGTACGGCTTACAAGTATACACTTCCTGTGGGATGGCTGCAGAATAAATTGTGTTCTGATCTTTTTATTGGTCATACCACATACAAGGAAAGACGACTATGCTGTTGCTTCTTGTTCCTTCCTTCTCTTCCACTGCTTTTCCAGAAATGTAGTGGCACTTGAAACTTCAATACCTAATGAAGGTATTACTTTAAGATGAGTTTCGATTTCCCCCCCTCCTGATATCTAATACAAGCTACCTTTGCTTTTTAGGGAAGTATTTCATATTTGTTTTGCTTATTATTATTTTGCTGTCCCCCTTCCTACTCTATTTCCCTTGAATTCTGTAGTAAAGCAAAGCCTAAAATGAAGGCTCGCATTTTCTCTGGGGCTGAGAGAAAAGGCAGGCCTTGTTAAGATGTAGCACAATAAATTCAAATTCATGCTAAAGATTGGTTTAAAAAAAAACACCTCCCTGAAGAGCACAGAAGTTGGGTCTTTCTAACTACCACAATTTTTTTTTCCTGTCAGTGGCTTTGGGTGCAACTAAAGATGTATAGCATTCTTCATCTCAGAATCCTTGCATTCTAGGACATTACTGTTCCTCTGCCCTCAGCCTTTGTTTCTGCTGGTTATCTCAGCAGACGTGTGAGGGAGACATCCTAGCACCTTACTCAGTAATCCTTCCCGGTTCCTCTTCCCCACACACACTTCTCGCTACTGTGGCCTGAAGAAGTAAAGCAAACCATCATAGGTCAAGAACTGTTTGAACTCTTCTTCTCATTTCCTGTCTTCTCCTTGCTCTCTCCCCATGCCGTCTATGTGTTTCCTCCCCTCCAGAAAAAACCAAAACGAAAACCATCCCTCTTCTTGCTTACTTCACCCATTGGAGCTGGGAGACAGGGTTATGGCTCTGAGTCAGCTGCAAGCTTGTTTACAACTTGGATCCGAAGTAAGAGAGGGAGGGGGAAGGAGGAAAGTAGCCACGTGACTTGTATTTTCCAGAATGCATGGTCTGCAGTTCTACTGCAGTCTGGCCTCTGTTTGTGTGACGGATGGACGGCACTGTTTTTCTATATGCAGTGTTTTCTCACTGCAGTCGAGCAAGAAGCTGAACTGCAGAGGAATGGGCAACACCCATAGGAAGTCTTTTTTTAAAAAAAAATGCTAGCAAATTCCTGATCCTCTCCTCACCTCACATCTCCTTTCTTCCTCTCAGCCACTTTCCCCCAGAAATCCTTAGCCTCCCTTTCATTCACTGCTTAAAGCTGATGGTGAAATTCTTCCTGACAGCAAGCATAAAGCCTCTTTCTCCCAATGACATTTTTCAGTTTGGCTACCGTGAACCGACATGAAGAGATCAGGTGTGGAGTAGGGGCAGCACATAGCTTGTCAAGCGAGGAAAAGGTTGACTAATATTGGAAACTGAATAAGAATTAATGAAAATGAAGCTGGAGACTTCAGCTATTTATAACCTTGCCCTTCCCCCTGAGAGCAGGATGTGAAAGGCAGCGTCTGATGTAAATGTATTGACTTATTTAACATCATGCTTCATCCCCTAAGCCTCAGGGCTGGTAAAAATACTTTTCTGCTGTAGTTTGTCTTGAAGGCAAGCCTGTGAAGCAAAATGGTGTTAGTTTCCATTTCATTTAATTGCAGGCCCAACTCAAGACCGAGCAACGTATTTACTTTGAAATATTTAATATCCTGGTTTTCAAGCTGGCAAGAAATCTATACAAGGGGGAGGCACTAATTTGCCTGAAAAGGTTGCTAAGCAAATTCATCCCTGAGGTTTTAGCCTCGGTCCTCTGAGTCGCAGTTCCCTAGTACCTGGTCTAAACTATTTTGTACATGCATTATATAATCCATGGATTTAATATCTTATCAGAAATTATTTTTAAGGGTTTTAAATTAATGCTACAGAAAGATCTTGGGTTGTTTTTTTTTTTGAGTACATATGAATACCAAATTACATACATAAAATCCAAATGTGCAACTTTCTCTGAATGCATACAGTATTCTCTGCAGCTAGGGTTGCCAGGTGTCCCTTATATAAAGAATGTGCCCTGTTGAGAGCCAGAAAGTTTCCTTTTATTTAGACTATGCAAGATGATAACATGCCTTGTATTTTGGGGTGTGAGCCCTCCATAAAGATGGAAATATGTGCATCATGTAATTTATCAGTGTGGACAATATGTTAATTTTACAAAGAAGCACATGGCTAAGTTAAATGAATTCAGTGCTTTCATCTGGTATTTAGTAGATCCCAAACTTTTTTATACAGTGGCCACTCTGCTTTTGCGAGGGTTCCGGGAAGCAGAACCCTTGCAAAAGTCAAACTGTGAATAACTCCCCTTAACATACACCAGAGCGAGCACTCTTCCTCCCATTCCCTTGCCTTTTGCCTAAGTGCATGTGCCTTCCTTCTCTGCACCCAGGCAAAAGGCAAGTGAATGGGAGGGGGAGCCTTGTGCATGGAGAAGCATGTGTCCCTTCCCCCACTCACCCCTCCCGTTCCCTTGCCTTTTCCCTGGGCCAGCATGCCTTTCTTTCATGCGCCCAGACAAAAGGCGAGGAAATGGGAGTGGAAGAATGGGGGTAAGGCAAGCAGGTGCCTTGTGAATGATTATATTTGCAGTGGTCAAACCTGCAAACATGGAGAGAATAACTGTAGCTAACTTTCTGATTGTCAACTCTGTATATCATGAATTTCAATTGTCTTTTAATGCTGTTTTGAAATGTCTGTAACCTACTCTTCAGTATCCCATTTGTAGTATCATAGTGGCTGTGTTAGGATACCATAATAATACAAGGTTTATGGTTAACTATGGCTGATCATGATAAGCCATGGTTTATTATAAACCATGGTTTATAATGATAGGAATGGACCTAAAATCACCCCAAGATGGCATGCTCCTTGCCTCCTTTCTTCCTCCTGCAGCTTTTGCTTCTGTTGTCCCTTATTTCTTTGGTGTATTTATTGAGCAACTATTAATCTGTTCCTTATCAATGCCCTTTTCCCTATTTTATACATTTTCTTGTATGATTTAGAAGAAGTTTGTGTTATAAACAGTAGCTCACCTCCTACAGTTTTAAAAATAACTTATACTGCTTTTTTTAATATGTAGGGTATTATGCTGAGTACAATTTTAAAAATGTAAGAACTTGATACTTCAAATGTCTGCTAGCATTGCTTCATGCTTAAAAATGTTTTTTTCTGGACACATGATACTTTTGAAATAAGATATTTTATATAATTGCAGCATCTTTCATCTTACAAGACAAAATGAAAATGAAGATCTGACATTGCCAGAATATGTTTTTCATCGACATAGTATTCTTTCAATCAAATCCAGTAGAATTGATCCTTTTAATCTTCCTGTTTCTTGGACCATTTATTTTGTTGATTCCAAATTCCCAATTTGCCAGAACTGATAATGTGCTGAAGGTTGTCTTTGTATTTTAGCCCACTTGCTAAACAGTGTCATCCTGTGTATGTTCATTCAGAATAGGGGTGGGCAATTGCATAGTGACCAAGGGCCAGTTTCTCCCCAAACCTTGCTGTGGGCTGCGCCCTTTCCTTAGCCCCATTGCAAGCCCAAATATGTCCATTTCCCTCTGCAGTCCCTCACAAAATGGTGAGAATAAGTGACCCAAACCCACACCCTTTTTAAAAAAAATTGGAGTCTTTTAGAAAACTGACTGGGGCTTCTAGGCCGACAAAAATAGGGACCAGGGGCCATATGCACCGTGGAGACCACACAGTATCTGTCCCTGATGTAGAAGTCCCCTGACTTCCCCAAATCAGTCCTTTGAGGTTTCCCAAATCTTCCAGAGTAAATTGGGAGGAATACAGGGGAGGTTACCTTCTACCAGTGGTGTCCGTTCCAGCGATGGAATGACATATGCTTCACCATTGGCTGTGATGGCAGATGGGATTTGCAGTCCAGCAATATCCACATTGCCATCCTGGGCAAGTAAAAAACATCACAAACATTCAAACTATCCAATGTCACATGGTCTGATTTTTCGAGTGGAATTTTCTTTTCCCTCCCAAACATTGCCACGCCTCCCCAAATCTACCCTTTAGGGTCCCCCAAATCCTCCAAAGTAAGTTAGGGGGTATGTGGGAGGCTGCCTTCCATTACTGGTATCCATTCCATTCCAGTGGTGGACTGACACAGTTGGATACAATCCAGTGTGGTCAAATGCCAATGAAATGCAAACCACAGACTGACAGCTCATTTAACAATTCGCAGTTCGCAGCCTTGATAACACTATCCTAGCATTGCTAAGTTAATTCCCCTCTATACTGGGAGAGGGAACCTAATTCACTCCAGTTTTCTTGATAAAGTCAGTCCAGTTCTCTTGATAAAGTTTAATTCAGCTGTTTAGGTCACCAGCAGAGAACTATAAACAATTGCAAGAGCTTTCAGTTTAATTCTTCTATTGTATTAGGGCAGTCACATGAATAAATATTTGTCAGGCCAGACTACTTAAGACTACACAGATCTTAGAAATGTTACTTGCTGGCTGGCTGATTCTGAGAATTGTCCTATAAAAGAACTCTTTTACCAGATTCTAGGCTTGCGTACCCCTAGGGGAAATAGAACTGAGGAGGAGCTTGTGTCATTGGCTCCTGGAGAGACTTTCAATCAGACTGGGAAAACTTTGTTAGATGCTTTCAGAGTAGGGCAGTATATAAATGTGTTCAGGAAACAAACAAGTAGTACACATTAATGCAAAAAAGAAGGGAAAATTCTGATCTATTTGTTTTGCTTTGTTTAAATGATGGACAAATGATATACTGTACTAGACATCTGGTAAGAGATATGCCTTTACACAAGGAGGAATGCTTCTTCTGAGGTGTTGCTTTCCATTTCCAGCTTCAGTACTTTCATTTGCTATTTAGTAGATCGAAAACTTTTTTATACAGTGGCCTCTCCAATTTTGCGAGAGTTTGGGGGTGCAGAATATTGCCCCTGATCAATCTAGAGCACCTTTTTAATGGATCAGAATGTTTTAAAAAACAGTTAAGCCAGCTAATCAATTAAATGTTCTAACTTTAACTTGCATGCCTTTTGCAACTCTAATTTGTATGCATTTGAAGTAGAAGGTGTTAAGAACTTCTACTTTCAGAAATTAAATCCATGTGCAGTCAGTTTTAATCTTTGAAACCAGAACTGTGTACAGTGTTGTTTTTTTAAAAAAGTAATGTTCTGTGCCAGGAGGAACTAAACTGTATAACATGGATATATTAAGAATATATCAGTCTTATTAATGTGTCTGTTTTGCTGCTTCTAATCATGGGGAGGAGTATAAAGGTGTGTGCATGTAGTGCAAATGTGGTTATTTAAGTGATGGTGTATCTTAAGAGTTTTTTTTTTCCTAATAGTAGTGGCTGGTATACATACTATATCCTTTCCAGAATAAAATGCCTGAAGAGCCCATAAGTGCCGAACAGTGTAGTTACAAAAACATGAATATATCATGAAAATGATGAACAAGATAAACCAAAGCTACAAAATAAAATATTTGTTATATTCTTTATCTTTTCATAGATAAGGTAGTTGGTCACAGTTGTTCATGAAAACTAGATTGTAGATAGGGCTGTCTTTGGAGAGTATTTAGGGCCCATTCACACTATATAATTACAGCACTATAAGC
The DNA here is from genome assembly GCA_948474755.1 of Ctenosaura bakeri. Lineage (NCBI taxonomy): Eukaryota > Metazoa > Chordata > Lepidosauria > Squamata > Iguanidae > Ctenosaura > Ctenosaura bakeri. The sequence goes on from CAOLHI010000271.1 coordinate 598,467, forward strand.
CCATTTTTATGGACTTATAGATGGTTTCAAGCCATATCCGTTGTGCTGGCTTTGACCTTTTTATAGTCCTAAATCTCCCTTCCAGAAGTTATAGGTTTTTGGCCATGCAGGCAGTGGCTGATGGGAGTTGTGGCCTTTCAGCTGTTTTCAAATAAAAGTTGCCCCAGGTTTCCTAAATTACTTGGGGCTGGGATATATCAAAGTTAAATTTCTACCCTGAGTCTGCTTAGATTAGCTTGAAACTCTCTTCTGCACTTCCTTCTGCTGTACTAAATATGGAGGGTGGCCCTACATGCGGTAGATTTTATCTATAGCTGGGCCAGAGTTCTGAAACTTTCTGGTACGAATGATCCATCTTGGTGACTGTTACCTGCTAAGATGGTCTTTTTCTGAAGGCCATTTGGGTTGTGAAACACTAATACTGTTCTTTGCTTTTACTTGATTATTTGGTAGAGATGTATCATTGTACCTGCTGGCTGTTTTTATGTACTGCCTTTTATGTGGCTTTATTCTGTTTGTTGTGTAAGTAACTATTGGATACACTCTTGATAGAAAGGCAGGATAAAAATACTTCTGAGTACCTCATGTTCAGAGTTTACAGTTTGTGGAATTAAAAAAAGAAATCTTAATGAGTCATACTTCACAGCTCTAAAATTGTTAACCACGTGGACAAGCAAAACTCTGGGAACTTTACATCTTAGCAGCCTAGTGTTTCAGTCTGCCTTTAATGCAGAATGCAGCAGTTGTATAAAGCCATTTTTGTGGCCACCAAGAGTCACAATTTTTTTAATTCACATTTTTAAAATAAAAAATGCCCCTTTCCTTTCTAGGGTTTTTTTTTTCTTTTTTTCCTGGGATTTTGGGGGTGTTTGGAAAGAACAGAGGGAATGCAAAAATTACAGTATAAGCTATTGACCCATTTTTGTTTCCTTCTTTTGAAGGGGCAGTTGCTAAAATTTTGCTGATACTTTCAAGAGTCTGCATTACTAGAAACTTTTCTGATGGTCTTAATATCTTCTGTTAGATACAGCACATGGGAGCCAGAGGATCACATTCTTGACCCTCGTCTGGTGATGGCTTACGAAGAGAAGTAAGAATGTTTCCACCTTAGTTTGAATTGATCTCCTCCAAATATCTTGCATTTACACCAAAGAGATCTAGCAGGGAGGGACTACTGACAGGAATTACTCCTACCCTGATGGGACAAAAAGAACTAGTGGTTACACTACGTAAGCTGCAGAAATCCTAGTGTATCAGCAGGGCTGGGGAGCTGGTGGTCTTCTAAATGCTGGAGTGTAGTTCCCATTATTCTTCACCAATGGTCTTTTTGATTAAAGCCGATGGGAGTTGCACTCCAACAATATGTAGAAGATCACACATTCTATACCCTTTCATTTCCCAGGATACAGAGAGTTTCCCAGTGTATAGATTTCCTAGAATGAGCATGGCATCTGACGTAATAAAGAAAAAAGAAAACATCTAATGCTGAATAGACATTAAGTCAGCATTGTCCACATATCTTCTGCTATTGGAGAGGAGCTAGCTATGGCAACTCCCCAGATGTATTTGGACTCTGGTTCCCATCATTCCCAGCCAACAGGGTAAGGCATTTGGGGAATTTTAATTTCCCCCCAAAAATCAAGAGGTTCACAGGTTCCCCACCCCTAAAACAACATACAGTTGGACTTTAATGGCCATATGTAGTCTAGTGTGATAGGAATAACCATTAACTATTTATGATATTCTCCCTTTTTTGGAAAGGCTTTGAGCCCCACTTAAGTTTTTAGCAAAGGACCCAAATTGCAGTAGGCTTTGTGTGTGTATAAGTATATATTAGCCTGTTGCTGCTATAGGAGGCAGATGTCATCTCTGCTAAGTGTTGCTAAATTAGGTTGTCAGGAACAGAAATAGTTTTGATTACCAACCTATGTCAGGTAAAACCCTTTTCACCATGATTTATATTCACACAAGTATGAGCTCTATGAGTGAAAAGCTCTACCAGTGGAGAAAAAAATAATCCTTGCTGGTATTTGTCCTGTGTTAACAGATTAACTGCAAAGTCTGTTCTGTTTTCTCAGGGAAGAGAGAGAGCGTGCTTCAGGTTATAGGAAGAGGGGCCCCAAACCCAAGCGCCTGTTGCTGCAGGTAATATCCTGAATTTGCTGGATTATGCTGTCCATTAGTAAGTTCCACTGCTACTGTAGCACGGTTTCTTCCATTTCTTGAAATATCAGATATTGCAGGACTGCAGTTCTGAATCAGCTCTAACCAACATGGCCAACCTTGGGCTGTGGTCAGGAGTGCTCAGTTCAGTAACACCTGGAGGTCTGGGGTTGGGAAAGGCTGCTTTAGTTCATCCTCTCCCCACGTACAAAATATTAAGGAGAAGCTAGCCTTCAGACTTCCAATTTGGGTTAATGTTTTTGCTAAAAAGAAGCCTCATCCACAGTCATACGTTCAAAGCAGCAAACAAGTGTTTGGTTCTTTCCCATTGTTCTCCATTGTGATTTTTTTTGGTCTCCTACAAAGAGTTTCAAGAATTCTTTTAATGTATAAAAAGTCATCTTCTATATTGAGCAACCCGCCCCCCCCACCAGATCCTTTTAAAATGGGGATGGGGAACCTGCAGTCCTCCAAATGTTGAACTGTTAAACTCCTCACGCCTCACAATTCATCAAGATGGCAAAGGAGGATGGGAAGCAGAGGGCTACAGGTTCTCCACTGCTGCTTTAGAGATGTGGTTCTCAACCCTTGATCCTTTGGGCTTCAACTCTCAGAAGCCCCAATCAGTATAGCCAATGGACAGGAATTCTGAGAGCTAAACTCCCAAATAGCTGAACAGCTAAAGGCTGGGAACCAACTGCTTTAGAGGATGTTACAATCTGTAGCCAGCATCCTACCAATGACATTTGCATGTGTAAGTTCCTTTTTTGGATGGGGCACAAAGGGTTATTCCCGTGCTCTTGTTTTCCATCCAAAAACCTTCCATGCCAAGCTCCAAGAGGGGCTCTAGCTGCTGCTACTTGTTACCAGTGTAAAGAGGGAGCAGGCAATTCAGACTATGAAGATCTGACTGTTCTTAGCTCCTGGGGGAAGGGAAAAGCAGATGTATTCCCATGTGAGAGCACACTCTCATTTCTTCCCTCCACCAAGCTGAGACCACCTGCTTCTCTGTGGTGTGAATCACTTCTTTCCCTACTAATAAGAGACCACTCCCAGGTCTTGTTAGCTGCTGGAAGATGTGGAGCTATGTGCACATATTAGATCTTAGTCTGTGAGAGACTGCAGCTGTCTTTGTAAACTCAGGCATATCACAAAGTGGTTACACTGAGAGTACTTTTCTCTGTTTGCAGAGGCTGTATAGCATGGACCTGAGGAGTGCCCACAAAGGGAAAGAGAAACTCTGCTTCTCTCTTTCACGGAGGTTTGGAGGAGGAGGAGGAGGAAACAATCTGGCAGGGAGCAAGGGAGGGCAGACAGAGCTGCCTGAGAAAAGTGGGGGAGCAGTCCTGCCTTTCCCACTTCGGAAGCAGAGCAAGAACCAGAAGTATCTGCGCCTTTCACGGAAAAAGTTCACCCGCATGTCAAGCCTGGAGAATCGGAACCGCCGGAGGGAGTTCTTCCTGAAGGAACCGGTGGCACTGGAGGACAGGCAGACCCCCAGTGACTGGGATGAAGCCATGCAGCCTGCCAGCAAAGAGGGTAAGGCTAGGTCGCATCTTCAGCTTTTTCATGCCCATCTCTTGTTGCTTCCTGGACATTTCAGGTCTGCCTCCTTCATTGCTCTGTTCTGTGTATGTAGTTCTTGTTTGTGGTCTCTGTGCCTCACATGGTGGGAATCTTCATGCATGCACAGTAGCTTTTCGGAAAGTTCCAGAGCTGAGCAGCTTGGCGGGAACCCCCCCCCCATCTGGTGCTGAGCATGCTCAGACCCGCCAACCTAATGGTCTCCCCTCAGTTTCTTTCGTCTGCCGACCTGTTAGCAGCTTGGAAGGCTTCCTTGCTGAGCAGTTCTCTAAATTGTTGGCTTTTTCTTCAGTCTTTCGTTCGTTTTTTGTCTTTTTACAACAAAAATTGTAAGAACTCTTCCCTCTTCTTATGTTGTCTTTGTTTAAGTTGTGCATGTCTTGCGTCCGCAAGGCTTCTCTCTGACACCCACCCCGAGTGTTTGTTCTGCCTTGGGGAGGGCCATAACGTTTGGGCCTGTTCTATTTGTAAAGATTTCACCTCCCAGACTCTGAAGAATAGAGCTTCTCGGTTGAAATCCTACTGTTGGGAGCAAGCCCTTCACATTAAAGAGCAGGCGTCTTCCAGTACCGCTCTTTCCACCGCTTCGGTATCAGCGCCCTCCACGACGTCCTCTACCTCAACCCCGAAGTTATTGTTAACGTCCAGTCCCTCGGTATTGATAGCCTCGGTACTGGTACCAACTGTAACCTCACCAGCCTTCCCACTGATATCTTCTTTACCAAGGATTCTGAAGCTCTCCAGGACGCCTACTGTCCCATCTGCCACTGGAGATGCCACTTCTACCTTGCAGCAAGCTCGCAAGGTCCCTACCTTGATGGAATGTTAATGGGCCTTGTTGCACCATCCTTCTGTTTCCTCCAATAAGAAGAAGGAGAAGCACCGTTCTCCGTCTCCCGCTACCCATCCGCCGGCTAATCGAACTTCCTGTCTCGGTCGCTTACGGACACCTCCCCCAACGCAGCCTGCGACATCCACCATTGAAGCAGAAGATGCTCCCATCCTTTCACTTGTGCAGGACGCTGCCCAGCTCCTGGAGCTGTCAGTTCCAGCTGCTGCGGTTCTCTCATCTGCCTCGTCAGGCCAGTCTGGAGATGGGTGTCTACAAACTCCACTGACCCCGGCTCTTTTTTCTGGCCATCTGAAGTTAGACCGTCCACCTGTTTTGGGTGCTCTTTGGTGGGCATGATCACTCTCAGCTGGTTCGCCTGGCTCTGGTCTGCTGGTTTGACCGACGATACCAGAAAAAGGATTGAGGACCTACCCTTTGACGGCCAAGGACTCTTTCATGCAACTATAGATGACGCTATAGACCATCTTAAGAAAGCTTGACTGAGAGCGAAGAAGATGGGCCTTCATCCAATGTCTCAACCTAGAAAACCATCTTCATCCCGCTCTTCATGGAGGCACCTTTCCTACTCTTATAGGTCATGCTCTCCTTGCTGCACGTCTCACCAATCGTCTTTGCCGGCTTCCTTTTGTCGTTCCTTTAGACAACGTCAACCATCTTCCAGGAAATCCTCCTCGATGGCTAAGTCATGTTTTTGACTCCCCTTGCAGGTCGCCACCTCTGCCCCTCTTCCATCTACCCAACCACCTGTCCCGAACCACCAGGCTGGCTCGCCACCTCAATACCTGGCGCAACATCACTTCAGACTCAGGGGTTTTGACCATAGTCCGTCTTGGCTATGCCATCAAGTTTTGAAGTACTCCTCCTCTCAGCATCTTCTACTCCACCCCTGCCAGTCCAGCCCTCCTCGAAGAGGTCAAAACCCTCCTCCTCAAAGGGGCCATAGAGCAGCTGCTGCTCTCGGCCAAGTCCACCAGCTTCTTCTCCCAGTACTTCACAGTTCCCAAATCGGAGGGCACTCTCTGACCCATCCTAGACCTCATGGGGGTGAACTCCTTCATTTCCCGCTGGAAATTCAAGATGGTCACCCTCTCCTCCATCCTGCCTTTCCTGAGGCATTGGGATTGGTTCGCATCCATTGACTTACAAGATGCCTATTTTCACATCGCTATTTGCCCCCAGCACAGGAGATGCCTCCGATTTGCGGTTGACAACGTTTGCTACCAATACAAGATCCTGCCATTCGGTCTGTCCACCGCCTCCATGGTCTTTACCAAGTGCCTAGCCCCTGTGGTGTCTTACCTCAGCATGAAGCACATTATGGTGTACCCCATCTGGATGATTGGTTATTGGTGGTGTCCTGCAAACAGAAACTGTACGAGGATATTCACATGACACTCTCCCTTCTTTCTGATCTCGGACTCAAGGTGAATCCCACTTGGAACTCTCTCGCACCCTGGACTTCATCAGGGCTACTCTGGACTCCACTTGCACCAGGGCTTTTCTACCTGTGAGGCGCACTCAGACCCTGTGCCAGGCCGTGGCCGCTGTCCTGCACAGTCCATCCGTTTCTGCCCACAGGATCCAACAGCTCCTCGGCTACATGGCTGCCACAACAGCAGTCACTTACGCTTCTTGCTTTCAGGCTTGCCCCCCCAACACTGGTTTCTCTGCTGCTTCGATCCTCTCCTCGACGACCAACGCCGGGTTCTGTGGGTCCCTCATCCAATATGGGACTCCCTTCGTTGGTGGCTGTCCTTCTGCCATCTCTTGTCAGGAATGCTGTTTGTCGAGCCCTGTCCGACACTTACCATCACGACTGACGCGTCCCTCCTTGGCTGAGGGAGCTCACTGTCACGATTTCACAGTCCAGGGCCACTGGGCCGGCCTGGAGCTGCATCTCCATATCAGTGTGTTGAAGCTCTTGGCAATCCTCAAAGCTCTTTGGGACTTTCGGAACCTCATTGTCGGACGGACTGTCCAGATTCTGTCAGACAACACGACAGCTGTCTGCTATGTGAACTGACAAGAAGGCACTCACTCCTCCACCTTGCTTCACCTGGCTCTACGCATCTGAGATTGGTGGTCCCACTGCAAGTACATCCCGTCGCGGTTCACCTAGCGGGATGTGACAGTATGACAGCGGACACACTGAGCAGGGACACAGTGTGCCACCGCGAGTGGTCCCTCCCCGATGCCGCTTTCCAACAGATAGTGTCCTGGTGGGGCACTCCCAACTGTCAAACTCTTTGTGACTGAACACAACAGGAAATGTCCCCATTATTGCTCAAGAGCTGGCCTGGGCCCCAGCTCTCTCGGGGACGTGTTCCAATTCCCTTGGAGCGGGGAATTCCTTTACATCTTTCCACCGTTTCCTCTCTTGGGCCAAGTGGTGGCCAAAATCGCAGTGGACAAAACAGACGCTGTTCTCGTGGCCCCCTATTGGCTGAGGCAGCATTGGTTCGGTCGTCTTCTCATTATCACGCGGGGCTGCAACATGAGGCTTCAGAGCACACCAGACCTCCTTTCTCACTTGGACAGCCGCATGTTGCATCCAGACATCCCTCTCCTCCGCCTGCACGTGTGGAAGATAACGTTCCACATTCTCCCTCTATCCAAGCTGTACTCACAGCTCCGAGGAGGGACTCTACTTGTAGATCCTACGAATACAAGTGGAGGAAGTTTGTGACATTTGCAGACTCTCGTAATGAGGTCTCTTCCTCGACCTCTCTATCAACAGTGCTTCACTTCCTCTTGACACTGTGGGACCAGGACCTCATTTTTTCCTCCCTTAAAGTTTATCTCTGTGCAGTCGTGGCTTATCAGACACATGGTTCTCCTACCTCAGCCTTTTTCTGGAATGCTACAATCAAGCAATTCCTTAAAGGTCTGCAACACCTCTACCCTCCTGTCTCCCCACTGCTTCCTCTATGGTCACTGTCGCTGGTCCTTTCCCAGCTTATGCAACATCCCTTTGAACTGACGGCCATGTCTGATGACTGTCTCCTTACCATGAAAATGGCATTTTTGGTCACTGTCGCTTCAGCCAGATGGGCAGGAGAACTGACTGCTTTGCGTTCTGATGAACCTTTTCTGGTGTTTCATTGTGACAAGGTAATCCTGTGTCCGGACCTGTCTTTCCTTCCCAAAGTCATCTCCAACTTCCATCTGAACCAAGATTTGATTCTACCCACTTTCTATCCTGATCCTGCCTCGCCTCTTGAGCATTCCCTGCATTCGCTCGACGTACGCTGTGCCTTCACCTTTTACCTGCAGTGGGCCTCAGTCTTCTGTCAGACCCCCCACCTTTTTGTCTGCTACGGTGGGTGCCAGAAGGGTCACAGGGTATCCTCTCAACGTTTTTCTAAATGGGTTGCCCAGACAATTCACCTTGCCTACGAACTTGCCAGGCAACCGCCCCCAACCCTGCTTCGTGCCCATTCCACTAGGGCAATGGCCTCTTCAGCAGCCCTTCTCATGGGAGTTGACCTACAGGAGCTTTGTCGTGTGGCTGCATGGTCCAGGGCTTCGACCTTTGTCCCGCCACTACCGCCTTGACTGCAGGGCCCGGTGGGATGCTCACTTTGGTCGTGCAGTGCTGTCTTCTGTCTTCTAGAACCTGACCCGCTGTCCATCGGTAAGGTACTCAGTCTCCCATTGTGTGAGGCACAGAGACCACAAAGAAGAAGAACAGATTGCTTACCTGTAACTGTGGTTCTTCGAGTGGTCATCTGTGCCCTCATACATACCCGCCCAGCCTCCCCTCTTCAGGTCCTTGCTTCGGCAGACTTCGAAACTGAGGGGAAAGCGTTAGCTTGGCGGGACTGAGCATGCTCAGTACCGGACGGGAGAGGGGTTCCCACCAAGCTACTCAGGTCTAGAACTTTCCGAAAAGCTACTTCGCATGCACGAAGATTCCCATTGTGTGAGGGCACAGATGACCACTCGAAGAACCACAGTTATAGGTAAGCAACCTGTTCTTTAGGGGCTAACCCAGAGCTTTCCAAACTTTTCATGTTAGTGACACACTTTTTAGACATGTATCCTTTCACGACACAGTAATTCAGTTTTACTAGCAACCTGAGGTTAAAGTAACCTCTTATAAGAAATACATACACATACATAAATTGTAGTAATGAAAGGTATGGGGACACAACGTATCCCATGAAAGCCTTTCATATATTTTTAAAAATAAATGATTTATAAATAACATACATTTCCAAGATTGTAGACAACACACTTATACACTTTAGGCAACACACTAACGTGTTGTGACACACTGTTTGGAAAACCCTGGGCTAACCATTTAGTTGCTACCAGAACACCTTGCCTTACCCTGACCCACAGATGCCTCCAGCATGGGGAGTCAAGTGTTGGGAGGTACATTAATCCCTCCCAAGACCTCGGAGGGCTACTTCTCTGCCACACACACCCTGTAAAAAACAAAAACATTTTTGTCCAAAATACCTCCAAACACACGGGGGGGGGGCATTTTTGCTATGTTTTTGGGAGCAGGGCTGGACCATTCATGGCCAGGAGAAGCCTATGAATGGAATAAATGAATGGAACTGACCTAGAAGATATATGTATGAATAAGTGAATGGAACTGACCTAGAAGTGACTTCTTGTTTGCTTCCTTTCGGAAAAAAAAGTTATCCTGGACCTCAAATGACTGCTGAGGGTAAACAAGAAGTCTGGCAACAGTGTATCGTGTTTCCCTTAGAAGACTGTTTAGAGGCATTTTTTTTCCTTCTGGGTGTCACAAAAAGGCCCTTGAGCCTCACATGGCCCATCAGCTGCACTTTGCCCACCATGGATGTAAAGGATTTTTCAAGATTTAGTGCTGTGTGAGAGGTGGACAACCAGAATCTCAACACCAGTCAGCTGCATGTTGTACGCAGCATGACTTTCATTCCAGGAACCCTTGTGTAAAACAAAAAATATGAATGCTCTGTCCCATTATCATCAGTGGATGCAACATGTGCACACCTGCGCTAGTGCAGGCGCGCACCTGATGTGTTCATTGGTGATAATGGGACATGAGGCTTTGCGCAACCTCACATTCATGTGTGCAAAGGTTGCACCAGCAGAGAGCATACTGTACTCTGTTGGGTTGATTCCCTATGCCAAATATTGATAGAAGCAATGCATTAATGTCTTCCCAAGCAACAATGGTAGGTACAGGTTTCAGCAGTGGGAAGCTCCTCTTTTTTTAGTAGTATTTCATGTTGTACTCCTGTCATGTCTACTCTTGAGGGTCTACTCTGTGTCTACTCTTAGGGTCCTTATCCAGATTCCTTCTGTTGGGAGAGTTTTTGTAATGCAAGAACCACTTGCAAAAGGTAACAGTGTACCTCGTGGGTCATCCCACTTCAAAAATTCCCAAACCTCTGGAACCCCCTAATTTGGGGGAGGCAAAAAGAGTCCAAACACAGTATTGTTCAAAACCTGAAAAAACTTTTTAAATGGTTGGTTCTCAGCTGAAAACTAAACTGGAAGTGACATCACTTTACTTCAACTCTACTTAGAATATGCTGATACAGCAGTGACAGTTGCCCCCCCCCAGAGTTGTCTATTCTTGGTGTGGTGTGCTCTCTTTGCTATGTGATCTCTCTTACTCTCTTTCCAAATGGTTTAAGAGTTACTCTGTCCTCCATCCCCCCTCCAAAATTTCCAGTAATTGTAGCTTATGAGACCAGTGCTGAGAAACTAGGGATATCCTCCAGTGAGCTGTCTGCACCTGCCATCCCAACTCCACACCTTCCAGATGTCTTAGACTACAATATCTATAATCCAAGCAGCAATAGATGATGGCTTTTTAGTCTATTACATAAGGTACTGGGTCTGGGAAGGTTGATCTACATCATCTCTGAATTACAACTATCAGGCTTTTTTGTACAGACTTGTACAAACCATTTGTAAACCTCCATGTATACTTTGTAGTTATAGATGTATGGGAAATCAGATGTTAGGTACACAAGGGAAGGGGAATCTGTCCTTTCTGCAGACCTCATTTGCCCCACCGGTAGTTTCAGTCCAGCCCATGAAGGCTCCCAGTGGAGCCCTCTTCACTCCTCAAAGACCCATACTCTGGAAATTCCCCACCCCAGTTGCCTTCCCAACAAGGAACATAGTAGGGTTTAGGGAATATTAGCTGATCAGATACTATGTTGAAACCCAGGAAACTGCCTTTACAGGGTTGTACACATACCTATTCTGTGCTGTGAAAAAGAAATATTTATGTGTGTTGCTTCATAGGAAAACTTGTTAGCCATGGAGTAGAGCAAGAAGTTTTTCAAGTCAGTGAAGTTGTATCTTTGGTGCTTCAGCATTCTGTTTGAAAAACCAGATGTGTGTGCCCCAGCTCAAATGTTTTCCAGGCATTGTCCACAGATCATAAAGCCTACCTTTGTAGTCTTTAAGACTAGATAACTTGCTTTAAAATTATACAGATTCAAGTACATATTCTTTGTTTAACCTTTCTGTATCTTTCTTGAGGAAATATATAGATACAAGGCTCATGTTACAGTAGAAAGATACAATTGGTTTATATTCCTTTAATAGGCGGTCTGCTTGCAGTACCTAATTCTGTGCTTGAGCACAGCATTTTGAACCATCTATAGAAACCTCATCTTCAGTACTCTTTTACTTTCTACCACAAACAGACCTTTGAGGAAGATTATGAGACACTGAACAGAAGTTTGCACTAGATTTCCCAAAGCTCCACAGTTGTCCATAGGTTGAATTCCTGCTCCGGCATAGGTGCTTCCTATTCTTGGAACTCTAATAAGAACTTCACAATGAATTAGTTCATGAAATTGTTTAGTTTTTATTGGCATTGCCATTTTAATGTCCTTAGGAAGCAGATTCTGAGGAAAGAACTATTCCCTGAGACTGTGAGGAGCCACTTTCGGTCAAAGTAGAGAATAAAGACACAAATGGATCAGTGGTTTGCTCTGGCAGCCTTGTATATTTATGCAAGTCCCACATAAGATCCATTTTATTTTGTTCACTTAGTGGTTTGATTTTTTTTCCAACTTACAACCAGCCATCCAGCAAAAGCATGAATATAATGCAAGCCTCTTCAGTTGTATAGGGGCAAAATCTGTGGATTCTTATCTGCAAGAACAAGGAAGGAGTATTTTTGGAAGAAAATGTACTTGAACTTGAATTGCACAGTCCTGTACACTTGGGACTCTTCCTGGTGTTGCTTTCCTGTTTTTAAAACAGATCTAAAGGAGCAGAAATAGCATTTAATGACAGAGTTCACTTCACTTGCCTGTGGCAGGATATTTCTCAAATAGTGGGGAAAATATTGGCTGGTACGGTTATAGGGAGAAAGAGTTAATTGTCCCACACAGTGGACCTGTGTAGTAACATGGCATGGGAAGCAGGGGGCATCATGGTTGCTTGTCAGCTGGAGACAGAGGATTCTTAAACAGTGGTAGGTGAATAAAGCAAAAAATTTGCTTGCATAGGAAGGGCAAAACAGGCTAGGCTTCCTTACAGGCAATCCTGAATATCCTTTTAATGTAACCTGTTGCAGAGCTTAAGTAGTCTATAGTCTAATGAAAGGACAGCATTCCTAAATAAGACTGGCCTAATTGAAAAATGGTTTTGCTTTGAGATTTCTGCTCAGATTATCTGGAAAGAGCAAAGTGGTTTTGTTGTGTTTTTTTCTTAGATGCAGAGAAAGTGACTTTTTCCTTCTCTTAACAAGATGGCAGCTTTGTTTTACTGGGTGCTTTGGAACCTTGGCTGTAGTGTTGTGAAACCCCATGAGGTTCAGTTTGCAAAACTACTAGAGATGTGTAAACCACTTCTATTATTATTATTATTACAGCTACTACCACTGTTCTCCCTTGTACATGGAGAATGGAGTCTTTCTCAGGTGAGAGTGGACACAACTTGGATATGACAGAAGCCAAGGATAACCAGTTAAAAGGCCCATGTTGCAACCCTAAGTGGGACAGCAGGATGGTGCAGAATACGTAAAGTAATAGAACATGGAGGCTTCCCTCCCCTTTCCATGTATCTGCTTTATTGCTGCTATCCTTTTTTATACAAGGACCTATGTGAAAAGTCTTCTCATTATAAGGTGGATTTGCTGGGACCAAATAAGGAAATAAATTTGTTTAATTCATATAAAGAAGGAACAGTGTAACTTTCAGCATAAGCTCACAAGGAAACTAATTTTGAGGGCTTTGCAAAGAATCAGCCCTTCTTTTCACACCACTGGTGGGAGTCCTATTTTTCTTGAATCAAGTGTTAATGGAAAGGCTTGGAAAAGTTCTCTGTAGTACTTGGTAATACAGCTGGACTAGGAGTAGGTTAGTCATGTTATAAATACCTCTCAGTGAAACTGAAACTACATCATTGTGCCCAGATCATGTGTATGCATGTGGTATGTTGTACTTTCTGCTTCTTTTCAACTGTTTCCTTTTTCTTTTGGCTCTCCTCCACCATGTTAAGTGTGTCAGTTCTGCAGTAGTTGGTCTGTTCCATGAGAGAACAGGATTCTTTTATTCCTATTTGTCTTCTGTTCATTTTTTTCCTCTCCTCTCACATGCTGTTATCTTCCCTCCTTCATCTTCCACAGTGAGCTCAGAGACAACTGAAGGCAACCTTTCATGGAGTCCTGCTCTGCCCCCAAATGAAGTGACAGTGACAGACATCACCGCAAACTCCATTACCGTGACTTTCAGAGAAGCACAAATGGCAGAGGGCTTCTTCCGAGACCGAAGCATCCAATTCTGAGTCTTCAATTTTATTTTACTTTTTCTTTATTATTTTTTTCCATGTTTGGGGAACTTACTTTTTGTTTTGTTTTGTTTTCATCTCCTGCATTCCCAGGCAGATTTTTTCTAGGGTGGACAACTTCTGTTATTTAACGAGCAAAATCCGAAAATTTTCCTTCACAAATGTTTACAGAGGATTTTGATTTTATTTTGACTGTTGACCTCTTTTTTTTCTTCCCTACTCCCCTTCCAAATACGCAAAAACAAAACATAAAAAGGCAATGTGGGGGTGCCTGTGTTTTTCCTCATTTGTTACTTTAAGATATATATATATATATCTATTTTGAGAGAGTGAGTGAGTATGTAGATATATTACCTGTCTGTTGTTGCTTTGTCCATCTGGGAAACTGAAGCTCTTTTCATTGGCAAAGTTGTTTGTTCACAGTGCATTGTGGAAGAATTTTCATGCCCTATAGCAATTATAGCCTCTGTGTGATTCATGTAGTGGCTTGGGGCGAATGTACAGAAGTAAGGGAAGACACCAAATACAAATATCTCTGTATTCTTCCATGTTTCAGTGTTGATTTCCCTTATCAAACGACTTCCCTGGCCAACTCCCTTCCCAGTGAAACCTGTGAAAAACAGTAGTTCTTTGCTTCCTTGGGATGGCTTTTTTTAATGCTGCCTCTCTTACCATGGCTTTATAAAATGTGGCCTGCTGATGTCCACAGCGCTTCAACAAACAATTTGAGAGGCTTGGCTATATGATTGATATAGTGGCTTGCCTCTTTGTGTCTTTCCAGGGAACACCTGCATTGGTGTCCTCCCTGCTCATGTTTCTCTATAAACAAGTGCAAGATACAGTGTAGCTGTGACCAGGCACACTGGCAAAAGAAATGGCTGTCTTGCTTTTGTGCATCCTATCATGGTAGTCTAGTGGTTTTAAGACTCTCTTCTAAGGAAATCTTTGGCTTATCAGCAGATCAGCTTCAGTAACTACCACTGCCAACCCACATTGTACAGCCACAAGCATGTATCCTGGGTGTCTGTTTGGTTATGTGGGGCTAGAATGAGACCCCACAGACCTGCCGGTTGCTGTGTGCAAATGTAAAACCTGCTCTAGAAACAACTGCAACATCCAGCAAGTCTGTGGCAGTTTTGCAAAAATTCTCAGCGGGAAAGGGTTCTCGGTCATAGGAAATCTGTGAATGCCTCCCCACTGCCCACAGTCCAGAATACGGTTGTGCCCATCTGTGTTCAGAGATGTGGAGGACCCGTGAAGGTGAAGATGAACTGAATTGTTGGATGTGCATTGGCACACATGAAGTGCAGATTTAATCCTTGAGTAGCAGCTGGTAAATGAGAAGCCACTGTTGGTCCCAGTGGAATAGTAGTGACAATGGAGTAATAAGATATGAGAATGAAGCCACTGTGGCTGGCAACTAGCAAACTGTAGCTTCACATGTTTATTTTCTGTTGTCTTTGGAGTCATACATCTTGACCAAGGATGGAGTTGCCTAGCAATTGTAAAATTTTATATATGTAAATAATTGAAAATACTTTTTTTAAAAAAAATTCTAAGTATCTGCTGGAACCGGTCTTGCTTGATTAGTTAGCGATGTGGGAGTGTCACAGAGTACCCAACTACCAAGCGAGTGTTTCAGATCTCTTTTTCTTCTATTTAAATATTTTCCAGGCTCCAGATAATTATAAAGAAAACCAGATACAATTCTTTTCTTATTGCAGCAGATGGGCACTTAATGCCCATTGACAAGAAACTGGTGTTTTATCTGTCTTGGAGCCACGGCTCTTTGGACATGTTAGTCGTGAGAGTGGAGGGCTTTTTTACAGAGCTAGAAGAACTGTAGCAATTGTCCTTTTGGCTAGTGGCTTAGGCCATGAGTAGACACGGTTTCTAAACAGTATTGATCTGTCTGATCACAATAAAGTGTCCGAAACATTGGAGATGGGCAGAGTAGGAGGACTTGGGGTTGGAAAACATATATAGGAGGTTTGCAAAACCCTTTCACTTCTAATTTGATTTTACAGGGACAGAGTTCCCCTGGTTATCCTTCTTCCTTCCCAAGCCTCTGGCCCTTGTGTGTATATCTTTCTATTCAGGTAAGGATATCTCTCCACGAAGATTTCTGCCTTTGCCAGGGAGAAGTTGCTTCCAGTTCCACAGAGCCTTGTCTTGCACTTTAATGCCTTCAAACTTGTGCTGGACTTCCTTGTAGGTTTGATCTTGTTTTCAGAAAGAATTGATGTATTCTGTGGATTGTATAGCTTTAGTATATGTTTTTGTGTGTGCATGTGCTTCTTTAAATTTATTTTGACAAGTGAAAACTCTAGAAAAAAATCTTCCTATGGAAAGTGAGGATGAGAACCTAGAAAGTAAGGCTGAAGTCCTAACCAAATGTATTTCAGGGTATGTCCTACTGAAAGTAGTGCAGCTTTTAAAGAGCATCCACTTTATTTACTGACCTCATCATTCTGTTTTACAAAAAATATCCCTCCCTCCAGATGTGTGAAATTACATTTATCTAGAGATTGAATTTAAAACCATGCTGAAATTCTTAAGCACAGCCTGCCTGCAACTCTTTATAGAGACTTGAAACCAGATTTTGAAAGAATATGACAGTAGAGCTGGACTACAGCCCTGGAGACAAGGGTTTTATTCCCCACTGCCATGGAAAGCCACTGGTTGACGTTGGGCACATGACATACTCTCAGTTCCAGGAAACCCATGATACGGTCACCTTAGGGTCACCGTAAGTCAGAAATGACTTGAAGACACACAGCAACAACATAGAAAATTGTCACTTGCCACTTTAGAGATGGCTTCTGTCTGCTTAAGAGCAATGCAACTGCTGTGGATTTTTTTCCCCTTTCTTTCCCAGAGCCCTTAAAGGAAGCGGTGCCATTGTTGGGTCAAAGGGTATAAATCATGATATTTTAAATTGCTCACAGTAACAAAGGAGGGTTGGCTTCTTGGGAGTGGAGTGGACTAGACTATACTAGGGCTTGCTTCCTCCCATCTTTCAATCTGTTCTGGCCTCTTTTGTCTTTCCATCAGGGTGTAGAATAGCACATCTGGGTTATTGCGGTGCCTGGGTTATTGCAGTCCATTCTCTGGGAAGCATTAGCAGAGCAAGAGTTTGGCTCAGTACTGAGTTTTTAATGTAAAGAATAGAGCTTGAAAAAATTACTTTTGAGGACTACAACTTCTGGAATCCTCCAGCCAGCATAGCCAGTTGTCCTTTTCTTAACTTTGAGAGCTGAGAAAAACTGCACATTTTAACAGGCATGTGCATGTGAATTGGAATAATGTCCTGAAATCTGAGTTCTTTAGTCAGCTTTTAGTCTTGGATCTATCTTCTCAAAAGTTAGAGCTGCTACACTCCCTGTACAGTGCTAGAACTCTAGCTAGTTCATGTCTTAAAGATGACATTGTGCTTTTCATGGTATCTTCTTGTAAGCTAGGAAAAGTTATTTTCTTGGACTGCTTAGAATCTTGCAACCAGTATGGTCACTAGTCAAGCTGGCTGAAGGATCCTCTGAGTTGTAATCCAAGAAAGTAACATGTCCAAGTTCTGTTTCTTCCACTTGCAAATACTAAACTTCTGTGATCATTGATGGTCTGTTAAACAGAGTTAGAAGGTATGTACTTTTCAGATATAATACAGAAATGAATGAATGGCCTCAGTCTAAAAGGTCAGGTATGTGAGACACATTAACAAGCTGTTTTTCAGAAGTTGAATATATGAGATCATTTGGCTCTCTGTAGCTAACCTGACCTGTCCAGAGTACACCTGGATGGCTCTTCTTCTAACACTGGCTTCAGAAAGTAGGAGGCAATAATACTGTGAAATGTTTCACATTTTAATTTTAATTTATGTTATTCAAGCCATACAGCAACAGAGATCAGCTGAAAATCCAGCTCCTTATGGATTTAGATTCCCAAAAGGCTAGATTATAGCATTATATACAATGCCGTCTCCTAAATATAGTTATTCCTATTCTCGTTTTTCATAAAATTTAGAAAACATACTGTAGTCATGACTTCTAACATACATATTCCATTTTAAACTATTTTACAGATGGAATGGCTTGTCTTCTTATATGGTCCCACCTCTGACTACATTTTAACCTACTTAAAACTTTTTTTGGGGAAAAAAACAAGCTTTGTTTGGTCGCCTTTGAAGCTAGTTTTGTCCTTTGAGGTTATTTGTGCAGAACAAATGTGTATTGATTTTTCTTAGCCTTAACTTACCACAAAGATTCTGGGAACTGTGGTCTCATAAGGAGGCTGAAGATTCCCATTAACTCAACTGGTGTTCTGTAGAACACCAGAATGACTGTTGAGTATAAATCTGCAATGCAGATAATGCTCTCCTTCTAAAATTGTGTTTCTCCTCACTTTAAGTACAGAAATACCTCCGTTAATGAAGTAGATGTATTCTAGTACCAGAAGCAGAAATAGTATGGAAAGAATATAGGTTCCTGTACCACAAAAAAATCAGAACAGTTCAATTTGTTTAACTGGATTTTTTATTCAAAACTAGCAGTATGCACATGTGAAATGAAACAACCAAATCAGGTAAGCCTTGCATAAAACAAAAATATTTTGAACCTTCTACAGACCACTTGAAAGCTTCTTCCAAAACGTTTCTGGAAATTAACTTTTTCTTTCACCATCCTTTACTTTTCATATTATTTCCATTTTGGTGGCTATTCTCATAAATCTCTGCTTTTGTAATTTGCTGGGGGTAGTTGGTGAGGCAGGCTAATTCACTCATCCCCTTTCTCTCTGTTTTGCTATTCACTCATGGTCAGCAGGGGATTCTCCAGACAGCTGCTGTCACTTTGCCAGTTGTAGGTAGGTAGGCACAGAAAACTTAGAGTAGGATTGGCTGGGGAGTATCCTATTTTTTTCGCAGCTCAAGCTTTATTGCATTGTTTACTACAGACATGCTGCTACAGCTCAGGAACTGCAAGTCTGTATACTTCATCACCTTCCCAAAGCCAGTGCTTTTCCAGCTAGTTGGACAACATCAAGGAAAAGAGGATAGGCTGAGTGAGCAGAGAAAGTGTTTGTAAAAAGGAGCTTCTTCATCAGGGAAGCATGCCTGTAGTAGCAGAAAAATGGTTTCCTGTCTGTGCAAGAGGAAGCCCTAACATAGTTATACCAAGGTCAACATCCTCTGGATGCGATGGACCATAACTTTCACAATTCCTGGCAGCATGGCTCCTAGTTGGAGTGATGGAGTCATAGTCCAGCACATCTGGAGAACTGCAAGTTTGGGAAGGGTGCTCTAGCAAGACACGTGTGAGAGGCAGTCTCTGCCTTAAATATGCGCATGTAACTGTATATGTGCACGTGCTGTTTTTAAACTCTGAACACATGGTTTGGGTCACTACATCTATCCTTGCATAGTACAGTTTCTATCTATATCATCTTGAGTGCTTTCATTTCTCATTTGATGTGAAAACATAAAATCATTTCATGCTATGTTTATAAGAAATAAGGATAGCGGTGATAAGAAGAGGACACTTCACTTTTCCTTTGATATATCTGTGACAAAGTTTGCCTCTCTTGAAACTCAGACTGTGATGGTAAACAAAGCATCTCTTTGTGATGAAAATCAAAGTCTTGCTTAAATGAATACAGAACAGGTACTCATCCCCCAGAGAATCAAGTGATAGGTTTGCCTTAGCATTGCCATAAGTCAGAAATGACTTGAAGGCACACAACAACAAACAACAGGGTTTTAAGAATTGCACTATCAACCTTGGCAGAAAACAAAAAGGAGTCTTATGGTATCTTAAAGAATGACAAGTTTTGTTTGGCATGAACTTTCATGGACAGCTGGCTACTTCATCAGATAAAACTGAAGAAACTGGCCTGTGTCACTGGAACCTAGGCCAAATAAAACTTGTTAGTCTTTAAGAGGCCACAAGACTCCTTGCTGCAAAAGACTAACGTGGCTATCCCCCCCCCCGCACATTTCTACAATGAAAGCCTTAGAAGTTAGAATGCTTCCCCCTGCCCTTTCTTCTGGGCAGTTTGAAATGGTGTTGTATTGAGAGTGGCTTTTGTGACCCAGATCTGTGTTCTTTCAATTGTGCTGATCTTAGTAAGTGAAAAGAGGTTTTGAATAGAACTCCCGCTCCTCCTCCTCCCTCCTCCCCCTTTCATACACAGTTAGGGATATATTGAAGTTGGAGTGTCTCTAGCTACTAGGAACAAAAGGCTTGTTTCGGGTGTGATAACATGCCTCCAGGGCAGTGTGTGGCTAACCAGTAATTCTGTTTCACAATGCTGAAGAAGAAAATCTGGTATTCTTCCCCCACTCCCCTTCCTACCCCCTGCCATTGGATAGACTTTGGAAGAAGATACTTAATGGATACTTAATGTTACTTAATCAGAATCAAATATCGTGAAGAGGAGGAAAGGCATTACTGTTAAAATCCTATACATCTGAGCCTTTATGTTTTAAACTGAGCATTCACATAGGATCCACTTACTAGCAAAACCTCATTTTAAAGCAATGGATTATCATGTATGTACGTAATCCAATGGCCATAAGATTGACTATTATGAGGCTCAAGAGTTGCAACAGGAGGCCAGCCATGTATAAATAGGACTCAAGAATACAGTTGTTAGGACAATATTAGGTTGCTGGAATAGCACCTAATGTATCTCCCATTCAACCTTTTTCAATATGTCCATATGGCTTACTGTTAAGTTCTGTACCCACTCACCCACCTCTCTCTCTCTCTCTCTCTCTCTCTCTCTCTTTTTTTTTTATTTTTGGGCAGGGCTGTTGTGCCCTCCTGTGTGGTGACATGGACATCCAACACAGTCAGCTTTTCCCATTGCTGCATCTTCATCCTGGGAAAAACTGCCAGTTGAATTTCTGTGTCTCTCAAGGATGATATATAAGGGAGTTTTACATGGGAAGGGGGTGGCAGCCTTAGCTGCAGAAAGTCCTTGATATCTTGTAGGAGGATCTGAAGTTGTTGTAAATATTTTTCCCTTGCTGTGTGCATTGGGCAGTCACCATAGCTGTGCATCACCTTAAAAAAAAAAAACTGGCATTATAGTAATTGTGAAAACAAAGCATACTCTGTAATTCTTTCGAAATTACTTCCCAGTAACCCATGCATTAAGTTCATAGTTTGGACAGGTGGGTTAGACAACATGATTGCCTTCCAACTGTACAGAAGAGCACGTTAGAGACACTGGCCAGCTTGTTGCACAGTGATAAACCAGAGTTGATAAGATGTTCCTGGCTTACTGTGAATGAGCAGCCTGTTGGTTACCCACAGCTCACCTACTTAGTCATGCAAGTTAGTAAAATCAACCAGAAGTAGAAAGCTTTGAGTGATGTCTGAATTTGGATGCCCTGTGGTAAGTTAAGATTTGTAAAGCCAGGAATGAACCATGCATGGCTTATGGTGCTTTTGGCTGTAAATGTGGCCAGTGTATGCATGGTCTGTGATTCTAACATGCTCTGCTTTTTATAAGTCAAATACGCAAATATGGAACATATTTTCAGCTTAAAAGAAACAGAAAGAAACGTTGGTTTATAGCAAGAAATTTTTTGTGGCACTTTACAGAATGTCATCTTCCTGATGAAAGTACCATGTTGCAAGGTATAAGGAAAGATATGTATGTAGTTTGCCTCCTCTTCGGCTACAGATAAATATCACTTTTGATATGTTAACATCAAATTAGCACAGGTTTCATGATGGTGGGGGATAAATCATGTGTAATATTGGAAACTTACAGCTGCTGTGGGAATATTACACAGTTTAAGAGGCAAGAAGGATCAGGGAGAAGAAGATTAATTAGCTTTAAATTATTTATTAAATAGCTTTAAAATCTCTAAATATACCATCTTCCCTGCACATGAAGATGATGACAGAGTGGTAGACACATATGAGGTGATGTTTGAAAGAGTTGCTGTTTTAGTATGCATGTATATGAAAAGCAAATCAACCAGCAGAAAAACCTTGAATGTATGAAAAGTACCCTTAGGTTATTACATGAGACAGTATGCTGGTATTATTTTATCTTGATTTCCAGAACTACCATACAGTTATACTGTTTTTCCCCATTTCATTCTTGCTATACTATTTCAGGTTGGAATGCATTGCTTCAGGAGAGTGTAGCATTGTTAGGAAAGTAACATTACAAACCTGTAATCACTCCCAACAAATATGACTCATTCTGTAAAATTATGCCAAAGTGATTAGTCTAAAACAAATTGTCTTTTAGATAATTGTACAGTGGTTACTAAGCTGGTCCAAGTTGAATCCAGTACTGTATTTTTTGCTGTTTAGTAATTCCCTCTATGGACCTAGTTTTTGTCATGGAGCTGTTTGACTTTTTTGACATGTGAACAGTGTGCATGAGAAAGTATGTTAAGAAAAGGGGGCATATTTCAGTTATGATTATTTATGTGTATAAATGTTATCTTTGCACAGCATCCTCTCATGGCCTGTGTGAAACAGAATATGGAATTCCATTTTGATGTTCTGAGCATTATTGGTGAAAAAAAATTGGCTTTGAGCTATTCTGGGAGGAAGTAACATTAGAGATATCAGTGGACATAGAAAAATGTTAGCTGCAAATAGGGGGAATCTGTCTCTTGTATTTAATCAAAAATAAAAGTACAGGCTTGCTGTTGCTGCCGTTCTTGTTGTTGTTGGATGCCTTCAAGCTGCTTCCAGCTTAGGTTTGCCTTAGGAATCCCCTATCACAGTGTTTCCTTGGCAAGATTTCTTCCAGGGTGAGGTTTTGCCATTGCCTTCCTCTGAGGTTGCAAGACTGTGACTTGCCGGGAGCTACCCAGCAGGTTTCCATAGCCAAGTGGGGATTTGAACCCTGGTCTCCTGGAGTTTTAGTCCAGCACTCAAACCACTACATTATGCTGGTACAGCCTACCTGTTACATAGTCATTCTGATACTTCTCGAGGTATCTGTGTACATTCAGTCAAAACGGGTGTTGTAGCAACAGCAAGGGTAATTTTGACTATATATAGTCATTTTTCCTTGGTGATTGTTAGCTGTCAGTTGAATAGGATGTTAAGAAATGGGAAGAAATACGAGCTTGTTTCTAAAAAATTGTGAAATGAATGCCAAGTTTTCCTTTCTAAAAAATAAGGGTGTTCTATGGGAAAGGTAGACCTTCTTTTTCCCCATTGATTCTGTGAAAGTATAAATTAGGAGCAGGAATTATGCAGCCCTCTAGATGTTGTTGGACTATGAATCTTGAATTCCTCACCATTGCCTGTCCATCTGGAGGGCCACATGATTCCCATCTATGGTGTAAAAGATATCATAGATTGTGGTCCAGTTTTGTTTCCTCAGAACACAAAAAAGTACTACAAAGCAAGTGTTCTTCAGATGTGAAATAGAACTGGCATTCAGAGTTGAGTTTTTAGTTGAAAAAAACAGATTCAAAGAAGTGGCATGAAGTGAGAAAAAAAGTGCTTTCAGGTCTGTACAAGTTTCAGCTTGCTTGGTGAGGATGGTATCCTTTCCAAATCTGTAGCTTGTAAAGCAATAGAGGTAGTGGGAGAAAGGGAGGTGAACAGAGTTGATCAGTAAGAAGAGAGCATAGTTCTGACACCAAAGTTTTTATGAATCAAAATCCAGATCTTATTTTTTGCGCAAGCACTGCTGAATTGTTCTGTGACAGGGTGAACCATTTAAAGAGAAATGATGATGCAGGATAGACCCAGTCATGAGTGACATAGCTGCAGGTTAATACCAGAATCACGCCAGTGGTTATATTTGCCTGCAATGTAGACTGCCTTCACATATGTCTGGTAATCAGCCAGCATATTTGTACTGGGTACCCTCTGCCTAAGATACCAAGGCAACAGTCCTGTGTATGAATATGTGCAAATAAAGTTCACTAAACCCAATAACCTTTCTGAGTAAACAAGGATAGGATTTTGCAGAAGATGTTTGTTTCTGTAATGTTTAAGAATACCATTTGTAAGATCCAGCTGTACCTGTATCAGACCATAGGTTGCACTTCACATCTTGCGGCTAGCATGTCCGGCTTAACTTCACAACTGGGTATGCCATTCTTGGCGAGGGAAATATAATCCTCCTCAAGAATTGGATACAGTTCCAAACTCTTCTTAAACTCCCAGCACTTTCCAGCAATAAGTTGTTTCTAACACATGCCCCTCCAGCCTTGGGCACATTGATCAAATGCAGCATCATGGATCACTTCCATTTGTATGTGTTGACATTTATATATATTTATGTACAGAAATTTATATTTTAATGCATCCTTTCAAATTCTTCCCTTTTCCTTGACAAATTGCACTTTAATAGCCAATTAAGGGTGTGGGACTAAGTGATGCTTTTGGGAGGGGGTGTAAGCAATGTGCAGGAGCCTTCTGTTAGTGACTGTTTAATTTCTTTAACTGGTGAGCTCTTATTCTGTAGGAGGTGGAAGAAATGGTATGAATTGGAAGATTTTCAAGATATCAAAATGGGGCATTATAAATGTCTAATGAAGTTAGAAGTCTTCTTTTTAGTGCCAAGTCCATATCCAATAGAAGAAGTTTTCAGCTCTATTCTTCCCTGTTGTTTGCACTGCTTGTTCTCTCAAGATGCCAGTCTGAAGTGTGTTACTCAACAATATATTCTTCTTTTCTTTGGGACAGAGTAATTGTAATGTGTGGAGAAAGGAACAGCCCTGAAGCATTGCTTCATTTTTATTTTGGGGTGTGTGTGTGCGCGCTGTGGGGTGTGTTCTTTCTACTCCTCCTTGTATGGCATGATATCTGAGTTGGTTCCTTCTTGACATGGTGTCCAAATTAATCTTTGCACATGAAAGCTTCCTTTGCACACAGAATGAGCTTCTTTGTTTTTGTTCTGTTTTGGGGTTTTTTTTTGTACAGACTAACTGAATGTATTGGGGGGAGGGGGCTGAACAAGTTCCAAACAAAGTCAAGAATAAATTGAAGTTTTAATGCCTTTTTGTGTGTGACTGAGTGTTTGCTGCAAACAGAGATTGTAATACAAATGAGAGGGTCCGAGCAAGTTTTAATTGATGCAATGTGCGGCTTTATTTTTGTACTGATAATGGTCAAGAGACTGTACAGCATCTATTTATTTAGATGATTTGTGTGGTAAATGTTGCAAACAAGATTATCAAAAAACATTAAATGAGAACTGACATTTAGCTAACGTCCTGTTTCTGTGTCTTCCTTTGACCATCATATGTTTAAAGTTGTTTGCTGGTAGACTTCCTTCAGGGGTAAGGAACATTTTATTTTCTAGTTGTTTTAGATTACACCTCCTATAATCTGTTACCATTGGCTCTATGGCTGGGATTTTTGGGAGCTGATGTCTAAAACATCTGGAGAATCTAAGATTCCCACCCATGATTTACTTTCTGTAAGTTTCCTTAATTCAGTGTGTATATGTAGAGCTACCCCCCAATACTATTTCTTTCTCTATACTGGGGAACAGTGCACAGCCAGTACTGTCTAGTATAGCTGGAATTTTTGATCAGGAAATCCCTACCCAGCTGGTGCACTTGTGATCTTTCTCCGCTTAACCATCTTCTCAAGATACTTGTGAAAATTAAATGCTGCTCCAAGCTCCTGAAATGGGTTGTGCAGGAAAAGCAGGTTAAAATGAACAAACAAGTAAATTCTAGTTTTACTAAAACTGTTTGGATGTGGTACCCACAAAAGATAACTGTCAGTGGTTTTTCAAGAAGTACAGGAGGTTTTGATAGCTGCATGGGGTATGTATGTGAGAGAGAGAGAGAAGCTGTCCAGGATGTTGAAATAAGTACATCAAGACAGTAAATGGGTGAGGGAAAAAGCAAAATGGACTTCATCAACCACAGTTTAGGTTTCCAACAATGCATACACTAAATTCCAGGAGCCCAGCGTAGCCTCCTGAATATCTACAGCACTGAGCTTTTCTACAGTTTTATTGATATTGGCAATCATGAGGCAAAGGTGTTGAGCACTATTTCTCTAACACTGATTGCAACTTGGTAAGTTGAAACTGAATCAAGCTTGCTTCAACAGCTAAGGCTGTATCTCCAAGAAACAGCATGCTACCCAAAACATATTATTAATATCTGGCCAAGGATATTGCAAAAGGGAGCAAAAGGGCTTGTGCTGTCTGCAGTTGCAATCTTGCAGCGCCTCAAGATTTGGAACAGTCTAGACATCTCAAGTGTATTTTGGGGAAATGGTCACAGTGAGGGAAACCAAGATGAAATGGCATAAAATGGGTTCATGAACACACTAGAGACAGCACCTGATAATGGGCAAAAGCAAGAGAGGGTACCATGCCCACAGATTTAATATAATTTCTTCCCACTGCACTACACAAAAGATAGCTTTGCTGTTGTGTGGCAGCATAGTTTTTTGTGGTGCCTCATTATATACAGATCCTCTTAGAGCAAGTGTGGGGAACATCTTGTAATCTCAGGTAAGTTCTCAGGGGCCACATTCCAGTGGTAGATGGGGCCAAAGACTGAAAGGAAGGCCCAAAAATGCCAACATGGTCTAGTTAAAAGCTCTTAGAGCAGCTAACTAAACTTGGGGGGAGGCATGTTAACCTTTTAGAAGGAAGGAGGGACCACACACAATCTGAGAAAACATGATACAGTAATGTCAGGAGGAAGGAGTTGTGGGCCAGAGGGCTGGCTTTGGTCCTGGAGCTTAGGATTCTGACCCCATCTTAGAGAAAACCACAAGTGAGCAGCCACTGATCTAGGGACAAAATAAATATTCTTGACAGCAGGAACAAGATCATGGTGTGTGGGGAGAAGGTGAGCTTTAACCCTTTGCCTCCAACCAGAATCACCCTCTGGCATGTGTGCCATTTGCAAAAACAGAAAAGTTTCTGCTATAAATAGGAGTGCACAGGGGCAATTTCAGTTGGAATTCGAATGGGGCAAAGTTCTAAATCCAATTCTAATACTCATCCAAAATGTAAGCTCTTTTTCATCATGGGTTCCACTTCAATCCATTTGGCTCTTTTAATATACATGTATAGAGTTGCTGAAAGTTTGTTGAGCCATTAAGCTTCCTGATTTGCTGGCTGGGTCATTAACAGCTGAAATGGTGAATCTCACACTGTCAGACAAAACAGTCTCCATAAAGGTGTCTGCTTCTACAGAATTCAAATTCTCATAAAATACAAGTATGCTCACTCTTCATTTGTTTCCTAGTAAAATCTAATTGGTGACCAAAATGTGCTTTCTTTTATACCACCTTTACTTCAATGAACTGTAAAACTCAAGGCCCAAGCCAAATAGGTAATATGTCACTAGCTTAGTTAGCTCAACTTTTATTTTTATTTGAAGTTCTGTCTGTGTGTTCCTTGCTTTACCTTATCACCCTTATTCCCACTGCCCATTAAACTCTGTTTAATATGGGGACATTTGGCTGTCTTGTTTTAAAAAGAAATTTCACACTAAAAACTCCCACAAAAGGATACACACCTGAAAAATCACTACTTCGGCTCTTAGATTTTTTCACATGTTTTTGTTCTGTTCTGTTAACAGTTGGAGTTTGGGCAAGAAAATCCAAAGCAACTTTCTTTTTATTCTGGAACTGGGAGGAAGAGGTGCGGTGTGTGACAAGCGGGCTCAGAAATTCTCCAACGCTCTAGACCAAATTGGGTTTGTCAGGAGGTTCATTCTGCTTGGTGGCAGCCTATTTGCATTAGCAGAATTTAAAAAGTTACATTTTGGACAGCAGCTCCCAGAATCTTGTAGCCACCATGGCCTCTGGTCACACTGGCTGAGGAATTCTTGCAGGGGGAGGGCATTTTCAACCTATGCCTATGGGTAATTCTTTGAGGAGTAGGGTCTTTCCAAGAAGGAGGCCACGTAGGGAAAGTCATTCTCATGCCAGGTTCATAACAGCTTTATAACTTAAAAGTCTTGGGGAAAGGATAGCAGATTGGAATAACATTACATGGTCTGGAGAAAATGAATTGTTCTTTAGCTTCATCTTTAGCTTATGGTGACCCTATCATAGGGCCCTTTCACTATTC
Organism: Ctenosaura bakeri; assembly: GCA_948474755.1. Classification (NCBI taxonomy): domain Eukaryota; kingdom Metazoa; phylum Chordata; class Lepidosauria; order Squamata; family Iguanidae; genus Ctenosaura; species Ctenosaura bakeri. Next base: position 625,864 of record CAOLHI010000271.1, read on the forward strand.
AACTGGCATAGCAACATCCTGTAGAATCCTGCAGTTTGTAGTTTGGTGAGGCACTAGATCATTCTTAATGAGAAATCTAAATGCCTCTCCCTAAACTGCAAATCCCAAGATTGCATAGGATCCTGTTGTGGCAGTATAGTGAAATCATAGTGTTTATAATCATGTAGTGTGGAAGGGAACATTGGATTTCTTGATGAGATTTATTCAGAGGTTTGCCACTACCTTCCTCTTAAGGCTGAAAGTGCATGACTTGCCCAAGGTCATCTAGTGGATTTCCACAGCACAGGAGGAATTCAAATCCTGGTCTCATGAACTCCCAGACCAATGTTCAAACCACAAACCAATAAGGAGATTTTTTTTCTTATATGCTAGAACTTGTGGACATCTAATGAAACTGAGTGTTAGGAGTTTCAGAACAGGTAAACGTAAATATTTCCCATTGCATTCACTGGAATTTGCTGACCCATGATGATGGTAATGGCTGTCAACTTGGAGAACTTGAAAAGGAAAGAAGAGAAATGATGAAAAGTAAGTCTAACAGCTACTAAGCATGACAGTTAAGTATTCCCTCCAGTATTAGAGGCACTATGTTTCTGGATAAGAGCTGCTGTGGATATGAGTGGAAGGACACTATTGCACCCACATCATCTTTGTGGACTTCCTAGAAGTCTCTGCTTGACCAATGTGTGAACAGAATGTTGGATGAGATAGCCCCTTGTGTGATTCTGCAGGGTTTTTATGCTCTTGCAAGAAACAAAGGCAGTTTTTTTCATTGTTAGCATTGGCTTAGCTTAGATGCTGAAAACTGAAAAGGCAGAACGTACGAAAGTTATCATGCACCTGCTTAACATAAATGCATTGATTTTGCCAAAGAGCAAAATCAATGCCTTTACCAAACTCCAGACCTTCAGACTGTTCATTGAAATGGAGGATGAGCTATGCAGAAGTTGAAGTAGGAAGCCCTTCTCTTCTACATGGATACATGTTTTTGAAAAATTGTAGTCAGAATCATAGGTCAAAGAGCAATTTATATTTCTTAAGTACAGTATCTTCCTCTATATCAGGGCTGGGCAATTCATAGTCTTAGAAATTTCTTGTTGGATTCCAACTTCCATAATTCCATAATCACTGTTGGTGATGCTAGCTAGGGATGATAGAAGTTAAAATTCAACAATACTTGGAGGGCCCATTCGTGATCTAAAGTTGCCCATTCCTGATCTCAATGAAGAAGACTTGAAAAAAGTAAGGAAAGTTGACTGTGTAAGACTTTGGCCACAGTCCAGAGACACTTGTATCTAACTTTGTGTTTGTGTTTCTTGAGGAGCTGTTCTTCACCCACAGATTGTGGTGATCAAATTGAAAGTGTTACAAGGAGGCTTAAATCTGTTTGTGATACAGATGGAGTTTTCTTTGAACAGCAAATGACTGCAGTCCAATAGAGTGCAGCAGGCCTTCGGGGTTATGAAAGTTACAGAACAGGACCAGAGAGCTGCATGGAAGAGAAATGATCAGATAAATGTGAAGTAACTTGAATCTGCTGTTGTTAATTGCCATCAAGTCAACTCTGACTTATAATGACCCTATAAGAGGGTTTCTTAAAAAAGGTTTATCCAGAAGAGGGTTGCTGTTGTCTTCCTTTAAGGTGGAGACAGTGTGACTTGCCCAAACCCATCTAGTGTGTTTTCATGGCTGATGGTGATTTGAACCTTGGTCTCCCAGAGTCCTAGTCCAACACCCAAATCACTACATGATCTTAGCTCCACTTGAACCTAGGTTCAACGTGAGAAACATTTAGAAGGACTGTCTGGGGAGTTCTGGGAGTTGTAGTCCCCCAAAAGGTAACAAGCCCCACTAAATCTGTTCTTTTGACCAGCTGTCTTGGCACTATAATTGTTTTGGACTGACAAGCAATATAGAAACTTCAGCCATGAAGATCACCATTTCATCAAACTGGAAGGGATATTGGAGATCAATGTAACTGCCTGCTTGGTATGGGCACTGCAATGCAGCTATAGACTTCCTGCCAGATGGCTGTCCAATCTCTAGTCAAATACTTCCAACCAAGACCCCACTACCATTTGGCTGCTGAAGTAATATTAAAGAAGCAGAATTCTACATAGAAGATCATTCTTTGGCACACATTCCTCTTCTGAAGAGCATGAAGTAAATATTCCAAATGCATACGTGCCAATCAATAACCTGTTAATCTTGATATGAAATTATATTAGCATATTAGCAAATGACTTAATAGGTTGTTCTTAGCTCTGCTGCATGGTTAAGCATTGATTTGAATCTGACACATTAAGCCCTGGCATTGTTATGCGAATGAAGTAATGGTATAGGAGAAATGTACTGCTTGAAAAGTATAGATGTCTCTGCAAGAAGATGCATCGGTATAATGTAATAAATTGGATGGTGTGCCAGGCAGTGCTGCAGAAGTTAGCAGGCAGTTGGAAGAAATATTAATGCAGCTATGATGAAGGTCTTGAGTAACTGCTGTTCATAAGGCATAGAGCTGAAGTTTTGTGGTCCATTTAACCCTATTTTATTATAATGCTAGAATTGGCTGCCGCCTTCTGAGGTCATATGGTCCACCCCCTGCTTAGTAGAGGAATCTTGCAATTGTAGCATCCCTGACATGTAACCACCTAGCCTATTTTGGGGCAGTTGGTAGATCCATTGTACAGAGAGAAAGTGTGGTGTAGTGGTTTGAGTGCTGAACTATGACCCTGGAAACCAGGGGTTTGATTCCCCACTTGGCCATAGAAACCACTGGGTAACCTTGGGCACATCATACACTCTCAATTCCACAAAACCCCATGATAGATTTGCCTTAGGATTGCCATAAGTCAGAAACAACTTGAAGGCACACATCAACAACAGCAGCAAATAGACTTGAGTTTACAGCTGTTCTGAAGTTGTGCAAAAGCTTTTCCAGAGCCAAACCTCTGAACTGATTCGGTCCAGGAATGGGAAGCTCTGGTACAACTTGGGGTAATTGCAACAGAAGGAGCTGTAAAATCAAGAGTGACCAGCCAGATAGCCCTTCATCACTTTAAATATCTCCAGAGAAGGAGAGGCCACCTGGTCTTATAGCAGTCTATCCCAATATCGAAGGTCTCTTGTCATTAGGACATATGTTCCCAGACCCTCCTCTAGGGAGTAGCAGGGAAAGGACCATGACTTCCTGGTGGAGAATGTCTTTTTTCTCTACCAGAGACTGCAAAGCCGTTGTCAGTACTAAGCTAGGTAGACAACAGAGTGACCAAACAAAAAGCGGCTTCCACTTTTTCTGATGACAACAGCAATACAAAGCAGAGTGAGATAGAGCAAACAGAAGAATTCAGCACAAAGCAACAAAAGCCAAGCTTTTTATTTGGTTGGGGTTGCACTCCTCTTGAGAATAGACTGTCAGACTGCCCTACTGGCAGTAATTGGGGTTGAAGCCAGTAGTGAACAGGTCTGGAGTCTACCCCTTTCCTTTCTCTGGTTCTGCTACCTTCTTTTCTCTCTACCAAGCAGGCTGATGGGGGAAGATAGAAATCACTCGAGCAGAAGCCTGAACTATTAACTTCCAAATTGCCTTTTAAACCTAGATTTAGGGATATACATTGACACACCCTTGTGTCAAACAGGGCATTCCAATTGCCCTTTCCTGCTCCTCTTTTCCAATGGACAGTCAGCACTCTTCAGCAATTGAGCATGGCTTAGACCAGACCACAATGGAGTGAGCATGCCTATCTGAATCTTATCACAGAGTGCATTTTTCTTGAGTAAAATACAAGTCATTATAGCTTTGGCTCCATCCTTGCTTCATTTCCTTGATCCTGCTAAAGATAGGATTACACCATATGAATAACTCCTCTTTCTTTTACTTATATTCCTTATTAGAATGTCTTTGTGAAGCTGATAGGTAGTGATAAAGAGTTTATAAGGGACAATAGATTTTACCCATTCTCTATCAGCAAGATGTCACAGCTATTTTGAATCATTCAGTGTTGTTGCATTTGCTAGCAACCTTAGACAAGAAGTGATGATGTTCTGTAATTCTATACCAAACATTTAAAGTTGTATGTGAGTTGTATCTGAGAGGCTTTTTCAGAAAAGGATGAAAAATGAATTAATTTTTTTGCTTAGGAAAAAAAAGTTTGTCAAGAGCAGATATACATATTTTGATACTTTTTTACTCAAATACTTGTCTAAGAAACAATGTATTTGATGAATTTGCCATTAGTGTTCCTCAGTTATCCAATGCTTAATTTTTTGCCTGATTTTCTAACTGAATGCAGGAAATGTGAAATGAATAAGAAAGCAAAATGATAAAATATATGCAAATTGCAATACTGTAGAACAAGCTGTGGAAGCTAACAGATGAATGCAGGGGAATGAAGTTGACCTTAAATTTTTTAGCAAAGGGGTTAACTTGGTTCACCAAAAAAAATTGCTATATTTTGCTAGAAATGTGTGGTCTCTGTCAATGTATCTAAAAGACCTTAAGTCCAATTACTAGTTTTCACTGTATTTCCTTATAACAAGTAACTTGGGAAGAGGTGGGCAAGTTCTTCACTTGGGGGAAGCTTTGAGGGCTGCACACTCAAAGGTGCTGTTGCTAAATTTGTCATCCTAGCAAGCGATGCAGTGAAAATTGCCCCTTTTTGTGTGGTTTGGTAATAACATGCACACTCCCCATATGTCAGTTCAAAGCAGAATCATTGGGATTTGGAACAGGGGTACAGGAACAGAAAGAAATTTCAGTTTTGGTGCTTATACTGCATGTAATGGTAGAAATAATTTTGGCAGTGGTGCCTGCAACAGAGAAACATTTGAAGGGCTACACAAAAGGTATTTGAGAGTTGCATGTGACCTGGCCATGCCCTGGAAGTGATGTGTTGCTGTGGTGTGTCTTCCAGCCCCTGTCAACTTATGATGACGACATGAATATCATGGGGTTTTATGCCACCCTATCCCCATAAAGAAAGGGAAAATATGGTGGAGAATATACACCAAAAGCACTTCAAATAGACTCATCTGAAGTCCTAATTATGTCATTGGCCTTCATCTTATCCATCCATGTCCTCATCAGTTTGATTCTGCAGTGACTGCAAGCTTCATTTCCTTGTGTACTTCTCCTTCCAGGCATCTGCTGATACTAAACAAAACAAGGTGGCAAGCGCTCTCCAGAGTGCTGATTGCTTCAGCAATGTAAATTGAGCACCTTTGCAACTTATCAGAACACTTAATTGCTGCACACAACCTAAAGAAAGTGAGCAACACACACAGTGGCTTCACTGAATTGTAGAAAAAGCAGCATGTAATTCAAACACACTAGCAGATTCTAAGGTGACACAGGACTTTATGAACTGCAAATGATTTGTGATGATATATCATTTGTTGAATCCATATCTAAGTCGGAAGAGACTGTGTACCATGATATATGTCATATAGTCAGGGGCAAAATGAGGGCAACACCTCCCCAATGAGAATTCTTCCTCCTTCATGAAATTTTTCTTCAGTCTTAAAACTTCTAGCATTGCAGTAATTTAACATTTCAGTTGAGCATTTAGAAATACAGTTTAGGTATCTGAAGAAAAGGGCAGACAAAGCTGTCCAGGGAATGTGAACACAGCAAATCTAAGAGTTCTAGGTGCGAATGATTTTCAGTGTTTTATTCTTAATGCTAGAAAGTGGGGGACTGAAGGAAAATTTCACTTGGATGGGCAAAATTCTTATTGAAGTGGCAATGCTCTTTATTTTACCCCACCTCTGTAGCTATACCCCTGCATATAGTAACAAACACTGATCATCCTATATATATGTGTGCCCAGTCCTAGCTCTCTAGCAGGTCAATGTGTTTGGTGCATGAGAGAATAGGACACAACTGCCAAATATTCCACCATCACACTTGAATCCAGCTGTGATGTCCTGTATCTCCCATTCCCAACAGTCATTGCCAAAGCCATTAGCAGTTGTGAGAGAGATTAGCAGCTATCAAATATCCTTCCATTGTTTCCAAGTGCAGATCCAACTGGTTCATCAGAAACATTTTGCAAAATGTTTTGTTTGTACAGACGGAAAAATGTTCTATGTAAAACAGATCACAGAAGTTGCTGAAAATTCTGAAGCCCATCCACTCAGCTCATGAACATAAATGTAAATGTTGAATAGCTTACAATGAACTTGTAGTACTCCAGTACTCCACAATTCTGCCTCTTTAAGTACAAGTGATTGTAATCACTTATAGTTGGCAAGACTAATGGTGAATTGCTTGGGTGATTCTGCTTTTAAGGATCAAATACTGTTACTGGAACTTTTATATCAACATACATCATCTCAACCATATTTTCCAGTGGAGGCAACTGCAAGCTTAGCTAATTTAATCACTGTGAATGAGCAATTAGGACCTTGAAAAAAGAACATTCTTGAATAGGTAATTTACCTACACAGATGAGATTCCAGTACATGGGTTTCTGAGAAATAGTAATTTGCTGTATGACTGGACAGATGCAGGAAACAGCAAAGATTTTCTAGTTGCTTAAAACTGGACAAGCAGGAGGGGAGCTGTGTTCATTGCTACACAAGGAATTTGTTGCCTGTTGTCAGAGTGGCTGTTTGGTTTCATTTTTGTCTGTTTTGTAATATTTACATATTAAAGAAGAACACTAAGGCCATTTCCGCCCTATGCTGTTATGGTGCTAATATTCCACTTTCAACATCCTGTGGAATTCTGGGGTTTGTATAATTTACTGAGGCCAAAGAGCTCTCTGGCTGAAAATTCAAAATGCCCCTCCCTAAACCGCAAGTCCCAGGATTCCATGGGATGTTGAAGTGGAATAATAGCACTGTAACAGTGTAGTGCGGAAATAGCCTAAGTCTCTACATATCTCACTATTTGGGAGTAGGGAGCACATAACATGTTTGACATATTTAGCTATAAGTCCAATACTATTGAAATGCAAATAGTTCTATTGTTTTCAGTAAACCTTATCCCTGGGTGTCCACACAATTGTTGCCTAACTGAAATATTACTGGATGGTATTCTTGCAAATGTGAACCACAGCTTACTGTTTGTGTTCAACTCTTGTAGTACGATAGAGTTCTCCAGCAGTAACATACACGTTTGGTAATTTTGTTTTTAACATGATGGAAGCCTCCTTGAAACAGGTAGCATAGTGTAGCAGTTTGAGCATATAACTATGACCCTGGAGACCAGAGTTCAATTCACCACTCAACCACAGAAACCCACTGGGCGACACTGGGTGTGTCACACAATCTCAGCCCCAGAAAACCGCACAATAGGGTCACCTTAGGGTTACTATAGGTCAGAAATGACTTGAAGGCACACGACAACAAGCCTCTTTGAGGGTTCTCTCTTGCCATGAAGCAAGATAAATAAATAAAATTTCAAAATAAATTTAGAGAGGAAAAACCTTGCACAGAAAACGACTGCGAGTATTCTTTCAAATAAGCATCATTTTCTTATTGACATGAGGTGTGAGGCTGGAGTTCATCTTCCCTGTGTGAGGAACTGTGATTCCGAATTAGGAAAGAGGTTGTAAGATTATCATGCCTGAGCAGCATTTCTCACAGGGACTTATAACTCCCATTAATAAAGAAAACAGCTGCAAGAAACTTAGGCCATTTCCACACTACACTGTCATAGTGCTCTTATCCCACTTTCAACATTCTGTGGAATCCAACTGCAAACCCCGGGATTCCATAGGATATTGAAAGTGGAATAACAGCACTATAATAGTCTAGTGAGGAAATAGTCATAGGCCCCTTTTCCCCCTGATTGTCTTTCTTTGACCTTCCATGATCGATGGCCAGCCTGGTTCTGCTGAATCCGACTTTGCTTGTTCCTCTTTGCAGCTCCCTTCTCTCAGGTCTGGCCTCCCCACATATGGCCTGTAGGGCTACCCAAAATAAACACAAGGACTCTAAATAGGGAGAGGCGAGGAATGTGTCTGATGATACTCTTTAACAGGGAAAGGCTGTGTTAAAGCAACAGACAAGCGTGAGTCTCGTAAGGCTTTTACAGCTGTGTGTGTAAATGGTGAGGTTTGTTTTGAAGTCCCTGAGGCTTGCTCGTTTTGAAAATGCTCTGTACCTCGAGAAGCTGAAATAAAATAACAGATGGCATGGTACCTCTTCACCCTCCAGTTCTTAAAGCCTCTCCTTACCCTTTGAATCTCCACATTTTGGCCAGGTTTTGCCCAGAGCAAAACAAGCCCTGTGAAATCTCACACAGCAGCAAATGGGCAACGTGTTTTTGGCCATTTCCGCACTTGACTGTTACAGCGCTATCATCCCACTTTCAACATCCTCTGGAATCCTGGGGTTTGCAGTTACGGGAGGGGCCCAGGCCCCTGCCCTAACTGCAAACCCCAGGACTCCACAGGATGTTGAAAGTGGGATAATAGCGCTATAACAGTCTAGTGCGGAAATGTCCACTGTCAAAACAGCATGGACTGTGGTCCTCTTCAGGACGTTACGTTTTCCAAAACATTACTTGGAGACTGAAGGCTGTTTTAAAATTCCACTGCTCGTACCTCAATAAAGTGAAAATGTTATATATACACCCTCAGTCTTTGTTTATTTTGAATAAAAAGGCCGCACTTTGCGGGCGGCAGCAGAGCTTCAGACATTATTTTCGCTACAGGGAAAGAACCGCATCATAATACGATGGAGGACGAAGCGGAGGAATGAGACAAATAGCAGTGTGGAAGGAGGGGGCCGCCTCAGAGAATGGAAAGAATAGCGGGAAGCATTCGACGGAGGAGGGGGCGCTACCCCCGCCGGTGAGTCCGCGCTGTACTTTCCACTTCTCGCTCTTCGCACGTCCGCCACCCCTCCTGGCGCTCCAAAACTTATCCGCGCGTCCCCTTTAAGAGCTCGCGCCTGCGCCTTCACGCACTTTCTCCTCCGCTCAAAACAAGGCAAAGGGAGGGGGGAGGGAAGGAAGAACTCTCGAAGCCCGAAAAAAAAAACGTTTTTTTTTCCCCTCTTGTATGTGTGTGCGTCTGTGTATGCAAGCGAAGAGGCGTGGCCTAAATTCTCGTCAGGTGGTTTCCCCACGGTCCGAAGGCGCGAGCGGGGCGTACCGAGCGGCGGTTTAGAGACTGACGGGGGCGCGCGGCCGCGACGGAGGTGGCACGCGCGGCCGCGCGCGCGCGCTCACGGCCGGATCCAGCCCCCTCGAGCCGCTGTCGCGGGAGCAGCAGCAGCAGAGCCGCCCGCCCGCCCGCCTCAGTCAGCCACTCAGCCCTGAGGAGGGAGGAAGGGAAGGGGAGGCGAGGAAGCGGGCGGGATTATTATGGGCTGTGGGTGCCGCTGAGCAAAGATGGAGCTGTCTGCAGTGGGCGAGCGGGTCTTCGCGGCCGAATCCATCATCAAGCGGCGGATCCGAAAGGTGAGCCGCGGGCCGGCGAGCGGGCCGGCGGGCCCGGCCGGGGCTTGGCTTCGGGGTTGCTGCCATTGCCACCTCTCTAACCTGCTCCCCTCTCTTCTCCTCTCCCTCCCTGTTCCCCCCGCTTTGCTCTTCTCTTCCCCCACCCCGCCAAATTCCCCGTATTTTGCAGGGACGCATCGAATACCTGGTGAAATGGAAAGGCTGGGCCATCAAGTGAGTTCTCTCTCCGGGCGTCTGTCTGTCTGTCTGGCTCGCTGCCTGTCTGTCTGTCTGTCTTGCACGGAGCCCCGTTCCCGCCTCCTGGGCCTCTTGCTGGGCTAATGTTATGCGTCCCTTCTGTGGGTGCCCAGACACACGGTGCCTGTAGGGCTGCTTTCCCTCTCGCTTTCTCTTCTCTTCAGTCCCCCCCCCGTCAATCTCCACGGGCTCCTGAGCCTGTACTGATATCCACACTAGCCTGTTATAGCGCGATGATTCCACTTGCAACATCCTCTGGAATCCTGGGGTTTGCAGTTTCGGGAGGGGCCGGAGGCCCCTCCCGAAACTGCAAACCCCAGGATTCCAGAGGATGTTGCAAGTGGAATCATCGCGCTATAACAGGCTAGTGTGGAAATGGCCTAATATTCTGCCCCCCTTTCTCTTGCCTGTTAATCCTGCTCCTGTGCACCTCTGCAGGTACAGTACTTGGGAACCTGAAGAGAACATCCTAGACTCCCGTCTGATTGCAGCCTTTGAGCAAAAGTGAGTTTGAGATTGATTTTGGGAGTAGTCTTTAGGAACTGTTGCGGCAGTGAAGTGGCTATTTTTTTTTTTACTCTCTCAGAGTTGACACATCTCTTTAAAAGTTTTTAATCCCCCATCCCCTCAGGGAACGGGAAAGGGAGCTGTATGGACCTAAGAAGAGAGGACCCAAGCCTAAGACTTTTCTGCTGAAGGTAAATAGCACTTTAATAACTTGGCTTTAACCATGACATCACAACTCCAAAAAGTCCTTAAATGTTCAGTAACGTTTGGAAGAAAATTGACAGAGATAGGAAACAGGCCAGAATTAAAGCATTGTGTGGTCTTTTGTGATGCACACCCAGGAACGGGCTGTAAATTATTGCACAAATCTTTCTCTTTTGACTCCATCATCATGGTTGAATGTAGCCTGTAGCATAGAAAATTCCAGCTAATATATCCATTCCAGCTGTTTGGTATATAGACAAACCAATCTGTAGCTTATATCCTCCAGCTTCCTCCTTGCCCTCCCAAGAAAAATGCCGTGCAGGTTATCATAGCTGATGGGAAACAAGTAGCAAGTAAAGATTATGTAACAACTGTAGTTTAGTTTTTGCATTTGAAAAAAGACTGCACCTAGAATGTGACAATTGCTATTTTGATATGTTTGGATGTTACAAGTTTGTCAGAAGCCTTCTATGAAGTCAGCTTCACATGCTTGCACCACATTTTTTTAAAAGGGTAATATGAATTAATTTTTCTTTATTTAAAAAAACAGGCCAGTGCTTTATACCTTTTTCATAGGACTTGCTTGAAGTTTTGTTACCTAGTCAGTATTCAGAACTTTTGGGGTGTACTAGCTTGAATCATTTAATATCTAAGTGAAGGACAGTTTTACCACAGAGCAATGATCAGGAGTGTGTGGAGAAGGCTGTGGGTATATAAGCAGCCCAAATACCCTAAAGGCAGCAGATCCTGCCTGATCTAGAAAGCTAAGTAGGGTCAACACTTGTTTGTACTTGGATGAGAGACTGCCAACAAATATCAAGTGCTGTAGGCTATGTGTCAGAAGAAGGAACTGGCAAAACTATCTCTGAATATTCCTTCCCTAAGAAAACCATATGAAATTTATGGGGTTGCCATAGATCAACAGGGCACTTGAAGACACATACACACACATATTAAATGTATCTTTTGGAATGTTGGGATAATTTGATTGTGATCTTAAATTCCTCCTCCATAAACATGCTGGATCAAAGAGACTCTTGCTTTAAGGCTACTATGATTGCAAACAGCAGAAACAACTCAGACAACTTTTGTCTTGAAGTCTTTCTTTTATTTAGTTATTTTTTAAAAGTATTTGTTTATCAGTTCTTAACTTGCTAGAAATCCCATGATACACAATGGATAAAAACAAAAATAATAATAAAAATAGGTGAAAACTCTTTAAAAGCTAGTTTGAGGTGCTTCTGCAAAGAAGGCCCTGTCTCTCACAGACATCAACCTAGCTCTCAGAGGAGTGGTCATGTTACAGTGCATCCATTGAAGATCTTAGATTCCAGGCAGCCTGTATGGGAGATGATGTTTCAGAGACCATATCCCAGGCTTTTCAGAGCTTTGCAGGTTAAATTCAGCATTTTGAACTGAACTTGGAAACAAATTGAAAATCAGCACAGTTTGGACAAAACAGTGATACTGAATTTCTGAAATATATACCAGAGGGTCTGACCACCTCATTTTGCCCTTATCAGGGCAGCTCCATGTAAAGTGTATTATACTAGTCTACTGGGGAGGCAGCTAAAGCAAGAACGACTGTGGCAAAAGCTTCCATAGAAACTGGTGCAGCTGTTGCACTAGTTGAAGCTTGGGGGCAAAAGTTGTGTTTGTCCATAAAGATGACAAAGGTTTGTATCTATAATGGTGAATTGATTTACTGAAATGATTTAATACCTTAATTGAGTTACAGTTGGCACCCTATTCCAGAATAACTGCCACCCTTCTGAGGGGCTCCTTTTTATACAAACAGGTTCATTACTGTTGTCTGTCAGCTGTTTTAATACTAGAAACTTAGAAATGTGAATCTTGGGAAGAAAACATGAACCTTGGATGCTGAGGAAGGCTTCCAAAGTTGGCGATTAAACACAGTTTGGAAAGATTGATCTATTATGTGGAGGAATATATAAAATGGGTATTGGCACTTCATCAAGGAATAGGAAGGCTCTAGTTGCCCCAGAACCTAATCACTTGATGCTCAGACATGTGAATTTGAGAGTTAAGGTTTCTCACTAATGGATATAATGTGCTTATACAGGATTTGCAAAACGTTCCTGTGTTTAAACATTTGACTTATAGGTAGTCTGATAATTGATTTGATTTGAAAACTAATTGGATGGTTTTACATACTGAATGTAGGTGCTAATGATTTGAAAATTCACACTTGCTAGATGTAGTAATAAAGTGGAATGACCAATATAACATATACTTCCCTGCCATTCAATACTCCATTCCACTTTCTGAGGACTAACCTGTGCTTTTGGTTTGTTTCGCACAAACTGGTCCCTACACAAGGCACCAATCTCTGAAATAGCAATCTAGTTATGAGGGCTAGTTCATCGCTCTTGAGCATGTGAGCTTAGATAGAATTCCATGTGTGAGTGAATGTGCTCACCATACAAAATGCTATGCCTGAGTACATATGGACCAAAACTGATTATTTTAAAGCACATGATTTTAAATATAGAAAAACTTCATTGTAAAAAACTATGTCAGATATAAAACTTTGCAAAAAAAGAAAAACCTGGCGTGTCTGTTTTGTAGAACTGGAAAGCATTTTTCTTTTTTTCTCACAAGTAAAACTGTTGGCAAACATGACTATTCAGTGATGAAAACTTGACAAAACTGTTAGAGGCCTAATGAAATTTCTTTCAGGGCTGAATCTTACTCATGAATTGCTGTATAGGCAATTCTACATATAAAAAATGTGCTTCATTATCAGTAGCTTGATAGTGGATACCTTGTACATACTACAGATGGAATAAGCTACACGTTTGTAGGATTTAGATAGGAAAACTGTATTTTATATTAGTGACAGTAGTCAGGAAAATGTAGTAGTGGTTAGCAATAGAATATGAAGAATTTAGATACAGATACATATTTTGTAGCCTGTTAGTGCTAACTTAAATACAGTTTTAAAAAACAGTTTTGTGGCACCTTAAAGACTGATTGAGTTCTGTGTTGTGCAAGCTTTCATGGACTGCAACACTCTTCATCAAATGCATTTTCAGTATGGAGGACATGTTAATTTGACATTATCTAACTTCTTCCTTTTATCCTTGTCTTCTCTTCCTTTCACACAGAATTTGGGCCTCTTTTGTCATACTTTAATGCCCTATTGTATATATCCTTTGTAATGGATAATTGTTAGCCGCTTACAAAGGTTCATAGTGGTCAGCATATGAATAATAAATGTAAAGGATGGTGGATCTGAGCCAGGAAGAGTTAGTTAGGTGGCCAGTAACAAGCGAAGTTTTCTGAGCTCACTGGGGAATTTCCCAGTTACAGCTTGCAAGAACTAACTTGTAATCTATAAAGAAATAGTGGAAGAAGCAGCATGCTGTGACAAGTGATGCTTTTACCCTTCAGTTTTGCTTTTAATCTTTGATAATTCCTTAACTGAGTTATAATTTTGGAATCCTGTTCAATTTCTGCTCTGGCAACTCTTTTATTCCCAAGCAGGGGAAATAATTCAGAGCTGAGGGAAAGTTTAATGGTATAAATTCTAGTGGGAATAACAGATAATTTGAGCAACTTGCTTTTCATGGCAAACCATGCTTATTTACTTTATTTACAAGGATAAAATTCTCACCTTTGTGTTATGGGTTGGTTTCAGACCTAGGCAAAGATTCATCTAGACCAGTGCAGGCATAGTTGTACAGCAGTGCCATTCCAGGTGGCATTCCAGCAGTGATTCCTGTGGCTGGCTCTGACTTATGAGGGAGGAAGGGGCTGTACCTGTGCAGCAGACACTGATGCTGTCGGCAAAAGGGGAACATATTTCCCATGCAAGGGTGTAAAAAGTGCAACTGCCAGCATAACCTGAAGTCACACCAGTGTAATGCCCCAAATTCCATTGATTTCTGTGAATCTGCTCTACTTATGATAAATTCTGGATTCGGCTGTGTGCATTATATCTTCCCTTATGTATTTAAAGTGTCAGCTACTGCTTATACGGTTAAGATGAAGTGATGGAGATAGTTGGTGGCAATTACTGGCTTTAAATCTGTAAGAAAATGCTTAATATAAGTTGGGCTTTATTTGCATAAATAGCAGGCAGTTGGGTGTACATGACTGTAAATCATAGGAAACTCATCAGTACTGCCTGTATTAATCATCATAACCAATGGTGAGACCATGAAAGTTGGAGTCCACAAATTTCTGAGGAGGCACAATTGCCTACCTCAGCCTACATTGATGGGCAGCATCTCTCCAGGATTAGAAACAGAGATCTTTTCCAAGTCTATCTGAAGAAGCAGGAAATTGAATGTGAAATGTTTTCTTATACAAAGCATATGTACTCCTACTGAGCTAGAGCCCTTCCTTCAGGGGGTGCTAAAGAGGAGCTCACTGGCCAGATAGATCACAAACAGCCACTAGGCTATATAGTTGAGGACTTTTTTCATCTGATCACACAGTAATAAGCGTCTGAGCTCTTACAATAAGCTGTAGCTCCAGTTTAAGACACAGATTGGAAAATGAGGAAGGTCATGATCCTTTTATGATTAATTACTGACTGGGGAGCTGTGAGATTTTGCACAGATTACAAGCAGGTGAGAGGATCAGAAATATCATCACTGTCTGGATCAAAAGATGATAGTATTGCCTGTGCTTACAAGTGGTATGGCATTCCACTATTGCTTATTAGTGTATATTGTGAATTGGTGGCAACATGTACTCTTAAAGTATCTGAAAGGTATACAGTTGTAAAGTTTGATATTGATAGGTCCTGATAGAGCTTTGTAAAAAAAATCCTTCTTATATAGCAAGTGTACTATAAATTATTATTTTCTATGTAGAATAAAAGTATCACTTGACAGAAGTGAAATTTGAATTCTTCTTTGTGGTCTCTGTGCCTTCATACACTAGGAGCTTTAGCGCCTAGTGTATGATGGCACAGATGACCACTCGAAGAACCACAGTTACAGGTAAGCAACCTGTTCATATGAATGATTTGAAGAGCAGAAAGCATAATACTGACTATTCCATTAAAGACATAAAATCAGGATGGCATTTTTCCAGGAAAAAATGCACACAAAAATGTGTGCATTATTGGAAATTGTGAACAGAACAGCATTATATAAGAAGAAACTACAGGAAAAATTGAGTACTTTGATGCATATGTTAGAAAATGGGGATGTGGATATTTAAAAAAAAAATGTATTGCGCTAAAATGTGAAGTCAGAAAAATCCCTCATTTGGAACACCATTTTTAAGATGCAGTAAAGTAAAGCACATACTTCTGTAGTCTGGCACATTACTAGTAGTCTTACTTACATTCATTTATGTGCTAAAATTGGCTTTCCTGATCACATGAATCTAGACGAGTTGCTTATTGAATCAATATCTGTTAGTTTCTTTTTACTTTTAGTTTGTGTGACTTTTTTTTAAAAAAAGACGTGGACCTTTATCAAATATATTTTTAATAATATGGGGTTGCAAAGACTTGAGTGGGTGGGAGAACCCCAAATCCATGGATGCTCCTGCCCCCCGTCCCCCTGTTTCCTGAGTCCTTCCTCTGTAGGCTGTGGGTGGGAAACGCTTTCTGTTATTACCAATTCATATGTATATCACTCTGACAGGAAAGAGAACAGCGTCCTAAGCCAGTTAGTTTCTGACCAAGATTGCAGGCACCAGCCAAACCCCAGACTCAGCCAGATTTGTTCTCTCTTTATGTGAGGAAGGGAGAGGAGGAGTAGGACTGGGGTCCCATATGAAGTGTCAGATGGGGGAAACTCAACCTTATGCTTCAGCTGGATATGCAGTAACATTGGGAGGCATGGCCATGCCTGCTGACATTGCTTGCCCATGGAAGGCTGTGAGGAGGGAAGCCCCACATTAATCATTTGAAGGAAATGAGTAGGATGCCTTCAGTGCATGGAGAGTGGAACCAACACCAGACATTTGTGGTGATTTTGTTTTGCCATCTTTTTCCATGGCTGGATAACAGCAAAGGGAACGCAATATAAATGACTAACGATACTATCATTACATTAAAGCTTTAGATGAAATGTTTGTGTTTGTATTTATTGAAGCTAGTAAGCAGATAGAAGATGGGAAGGAACAGAAGTATTTGCTTGCAGTTCTTACTGTGGGCACCAGGTGGTGGGAAAAGTTCATTGAGCCCAATTGAACTACCTACTCTGGTAGGATTTGAATGTAGAAGTGTGGTTGGGTTCATTGGACATGAACAGTTTCCATTTTATTGAAGATTTAGCCAGTTTTTGCTAAGTTTTTGCTGTCTGGCTATAGGCATTACACAATGGGATGTTAATTTTAAAGGGATGAAACTTGTATGATAAACAAGTGAAATTCAAAAATATACTTTAACACCAAACTGAAGATAAGTTATACTCTGCAAATGATATATGGATTTACTCTGTTATCACATAAAATAGCCATTTATATGGTGCTACTAATTTTTCAAATATTACTATCTATGAATAAGAAAAATAACTGTTACAAGCCTCATTTCTTTTCACTGCATTATATTTTCTAAACAAGAAAAAGTAAAATCAGTTGATTTTATAACACAAATGCAATAATGTGCATTGAACAAAATACAGGCTAGTATTGCACACTGTTTATTCTCCTCAGTCAGTATGTTTATTATACTACCAATAGCTGAGTGACTTTGGTGATTTTCTGGCTGAGATTTGACCAGCAATGTCTTGGCTCATATTTCACTTCTTGCAGTCCTATTAACAACTTAGAGAATCTGTGGAAAATGCAATTACATTGCCCAGATGAAAGCTGTAGAGCTTTACTTACTTACATTTCTTGGGTTCTATCACTCAGCCTTCAAGGATCAAAATTGCTAGTGGTAATTTTTTTGTTTGTTTTTGGCCATATAGTGGCCATGTTCCTAGTGAACTCAAACTGCATGTTGCTTGTAGTTGTGCAGGTTTGTGTGCCCACTCACTTACGTTGAAAAACAGACACAGAAGTTGCAGTTGGAGGAGAGACTCCATTTTAACCTTTTCTCTCCCTGATCAAAATCCTTTCCTTTCTTAAACTTCACTTCCACAAGCGGTTTTTCTACCTGTTTGTCGAGACGGAATAAAGGGCCTAGTATAAATTTTCCCCATTCTCACAGAAAAAGAGGTGATGCTGAGAGAACAACCAGCAGGAAAAAGAGGGCAGTTTCCCCATGTCTTGTTCTTTTTTTCTCATTTGCTGTGTCGGTTTGATTTTCATCTGAAAACAAAAGCATCAGAGGAGAATAACATAAGTGGATGCATAACTTGTACTATGGCACTTAAGTAGTGAGGTAGTTCCTTAACTGTATGTTTTTAGACTGGAAGTCTGAACAGCAGTGTTCAGAAAGAAGTCTGAATTAGGACAGCTCTCCTTGATGCCTGTAATGTTCAGTGCGTGTGAATTTATATATGTTGTGCAGAGAACTCTTTAATCATGGGAGCAGCCACTTTGATCTGAAGTCATATAGGCCAAGCAGAGTTTTCCACCTCATTGAGAAGTAGGCCTGAATAGTAAATTCTTTAATTCCTCCCAGCTCTGTTTAATCTTTTTAGGAATATGTGAACAGCACATGTACATAAAATGTGGCCAAAATAAGTGCTCAATATTTTTTTTAGATTTTTTTTAAAAAAATAACCACTGTGTGTTTAGTATTGATGCTTAACTTTCCTACCTACATTTTGTGATTAAATGGCATTGTTGAAGTTCCATTACCTTTTTCTTGATGTAGGATAATTTAAGATCTTCTTGGAGTCTTTGAGGAAAATTGATTCTGTCCCTGGATATGTCAATGCATATAATTATTTCTTTCGGAACTATAAAAAGTCTTGAAGCCTGAAGGCCTGAAATATAGCCCTTTGATTTCTCTGTTTCAGAGGAAGACAGAAGAATAATTGGAGTTGTTTATTGTTACTTCTAAACATGTGTTCCTGTATAATTAATTTATATAATTATAATTATTCATAGTAAATAGGCTATTCTTTAGTGACTGTAAACTGAAGAATCAGGTGTTTCAAAATATCGATGAAATAGTAAAGTTCCCCAAGTTTCCTTCTTCATTTAATAGTGCTCTTCATTTAGTAGTGCTGTTGCGTAAGTGTGGCTGTTTTGTCTAACAGATTTTTGTTGTGACACACAAAGGGTATAACATTCAGTTGCTCCAAAGCAGGACCCAAATGAAAATTTTTTTGAAGTGGAGTGAATTATATTATTGCCAGAGATATTCCAGAAAACATGGAATATATTTTTCCATGGAAACTGTTCCACATCTTATATATGGGTGTCATTGTTTATGTGTTTGTCCACCATTTTCTGGTTTGCTGTACTAGTTCAGTCCTAGGTAGGCTAAATATAGGGTATGAAATTTTAATTATTCTTCTAAGGAGACAAACATGGACAAACCCTAGTGCCCCAAGGAGTCGCCTTAACACATAACACACTGCTAAGATTGTTTATGTTTCAAAACAATTTTTGTGTGTTAATCAGGTGTAAGTAGAAGTAATCGAGACTAAGTGTGATAAATTGCTTGTACCCCCAGACTTACATACGCCTTTCATTGAAGTAAAATGTTCAACTATTTGCACTAAATCAGTTTTATATTGACTTGAAGCAGAACTGATAAGTAGTACAGAGAGTAACTATGTGAAATTAAAGGTACTGTAGTATTCTTCATCAAAAGTTTTAAACTAATATATATGATGTATCAGATACAGCTCTGTTTAGGTATGTGACCTTAAAATATAGTGTTACTTTAGGTATAGTCATCTGCTTGTTAAATATGAGGAATATTTGTATTGTTCTTTTTATGTTATTTCAAATATTCTAATAAATTAATTTCTGCATAAATAAACCAAACCTGCTAAATCAGCATTATTCACAGTACTGGAAAATTTTCCAGTTCTACTTTCCTAGAAAAACCACATCACTGACGATTGCTCATTCCTTTAGGAGATTTCCTAAACTATACTGGTTAGTGACTGTTTCTCTGAAAAGTGGGTGTAATGTTCCCAATGTATTCACCCCAAGACACAATACTTGCTAGCGCTGGCTGAAATCCCGATAGAGTCTGAACATTTTCATAAATATATTTGGATCTGTAGGAATTAGAATTAGGCAGTTCCATAGTGTCCATATCTAGTAGAGGTCCCACTGCAGAACAAGCAGTGGGACTGATGTACAACTGGATGCACATCACGCATTCTTGCTGGTGTGCTGTTAACACATCTTTGCAATTCAGTAAAAGAGTTGCCTAATGTCTCTGCTACATAGCTAACTATGCATAATGTTATGTAATGCTACAGGTCATACAGCATTCCAGTGAATGTTTACAGATAAAAATGTGTGCCTTTTAAAATGATTCCTTTCCAAACTCTCCTGTTGCATATATACATAGTTTTGGTTGATTCTAATTTTACTGCACTGGATTCTGCTGAATGAATGCATTCAGCATTAACTGTCTAGTCCCAGAGAGTTTCCTTTTATTCTGAAACAATTGCAGGATGCTAACTTGTTTAAAACCCAGAAAGTAAATATGTTTGGGACTGTATTCCAGGTATCTGGACTGTGCCTTTTCTGTCCCTAGGTGTATCATTTTGCTCGTTGATCTTGTTCCACTTGTTCAGGTCATATTCCAGGTTGAACCATTGTAGGTTTGAAATTCTACCCTGTGCAGAACACAGTCTTCACTTCATGCAGTTAGACTTGATATACTCAGTATTTAAGTTCAATATGTAAATTATTTTATTCTATACTAACTTCATGTTTTCTGCTTTCTCCTATCCACTGCAGGCTCGGGCCCAGGCAGAGGCCTTACACATTGGGGATGTACATTTTTCTGTTAAGCCTGGTTCCAGCACATCTTCACCTAAGCTCCATTCCAGTGCTGCAGTGCACCGTCTGAAGAAGGACATTCGACGATGCCATCGTATGTCTCGACGTCCATTGCCCCGCCCAGATCCCCAGAATAGTGGAGTGGGTGGGGGCACAGGCATACGTCCTCCTGTCTCTCCCTTTCGGAGACCGTCCGTATCATCAACCGGAAAGTGAAGCCGCGTGAGCCAAAGCGCAGCCGCATCATACTAAACCTGAAGGTCATTGATAAAAGTGGGAAAGCAGCAAGTGGGGGAGGAAATTTGGCACGGCCCAAGATTCCATCACGAAACCGTGTTATTGGCAAAAGCAAGAAGTTCAGTGAAAGTATGCTTCGCAACCAGATCCGCCACATGAAATTTGGAAGCTTCCCTCTGTACAACAAGCCTTCTGCTCCATCTCCATCATTGGAAGGGAAGACAGAAGCAGGAGGTTCTCAAAGTGCTTCTTGTGGGCTCGTGGGCTCAACTACCTATGATGCTCGCAGTTCCAGCTCTTCTGACTGCCCTTCACCAGCTCCACACTCCTCATCTGATCCAGATGATTCACCACCAAAGCTGCTTCCTGAGACGCTAAGTCCTGCCATTCCTGACTGGCGTGAGTCAGAGGTCCTTGATCTGTCAATTCCTCCTGAGTCTGCAGCCACTAGGAAGCGGTCTCCCTCAGGAGAAGGTGGAGGAAGTCAGATCCCATCATCTCCATCTTCATCTGACCAAGATCAGGAGGCTGGTGATTGGCGCCCTGAAATGTCTCCTTGCTCTAACGTGGTGGTCACTGATGTCACCAGCAACCTTCTAACAGTCACCATCAAGGAATTCTGCAATGCTGAGGATTTTGAGAAGGTGGCAGCAGCTGGTGGTGGTGGAGGCAGTGGTGGTGGTGGCAAATGAGAAGCAGCATTCCTCTTTCACTGGTGTTGGGGGAGGGAGATAGGACAGGGAGGCTCTACTGCAAGATCATGCATGGTGTGAATGCCTGTTTTCTCCTCTCTCTTCCTTTTCATTCATTCTTTCTCTTTTTGCTTGGAAATTAAGACAACAGTGGAGGAATTGGAGTAGATGTGCTTGAAGTTTTCATGTTACAGCTGCTAGGGGTTATAATGGGACACAGGGTTTCACTTTTGTCCACAAGGAGTGTGCTGCACTTACTTGAGGGGTGGCAAATAAAGTCATAGGTGGATGGGGAATATGTTTTTCATGAAGGATGTTTTTCCATCCTATTCAGTGAAACAAGCAACATCCATTGGCCAAAGACATAGGCAGAATCTACACTCCTTATTTTACAGCTCTTTGCAGCTATAACCAAAAGCTGTCACCTTTCTCTTACATGTGTGATTGGGGTACAATGGCTAGCATTGACTATACTCAAGGAAGAAGAAGTTATTGGTGGGAGAAAGGTGAGACAAAAGAGATCACACTGGTTAAGTAGGGTCAGCTACAGAATTTCTTGGGGGATTTATACATTCTAATCCTCTGGTTACTCTTCCACCTTGCATAATATTAACTTGGTTAACTGCAGTAGCACTTGTTGGCAGCTTGGGTGTGTTCTCCCCTTCTCATCTGTCTTACTCCTGGGTCTAGGACATCATGTACATTTGTTTTGGTCAAGCCAGAGCTTCTTCAACCTTTTTAAGCTGCCAGTTTTGTCTTGTCATGTGCTACCATTCTTCCTGCTTCTTTATACTGAAGCACTTGGGTTCCCTTCCTAAAGCTACAGGTGAAAAAGGGTTGAATCCATATCTTTCCTGTCACTGTGGGAAAAATGGAAATGTGTGATGAGAAAAAGCCTGTTACTCTTTTTTTCGCATTGGTGAACTTAATTTTGTTGTCCTTCCTGTGGAGTGGATGGAAAAAACTTGTAGTGCTTTTCCTCATCTACATGTCTTTCTAGCTGAATGAGATGGAAGAACATGAATGCCTGCAAATTCCAGGATCTCAAGTTGCCTCCGCAATTACCAACCAAAGGTGCTAAGAACCTGTTATAAATCTTACTATGTGTGATGCACATGTGCAGTATATGTTTGCCTCTCCCTCCCATCTACCTCCCTACAATACCTTGCTTTTCATTAATTCATTCTGACTGAAAACACCCTGTTTTGAAAGCAAATAATGTGGCTTCTTCTGCTACCTTCCTTCCACCATCCATCTGGTGATAATAACCATGAACTCATGTATTGGTTTCCAAGATTCATTGCAGAAGTAAAATCACTTCTGCGAGCTTCGGTTTCATGACTGTCTTGTCATCTTACGTTGTACCCTTGTTGCAAGCTTTCCTCTCCCTCCTGTTTGCCTATTCTGTTATCAGTGGCATCTGTTTGTGTGTGTGTGTGTGTGTGTGTGTAATGTTGCCTGTCATTCCGTTTGTAAAATTTGTTACAGTGTTGGGGGACAAGGGTTTGTTTGAGGTAATCATTCTTAAGGGCTTGCCTGCATGCTATGCTTTCACTGAAATAACCAACTTCCTAATGACATCTATTCCCTGTATTCGTGTTTGAACTTTCTACCTTTCAAGGGCTTGCTTAGTGTGTTTTTGTTTGGTTTGGTTTTTTACAATGAGTTAATTATTTATCAATACGTGTAAAGGCTGGTGCTGCAAACACTGCGGTGGGTCTTTGACAAGTTCTTTTGTTATTTTTTAAAGTGAGGTGCACTAACCTTGGTGTCTCACATTAAGAAGGAATTCTTCTCTCTCTTCTCCTCCCCTTTCTTTTTTATGTTGCCTTGCTTTTCTTCAAAGTACACATTTCTTCAGTGACTTAGCAAAGTTCCACTTTGTGCTTAAAAAGAACCCAGGACTTTGCTTAGTACAGGTCTGAAAGACGGTATGTGGTGATACCTTATATCTTAAGTATAAATGTTTCTACATAGAGATGCCTAACAGAAGCAACATGTGTAATGTTAAAAAGTGTGATTGTCTGTGACAGTTTGAGTGTAGTTGGTATCTAAGACATGAGATTCAAAAGTGTTGCTATTCCTTTATCTTGCTGTACAACACCCTTTGTGTTTTTAAAACCTCTTTTGAAACCAGTGAAATCTTAATGGTGTGCAGGGTTATGTACCTATACACACCTTCCACGGATGTATGAGTCCAAGGCTTTCTGCAGATCCACATGTGCATGCTTTGGATAGCTCTTTGTTGTTTTTTCGTGGATTTGTTGAGGCAAGCTGCATCATTGCTTTGCCTCAGAAGAAGTGGGAGGTTTATAGCTGTAGCTTCAAATGTGGGTGGGCTGGGTGAGGGTAGAGATGTATAATGGGGGTTCAGCAGGGAGACTTGTATTAAAGAGAAGACTTTAAAGGAGAAAAAAATAGAATTATTTTATGAAGCTGCAAGAGAGGAACTATTATACTGGTGCATACTAGTCAATCGTGTTTTGAGATTGCTTGGTATGTTTGTGGTGTGTTTTTTTTAAATTTGTCTAATATTTGAAAGAAGTAGATGGGCGATATAAAAGGGAATTTTAATAGGAAACTCCTCAGATAATTTAGCACATGACCCCTTGTCTGATTTATCCACCCTCACTCCCTCATTATGGTTTTATACAGAGTAGGGATTTTGCCTTCCTTAAAAAATGTGGTTAAAATCATCATCTTTTTGAAACCGGCTGATTTGATGTAAGGTACCTCCAAGGGCATCAGGCTCACTCTTGTTTCTTTCAGTGATAGAATAAGAATAGGCTGTGGCACTACTTTTGTCAGAGTTTGTTCCAGCATAAAAAGGACTCAGTACCAGAAACAGTGTCTGAGGGTGGGGGACAACTTCACATGGTATGGTAAAAGCAGTTTCCCTTTAATGCTGCATTACTACTTTAACATGAAAGTAAGGGAACCTGATTCTTTTGGAGGCGAGGACTAAACACATGCCAAGGAGGTGTGTTTGGCTGTGGTTCCTGGGTGTATGTTTACTATATATCTTCAGATGTATAGCTCCATCAGCACATTTTTGTTTCCTAATGTGGTACATGATTTTAAAAAATCCCTCTTTTCTATAATAAGTGAAGCAGACTTGAGTGTGAAGAAGGGCTGGAACCTATTCAGACAGCAGCTCCTCTATTACCATGTCTAGTGTTCTTGGAGTAGTAGCCATCAGAATAGGTTTGGTAGCCTCGTAGCCCTCATTACTGTCATGTGCTGATTCAGCTGTAGCTAATTCTTCCAGACTCTTGCCCAAAGCACCCTAAAGATTTTCTCTTGTGGAGAAGGAGGCACATTGGCACCAAAGCCCAGCAGATTGATACTGAGGAGCCTGCTTAATGGAGCAGAATCTGCTGTTGTCTTCAGTAGCTGATTGCACCAGTGTTACCTCTTCGGTCTCCTTGCAGCTCCTGTTAAGAGGTGCGGTCTGGGGATGTGGAGCAACTAGTCTACACCAATGTGGGAGAGTTGACTTTGCATAGCATCAGGAGTCTCTCTGATGAATAAATAGTTCTGCTGATCTGGCTGTGCCTTTGGCCACTTATTTGACATTAACAGCTACAGCCCCTAATGAACTTACTGTGGGGAAGCAGAGGCTAGCGTAGTACTGGCAAGGTAACTCATTTGCTCCCAGAGTTTTGAACATCCTCCCAGCACCCTTCCAGAGGGGGGAAAAATCAATCTTGTGGGGGCGGGGAAAGGAGCAAATACATGTGCCCATGGAGTGGCTGGTGGGTTTTGCCCCCTTTTTTTTTCATTTGATACATACTCTCTGAAAACAAACTGTTACCTTTCTTCTTAAGTGGCAACCTTGGTCCATGACACAATTAGACCACTAGAGGGTGACAGAGAGCTATTATTAGTACTTAAGTGACTGAACTTTGTTTGATGCCTTGAATCTTTCGGAATGTTTCCTCTTGTAATTAGAGGATAAGAGACATGTTGTAGACACACTTGGTTGGAAGATGACATGTGAATGGGGTGTGAGGAAACCAGGGGAGTATTGTTTGTGTCTGTGCCATGTTTGTTGTCCTTTTTGTTCTTAGAGAGGAGAGTTTGATAAGGGGGGAGGGGGGAAGAAAAAAGACTAGTTTTGCAAAAAACAAAAAAAGAAAAAAGGAAGTTTTTTAAAAAAGGTAATGAGATTTTTACAGACAGAGGAGGATAGAGAATTTAAAAATATTAAATGCAGTGATTGCACAAACTGTAGTGATATTAGCTGGTCCTTAAAGAAGAGAGTATTTTTTAGTATTTGTGTATGATAGGGAGAGTGGTGTTCAGATAATTCAAACTGTGTGAGGGAAAAGCAAAAGCATGTAACAAGAGCAACAGTTTCTGAGGTGAGGAGATGAGTCCTTATCTTACTAAAAAAATTTTTTCCTTCTGGTACCCATAATTTGAGGGCATGGGGAGAATACATTTCATTTTACTTAATTCTCTGACTTCTTAAATATAATGAAGCCAGAATTCAACCTTATTCTGACAAAATTTTGTCAGGTGGGATGTATGGCACTCTATTATTAATTTGTGGGTGCAAGTTAACAGTGTGGACTTGAAGATGACCTACTGTAGAGAGAGGTGTTGAACTGAAGGGAACATGTTGCTGCTTTGTGGTTGTTCAGTAAGGTATAAAATCTCTGACAAGCAAGAAAAATGTATTAGTTGTGAAGCCAAACAGTTTGTAGAATCTGGAAATATTTCCTGCAATTTCAGTGCATACTGAGACTGTTATTTTAAAAGAATCTCTATAATGAATCAGATTTGTTCTATATGCTCCACATGCATGTAAGTTGGAAGTTCTTGGGTGTGGAACAAGTTTCCTAAGACTGGAGAAATTATTGAGGCCTTCCGAAGGATAGCAAACATTGCCTCATATGGGGAGCTTGGATTGGAGTAGTTACTTTCATTCTGGGCTCTGAGGAAAGGCAGGTGAAAGGAATATTGTATAGTATTTGGGGGAAGGAACATCATGAAAAAAAAGTCCACACACAGTAAAGAGGATGTGACTTGGTACACCGTTAACCATGTGATAATTGAGGGCATGAAGTGACCTTTGGAGGACTGAACTGTGGAGGACAGGTTGACAGGTTGATGTTCTCCCTGCTGTTCTAAGCAAGGTCTGTACAAGTGTTAGACCCAGGCATGAGATAAGCAAGAGTACACTCACTCTTTAGCAGCAACTGAAGTCATCTTGCCAGTGCCCACATTCCATTTTGAGAACTACAGTTTTAAATTTGCTAGGAAAAGCCTCTTAATCAAAATGTGTTGAATGCTTTTCCATTTCTTTGGATAGATGCAGGTCAGAGGAGTCATCTCTTGTCATTTATAGTATGCACACTGGACAAAGGGAGATGAAGGTTGGCAGGCTTTTATTGGAGTAAGATTGTGTCCTGCTACTGTCGGTGGTGTTCTTTAATGTCTGTGGAAGTAGTTTTCATGTTTATCTCTTGCATGCAAAATTGCACCTTTGCTTCCATGCTCTTAACTGTTCACATCTCTTAGCCACAGCAAGGCAGAGCCAAAATGGATGCTTGTCATCTGCTTAGGAAAAGGTATTAAGGCCATTTCCAAAATAGCAGAATCTGCCACACTAGGGTGTTTAGCTTTGTCCCTGCATTGTGCAGAGAACTGTTTTTTATCCATTCTTTCTTAGGTGTGCTCCTTTTGTCTAACGTATTCCTTGCCATACAAAAACTGTCCTTCCACCTTCTTTCTCTGTATGCCCTAACTTATACTTCATTATTGGTTCTTAATAGTTACAGTTATATGAACAGGCAGTGATAGGTAAGTCTATGAAAATGATAAGCTGGACCTGAGATTTGGTTGAGCCAAGGAAATACTGCTTTTCCTGTTTCAATAGGAAAATTTTCCTTTTCTGTTCCATAAGTTAGTCCTCCTTGAAGAAATAAAGGGTTTACTATCTTGTAGCCCTACCTCTGTTATAAAATGGATGCTATCTGAGTTTTCTGGCCATCAGTGTTCCATATCTTATGTTTTGGGAAAGCAGTCTTTTGCAGATGTATGAATAAAAGCAATTTTGGGGGCAACAGACAAAGAAACAGAATAAGGCAAAATTTTCCTGTGTTGGACAGTTCTTCTGCTGGCATTTATTAGAGTTGTGGAGCAAATTGAGAAAGGCCTTTGGAGCTTGGGCAAGGAAACATAAAGACCCAGAATGCATTTCTGTCTAAGTGCTTAGAGTTTCAATATACGAGCCACCATGCTGCTGTTCTCCCCTCACCTTTGCCGGTTGCTCTGAAGCCTTGCACTGGTTTGCCTGGTGCACCCCCTGCTTCAGTGTTGCTTGCTTTGCTGCTTTTTTTGACTGTCTGCTAATGGTGCAAGAGCTGGGATCTTATTTTCTTATTGTAAGTGTATGTACTGTGTATATATATATATAAATAATCCTCCACTTAATCTGTGACAGAGCTTTGTGTTAAACAAAGGCGGCATGGGCCAGTAGTGTAAACAGAATTCTCAGAGTTGAGAACTAAGTTTGTCTGAATGCTCTGATCTGCAAGCTGTGTAGCTTCCTTTTAGGGATCTCTTGCTCTCCTAGTCAACACAAGAATTAGATTGTGAGCAGAGACAGAGCTGCTTTGGGTAATTTGTTCTTAATGCTTATGAACAACCCTGATTGTACTCCCTCTTAATGTTTTCCCAGGATAGATGTTAGCTTTTGACTGAATCAGGTTTTGAGGACCCATAGAAATGGAGCTTAGGATAAGAATATTCTCCCGACCCATATGTTTCCTTTCTAAGTTCCAGCAACTATAACTGCCTTGGTTGCCTTTTAATCTGCCCTGCTTTCTGTCCTGTCCCAGTTGAGAAGTATATTGGTTTTAACTGAAAGAGAATGTAATGTTTGATGCTTTTGACTGATAAATGCATAATATATAAACAGTATCTAAAGCTGAATCAACCCTTTAGTCCATCTAGCTAAGTCTTGGCTGTTCTGATGGATAGTAGGTTTCTCAGAGATACTGATCTTTCCCAGCTCCTTTTAAATGGATGATTCTAGGAACTGAACTTGAGACCACGTTGCTTGCAAAACACCTGGGCTGGGCTTCTTCCTAGTGTCATGTTTGTATTCCTTATGTCATTTTCATGTCCTCCTGAATGATCAGTTGCACCATCTGTGACTCAGCCAAAGGATTTTCCTTGGTATGGGTAGGAAAATGCCATATATCTATATATTCTGGCACAACACTGATGCAGATCATAGGACCAAGGTTGTGTAGATTCTGCAAATGTGGAATTTAAGTTAGAGTTAGAATTCAGCCTTGTGAGAACACTGTATTTTCTTTTAAAAACAATGGAAAGATGTTTAATGCATATGGCTGCTAAGATAGGCTTGCAAACATAGGAGCAGTGCCTGGCAGGAAAAAAAATGCCAGAGTGGAGCCTGGACAAACTTTCCATTGTTCATGATATAGCTTGAGTATGTTAGTGGTAGTATGCAGCACAGTTCCTCTTGCACCTCTCAGTAACTAGCAGTAGAAAAATTATGCAAAATAAGTAAATATATGCAGATGAACTTAACTTGAATAACATATACATACTGCAACATGTGGTGCATGCAAGATTTAGGTTCTCATGTTGCAGAGTTACATGTAATCTTTTGAACTACCAAATACTCTTAGCCTTCATTAAGACTTAGCCTGTGATGAGGAAAGTTACCTCTTAATGAAAGCACTGTGGTCTCAGGTGTGCTTCATACAGGAGAACTTGATAGGCTTAGGCCAGTAGTTCATCTCCATCCTACTGCTGGCTCCATCAGTGGCATTTGCGGACACTACTAGTGCAGTAGGACAGAGTCTGAAGACTAGGGCTTCAGTTAGTCACAGCTAGAATAGACAAAGTAGACACCAATTACATCAGAGTTGAGTTAACATTCAACATTTGCTTCAGTGGGTCTGCTCCGTTTGGAATTACAGATAGGATTCAGATGTTATGGTTTACTTCTTGGACTGATGGCCAATTTGCCCAGCCACTGCAGAGATTCCACAGTGCTCAGGTTTAGTCCCTTTTTAGTGGCTAAGATCTTGCATCTACTTGATTGCATTTTTTCTTTCTCAGATGCTGAGTGGGGTAAGAAAAAGATGTTATTTCTGTGTTTATATTTCTCCTTTTTGTGTATCACAAGATGAAACTGTATAGGGCTCCCAGCTCTTTTGTTCTTGAAAAAGAAGAAGCATACTCAAGAGATGCTTATATCCTGACAATTTCTTGTCGGTTTTCCCTAAAGGATGCTCCATATCTAGCACTGGCTCTGAAGGAATGCAGAAAGCCTCTGAAGAGACATTGCTTTGCTTGCGAAGGTGAAAGAAATAGCTTTCAGTTGTTCAGTAAAAAGAGATACAGCTAATGAGACAAGAGAGTAATATTCTCTTGGGGAAGAAAGTGTGTGTTCTATCAAATGATTAGGTGGGGCAGAGAAATAAGGGGAAACAAAAGAACACAAGCTCTGAAAGGACTTTTCTCTTTACAGTGGGCAGGAAAAGCTATGTGGTGGGACCTACAGTGTAGGTGAAAATGTTTTGCAACTTAATTTAAATGTTTCCTTTGGTTGGATTCATTCAGTTCCTGATTTCATTGTGCTAAAAACCTATTTCTATTTTGCATAGCACTTAAGAAACTTAAGCACATGCTTCAAAAATACAGCACTCTCATATCAGGGCCTATAGTGTGAGCCATTTAAAATCTTCCCCTGGTTGCTGCTGCTGTTGTTGTTGTTGTGTGCCTTCAAGTTGTTTCTGACTTAATGGCAACCCTAAGGAGAACCTGCCATGGGGTTTTCTGGGGCTGAAAGTGTGTGACATACCAAAGGTTATCCAGTGGGTTTCTGTGGCCGAGCAGGGGATTGACCAAGGGTCATAGTCCAATGCTCAAACCACTACAGCGTCCTGATTTACTTGACCTCAAGTTCAGTGTTTGTTTCAGCCCATCAGAGAACCACTGTTCCATGCTATATTGCAAGACACAGGAATAACTTAATTGACTTCTGTCATTCTGTAGCATAACAGGGAATATTTATTATTCAGAGGGCAACAGGGGTTCTGCTGAGGCTATTCAATCTGTCAATAGCCATTTTTGGAAAATGGTTATATTCCAAGATAGGCTATGTGCTTAAGTACAGAAACAACATGAGGAAACTCTCCAATGTTGTATTTATTGAGAAGCAGTTCCCAGGTTTGTTGTAGTAGGGTTTTTCCACTGAGCCAAGCAAGTGTAGTAAAGGATCAGTCCTTCTGGGGTTGCTGAAAGTATCACATGTGACTAGTGGTAGATTGCTCTGTGGTGGTGTTAGACTCCTCTTAGTTAAAAGAGAGGCATCCTCTGTAATCTGGTGATAACAAATAGATTTTAATTCCAGGATATCTTTTATCCAGAAATGGGGGGAAAATAGGGACAAAACAGTGCAGATATAAAAGCTGGGTGAGGGGGAGAGCAAGTAGTTGTCAGGAAGTGGAGACCCCTACAGGAATCAGAGTTGCTTCATGGTGACTACTGCTACCACCCTGGTGTAAATATATCTGATAATGGCTTTGATGAGATTCCTGATACTTATTTCGCCTCCCTGAAATCTTCCATTTTATGCCCAAACCATTTAATAGACCATGTTGTTTTTGTCTTCTCTCAGTTCTCTTGAAGAAATGCCTCTCATTTTCACACAGATCATTTCAAGGAGGTACAGAACTGGTGCTTGCTCCTCTTTTTGCATTCACCCTTGCACTTGCCAGTGCCAGGCCTCAGCTTTGCCATATCTGATGCTGACAGGTTGTAGCCCTTGTTAACATAGGAGGGCTTTCTGAAGTGGTGATGGCACTCACTTTGGCCTTACAGAACATCTGATCCTTGAGTGCTTCATTGTAAGCCTGTGCATTTAGTTTTTGCAAAGTTGAGACCATGTGCTAAATTCTGTAAAAGAGTGAGCTGAAGTTGTTGTGTTCTTGCCTCTGGGCATACAAAATATGCTTTGAAAACCAATAGCTAAATATATATCTGGTAACTTTTTTATTTTGGAAAATATGCATTTAATGAAATAATTGTGCACGAATGAAATGTTATCTATTTTTTTGTCTTATAATTCTTCATTTTTAAATATAGTGTTTGCATTTGCTTGGTTGCTTTTTTTAAAATCCAGTTCTCAGCTGGCTAAACTGTCTAGAGTGGGTGGATGTGAAGTGTTGAGAGGCAGGTGATTCAATCACACTGTCCTGTCAGCATTTCTGTCAGAAAAGTGGTTTGCTCCAGGTTTGGTGGGATGGGGTGCTAATGACTCTTGTATCCTTGTACATTTTGTTCTTTCTGCTGCTCTTGAGTATTGTATCAATGCCAGAAATGGGGAGTTTAAAAGATGAACCCCAATAAATTGTTACATTCCAAAACTTTATGCATCTGGTGTGTATTTTTATTTGATGTTCCTTCCTCTACCACAACTCATAAAACATGAATGCAGATTAAATTGCCCTGGAAATGGGCTACATTCCCTGACTTCACTCTGGTGGTTCAGTTTACAGGACTGGTTCTGCATCATCTTCGTGCTGCAGTCCAGAAATTTATGTGATGGTAATGTACATACCCAGAAAGGTCTTGTACATGCTAGTGCCTCATTTACTTAAATGCCAAATGCCTTTCTTTTCCTGATATATTTTGAAATTGAGAACTGCATCTCATTTTGTTCCCTTTACAAGTCCTTGGAGCATTACCAGAACCATTCACTTTGCCCTGTGCTGTCCTCTTACCTAGTACTGATGTTGGAGCGAAGTTCCAGGAACGTCAGAGAGCTTGGGTACTGGAAGTGGAAAAACAAGCACTTTTTTTCCCCTGTGAGCAAATTCCCTTCCTGTAGCTATTGCAAGATGCCAAAATTCACTAGAGGCTCACATCTTCAGCTGTTCTTGGCAGTAGATCTTCTCAAGTTCTGTTTGTGCCATTATATTCTAGAACACAGTGGTGTTGAGTTGCTCATTCACATGGTCTGATCCTGTGGAAATTGAGTTCCTGTTCTTTACATAAAGAAATAGATAAATTTAAGGAATTTGTTGCACAGTTGTTCTGTTTAACAGAGTTAAAAAATCCAGTATGATATCCAAATTGCATCTTGTTAGAAAGGATAACTTAAAGGTAAAGCTGCAAAACAGTAATGCCTGATAACTTCATTTCTTCAAGATAAAACATCACTCCACTAATTTGCAGGACTAGCTGGGAGCAAGAATGTTTGGCTGTTGTTATTAACATATGTGATACAAAGGAAAACCAAGTTCCTAAAAGCAGTTGTGCAAGTTGGGCTTTGTCTCTTCTTTCTTGTGTTTAGTTAATATTTCTATTAAGGGAAATATTGCATAATAAGAGCTCAGCATATTTTTGGCTCCAGTCCTTAGCAAAATTTTTAGCTTGGTTAAGTTCAATAATATACAGCAGAGTCCTGGTTATCCGACCTAAACAGGTGGGTGCAGGGTCGGATAACTGAAATGTCGGATGACATGGAGCCCCGTGGCGGCCGCCATTTTGGGGGCGTGTCAGGGTGGGCCTGGGGGCGTGTCTGGGGGGCACGGAAATGCCTGCAGCCACGCCCCCGGGCAGCCACGACGTCTGTTAATCCGGAGCGTCGGATAACCGCAAGTCGGATAACCGGGACTCTACTGTACTAGCAATTTATCAGAGACGGTCTTATTTTCTCACTAAATAATGGTAATAAACTGGTTTTAGAGCATTTGATTTCTTAACAGTAACCAGGCTTATTTCATCATCATGTTGTTGTGTGCCTTCAAGTCATTTCCAATTTATGGTGACCCTAAGGCAAACCTATCACAAGGTTTTCTGGAGCCGAATATGTGACACAGGCAGGGTCACCCAGTGAGTTTCCCTGGCTGAGCAGGGAATTGAAGCCTGGTTTCTAGGGTTGAAGTCCAATGCCCAAACCACTACACCATGTTGGCTCTCATTTCATCATATACCACTCTCCACCATTTCGGTATTAGTGAGCAGTGCCATTACACATGGAGTTGCAAACTGTCACCTACCACATTGTCCCCAGTATTTGGTACTTAAAGTCTTGGAAATAAATTTGAGCCCTACAACATTTACCAAACATTTTAAAGCAGTGTGCATGTATGTTCATGTATGTATGTGGACCTAAAGACCACTTGTTTTGTTTTTCATTTTTCTTCAGATAGAAATATTAAGTCTTTTTCCTGGACTGTTTTAGAGCTTTTATTTTAAATTGGCATGATTTTAATAGAAGACCAGCTGGATTAGGGGAGCAAGTTGTCACTTCCAGTTTATCCCACCCTTCTTTTGAGGAATTCCATTACATATGATCTTCCACTGCTTCCTTTTTCCCCAAGCATCTTCTCCAAATGCAAATATGAAATTGGGAAAGTGATATTAACAATTTGAGCATTGTTCTCTGGCTTGGGCAGAAGGCTTATGGGATACACTTGTGCCCCCATATCGCTTGGTTGAACCTACTTCACCATAGAGTTATAGAACTGGAAGACACCACAAGGGCCAGCAGGCCCAACTTCCTACTGTGGAGGAATACACCATCAAAGCATTTCCAACAGATGGCCATCCAAACTCTGTTTTAAAACCTCTGAAGATGAAGACTCTTCCACATTCTGAGGCAGCATATTCTACTGTTCAAGTGATCTTACCATCAGGAAGTTCTTACCAAGCGGTTCTGTGAGCTAGGGAGCATGACCATGTGTACC
The DNA here is from genome assembly GCA_948474755.1 of Ctenosaura bakeri. Lineage (NCBI taxonomy): Eukaryota > Metazoa > Chordata > Lepidosauria > Squamata > Iguanidae > Ctenosaura > Ctenosaura bakeri. The sequence goes on from CAOLHI010000271.1 coordinate 659,745, forward strand.
ATCCTGAATCCCTTGAAGGAAGAGAGGAATAGAAATGTAAGAAATACATTGCAATTGTTATCTCTTGCAAGTTCAGTTCCATAGCAGCGCAGAAGGAATAACGTGGCATGTCTGTTGCTGAATGTAAGGTTCTGTTTTGGTAAAGACGAAGTCACAAAGAAAAGCTGAACACTTTTATGCTACTAGTTACTAGTATATTTTGGCTGTCAGTTGTATATTAGTTCCCCCTCAAAAGTGGCCAGACTTTGAAATGTATTGTTTAATACTAAAATAGCTAAGCACTATTCAATAAGAACAAAAATAGTACTTGTGCTAGCACACTGATAAACTAATGATATTTAGAGGAGATTAAAAGAAAGAAGAACAAAGAAATGTATCTGGCTAGGAATAAGGTGGGTATTAACCTTTAGATTAATTATATGTTTTAATAATATATTGTAAATCTCTGAATGTGTCATAGAACATTAATAGATTTCTGACAAAAGGAGGTAATAATGTACTCCCCAGCTTGCAGAATCTGAGAACTTCCTTATGGTCTATACATATATTTCCCCTAGCCCAATAGCTCCCAACCTGTGGGTCTCCAGGTGATGTTGAATCACAGTTCCAGAATTCCTCAGTGTTGACTATGCTCATCCCATCTTCCATATAATATCCCTTGAAATATTTAAAAATGGCTTTCATCTCATCTCTCGGTCTTCAAGGTAAACTTATCCAGTTCCCTAAACCATTTCTATTAGGGCTTGATTTCCCAGCCATTTATCATCTTGGTCACCCTTCTCTGGATGCATTTCAGATTGTCAATATTCTTGAACTGTGGTGCCCAGAAATGGACAGTGTTACGGGTGAAGTCTAACTATAGCAGAACAAAATGATACTATAACTTCGCTCAATCTGGACACTATACTCAAGAAGCCATAGCCCTATTTATCAAGTAGGTTCCCCAGCTCCAATTCCTAACAGGGACTCCTAGACAAGTGCCACAGAATGAACATGACCTCTGTGAGAAAGCAGCACTTCACTCACACAAAGCAGTGGCACTGGCACACAAGCCATTCTAAATGGTTTGTGCCCCAGAACATTTACATCCTGAAATTTTTGAATTTGTCAATATTTTGACCAAAAAATCGCTATTGTCCAGCCCCTTTGACAAGATGATTCTGTGTTATGTACTCAATGCTTTAATGTTTTAATAGTTTAAGAATGAGCTGAGTAAGGCCCACCTGGAAAATCACCTGAACCTACTATGCAGGCTATTTTCCTCCCCTACAATATGTAAGTAGTTATGTTGGCCTATCTTGTAGGATTGTTGTAAGAATAACTTAGAGAATATATGTTATGAGAAAAATTATGTGCCAGATCAATGTCCAGGATTAGTGCCTTGAAAGTGTGAATCCATTTCCATGAAAAAGACTTAATTGATGGAGGAAGCACTCCCTACCTAACTAAATTGATCTAGTTAGCTTCCATAACAAATAAATCAGCAGGCTATTCTGCTGCATTTTCTGAAGTAGTTTTGGTTACAGTGACTCCAACAGTTTGGCATGGCCTACTTTTCCCAGGTTGATTCATTTGCGCTTTAAGTGTCTTACACCTATCATATCACCTTTGCATTTTTAACTGACCCATTTCTTTGCTTTGTCTTTCTGCGTCCAGTTTCCCCTGAAGTTGGCAGCAAGGCATACTGAGTGGCTGTTAATTACTGGCAGCCTTTTGACAGAAATCCTTTAATCTCTTATTTGGTTGATTCTCAAAGCTGCTGTTAAACCAGCATCTGTCACCAGTTCTCCTTGCTGTTGCATTTTTATTTTTTTGAAGGAGCAATGTGGAAGATGGAGATAAAATCTGTAGTGGTGATCCTATTTCCAATCAAAAGAACAGAGAGCATGACAGCAATGGCCATGCCAAATGAAGCTTAGGGCTATTAAGAATTTCCTTGGCTCTGCTCTGCATTTAGGTAGTTAGCTTTGATAACCTGGCTATGATCCAGCAGGAGTATAGGCCAAAATCCAGTCGCTAGCTCTGCCTGGAGTAAACCCATTGAATCAATTGCTGAATGGCAAGTCAACACTTATGTAAATCCTGTTAATTCAATGGGTTGACTTAATAGGGAACATATATTTCCTGTGCTGGAAAAGTTTCACTAGCTACTGCTCTAATTCAAAGTGTTGTTTTAAAGTGCTATTATAACCCTATACAGCTTGGATTCAGGCTATCTGAAACATCATCTATATATGAGTCTGCCAAAGTTTTGAGATCCTCAGGGGAGGGCTTTCTCTTGGTCCCACCATCATTACAGGCGCATTTGGTGAGTACATAGGAGAGTGTTTTCTCCATGCCTGCTCCCAGACTGTGGAATTCCACAGGAGTCTAGGTTGACTCCCTCTTTGCTCTCTTTCCACCGGCAGGCAAATAATTTTTTGTTTAGACAGAGCTTCAGCTGTTAAGTGCCTGTAACTGAAGGGTCTTTTAATTGATTATGTTGTCACTTTAATTTTTACTATTGCGTTTTAAATGCTTTTAAACTGTTCTGAATTATTGTTTCAAATTTGCTTATGTAATGTTTTGAAAACATTTTCAGTATTCCTTGTACTGTGAACTGCCTTGAGACTTATGCTAGGGGAAATGCAGGTGGTTCTTAACCTGGGTCCCAGGGACCCCTGGGGGTCCACAGAACTCTCAGAGCATCTGCAAAGCCCTGCCGCCAGACACCAACAGCACTGGCAGCAATAGGGATGAAGAATCAGGAGAGGGGTTGCAGGTGCTGAAAATGCTCCCTCATTTGTAAACAAGGGAGCAGTTTGGGCATGCGCACACACCCACACACACACACTGCTGCATCCCTGATGAAAGGGACACGTTGGCAGGTATGTGCCCAAACTACGATTCTGGAGAATAGGGTCTGAATCACTGCTCAGCCGTGGAAACCCACTGGGTAACCTGAGGCAAGTCACATTCTCTCAGCCTCACAGAAAGGCAAAGGCAACAAATCTTGCCCAGAAAACCTTCATCATGGAGTGGCCTTAGGATCAGCATAAGTCCGTTTTCAAAGAAGAGAGACATGATGGCTGGAAAGAACCTTCTCCTGTCAGCAGCACTTTGTTGTATGACTTCTGACATCTGATTACCCTGAAGTAAATCTATCGTGGTGGGGGTGGGTGGTTTGGCAAGATTTGCCTTCCTCTGAGGCTGAGAGAATTTGTGTTGCCTGAGGTCACTTGGTGTCTGAGCAGAGATTTGAATCCTAGTCTCCAGAAGCCAAACAAACAAGCAAATAAAATATTTAAATAAATATTTGAATATTCAAATCTAAATTTAAACAAACACGTGTACAGCTACTTTCCACTAATGAGGTACCCGTTGTACACCCATCCTGACAATTGCCATCCTAATGAAGCCTGCATGGCAAAAGGTGCTGATTTTAGGATGAGAATCCCTTCAGCAAGTAACAAGTCTGAATATGTTCTTTCTTCACGGATATCAAAGGATGCTGATTAGCCATGAGCAATAACCGTGAATAACCGTGACCCTAAAAGGAGCTCCTTATGGATAATTCTGAAAAGAAATACTTCTATACACTTCTGTGGATGACTGCGGGACAGAAACTGGTGACATAGTGTAAGTATTCCAGTTATTTAGGAGATAAAAACATTTTCCTGCTAGGCGCTAATAGTCATGTTAATGCCTTTTGCACAGCTTGAGTAATGCAAGATACACTGAGTGCCCAGGAGGGTGGGCTTGCAGAGGCCAATCCTCAAGGAATTAAATATAGCCTGAAAATGTGTGAATCAGTATACCACCATCTGTTTGAAAGTGAATCATAATGCCTTTCTATGTATCCTGAAATGCCTCATAAAGAATGGCTGAGAAACTAAATCAAAAGTCTCACGTAGCCGGAACAAAATAGCTCCTGATTTTGTTTCATGTAATTCCAAATTGAACATCATTTGAAATGGAACCATTTCTCATTACAGGAGTTATTGTTGCTCATGAAATGCTCTGCCGGTCTGAAGAACAGTGTTAATAAATATCAAAAGCTATGTGTCATTTATGAAGGCAAAGACATTAGCAATGCCTATGCAATTCAGAGGTCCAGCTTTATATCAGAGTCCACAAACGGAGCAGGTATGCCATAGTTTGTTTGCTTCTACTGCACTTCTTTGTTCAAATCACCACCCTTCAAGTTTTAAAATGAAAGAACTCCATAAAATGAGTATTGCAAAGAAACAAACAGAAAGAACTAATTTGTGACAGCAAGTATGAGCCTAGAGACCCTTGTGAAATAGGTAGTATATCTGGTCACCCTGCATCAGGTCAGTTTTAGAGCCTCTGTAGCCACTTTCAGCCATCTCAAAGTTCTCCATCTCCAAATTCAAGTAGTAGTAGTAGTTGCTGTTGTTGTTTTGGATCTGGCTCCAGGCTATTTTTTTGCCTTTATTTCTTACTTCAAAGATTTTCAGGGGAAAATTCAAGCAATCAGGACTTTTCATAGGACTTTTCAGAGCTGGAAGAGGCAACAAAGGCCATCAAATCCAACCCCCACCATGCAGGAATACACCATCAAATTATTCCCCACAGATAGCCATCCAGCCTCTGTTTAAAAACCTCCAAAGAAGGGACTACACCACACTCCAATGCAGCATATCCCACTGTCGAACTGCTCTTTCCATCAGGAAGTTCTTCCTAATGTTCAGATGGAATCTCTTTTCCTGAAGCTTGAAGCCATTGTTCTATGTCCTGGTCTCTGAAACAGGCTTGCTTCATCCTCCATATGACATCCCTTCAAATATTTAAACATAGATTACCATGTCATTTCTTAACCTTTTCTTCTCCAGACTAAATATACCCAGCTTTCTAAGCCACTCCTCATACCACATGGTTTCCAGGCCTTCTACCATTTTGGTTGCCCTTTTCTTATCATGCTCCAGCTTTTCAATATCCTTCCTGAACTATGATGTCCAGAAATGGACAAATATCCAGGTGAGGTCTGACCAAAGCAGAATAGAGTGGTACTACCACTTACCTTGACCTAAACACTATACTCCTATTGATGCAACCCAGAATTGCATTGGTTTCTTAGCTGCTGCATCACACTGCTGACTCATGTTCAGCCTGTGGTCTACCAAGACTCCTAGATCCCTTTCACATGTGCTGTAGCTAAGCCAGGTTTCCCCCATCCTACATATGTATGTTTCTTTTTTTTTATGCCCTTACACTTTTTCCCTGTTGAAATTCATTTTGTTAGTTTTGGCCAAGCTTGCTAATCTGTTAAGGCCATTTTGAATTCTTATCTTGTTTTCTGGAGTGTTGGCTACCCCTTCTAATTTGATATCATCTGCAAATTTGATAAGAATGCCTTCTATTTCCTCATCCAAATCATTGATAAACATGTTGAATAGCACTGGGCCAAGAGCAGAACCCCGTGGCACTCCACTAGTCACTTTTCTCCAGAAGCCATTGGACAATACCTCTTGGGCTCAGTCAGTCAACCAGTTACAAATCCACATAACAAGTAGCATTATCTAGGTCACATTTTACCAGCTTGTTTGCAAGAATACCGCAGAGGACCTTGTCAAAACCCTACTGAAGTCAAGATATGCAATGTCCACAACATTCCTTTCATCTACCAAGCTAGTAACTCTATCAAAAAAAGAGATATGATTAGTCTGGCATGACTTGTTTTTGAGAAACCTATGTTGACTTTTAGTGATCATGGCATTCCTTTCTAAGTGCTTACAAACTGTCTGTTTAATGTAAAGTCGAAGGCTTTCACAGTCGGAATCCATAGGTTGTTGTGGGTATTCTGGGCTTTGAGGCTATGTTCTATTAGTATTTTCCCCTGACCTTTCACCTGCATCTGTGGCTGGCATCTTCAGAGGATCAGATAGCCATGTTTAAATATTTGAAGGGATGTCATGTCGAGGAGGGAGCGGGCTTGTTTTCTGCTGCTCCAAAGCCTAGGACAAGGAGCAATGGATTTAAGCTGCAGGAAAGGAGATTACACTTGAACCTCAGGAACAGCTTCCTGACAGTCAGAGCTGTCTGGCTGTGGAATATGCTGCCTTGGAGTGTGGTGGAGTCTCCTTCTTTGGAGGTTTTTAATCAGAGGCTGGATGGCTATCTGTTGGGAATGCTTTGATGGGTGTTCCTGAGTAGCAGGGGGTTGGACTTGATGGCCCCTGTGGTGTCTTCCAACTCTATGATTCTATGAAGATGCCAGCCATGGATGCAGGCAAAACGTCAGGAGAAAATACCAATAGAACACGGCCTCAAAGCCCAGAAAACCCACAACAACCTATGTCTGTTTAATGATCTGCTCTAGAATCTTTCCTGGTATTGATGTCAGGCTGACTGGACAGTAATTGTTTGGGTCCTCTTTTCCCCCTTTTTGAAAATGAGGACAATATTTGCTTTCCTTCAGTCTTCTGGCACTCCTCTTGTTCTCCAGGAATTCTTAAAGATAATTCCCAGTGGTTCTGCGATTACTTCTGCCAGTTCTTTTAATACCTTTGGAGGTAGTTCGTCTGATCCTGGAGACCTGAATTCATTTAGAGTAGCCAAGTATTCTTGTACTACCTCTTTACCTATGTTGTGCTGCATTTCCCCTGCCACATCATCTGCTCCATTTTCCCCAGGTACAGCATTGTTTTCCTTTTGGGAAAAGACTGAAGCAAAGAAGGTGCTCAGTCATTCTGCCTTTTCTCTGTCTCCTGTTAGCATTTCACCATACTTTCTCACAGAGGCCCTATCATTTCCTTGTTCTTCGTTTTGCTACAGATCTAACTTGTTTTACGCTCTCTAGCAAGCCTGAACACATTCTGCACTTTAGCTTTTCTGACTTTCTCCCTACACTTGCTGGCTATTTGTTTGAATTCTTCTATTATGATTTCTCCCTTTTCCCATTTCTTGTACATGTCCCTTTTAAATCTTAGCTCCACTGAAAATTCTTTAGTCCCAGATTCTTTAGATACCTCCCATTTTCCCTCCTCATTAGAATTGTTTGAAATGGTGCCTTCAGTATCTCGCTTTTAAGAAATGCTCATGAACTCCCTTCTCTTTTAGTATTCCTGATCATAGAATCACTCCCAGTATTTCCCTAAGCTTACTGAAATCAGCTTTCTTAAAGTATAGAATCTGTGTCTGACTATGCATGGCTCCTCCTTTCCCCTGTAAAATAAACTCCAGGAGAACATGGTCTCTTCCACCTAAGATCCCATCACCTCCACCCCATTAACCAGATCATCATCGTATATTAGAATGAGATCTGAAATAGCAGTTTCCCCATGTTCTCTGTTCTACCTTCAGGACTAATAAATTGTCTGCAAGGCAAGTGAGAAATTTGAATCTGATACTCTTGGCAGAGTTTGACTTCCAAAAATTTCAGAATAATTGAAATCTCTTATTCCTACTATATCTCTCCTTTCTGAATGTTTGGTCATCTGTTCTAAGAAGGCATCACCCAAGTCCTCAGTCTGGCCTGGAGATCTGAGTAGATCTCCACAGTGACATCACTGTTGTTTCTCTTTCCCTTTATTTTTACTCAGACGCTCTCATCCTGGCTTCTAGGATTTAAGTCATGTATCTCTTCACAGGTATGAATGTCCCTGACATACAGAGCTACTCCTCCTCCTTTTCTGTTTGGTCTGTTTCTCTAAAATAGGTTATACCATGTTATTGCTACATTCCAATGATGAGACTCATCCTGCTAAGTTTCAGTGATGTCTATTATATCATATTTACTTTGCTGTGCCATGAGTTCAAGTTCATCTTGCTTATTTCCCATGCTCTGTGCATTGTAGATTGTTGCTGTTGTTGTTGTTGTTGTTGTGTGCCTAGATGTGTTGTGTGCTTAGATTTGAATGTTCTGATTGTAGTGTGGAAGATGAGGCCTCACTAGAGACACAGCCTTGTCTGTTCCCATCTCCCTGGCCTCTGGAGGGAATGAGACTCAGCTGCTGGCTGCAGTTAAAGCCCCTGGGGAGTGGAAGCAGCCAAGAAGCCAATAAAACACCACTAACAGAGTCTGAGGGACAGAAGCTGCAAGACAGCAGAAGCTGTGTCTTCTCCCTTATGCTGCAAGGGAAGGAAATGCTGTTATCCAGAATTTGCGGAGCAGCTTCTCTGAGGTCTTTATTGGCTTCCACATTTGGGAAAATATTTTTGTGGCTGTGTGCCTTCAAATCATTTCTGAGGTATGGTGATCCTAAGGTGAACCTTCTTGACAAGATTTGTTCAGAGGGGATTTGCCTTTGCCTTCCTCTGAGGCTTAGAAAATGAAACTTGCCCAAGGTCACCTAGTGGGTTTCCAGTGCTGAGCAGGGATTTGAACATTGGTTTCCAGAGTCATAGTCCAATACTCAAGGCTATTAAGGATCATTTGTTAAAATTCCTGACCACACACAATGATGGTAACCAAGTTAAAAACTAGTCATCACTTTTTGCAAAAGATTATCTTCACAGACAACTTCACCGACAACTTCACAGACAACTTTTCTAATGCTTCTAGCCTTCCCTGAAAATAAAATAAAGTAAAATGGACACATAGAGACATAATGCACACATAAATTAAAGCATGCAGCATGATTCATGGTTAAATTATTTACAAAGGCCTTTCTTCTCCAAGCACACACTTGAAGTGATTGCAGTCTGCTTCTCCACACCAACAAACATTTCCCCCTCTGGGATAGACTTATCTTTTCCAGTCAGACCGGGAGAGGCAGTAATCACCATAAACAAAAACAACAATGTATCCATTATAGAAAGCAATTATTCTGTGTTCAGGCTCACACTTGATTACCGGAAGGCATTCCAATGTTGCTTCTTACCTGGCCCGTCATTCACCATTACTCATTCGGTTCCTTAAGATTAATTGAGTAACTAACATAGAAGAGAGCCCACAAGGTGTATTAGTTTGAGTCTTGGAGCAGGACTCTGGGAAACAAGGGCTGAAATCGCCACTCATCCATGGAAACCCACTGCATGGTCTTGGGTAAGTCACTCTCTCTAGCCTTTGAGGAAGGCAATGGCAAACCTCCTTTGAATAAATCTTCCTGTGAAAACCATACGTTAGGATCACCAATTTGAAGGCACATGATCACAACATGTGGGACAAAAAACTGCCTTACCTTGCTTCAAAATGGAGGAAAATTTCCTTTTGATAAGTAACATTTCAAACTGTCCTGATTCACAGCCTTCATGTCCAGGTAGTAAGCCAGAAGGCACATAATAACAAGTGGATTGCCTGCCCTCCCTTTTGGTGTATTTGACAATCATATACTCTCTGCTACTCCCAGTATGTGAAAGCTTTTAACACATGTATTCTTAAGCGTTTAAGAGTGCCATTATATTCATGCTGGTTACTCAGAGGCAAGGCCACTAGAGGGAATGAAGATTTCTCTCGAGGGTCCTTTCTGCACCTTAACTTATCCTGTTGTCCCACCAGCGCCTTTGGTGGGAAGGGAGCATGACAGGAACATTCCCCTCCACACCAGACCAACTCCCTGCAGAAGGGGACATGCCTCTTCCTTCCACAGTGCAGCCAGGCTCTTTCCCATGCTGAGCTATGGCAGGAAGTGCCTCCATTGCGCTTCCAGTCTTCTGCAGAGCAGGTAAGTGTGGGAACATCACACAATCGGGGTCATTGATGGAGAAAATCCATCAATGATTTACCCTGCTATTGTGGCAGCTGGCAATGGGAGAAGGATGGAAATGCAAAGATGTCTTACAGAAATGTCATTGCGGTCCTCTCCTCTTTCCATGCTGGGTTGTCATGTCCATGTGGAAAGGGCCTAGGTCAGGGCTTTTCTAATGGTGTGTCATGATACATTAGTGTGTCGCCTGTAGTGTGTTAGTGTGTCACCTCCCCGACCAAGAAAGACCCCCCTACTGAGTACCCCCCCCCGCTATCACTCTTGCTGAGGCCTTTCCCTGCCAAGAACGATGGCAGCAGGCAAGGATGGGGTGGGAGGAGGCTGCCTTTCCCTCTGCTGCTGTTCTCGCTGGGGCCTTTCCCTGGCAAGGGTGACGGCAGCAGGGCAGGATCGGGAGGGCTGCCTTTCCCCACCCTAGGTATGCCTCTGGGTATCTCCAGTTTGCTAGTAAAACTGAATTACTGTGTTATGAAATGATGCATGTTAAAAAAAGTGTGTCACCAACATGAAAAGTTTGGAAAGCTCTGGCCTGGGTAATGAGACACATCCAGCATTGCACTCATTCTAGGTGGCTCCCCTGCAACCTGCTGTACCACCTGAAATTCAGTCTGGAGCCTCCAAGAACACTTTCAAAGTCTGCTGTATGGGAGGGAAGGTGGTGCAGAGTAAGTGGTTGATTAACCTCCTGTTGGTTTTGTCAACAGGAACAATTCTTATCTATGGAATATCCTGGCCAATGTATTTAGAACTGCAGCTTTTCTTTCCCCTTAAGCTTTAAAAACCTGTGCATAGAATCATAGAATCTTAGGGTTAGAAGAGACCACAAGGACCATCTAATCCAGTCTCCTACCGTGCAGGGATATACAACTAAAGCATTCTTGCCCACCCAAACTCTTTTTAAAGGACTCCAAAGACATAGAATCAACCAACCTCTGGGGCAGTTTATTCCAGTGTTGAACAGTAAGGAAGTTCTTCCTGATGTTTAAGTGGAATCTCTTTTCTTGAAACTTGAATCCATTGATTCACGTTTAGTCTCTAGAGCAGCAGAAAACAAGCCTGTTCCCTCTTCTACATGATTTCCCTTCGGATATATAAAGATGGCTTTCACCTCTCAGACTTCTATTCTCCAAGCTAAACAGACCTAGCTCCCTAAGTTGCTCCTCAAAAGACTAACCCACCAATTGCCTTGGGTCCCCTCTCCATTCTGCAAAGGATACATTGTTATTTCTCTTTCTCCTCCTGAACAGATCTCCTGACTCAGGCCATTTCCGCACTATACTCTTATAGTGCGATTATTCCACTTTCAACATCCTATGGATCCTGGGGTTTGCCGTTTTGGGAGGGGCTGGCCAGCCCCTCCCCAAACGGCAAACCCTAGGATTCCATAGGATGTTGAAAGTGGAATAATTGTGCTATAAGAGTGTAGTGCAGAAATGGCCCTAGTCTAACTTATGGCCCAGCCCCAATTCTGGTTCTGCAGTTTTGTCAAATCTTTTTCTGGAGGTTTATTTTTACCTGAGTACTAAGATGCAGCCAAGATCCACAGGACATACCATAAAGATGCACATACAATGTATGTGTCATACATGGTACTGGGACATGTTTCCCCCTTACCCTCTCAAACCTTTTAAGCTGCGGCAGCTTCCCCTCCCAACATGACCATTTACTGGCTGGGAGAAAGTGGGAAGGTACAAAGCAGCATCCAATAGCTGGATGTGCAATAATAGGCATCTTCCTGGACCTTTCAGGGCTCCTCCAGGATGATGTAACTGTTGTGAGACCAGCTATAGAAAAATAGCTGCATGCTGTTCTGTCTTCTCTCCTCCACCCCAGCTCTCCCACGCAGCCGGTTAATATTTGTAATGTTTAGGTAGTGGAGTTTGGTTGTTGCATGTCTGGAAGAGAATTCTGATTTCCACAATGACAGCTAGATCGCTGTCTAGCATCTTTTTGAAAACAACCAAAGAAGGGCCATAGCACTTCCATTATAGTGCTATTATTCCACTTTCAACATCCTATGGAATCCTGGGGTTTGCAGTTTAGGTCGGAGCCTGAACCCCAGGATTCCGTAGGATATTGAAAGTGGAATAGTAACACTATAACAGTCTAATGCAGAAACTTCCAAGGAGACCTCAGCACTTCACTAGGCAATTGATTCCATTGTCAAACCACTCTCACTGTCAAGAAGTTCCTTCTAATGTTCAGTCAAAATCTGTCCCCCTATAACTCAAAACCATTAGACCCAATCCTAGTTCTGTTCTCTGAGGCAGCATAGAAGAAGCAGGAGCCCTCCTCTTTGTGGCACACCTTGAGGTTTTTAAAGAGAGCAATCATGTCACCCCTCAGTCTTCTGTTCACCAATCTGAATATGTCCAGCTCCTTCAACCTTTGCCCATATGTTTTCTTCTCCACACCTCTTATGATTCTCATTGCCCTTCTCTGAAGTCACTCCGACTTGTCTATATCCTTCTTAAAATGGTGCTCCCAAAACTGAAAGCAATACTCCAGATGAAGCCTGACCTGTGCAGAATATAATGAGGCTATTGCTTCCCTCAACTTGAAAAGTGCCATTCTATTAATGAAGGCTAAAATGGCATTCACCTTTTTTGCTGCAGCATCAGACTGCTGGCTCATGTTTAACTTATGAGCAGCAATAATCCTAATGTCCTTTCTGAATGTAGTACTACTGAGTCATGTATCCCCCATCCTATGTTGTTGCATTTGGTTTTTGTGGCCTAAATATAGAATTTTAGATTTGTCTCTGTTAAATATCATTTTATTAATTTCAGCCCAGTTTTCTAGTCTATCAAGGTCATTTTGAATTCTGTTCCTGTCTTCCAATGTGTTAGCTACCCTTCTCAGTTTTGTATTATCTTCAAATTCGATAAGGATTCCTCCACCCCATCATCTAAATCATTGATAGAAAATATTGAAGAGGGTCAGCCCCAGAACAGAACCTGTGGCACTCCACTTGAGACTTTTTTCCAGTTCGAAGCACAGCCACTGATGACAATAGCTATGCTTAAGTATTTGAAGGGATGTCATATGGAAGGTGGAGCAAACCTGTTTGCTGCTGTCACAGAGACTAAGACACAGAGCAATGGCTTCAAACTTCAGGAAAAGAGATTCCATCTAAACATTAGGAAGAACTTTCTGATAGTAAGAGCAGTCCGACAGTGGAATATGCTGCCACAGAGTGTGGTGGAGTCTCCTTCTCTGGAGGTTTTAAAATAGAGGCTGGATGGCAATCTGTTGGGAATGATTTGATGCTTTATTTGTGCATGGCAGGAGGTTGGACTCAATGGCCCTTGTGGTCTCTGCCAGCTCTATGATGACTCTTGAAACATGAATTGCCAACCAATTATGGATCCATCTGGTGATGTTTTCACCTATTCCTTATATATCCAATTTCCTAATCAAACTACCATTGGAGAACTTATTGAATGCTTTGCTGAAATCCAGAGAAGTGAGAGCCCCACACACACACATACACACATTACTCACATACACACAAAGTTAGTTTGGCAGGTTTTTTTCCTGACAAATTCATACTGGCTCCTACTAATCACTGCATGTCATCAAGATACTTAGAGAGTCCTGTATAATCAATTTTTTCTGGTATTGAGGCCAGGCTGACTAGTTTGTAATTTTCTGTATCCTTTTAGCCTTATTGTATTGTATTGTATTGTATTTTTGAAGAGAGGAACAATGTTTGCTCATCTTCAGTCCTCTGGCACCTCACCGGTCTCCAAGTTTTATAAAAAATGCTGGCAAATGGTTCTGCAAGTATGTCAACAATTTCCTTCAATACTCTGGAACGTAGTTCATCTGGTTCTGCAGATCAAAATTTGTTTAGGTTAACAAGGTGATTCTCTTTTCTTCCATCATCCCAGTCACTTAAAGAGGACATATAAACTGGATATATAAACTCTATAATTCTGGATTTGCTGACTTCTGGAGGGGTCTACCTGCAGAGTGGGGCAGGGAAGGTATGCCAAGAACAGAAGCCTAATCCCACACACTGACGTCATTGGGTACACATGAGGTAAAGAAATCTGTAAGAAGTTCCTTCTCCTCCAAGCAGCTGCTGATCTCCAGCCCACTAATTTTCATTGTGGGCTCTATGTTCTCTTTTGTCAGCTCCTGCAGATTTCTTCCCTGGCATCTTTCCCTGTTCCTGTGTCTCTTCCTCTCGCTTTCAGCTCTTATCACAGCTGCCAGTCTTCTGGATAGACAAAGCATCATGGCTCTTAGCAACAAGCAGTCATACTCCACAGTCCAAGCTTCTCAGTGCTTATGCACCCACAGACTTCCAACTTGGGTCCTCAAGTCAGCTTTGACTCCTTGCAGCAACTGGACTGACAAAGCCATTGCTTCCTCTTGTGATGACATTGCCTCACTTTCATTTAAACCAGGGGTGGGAATCATGCATGCAGACCCTGGGGGATCTAGTGAAACTCTCCATGGACTCAGTTCTTGTTGCTGTGGTTGTTGCTGTGTGCCTTCCCAACTTACAGCGACCCTAAAGTGAACATACTGTGGGTTTTTCTTGGCAGGATTTGTTCAAAGCTGTTTGCTTTTGCCTTCCTTTGAGGCTGAGAGAGTGTGACTTGTCCTGCGCTGCTCAGTGGGTTTTTGTGAATGAGCAGGGTTTTGAACCTTGTTCTCCAGAGTCGTAGTCCAACATTCAGACCACTACACCATACTGACCCTCCCAAAGATCCTGGCACCCTGTGAAATTTGAGGGAATAGGAAGTACATACCCCTTCAGTCCTCTCCTACTTTCAAAATGGCACCTCACTATCACAGTTGCAATTTTCCAGGGCAACATAAAGAAGCCTTCATGGGATGCTGGTAGAGTGGTATTAAAACTAGGTGAACCACCTTAATTTAAACTTACTTGGGAATGGAGAAGAAGAGAAAAGATTGGAGCGATTGTCTTGTTTCTCTTGGGAATCTAGATGGTGTCTTCTTTGAACAATCACTGGAAGCAGACAGGAGAATCTAAGGGAAGGTCAATAAAATTACACCCACACTGCTCCCACTGTCCACCCAATATCATAACGAATTATAGTAAGAGATTCTCACCAGGAGCAGAGTCTAATAAACAGAAGCCCATTAATAGATTGTTTTCAGTGGAAGAAGATTTGATTTCCCAATGATTCATCAACAATACAGCACAAGGAGAGCCACAATATCGTGCAATAAGGCCTGGCCAAAGACTAATGCAGTGTAACTGTGATATAACAACTTTGCATGATAAGCTCCTTAGTTTAAGAAAACATCTTTGAGGAGAGCATCCTGGTTTTGTGTGTTCCCCACTTCAAAACGCTTAAAAGAAAAAAGAAAAAGAAAAAAATCTTCAAAAATGCAGGAAGAAGTGTCATGTTATCACTTCCAGTCACAAAAATGGCAGTCATAATGGTGCTTTTGTAACACACTGCTGCTCCAAAGGAGCCAAAAATCTAACAGCATACCCCTCCAGGATCCAGATCGTGCCCACCAGTGGTGTATGGAGGCTCAACAATGCCCAGGCACTGAGGGGAGAGGGGGGATTGAGCAGCAGTGGGGGAGGGGTGAGTGGAGGTGGGTGGGGTGAGCAGTGGTGGGGTGAGCAATGGCAGAAGGGGGTGGGATAAGCAGGGGGGCGAGTGGGGGCAGGGCAAGCAATGGTGGAGGGTGGGGCAAGTAGAGGTTGGCAGAGTGAGTGGTGGCAGGGGCAGGGCAAGCAGCTGGTGGAGGTGGGGTGGGGCAAGCTTCAGTGGGGGGTCAGGTGGGGGCTTCCTCTTTTGCACTCTGCTGACATTGGCGCCCTGGGGCACACGCCCCAATTGCCCCACCCTAGATCCGCCTCTGGTGCCTACTCCTGATTCAGGAAGTTTCCAGGCTGCTCCAGCTGAAAGCCCTATTAACAAATTTACTGTAAGACCAGCTCATTTGTTCTTGGGAATTGCAGATTTTAGCTGCTCCTTCCTCTATCCTCATCATCAATTTTTCTCCAAGGAAACAAACAGTACTTTGACTTCCTCTTGGAAACAGACTGCCAGCCAGATTGGCAGGAATCTTTTTGGTAGTTTCAGCACCCAGCCCCATCAGCAGTCGACTGTCAGTGAGGACAAGCTTTTCATTTTCAGTTTTCACTTTCTGTCATTTCATTTTGTTCTTTGTGAGATGACTGGTTATTTGACTTCAGGATGAAGCCAACACAACATGGCAGAACACACAATAATGCAGCTCCAGCTCAGGCACATCTTTCCACATCTTACTTGTTGTTACAATTCTATCCCACCTTCCTATTAAACAAACAGAAAAATAGCGATCAAGGTAGCTAGTAGGCAGCTAAACACAATTGACACAGTCAGCAACATTAAAATTATCACCATGATCTAAAGAGTTTGAAAGATCAGGTTGAAAAAAAGCATCTTTGCTCTATATACTTTGCTCTATCTATTTGAAGAGGAGCTAGGAACTTGTTCATGATCAGTGCGTTGTCTGAACAACAACGACATCCCCATACCATAGTATGCCATAGTTTGCAACTCCCTTCAGTTTTAAGAATGTCTGAGCAGGTCATCTTGGGACAAGACACTGGCAAAATAAATATTCAAAGTTCCTTACATTGCCAGAAATGGTTGCAGGTTTCATCAGATCTTGCATCCTGTATTAAAACTCCTAAGAGCCCTTAAACCAAAAGAGCACAGTAGTAAGGAACATCAGTGACTGAAATATTGTGCTATATTGAGTTGCAAATGTATAAAACTGGGTGGGAGGGGGGCGTAGAAAATGTAATAATAATGAGTGACTTCAATTGCCAGTTAACTAGATAGATGTAAATTCTGGCCATGATAAAGAAACAGATTCTGGATAATACTAAATGACGGTTGTAGACATGGAAATACAAAATATATCTTTTTATTGAATGTTATTTAATGCGATGAAGTGCCAACAATTTGACATTAGATACAAGCATAGTGAAGTTGCCTGGAAATAGACATCACAAGAGACAACATTTGTGTTACAACTATGTGGAGGAGTCACCCACAATTTAACACCAGCCCTGCAAAGCAGGCTGCCACACTTCTTAATATCCAACTCAACCTAGACTGGTAGTTTCCAGACTAGAGTGGGGCAATAAGTACCTCCTGGGTCACACCCAGTACCCAAGGCTCTGTTTTTTTTGGGGGGGGGGTTTAGCCCGCAGACCCATCAGGAGCCCCTCTCATGCCACCCACCTGAGGAGCTCCCCTCCCTCTAAAAGAAGAACTATTTTCCCACTTCTGGAAACTTGCATGACCAAGAGTTTTATGTTTTCCAAGGTTGGGGGCCCCAAAGTTCCAAAGACATTTTAAAAACTGAAATTGAAAGTGGAGCAGAAGCCTTTTCTGGTTTTTTAAAAAAATATTTTGGGGCCTAGTGGGGTAAGCACATACAAAATAAAACAAGGGAAATCAGCGGCCAAAATCCTACAAGGAGGAGATGTGTAATTTTATGCTCATAGAATTATACCTCATTTGAGCAACAACACCTTATTGAAAAAATTGTGACATTGCAAGACCCAATGTGCCTTACACAGTGATACAATACACAATCATATGCAACTATGCAATTAGTGCACAAACTGCAATGTAAAGCATGCAATGTGCAGTGATGTATGACAGTACTCCATGAGTAACACTGCTTTCATAACCTTTAGCTGAATGAACACAGAAGTCATGGACTGGCCAAAAACAAAAACAAAAAGACATGAGTAAGGGAACGTATGCATGCACAAGACATCAGCAGGCTGCCAGTCAATCTAACTGAAAAGGGAAAAATGAAGTTGAATTGCATAAAACCAGAGCAACAGCCATGAAAGAATCTATTGACAAAAATAATAAGGTCTCTCTGAAGTTAACCATCCTCACCAAATAGGACACTAGGCAGGAAACTGGGAACAAGGAACAACACAGAAAACAAGAGTATAAAATATGAATAAAGATGTAAGGAAGTAAGGATGTTGAGGGCCATGTGAACCCTATTTTTATACAGAAAAGTCAGAACAACCTAGAATTAGGGTGGGCAACTGTGTGAGGGACAAGGGCCCAGTTTTCCCAACAGATCTCTCCCACAATAAATCTAAATTTCCCTCAGCAGTCCCTTTCAAAACAGAAAAATGAAGTATCATCCTCATTTCCAGTCACCATTTTGAGAGTGAGTGTAGAGGACAATGAAGTTATCCTGGAAGTAATACAGAGTTCTGGAGTGTTTGTGGGAGTGAGGGTATCTTCACATATTTGGGAGGGGAGTTGAGGCAAAAATTGCCTGAAATACACTGATTTTTTTTAAAAAAAAATACATGTGAGCTTTGGGGGACTAGTGGGAAGCTCAAGGGGCCAGAAAAGCAGTGTAAAAACAGGGACATTTATGGCCCATGGGTCACACTTTGCCCACCCCTGACCTTGATGGATCCACCTAGCCAGTCATAGTCTGTAAAGGCCAGAACTTTTCAGCAGTTTAATATGCATGTTTCTCATATGAACTTGGCAGAAAGTGACTATCATAATTAGAGATGGGCCAACTGAATCCTCAAATCTTTGCTAAGGATTTGAGGATTTGTGAATCCATATCTCTTAGCCAAAATAAGCAAACTGAATCTTTCGAATCCACCAACCAAATAGTTTGTTGGAGACCAGGACGCCTGAAAACCTGGGAGACCAGACACACAAGGGGAGATGGCAAATAGGTGAGTTTTTCCCTTACAGTAATAATGGCCTTTGCTAACAATTTCAGAAATCACATCTGGGGTTGTGTTCTAAGATACTGAAATTGAACATTTAATATTTAAGTTTAGCACTTGGCTGGAAGGTACAGTCCTCTTAAGATTTCAAGGATAACTGAAAGATTTCTTTGCATAGCTCTCTTGCAAAGCTCTTTCTTACACAGTTCTGGGGTTTGTAGTTTTACAAGGTGTCTGTCACAGCCTTCTCTGCCAAAGTGCGCTGGTGCATCATCAAACTACAAACTCCAGGATGCCATAAGGAACTATGTAAAGAAAAGCCAGTTTTGACCTGGATTAGCTCTGTACCGTAGCATGTGGCCTTCTTTACACAGGCAGGAAAATGTGGGATTAATCCACATTTTCCTGCCTGTGTAGAAAGGGCCTTCATGTCATTTTCAATTTGGGGAGATCCTGAGGCAAAACTATGACAATTGTCTTGGCCAGATTTCTTCAGAGAGAGGTTTGCCTTTGCCTAGGCTTTTGCTAAGGCTAAGAGAGTGTGTCTTGCCCAAGATTATCCTTTTCTCTCTTGCTGTTTAAACCCTTTTTAATAAAAGGATTTGAAAGATTTGAGATTCATGAGATTCGTGGATTCCCAGAACCTTCCCGGGATTCAGATCCAGATTCGGATTTGAAAAATTCTGGATCTGTCCCATCCCTAATCATAATTAACAGATTTCAGAGTTACCCTTTGGAAATCAAAGCACAAACAGAACAGGTTGTCCTGCTCTTAACTTCAAACAAGATTCAGGGTTCCCAAGTCAAAAGCTGTGGAAGTAAGAAGTATCTGGTATCAAAACAGTCAAGGGTCAAGAAAGCTGTAAATCAGAGAAAGGTTTCCAAGGAATTTTGGTAGCCAATACAAGGGTGGTAAATCCATTAGATACATTTGCACAAGTCGAGCTGTTGAGAGGAAGACTGAAGTAGTACTCAGCAAGGAGGCAACAAGTTCAGCTAATGCCTTGATCCCCAGCAGTATTTAGGGAGAAAGTTTCTCATTTGTACTCCTCCTGATGCCTCAATTGCAGCTTTTCACTCTGTCTGCAGGGAATGATCTGAGCTGAACACCTGAGTCTCCACCTTTCTTTGGAAC
The DNA here is from genome assembly GCA_948474755.1 of Ctenosaura bakeri. Taxonomy (NCBI): domain Eukaryota; kingdom Metazoa; phylum Chordata; class Lepidosauria; order Squamata; family Iguanidae; genus Ctenosaura; species Ctenosaura bakeri. The sequence continues at coordinate 679,246 of CAOLHI010000271.1, forward strand.
TAGCGGCTTCTCCTCCAGCTCCTCTTCCTGCTCTGAACCTGACCTGGCCTGCAGAACCAAAGGAGGACTTGACTGGCTATCTGGCATTTGCAGTGGCTGCTCCAAAGGTAGGCCTGTTTCATCTCCACTGGAAGATGAACTCTCAAGGGGTAGGGACATAACACAGGTGGACTAACTGCTGTGTGATCTTATACTGTCCAGATATTTGAATGCAGAATTGCCCCAAAATTCTGGAAATGTGCACATAGTCAGACTCCAGAAAGATCTGGTATGGTATGATTATGTTGGATAAGGGCCAAGAAACTGAAGCTCAGTCCTGACCAGATGGAGGCTCAGTGTATTAGTGGTTCTCATGTGCAGGAACTGGGTAAGCTACCCACACTGGATGGGGGGGATTGCACTTCCCCCTGAAGGAGCAGATGCATAGCTAGAGTATACTCTTAGATCAATCTTTGCCACTGGAGAACCAAGTGGACTTAGTGGCTCAGAGTGTCTTTTCTGGGCAGAGATAATTTCATCACAGTTGTCCAGGCACTGGAAACTTTTTGATTAGACTACTGCAATGCACTCCACATGGGACTGCCCTTGAATATGAGTCAGAAACTGCAGCTGGTGCAAAATGCCGCAGCTAGACTGGGGACCAGAATGATACAAAAACCATATAATACCAGTTTTAAAGGAATTGCACTGGCTGCCAATATGCTTCTGATCTGAATTCAAAATGCTGGTAATGCTATTGGAAGTCTTAAATGGCTTGGGACCACCTCACTTGAAAGAGAACCTCTCTATATGTGCACCTGCCTGAGGTTTAAGATCTGCTGGCGGGGCTCTCCTATGTGTCCCATCTGTCAGGGCAGTAGGTCATACAAGGAGATGGAAGAGGTCTCTCTCTGCAATGGCATTCATTATTGGACCCCTCCCTTTGGAGGCCTGATTGACACCAACACTGCTGTTGATTAGACCCCAAGTGAAAACATGAACGTTTTGGGACCCTGGCAAGTTTTACGAAAATCCTCCCTTGTACATGGTATTAATTCATTTCAAAGTATTTTAACTTTTTAATCTGTCTTTTGATTTGTCAATTGTTTAATATATTATTTAGCCTTTCAAAATTATTTTAATTATACTGATTTAAATTTGTTACACTGATTTTATTGTATACTCCCCTCCCAAGAGCCTTGGTTAGAGGACAGGAAATAAACAAGTAAGTAAGTAAGTAAGTAAGTGAGATTCTTTGCACTTGTGAGCATATGAGATGGTCACAACACAGTATTGTATAAAAATATATTAGAAAGGATATATTTGGAGTAAAATGTGAGGGGAGTTGGAACAATCAATTTCTATATAGTTTTAAATCATGTCACTGTTCAGATGATAATACTGTTTAATTGTGCTACATTTTAAATTTAATTATTTGGACTTTTAGCAGATAGTTTATGTTCCTCTTTTTTGTTTTAATTTGCATCTAATCATGTTCACTATTTTTGCATCTCTTCAGTATATAAGAACAATGCATTCTCATTAAACATTTTCTACTTCCATAAAAATCAATTTTTAAATACTGAAGAATTTTATGGAATTAAAGTTAATATTCAAAGGGAGACAGTTATAGAAAATTAAGCAGCCATTTAGGACTGAAAGGTGTATTCGGGACGGTAAGATTTCTTCAGGAAGTATGAAGTTATAAGGATTCAAGTAAAATGTCAACCATAGTTTAGAAGACAAGGCAGAATAAGGCTTATGTGGCAGCCTTGCCCAAATGAAATGTTTCAAAAAGCTAAGATGCAGTGATTCCAGGCACACTTCTTTGGGAGTAGGTACTATTGAATTCAAGGAGACTTACTTTTGTGTAAAGATGTATAAGACTATGGTGCAATTCTGTCAAACCAAAATGCACATCACAATATGATAAGTAGAAATAGACTACAAAGAGAAGATGGTTAAAAATGAGTGACATTTATTGGTGCACATCAAAAAGGGAATAACAGACTGAGAAGGTAACTGGCACAAAGATGTAACAGAAGCGCTAGAAAAAAATTAAAAGGGAATTATGAAAGAAACTGTCTTAACTCTTTATTTTCTGTAGCTGATTGAGAGAGACTCTCACATAAAGCACTTCTGATCTCACATCTGAATAACTATTTCACATAAATGTGTCAGATGTGCTATTTTAATACTACTTGAGATTTCTTCCTTTTTAAAATGACTATCATAGGGCTCCGTTCAAAAAATATTCATTCCCACAGCAATCGCTCAAGAAATCTAATGTGAAAAATGTTTAATAGTTTAGTAAATAGCATTGCTTTGTGGTGGAAAACAGGCTTCTTCACTACAGGTCTGGATGACACACTAGTTGATATAACTACATCTGTTTTTAATGAGAAAGAGGGAGATCCAGAAGATTTTGTGTCCAAAGTTTGATCCAGTTAACTAGAAAGCATAACCTATCGTCAAATTGTTAAAATATAGGGGTGGCAATTGTGGCAGGTCTGGAAGAGTTCACTTCTATGCTATCATGCTCTCCAATGACCATATGGGCTACTGGAAAAAAAACAAAGTGGCTGGAAATCCACTTCTGGGTCTCAAAAATTAGCATTTTTTTTACAGTACTGAGAGGCCTTGCAATCTTTTTTGAAAGACAGATTATTCTATCTGGAAGCTTCCAGTGAGTCACCCACTTGTTTTGGCTGGAGAAAGATCAGTCTGGGAGGCCACAGCATTCTTGCAGTGGGGCCAGCATGCAGCCCCACTGCCACAATTTTCCCACCCTGACCTAAATCCAACAACTAGTCCTAGCTAGAGGAGCCCCTCAATTGCTGGATGTTAAATCAATACTTCCACAATCGATCCCACAGGTCTGCTCCAGCTGGGACTAGTAATGCAATTGATGAAATATAAAAACAAGCCTTGTTGGTCCTTTTAACATCAGTTGTTTTGGTGCTTCTTGGCTGGGTATTCACGGACAAGTTCTTAACCATCATTCTCTCACTGCCCTCCATCCGAATTTAACGAAAAATAATTCCAGAGCAGCACATCAAACTCCTTTGGAGAAGTCAGGGCGCTCTCCCAGGCAGCGGTGTTGCCCGAATAGCCTTGAGTTTCTCTCCTATCTTTCCTCTTGAAAACGATAGTGTTTTGATTCCCCCCCACCCCCGCGTAAAAGAGCAGCAGCATCTCCAAAGTGGCACGAAAGATTCTCTCTCTCTCTCTCAATCTCTCTCCATTTCTGCACTGGACGGTTACAGTGCGATTATTCCACTTTCAACATCCTATGGCATCCTGGGGCTTGCAGGGACCTCAAAGGCCCTTCCCTGAACTGCAAACCCCAGGATGCCATGGGATGTTGAAAGTGGAATAACCGCACTGTAACCGTCCAGTGCGGAAAGGGCCTCTCGCTCTCTGCGCCTCCCTGCTTCCTTCCGGGGCGGAGGGGGTTAAGGGGAAGGAGGCGGAGGGGGCTCGGCGCGGAGGCGCCGCTGACGCGCCCGCGCTCTCCCTCCAATCGGGATATAATCAACAGCCCCGGTTCGCGCGGCAGACGGGGCGCCCGGCTTCTCCCGCGGCGGGTCCCTCTCGCGCTCCTCCTCGGGCGCTGCCTCTCCCCCCTCGCCACCCGCGCGGCCTCTCCTCCTGCCCCCGTCCCCCGCTCCTCCCTCTCCCCCGCGCCGGGGGCGCCCGTTTCTCTCGGCTTCCGCCCCCCGGAGCTGCCACCCTGAAGTTTCTCGTGGTGCTCCTGGCCGCAGGGATGCTGGCGTTCCTTGGTGCAATCATTTGCATCATCGCGAGCGTCTACCCTGCGGCCACCCACCGCGGACCGCTCCAGGGCGCCGACAACGGCTCCAACGCCGCGGCCGCCGCCCTCCTCCCGGCCGCCCCGGGCTCGGACAAGACGCTGGGCGCTCTCCACGGCGCCGGAGAGGGCGCCCTGGGCGGGGGCTTCTCGGCCGGCGGCTCCCAGGACGCGCTGCTGGAGCTGCTGGCCAGCGCCCGGCCCCAGCAGCACCAGCAGCTCTTCAGCCGCTTCCTCTGCACCCCGCTGGCCGTGGAGTGTCCGTCGGAAGGCGGCCCGCAGGGGGACGGTCCGGCCGGGGGCGGCGGCGGCGGCGGCGGCGGGGCGGCGGCCGGCGAGGAGCTCTTCTTCCTCCAGAGCACGGCGGAGCAGCTCCGGCAGACGGCGCAGCAGCAGAAGGAGCAGATCCGCACCGACCAGGAGACCATCCGGGAGCTGACCACCAAGCTGAGCCAGTGCGAGAACGGGCTGGAGATGAGCTTCCAGGACAGCCCCTCGGTCTGGGGAGTCCCCAGGCAAGACACCATGGGCGACCTGCCCTGGGACTCGCCCACCGTGATCCAGGAGCTGGAAGAGGCGGTCCGGTCCCTGAAAGACAGGATCGACAAGATCGAGGTAAAAAAAAAGGGGGACACTTCCCCCAGCCTCCCCTTTGTCCTGTAGGAGTCGATTCCTGATAGCCCTTCTCTCCTACCCGCCCCCCCTTTCTTTCCCTTCCCTCTGTGCCAGGCTTGTGCACATGTTAGCTTTTACTCTCGATTATACAAAGGTTACTACTACTCCAGCACCGCCAGACGTTCACGAGCGTACACACAGTGGGCCAGGCGAGACTCACCCACTAGCAGGAAGGCAGAGTCTGCTAGGAGGAGGCAACTGCATCAGAAGGGAACAGATGGCAACTTCATCCTGAGAAAATAAATTAAATACAGGATAGAGGCTGCATTGAACACGATGGGCACACATTGTCTCGGTTGCTCAGGCTGGTTTCCCCTCACTTAACGCTGCACCTCTCTGTCCCCTCCCCAGCTTCTGCCACCCTATTAACCAAAACCTATTAACCAACCATTCAAGACCAGCCCCATGCAGAAAATCATAAATTGTCCCCTCTTCGCCAAATAAATGATATTTGTTTATTATCATTCTCTTCCTCCTTATCTTCTGCCTATAGGGATGTGGGGGGTTGTAATTGCATTTTAATAATTCATGTAATTAAAAGAAAATTAATTACAGCAGTGATACATAGTCCTGGTAAATTGCAAGGCCTTAAGTGTTGACTGTGCCATTCAGGGACTTGGGGATGAAGGTTATTTATACGAATATGAAAAGAGAGGAGCATGAATGGTTGGAGGGAATACTCAATACAGCCAGCCAACATGATGTAGTTTGGATGTTGGACTAGAACATAAGGAGACTGAATGCCCACTTGGCCATGGAAACCCACTGGGGGACCTTAGCCAAACTACACTCTCTCAGCCTCAGAAGAAAGCAAAGGCAACCGCCCTCTGAATGCATTCTGCCAAGAAACCCCATGAAAGGTTTGCCTGGGGGTCGCCATAAGTAAAAAATGATTTGAAGGTGCAGAACAACAATACTAAATACATTTGACAGAATGCAAATTTGCCCTAGTACCTCCTATAAGCTGTCCCTCCATACTAGAATAGACGCAGTAGTCATCACAAAAATAGACTGTGTGTAGAATTATGCATATTTGCAGGTGAACAAGAAAGTTGGTGGAGGTTTTACAAAAAAACACACAAAGAGACATATGCTTGATACTTGAGCTACACTACCACCTTTCCTGTAGCAGCCACATTGTCCCAAGGCAATATAAAATCTTTAGAGGATATTTTATTTCCAGCCACGTTTTAATTAACGCCCAAGAGACTGAGCTTTTATCTCTTCTGTTGAAATACTGTATATTATGGAAAGGGCTAGAGGGCATTTTGCAAATTAGAGCAACTGATAGTAGAACTGGTCTATGAAATCTGGTTTTGTATTAGGTGATCCAGATTTTGCTCACTTTGAACTAATTGTTGCTTCTATTCCATGCGTGCCTAGTATGGTCTCTGTGTTGTTAATAGTTTAGAAGCACTTAATGCTCTTATTTTCTTGCAGTGCAGTATTGTCAATGCTCCAGTCAGTTCTTCAGAGTAATGAAGATAACAAGATACATTCATGAAAATGGATCCAGTCATTCCTGTTTCTAGAACAGACCTGTTCCTACTGGGAGGTCTATTACTGTCAATGATACAACTGTACTCCGTCATAGATTTTTTCCATAGCAGATAGTATTACCAGTTGGCCTGCATAAAATCCTAGATGAACCTCTCTCTCTCTCTGTCTATATATATATATATATATATATATATATATGCACACACGCATGCAGGCATACACACACATATATGTGTGTGCGCGCGTGCGTGTGTGCGCGTACACACACGTGTATAAATATTCATTTATAATATACAGACAGTTATTACTTAAAATAAGAAATTATTTCATATCTAGATATATTCAAGAGACTGGCCCGCCGGTCATTTGCTCTTCTTTCTTTTCAATGTTATTTTTTTCTCATTACACATCTCAGAATCCTTGCCCCAGATTTCTTCCTTTTGTCTGATTACAAATAGATGAGAGCAAACCTCACAGAAAGAGAGACAGCTATAGCCAGTGCTCTCTTTGAGAAGCCCTGTGTATGTTTAAACAACTGTGTGAGGGGGGAAAAGGGAGGGAGGGAGGAAAATAAGGCTTGGACTTTCCTACTCCACGAGTGTGGTTTAGGTAGTTGATGCTGAGACTGGAGATTAGGTACAAAGAGTACCATTGTGCACATTGCATGGTTTGTCACTGGCTGTAAAACCCAAAAGAAGCTAATACCAGTCCTAGTCTCTGATTGTAGTCCCCCAACTGCAAATACATGTTTGTTATATTCAAAAGACTGTTAAGCCTCAGGGCAAGGACTGGCCTATTGCCTGATCCTTATAAGCTGCGCTGGGAGCATTTGATAGAACAAGGTAGAAATGCTTCAAATGCATTCAGTTTAGATGTGTAGGTACTCAGTAAAACAAACAATAGACAGCTGTAAGTATGCAGCAGGTGTATGCAGCAGGAACCCAACCCAACACTTCTTCAGCAGGAACCTAACTCAAACTGGCTCTCACAGGTCTCAGTTTTCTGCTTTGGCCAGAGGCTTCTACTCATACCTGGGATGAAACTATGGCTGGTATCTTGGATTCAGGACCCCCCATGAGCTTGTGTCCTGATAGAAGCTAGCAAATCACTATGTATAGCCTAGATTCCATAATAGATCTGCAAAAGGAAGGAAGGAAGGAAGGAAGGAAGGAAGGAAGGAAGGAAGGAAGGAAGGGGTTGATCTGGTTGTAGTACTGATGTCCTGGCTGAATCTCTTTAAGGTTTTTTGAAATCTGTCTTGGTTAGAGCTTGAAAAAGTTACCTTTTTTTATTAGAAACCTTAGACTCCCTCAGGCAGTATAGCTAGTGGCCATGCTGTCTGAAAGATTTTGGAAGCTGTATACAAAAAAGTAATTTCCCCAAGATCTACGTCAGGTAGAGTCACAATTGGCCTGTGCTTTTGTATCCTCTTTAGAGACCCTTACCTCTGTGTCCACAGCATCAGACTTGATGTATATAGCTATTGGAAACAGGAGACAGGATCCTCATGGTACCTTACACATACATAAATCTACTTACAGAAGCTATTGAACATTTTTGTCCAGTGTGGAATGGCAATATTCAGTTGAAGTTTGCAGAATTGGAATTGCACATGTATCACCATTGCACATGGCCATGCATTTTGGCATTGATGTACATGGTCATTGGACACGATTGTGCATTGAGTTTTTAAACATTTGCACATGTAGCTGTGAATCATTGCAATTCACTAACAAGGAGGCTTAGTGCAACTGCTGCTTAATTCTGAAGGCATAAAGTTACACCCTATCATCCTGATGTATGATCTAGGCCAGGGTCTTCATGGGTGTGGTGCCCAACTTACAGAGTTCTCTCCTTGGGGAAGCTCACCTGGTGCAGATGTTCATTTCTTGCCAGAACCAGATGAAGGCCTTTTCTTTCTTCCAGGCTTTTAACTTTTAACCTACAGTGGAACTGTTTTAATTGCTCCATTTAACATGCTGCTTATTGATTGCTGTTGCTACTATTGATCAGTGCTTCTCTGTTGTTTTCAACTTAATTTGTATAAGCTGCCCTCGTAATGGTGTTCTGACCCAGTCAAAAGTGGGGTAATTGAACTCAGAACATAAAGACAGAGTATATACATTCATAAAATAACCTAATTTAGATTATTGGCTTGAATCTAAGCTTCTGGGAGTTCTGTTCCACCTACATACAAGAGAATACATAGCTCATGAAGAAATCCCTTATAGAACATGTTAAGAAACATGCTTGTTTTTTTTCCTTTTTTTTTTTTTTGGATTCCCTCCAGCTAGGCTATGAGCTTGGCTGTAAGGATGGGTTTATTAAAAATTCAAGGCACAGAGAATGCCATATTTGTTAATAATTAATAACTGAGCTTTTCTAAAGTAGTTCATTTCTTCTATTCAATCTAGTATTTTGAAAGTAATTCATTCCCCCTGTTCATTGCAATGTTGAAAAACAATGCACTGTGTTACTGTTGCATTGATCACTGATTTTTTAAAAAAATCTCTTATTAATTAAAGACAAACACTGTAAGATGAAGGATGACTGGTGGACCTGGTGCTATGGGGGCACTAAATGCTGCTTTGGGTTCCATGCAGTGGCAGGTAGCTCTCATTGATGGACCAATGAATCCACATCAAGTTTTAATTCAGACTTGAAAGGAATTCTCCAAAGTACTGAATCTTATTCCTAAATAGATTCAGCATCTTGAATTGCTCCTTTAAAGCTAGTCAAAATCTGAAGTGGATTCACCACCCTATGGTTATAGGAGCCACCACCTGCTACCAATTGTGGAGAAGCCATCTAGATGCTGTACTCTGTTCCTGACAGGGATTCAGAACTGGGAGAGCTCCCATTGTCCCTGGAGCCCCTGTAAAACCAAGAGGAGATTCATTGCCGCTGTGGGAACAGATCTCTCAGCCACCACTGCTCAGGACAGATTAGAAAATTTTAAAGCTTCTTTTAAAAATGCAGTCAAAATGCTTCTAAAATGACATTCAAAAATGGAAACTGGAAGAAAAACCTTTGATGGACAACTGGATATTAAAACTACTAGAAATGATGGAGATGGAGCAATTGACAACATTATTGAAAGAAACATCTATTCAAAGTTTTGAGAGAATGGGAACTGATTTTAGAATATATTAAAAAACACGATAAAAAAAGCTATTAACATTTTAAAAATTAAAGATATTTAAAATAGCAGATGTAATAGATTATAATGTGTTTCATATTATGCATTAGAAATCTAGTGATGTTGATATTAAAGTTTAATTTGAAGGAGCAAATATCATTCAATATAGTAATAATTCCATGTAAAAAGTGGAAGGATGGAAGATTGGAGAGGATAGGATTGAACTCAGCAGGGAGGAAAGGGAATTTTATATATTTATATGAGAATAATTGTAAAAAAGATGAAAGGAAAGAATATATGTTGATATACTTTCTGATGTACTTATTTTATTCTTTAATAAAAATATAATTGAAAACAAATGCCTAAAAATCCCCTTAAAGTGCAACACTTGTTATGCCAGTATAACAGCCCCTGCTGCCTTACTTTTCAAATTTAACTTTTTTTCTTTTTTTCTTTTAATTTATTTTTTCCAAAAATAATACACAACACAATACATAATACATAATGAACATAGACTTACAAACCCCTTGTACCCATAAATTCTTAAAACTCAATCTACTCTACAATTAAATGATAAGTGCTCCTCTCCATTGGGACCATTAGAGATATAATCACTTGCATTCCCTTCATGTGGCTTCATTCCTCTTCCAAAATTGTAATGATTCTTCTGTTGGTTTGCTTCCTTCCCCCTTTATTAACACATAATCAATAAATTTACCCCAAATTTCTATAAACATATCTCTTTTTAACTCCCCGTTCTTTACTTTAATACTACAAGTCAATTTATCATTAATAGCTGTATCCCATACTTCTTTATACCATTCATTTAAATGAAAGTCCTTCTTTATTTTCCAATACTTTTAGCTATCCTTAGCTTTGCTGCAGCTAATAAAATAGAAATTAATTCTCTTGTTGGCCACTTACATTGTTCCTTATTAAATATTGATAATATCGATAACAAGGCTAACTTAGGATTTAACTTTAACTTTAAGACCGCCATCATTGCCACTACAACCAGTTAATTCCCAACAATAACTCAATACAGCAGTGGTTCTCAAAATGTGAGGAACAGCCTTAACAGGGGCATGATCATTACTCAAGGGGGGGCACAAGAAAAGTCAGCCTGAAAGAACGGCAAATGTGAAAAAGAAGAACAAGCCTGTGTGTGTGTGTGTGTGTGTGCGTGTGCGCGCATGCACACGCACACACATACTGGCAAGGACTGACTGGTCTTTGCAAAAGAGCAATGCAGTGCCTTCCTTCCCCCATTATGTCTTCCTCCAACCCCAGACATAGCAAAATAAATAAATAAATCTCTTTTTAATGCTTTTCCTACTGAGCTTCTCTCAGTCCTGTTGCTGGTGCAGCAGACATATGCTCCTTAGTGATCACAAGGCACTTTCTCAAGTGGTGGGGAGGAAAGTAAAGACAGGGGATGGAGAGCACGAGAGCTCAGAGTTAAGATGGAGGGTGCATGTGGCACAAGGGGCCAGAGAGAGAGGGAAAGACGACTATAAGATAGGACTCGGGGCTACGACGTCAAGTGAGGGGACATGATGCCCACATGTAGATGTAAAGGGCATCACAGAGGTAAAAAGTTTGAGAACCACTGCATTACAGTTATCTACATATCCAAGCTCTGAGCAATAATAATCTTCCCTACAGCACGTCAAAACTTTCAGCAGGAAGTTTATACACCTTCTCTCTTATTCAGTTTTGTGACTGTCCTACTAGAACTCCAGTTTTTCAAACTACTGAATTGCTTTGGCCATCTTGTGGAGGTGTGTTTTTGGTAGTGAAGAAGAGGAAAAAATGACCCCAGCAGTTGCTAACTGTGCTTTCCTATAGCACTCTCACAGATAAGCCCTTACTGTCAGACATGGCCCCCAGAGTTCATTCGCTGACCTTGTCCTCAGGACATCTAGAAGAAAGCTGATGACAAGCACAACACACACTCACTCCAGAGAATATATCCTTGATCTTCTGTGTTGACTTGGCTAGTGATCTGAGGAGAGGGGAGGTTCTTGTCCTCTTCTTCTTTTTACAATGCCGTCCCATCCATGTTGAGCCAAACTTTCAGTGGAGCCAATTTCCATGTAACAGTAGATAGGATTTCAGGTCAAACAAATCAGCAGAACACAAGCACATTCATATATACGTGCACTTATATTACTGTTATTTGATAGGGAGCTAAAATCAGGGGCAGCTTGTATGGACATGCTGTTTTATAAATGTTGCTCTGAGATTATACATGAACTACTAAGAAGTCTTTTGGCGTTTTATATTTACCAACTGTAGTAGCCATTGTTGCTCAGGAGAATATTTAACCATCATTAACGATGGTTCAGTTTCAACAGCTTTGGAGGATAAGAAGCTCTCTGTTTGGTTGTTCAAGCATTCTTCAAGTTGCATACTAATCTCAATTGCCCTTGAGAAACCATAGGGGCTTCCCAATGGCCACCAAACCCACTACTCTGCATGAAAAAATTATTAGAATGTCCTCTGTCTTCCCCAAAGTTAATTTTTTGTATGCCACATAGCTTGTATGTTAAGTTCTAAACATCTCTGGATTTGCTGAAAATCTGTCCAACGATGCAATGATAGACCACAACATGAAAACAAAAACAATTTATACATATGCCATAATACTTTTAAAAAGGTGATAAAACACAAATGATCAAAATATTTCAAATGATGTGCCACACGAGGCATAAATAACCAGTGTGCACCTTATTCCTGCCCTGGAATTTCACGCAATTCATGTAGTTTATATAACAAGTCAGATCCCAAATGTGGTGAAAATCCTTTAGCTATTTTCACATGACGGAGTAACAAACAGAAAGAAACCTAATTTTGTTTATACAGATAAAATAGGACAGTGTTCCTTTCTTCAGGAGTTCATAAGTATAAACTCCACATAGGAAACCTATTGATATAGCTTACAGTAAAACACCTTTTAAGCAAAAACCACATAGAAGCAGAGCATGACATAGCCAAACCAGAGCAAGATCCTAGTGAGTTTAAAAGAACTTATCCTGCCTTCTCTTGCTGTGTCTTTGTTGTGTGCCTTCCAGTCACTTCTGACTTACAAGCGATCCTATAACAGTGGCCCCTCGATTTTTACAAAGGTTCTGGGCACAGAACCCACATGAAAGTCAAAAACTATGAATAACTCCCCCCCTGCCTGAGTAAGCACTCTCCCTTCCATTCCCTTCGAAGGCTCCCTGCTCACATTCCCTTGCCTTTTGACCAGGTGCCTTCCTTCTCCGCACCTGGGCAAAAGGCAAGCAAATAGAAGCAGGAAAATGCGGGGGAAAGGCTTTCCTCTTTTATGTGTGGGATTCCCTCTCCCATTCACTTGCCTTTTGCCCAGGTGCGGAGGAGGAAGACACAGCACACTCAGGCAAAAGGCAAGAGAATGGGAGGGGGAGACAAGTGGGCATATTGAGAATAATCAAATTCATGAAGGTCAAAACCACAAATGTAGAGGGAGGACTGTACAGGGATTCTTGGCAAGACTGTTCAGAGGTGGATTGCCATTGTCTTCTCTATTTCTGGGAGAGTATGATTTGCCCATAGTCACCCAGATTTCAGTTGATGAGCCAAGATTTGAACCTTGGTCTCCTGGAGTCCTATCTCAACACTCAAACCATTACACCACACTGGCTGTCATGCCCTGTCCTACCTTCTTTTTATACATGCCATGTTTCACCAAACTGGCTTCCTAATTGTAGCGTTAATTGCATCTATTCCCCTAACAGTGATTATTTTTTGCTGGTATCTTCTTAGAGTTCTGCATTGTGGTTCTAAATTAAGATGATGACAGGTGCTGTTATTATCATTATTTATATCATGCGGTTTCCCCAAAACAGGGATCCAAAGAAGCTTACGAATTCAAATAGAATACTGTCAAAACATACAAAAGATCAACATTAAAATGGAATTAAACTACACACAACATTTAAAAGCAAATTGAAGCACACAGTTAAAAATAATACAAAGCAATGTTTTTTTAAAAAAAAGTACAGTCAAAACAATAAAAAAGTATAGCTCCCTCTTAAAAGCCCTTTCCTTCAAAACCTTGAATTTTCAAAAGTCCATCAGAATAAAAGTCTTTGCTTGACAATGGATGGACGGCAAGGAGGGATCCATCCTAGCCTCCCCAGGAAGGGAGCCCTGAGCCTCAGGGCAGCCACAAGTCATTTCCGACTTATGGTGGCCCTAAGGCAAACCCATCACTGGGTTTGTAGTCAGTTACTTTTCTGCTTCGGCGCACTCTTCATCCCATACTTGCTGCATTCCCTCTACAGACTGAAACTGGTCTTCCTCCTGGCAGTTCAGAAGCTGCATAAAGACAAGTGTAAGAAGAACAGTAGAATGAATTCTGCTTTTCTCCATCTCTGGTTCTAGTTCCAACAATTATATCTGCCTCCAGTGGGAAATCTGATTGTAACATAAGTGGGAAATTGTGACCTTTTTTGTGTCCTTTTTGAAAAAGTTACCTTTTTGGATGGCACCTCTTAGAAGCCTCTCAGCCACCATAGTCAGCCACTAAAGAAAGGTTTGGTCTAAAAAAGTAACTTGTTCAAGCTTCACCTTACCAAGAGCCTGGCACAACTGTCTGAAATTTTTGCTTCTTGCTTTACTTTTTAAAGGCTGTCCCTTCTTTCTCTCCACCCCATGTTGACTTCTGGCTCACAGATAAAAGATGATAGCCTTCCTAACTGGTCACATTGTCCAAATCTGACTTCTCAAATCTGCAGTGAGCCTGTTCACTGCTGAATGTATATGAGCCCTGCCGTTAGGCGGAGTGAGGTGGCCACCATAGGCACTAGATTTGGGATGTCATGAAAGGGTAGAAAATTCATTGTTCTCTACTTTGTTATTATTGCATTTTTTTTAATGCCAGGAAAGGGTCAGATATTTGTGGATTTTTTTATTCATGTGCTGAAATAACTCAGCTGGCTTTGGGTGCTACATGCCTTGTTTTGGTAGGGGAGAGAAGAGCCATGCATTGACTGTGACAGCGAACTCTCTGTCTGCATGCAACCTTGCCAGCTTCTGTCCTTTGGCCAGAGTTTAGTGCTGCTGCCCAGGCTGAATCCCACCTGGTGCTTTTAGGTTAGATCTTGACAAAATCTAGTAAACCATTTATCCCTAGTTTTCATATCATACAGTAGTCCCCCCATGTATCCATGGGGGATACATTCCTGAATTTACCATAGATAACAAAAAGTGTGGATAACAAAACACATTTTTATAATGAGATGTATGAAGTAGGTATTGAGACAAATACACAACTTGAAGAGGAGGCCCTGAAACTGGATGGAACTTCAGAATCTAAGAGAAAGAAGGCTTCCCCCCACTTTTTGGTAGACACCATTTTCATTCAAAAGCCAGTGCACAACTGATAAAAACATAAAACATTAACAACAATGTGTGGTCCAAAAAGAGGTGGGAACAAAATGTTTTCAGACTGCATTTCAGCATGGATAAGTGAAACCGAAGATACCAGTCATGGGGATATGGGGGACCTACTGTACTGGCGAAAAGAAAGTATTGGTGGTCATAACATTCAGGTGGTAGCATTGGGTTGCATCTGGATTTAAATCATGCTTGCAATAGAACCAATGAAATCAACAGGATTGAAGTTAATTGTGATTAACACATCTGTTCCTTCAATGGGTCTAAACTTTAACTATGGCTAAGTCTGAATCAAACGCCACTGTTTGGTTTGGAACCATGGTGTAGTATGATAAATTTTGAAAGTTGTATTTGGTTGGTTTTAGTCTGACCATTTGGTTTGTATTAGTTGCTGAGTGAATTTAACTACATGCTGCTGACATGCTAAAAAGCTGTTGCCTGTGAAATTTGTAAGACAATCTAGTGGGGATCTTTTCTCCTATAAGTTTCCATCCCTCCTTAGCTTTATCCTGGCTAAATTTCCAAGTCAAATTCTGCTGAGAGTGTTTGAGTTCTCTGCTAGCCATGATTGTTTGGTACAGTCCTAACGTGTGATGATTATTTGGTTGAGTCTCAGGTTTATTTATTCACACTATTTATCATTTGCTTTTCAGCCCACCATCGCTCTCAAAGTACAGTACAACAAAATATAACTGTGTATTGTTGAAATAATTTGAGAAGCTGCTGCTTAGTCTTTCACTTGGAAGGGAGGGAATAATCAAAACAGAACAGAGGGATATTGACTGACTAGCCCCAGCTCTTTTGAGACTCCCTTCCAGCCCCATAAGGCAATTATTTTATGTTTTAACACAACAGTGGGTTCTGCCTCCAAAAGGGCTTGGAACCTCACACAGGAGAGATTCAAGCTAGATCTTAGAGGAACTGCCTTTGTTTCTAACAATGAGCGGGGGGCGGGGGGCAGAATCCTTGCCTTGCATTGCTTTTGCATCGCAAATGTCTCGTGGCCAGCAAGGTGTGTGGCCTTCATCTGCAAGAAACCTCCCTGCACTACCATCTTATGACTCTTTCACACTACCCAATTATAGCTCTATGATTCCACTCTAACTGCTATGGCTGCATCATGTAAAGTCCTGGGATTTATAGTTTGGGGAGTCACTAGAACTCTGAGAATTCTAAATGCCTTTTTCTCAACTGAAAATATCAGGATTCCAGTGGAAGGAACTACAACATTTGACATAGTATCATAGCACCATAATTGTATAGTGTGAAAAGACACTCAAATGCTGCTTTGATACAGCTTCATTGTCACATTTCTTCCCCTAAAACGGCTTTTAACATCTGTGTCTGATAAGGAAGGCTGTGATCTTTAAAAGCCTACATAATATATTTTGCATTTTTTGGTTGATCTAATAAAGGAATCACTGCAGTGTGTGTGTGAGAAAGAGAAAGAGAGAGAGAGAGAGAGGGGAGTTTTGTGGGGTTTACTACATTTCACTGCATGGCCAACATGGCCACCCCTGGACATATATCTAATCTAATTTTGCCACATTTGTTTCCATCAAGATGTAGCATACTACAAAACCCATCATGTACAGCCAGCATGGCATCCCAACTCCATTGTTATCTCAATGCTTTAAGACAGCCCTTCTTTGAGGCAGTACCCGCCCTGTAGAATGAGGTCTGTCTTCAACACTGTAGTATTTTAGATGTTTACTAAAAACTATCTTTTGGCCTTGGCTTTTTCCCAGCCGTGGGATGTTTGAAATGTTCTCATACTCTGAGAACAACTCTGCTGATGTAACTTGCTTCAAGAATTGCACAAACAGTCTTCATAAATGGATTTTCAGCTATGGAATTGTGGCAAGGGCAGAAGCAGGAATTTTGGACAGCCCTGCAGATGTGATTGGGGTACAACTCACAGCAGCTCTTACTGGCATTGTGTAGATGGGAGGGTAGGCAGGCAGACAGACAGACAGACAGACACCATGCTGTGGGAGTTGTCACATTTTTAGCTTATCACATATTCTTATCACATATGTGGCAATGATACCACTCAGCTTTTTAAAATTGTGCTTGAGAGTCCTTATTTGACCTATAGCATGGACACATCTGGGAACTGTAGCCCAAAAAAGGAACGTTTGCCAGAGTGTACTCTTAAGGACCAGCACCTCTGACATGTAGGGTCTTTCACATCCCGTAATTACAGCACTACAGTTCCATTTTAAATGCCATGGCAACATCCTATAGAATCCTGGGGTTTGCAATTTAAGAAGAGGTGTTTAGAATTCCTACCTGGACAGCAAATCTAGTTCCTCCCCAAACTACAAACCCCAGGATTCCATGAGATGTAGCCATGGCATTTAAAGCAGAATCATACTGCTACAACTATGTAGTGTGAAAGGGCTCATAGTGACTATTCCAACTACTGGGGGGACTTCTGCATGCAAAGAGAGGAATAGGAGCTATCTTGTATATTTCACAACATTCATAATAAATCAAAAAGCTCTCTGCAAGTTGAACAGGAGCTCCTGAGACAGCCCTCTTTATCTTATGTGAATTTGCTAAAGGCTTAGTTGCTGCCATGAAGAAGGTGAGTTTTTGGATGCCTTAGCAACTGAAGCTTTTGATCTCCTTATATAAAATGAATGTGGCTGTTTGACAATGAATGAAATTGATCGAATCTAAGCAGATTCATATTCTGCAACAGCTTTAGGGTCTCCCTCCCTGCACACACCACACACATACACTGTCTTTCTCCCCACTCTAGACACTGACATTTCACATGATTAATATTACCTGGCATATTTCAATCTTTTTGATCACTTGGGAGCCCAGAAACATAAGCGAACTCTCACACCCCACCCTCGCTTCAGCAGATGGGAAATCATGAGCTCATTTCAACAGCTTTTGAATCTGTGTTCTGAACATTTTCCACCTCCCATTTCCAAATATTCTCTGATAAATACCACCCACCCCACATTGCTTTAAATAAGAGTATAGGAAAAAGATAGACTTCAGGCAGGCAGTTAAAATTCCTTGGCAATTTATAGAGGAGCCTCCCCTCAGGGTGAAAGATCTGATATATGCCACTCCTCATCAAAGAGAAAAGGGGAAAAAACAAAACCCTTTGTTCTCTAGCTTTAGGAATTCATCTTCCAAACATTGTTCAATTGCTAGGCAATTATGCCCAGGTTGGCAAAATTGCTCAGAGAGATGAAAAATCTGGAGCAAAGGTTTTACAAGTAATACATCCAAAGGCAATAGAATGGGAACTATCGGCATATAGCATGATCTATTTCCATGGCTCTTATTCCGCCAGCATAAAATGACTCCTTTCAGAATAAGAGAGTGAGTCTTTCTCCTTCTAAAATAATGTGCTCTTTTGCATTGAGAAGAATGTTCCACCAAGGTTGTTGTAATAAACTACCATCAAGTTGACTTCAACTGATGGCAATTAATGAGAGATCTGCACATCACCCTGTTATCGACAGCCCTGCCCAGGTCTTACAGACTCAGGACAGTGGTCTCCTTCATTAAGTCTATCTACCTGTAACAGTCTTCCTATTTTCCTACTGCCTTCTACCTTACCAAGCATTATTGTCCTTTCTAGTGAGTTACATCTTCTCATGACATGGCCAAATGACAATAGCCTCAGTTTAGTCATCTTGGCTTCTAGAGAGTTCAGGCTTGATTTGGTCTAGGACTCATTCATTTGTCTTTTTAGCAGTTCACAGTATCCGCAAAACTCTGCTCTAGCTCCACATTTCAAATGAGTTGATTTTCTTCCTATCAGCCTTCTTCACTGTCCGGCTTTCACGACCATGCACAGAAATCGGAAATACAAACTATCCTAACTTTATTATTCAATGATATATTGTGACACTTCAGGATCTTGTTTAGTTCTTTCGTAACTGCCTTTCCAAGTTCTAATCTTCTGATTTCTTGACTGGAGCGTCAATTGTGATTAATGACTAATCCAAGGTGTAGAGAATCTTGAACTATTTCAATGTCTTCAGCATCTGCTTTAAGGTTATGTAGATCATCTGTGGTCATTATTTTTGTTTTTTTCAATGTTCAGCTGTAAACCTGCCTTTGTGCTTTCTTCCTTGATTTTCTTCAGTAATCATTTCAAGTTTTTGATAGTGTGTGACCAAGGTCCTTGAGACCACTTACCTTTGTATCATGGAAGTTATTCCTGCTGCTGTTTTCACCAGAACATTGCCCAGTTGCCTATCTGAGGATTCTCTAAACTTAAGCCTCTTCTCCCTGCCTGAGTGGCCCTAGTCTTGACTGTAAAAGCATGCAAGCTGAGTGTGTGTGTGTGTGTTGATGTTCACGGAATCATGGAATCATAGAATAATAAAGTTCAAAGAGACCACAGGGGCCATCCAGTCCAAGCCTCTGCAATATAGTAACACACACAAAAGAACTCCTAACAGTTGGCCATCCAGCCACTGTTTAAAAACCTCCAAAGGAGGAGATTCCACCACACTCCAAGGCAGCCCCTTGGAGGCTACAATCTCCACAACAGTAGTCAACAAATATCCAAGGCAGTACAAAAAGGTGGAACTGGCCAAGCTATTGGGGAAATTTGATGAAGTTTTCACTTTTGGTTATCACCAACAGGAAGTCATTTCAGGTGACATAACATGAACGCTTGGAGTGTGTAGGACACAAATCTTATTCATCTCTTTAGCTATGTTAGAAGCCAAAATTCCAATTCGCTACAAACAACAGGAAACTAAGTTCCAAAGACTCAAAAGAATAAAGGGGGGAGAGAGAGAGAGAGGACGGACGGAATGCAAATGTTGAAGGAGACAGAAATTGACTTTGCAAAGGCTATAGAAAGTGAAAATGATAAATTACAGAGACCGAAAATGGAAAGAGATAGTGAAGGAAGAGAGAGCAAATCCTTTCATTATTCAATGTAGGACAGATCGTCTCGACAGTAACAGCAGTAACAAAAGCTAAAACCCTTTCTTCTGTTAACAGATGGAGTCATACACAAAAACAAGGACGTGACATTTAAATCCAGAACCTGAACAATCAAAGGGTGCAGCAGACAGTATCTCTGCACCCTTGTCAAAACCAGGCAGAGTCAATGGATTAGAAAGCCTCTCCAGCTGCTTGGCAACATCAGTGGCTAAAAGGAAAAAAAGAAAGAAAGAAAGAAAGAGGTCCAAATCCCCTGCATGCAGCAGAACTGAGCCATCCAAAAATATATAGCTCTTATCATAAACCAGGCATCCTGCTTTCTTCAATTTCCAATGAAGGGAAATGACTTTTCATCCTTTTTTTTACCTTTCCCTTTCTCTGTTCATTCTCCCAATGTTCTCTTTTCATTGTGGAGGCCTCCATTCTCTAGCTGTGTAGCATTTGAATAGGCCATCACTTGGTATGGTGCATCTTTTGCAAGGAATAAGCTCAGATCTAATGAAGAGAGAGGACAGGCAAATAAAAAGCAAAGGGAAGAGATGACTGGAGGAGTGAAAGCACACACACACACACACACACACACACACACACACACACACACCATGGTTATCAATTTATTAAATACCATGTGGAACAGCCTCTCAGGGGCATGGTTGGCACTAGAACAGTGATGTGCAGCAAAGAAAGTGCTCCCAGATTCAGTCTTCCTGGGTAGGAGCCGATGACTCTAATCTCTCTCTTCCATCATTAGCACCTATGATTCAATTATGGCAAATGTAATTGAAGCATCTTCATTCTGCTCCCCTGCAGAGAAATGAGATAGAAAAAGACACAGCAGGGTGATAGGGGCACAGTGGAGCCCTCCTCTCATCTCCTGAAGAAGCGTTTTTCCAGTGCCAATTCCGTCATCTCACAAAGATCGTCATCTGAGCACTTTCATTTTGCACAGTGCACACAGTCCCTTCCTTTGCCCACAGCAGTGACAAGTCGGTTCTCTTGGCAGCAATGGTACTTGCATCATTTTGGAGGAGAAAAAGAAAATCATTCTTCTTATTAATCATTAAAGAACTATGGTTATCTGAATCAGCGGGGTCAAAACTAACTCTAGATTCCTTTGGTCCAAGTACAATACTGCTCTTCATCAGAGTAAAACAGAATTAGAAGAGAGCAGATGATCTCATTAATAGAAAGCTTGCACTGGTTTTTATTCATGTAACGTCATGCAAAGCGAACAAAGAGCTAGGACAGAGACCCATCTCGGCAGGAGATTCTATTTCTCCTTCTGTCTTTCTTTCTTTCACCTAACAGCTGGGATCAGGAGAATTGGCTCATACATTAGTGCTGACAGAAACACTGGCTCGTGAGCAGTCATCTGCTTGTGCAACGAGCAGCATAATGTCAGAGAAATGGACTCGTGTGCGATCGTGGCAGGATTGCTCTAAGTTCCTCATTATTAATTTACATGTTCCCAGACTGAGCTCCGGTGTGAAAAAGAGCTTCAAGGGCTAAGCAAATAAGTTGAGATGCCAGGTTCTGGAACGACAGTGAAAGGGATGGAAGGAGGATCTCTTAGTGAGTGACTATAGCACCTGTCAAAATCTATCCCTGTTATGGCTTCTGGTTATGTGGGGAGGCCCCCACTAACTCACATACAAATGAGGGCTCCAGTTTCCTTGGAGCCTTGAAGGACTTGAAGGGCATTGAAGACTTTGAAAGACTCAAGGCCCACATCTCACATATTTCAGTGTGTCCCTCCTCAGTAGAACGTGGTCTGAGAGTGTTTTAAGCTGATAAAGCTAATCATATACAATCATGGGATATACCTGAATGGGAAGTTGCCTAGGAACCAGCAAGCTGCTCTGGGTATAAGGGTACTGAATACATCATCTTCCAAAATGCATTCAACCAACACACTTACATAAGCAATTTTATATATGTTACACACAATATGGTTGTTGTTAACTGCTGTCAGGTCCACTACTTACAGTGACCCTATGAATGGGAGACTTTCAAGTCACCCTGTTATCAGCTCAGGTCTTGCAGATTCAGGGCCATGGTTTCCTTAATCAAGTTCATCCATCTGTAACACGGTCTCCCTCTTTTTGTACTGCTTTCTAACTTACCAAGCTTTATTGTCTTTTCTAATGAGTCATGTCTTCTCATGATATGTTCAAAATACAACAGTCTCCATTTCGGGCCCTATCACACTATACTGCTGTACCACTATTATTCCATTTTAACTGCCATGACAAGTTTGCTTGGAATTCTAGGAGTTGAAGTTTAGGGAGCGGCATTAAAAGTTCCAGTCAGAGAGGTCTCAGTAAACTACAAACTCCAGAGTTCCACTGACATGTTGCCATGGCAGTTGCAGTGGAATAATAGCACTGTAACAGTTAGCTTCTACACACAGCATACCAAATGGCAAAATAATAAGTGAACATTCCCTTCTTTCACATGAACATTGAAGGCTGCTTCACAGTTTACAGGATAATTCTGTTTGTTCACTATGTGTCTCAGGCCATTTCCGCACTGGACCGTTATAGCGCATTATTCCACTTGCAACATTCTATGGAATCCTGGGGTTTGCAGTTTCAGAAGGGGCCAGCCAGCCCCTCCCAAATCTACAGACCCCAGGATTCCATAGGATGTTGCAAGTGGAATAATAGCGCTATAATGGTCCAGTGCGGAAATGGCCTCAGTGACAAATATATGGAGGGAAAGTAAGTGAGAAGAGAAAGTGATAAAGATTCAGATGAGATGGAGCATATTTTAGACATGAAGCTCCATTCCTTGTTTGTTGAGTAATCATCATGGACATATATAATAGGCAAGCAGGATTATTATTCTTGTTACATCAATGTGCGTAAGTGTGGCTTACACTGTATCTGGTTTTAGATAAGGAGCTATTCTGTAGCCTTTTGCACAACACTCAAAACATCCCTCCCCCCAGTAAATTTCAGTTCTAGTAAGGACAATTGCTTTACCAGTAGAGGTGCAGGAGGGAATCCCAACAACGAAGATGCAAGGAAGGAGGGTGCACTATATTCCTGATAGCATCCTCCTTCCCCTTCCCCTTGACTCCAGACTAACTGCATCTTCATTGTTGGAATTGCTTCCTCTCTCTATCCCCTCCCCACTGGTAAGTAGTAGCCCTCTCCTATGGGGCGGGGCTTGAAAGTTACCAAGGTGGGGAGGCAACATGGAAGTGCACAGGTGGAGTATGAGGCTCCTCCTAGTTGATGAAGGATCTTGTCCTGAGGAAATCAGCTTTGTGGTTTACACAAGAGCCCATGAAGGACTTTCAGACCTTACCTTATCACGTCACCCTGCAGTCATGATCCTGGCAGTGCCTTTGCAGGAAAGGGAACACTATGGGAACATCTCCCTCCCCACCTGCAGAAGGGAGCGCAAGGCACATGCCTCTTCCTTCCACAGTGCAGCTGGGCTTTTTCCCATGCTGCACTGGGGCAGCAAGCACCTCCATCGTGCTTCCGGGCCTTCCGCAGGGCAGGTAAGTGCAGGAGCTTTGTGCAATCAAGGATCATTGTCAATGATTTACCCCATGATTGTGCCAGCTGGCAATGTGAGAAAGATGGGACCACAAAAATGTCATGCAGAAGCATCATCACAGTCCGATTCCTCTCGTGTCCCCATACTGAGAGAACACCGGTCTGTTGAAAGGGTCTCAGTTTCTACATGATCTTCTGGGTGGACAGTAACTGCTATAGATTTTAACAGCCACCACAGGCTATACCTAAGTGTTGCCTTCCACCACTTTCTTTGCAGTATCACTTTCTTGCTCACTCTCCTTTTCTTCTTCTTCTTCCTATGGAGAGAATGTGTGTTCTTCATTGCTAAGAAGTGAAGGAGCCAGGCACTGGCAGAGAAGAGAAGTGAGTGTGAACTGGTGGCAGCACAGAAACAGGCTGGAAAGAAGTTCTCTGTGAATGCCTGTAGTAGCTTGTTAGAGTTTATCCAGCGGCTATAGTCATTCAGTGGCTGTAACTGATGTGGCAGATTATGCACAAATTTCTATAGGAAATAGAGCATAGATGTCAGTTTCAGAACTCAGACTATCACTTTGCAGAGTAACCGTAATTACATAGGTATTCATCATCTCTACTAAAAGACACAGGGCGGACACCAATACAGAACCAAAAGTAGTGATTCTGTGTGCTGCCTTCTTCAAGAAGTGGCCTGGTGGCAGCAAGAGCTTAGACCTTCTCGGACAATTGGAACACTCTTTCCCCTGGTTTTTCAAGACTTAATATGGAAGTATCTTCCTGAAAGTACAAAGATGTTGCTCTTCCAAATACTGTTTAGAATGGTGTGAAAGATGCTTTCACTTTCTGCTACAGAGGCATATTTAATTATGCTTTTGGTGTTGATTGCTTCACTACTTTAATGCAAGGGCAGGGAAGCTCTTTCAGCCTTCAGGCCAAATTCAGTTTCAGGGAAATTCTTGAGGGCCATATTACAGTGAAGGCTAGACCAAAGTCAAATGGGTGGAATCAAAAATGCCAGTATATTTCTAGATTAAAGTTCTTGCTGCCAGCAATTGAACCTTAGGAGTGGCGTTTAAAAGGAGGAAAATACAAAGGTGTAAAGCAACCAATTCATAGTGAAAGGGGACTCCAGAGGACCAGATTGGAACCCCAAGGATTGAGGTACCCTATCCCCATTTTAATTCATTCTTCCCCAACCTGGTGCCCTCTAGAGCTGCTTTAAGTGGGTGGGTAAAATACAAGCTTATGGTTGTATGTTCTAACAACTCTAAACCCTTCCAAGCTGCCCCAAACTACTCTTTTTCTGAGTAAAGAAAACGGAAGATGAATTGCTCCTCCTGAAAGGCTCCAGGAGCAGCAGTATAGCTGGAAATAGACTGCAAGGTCCTTTGAGAGCCAGCATTGGGTAGTAGCTTGAGTGCTGAACTAGTGCCCTGGAAAAATGTAGTTCAAATCTTTACTCAGCCATGGAAACCTATTGGGTGACCATGGGCAAATCACACTCACTCAGCCTCAACAGAAGACAATGGCAGAACCCCTCTGAACAAATTTTGTAAAGAAAACCCTGCAGTAGATTCACTTTAGGGTTGCTGCAAGTCAGAAACAACTTGAATGCACACAACAGAACAGCAATAGAGTCCCTCAGCACTGTGTAATATTTTACAATTCCAGTTTTTCCAAACCAGCAGTGGACTTCCAGATGCAGGATTTCAGGGTGTTTTGTTTTGTTTGCAGTTTTGCCAGTCTATGAGGCCCTTGGAAGGTCCCAGGGACACAAGAATTGATCCCCACATGAGCCACGGTTGCCCATCACTGTTTGGATAGATGTATGATTTTACTGAATTTGTAAAATTTGTCTGAAGCTTTTAGAAGGGAGAAAGACAAGACAGAAATGAAACAAACATTCCTGACTTGTCATCATTATAAATCTAGGTCTAGAAAGGTGTTTGGAAAGTTCAGCTGGGAAAATAGGGTATAGATAAAAGCTTATGACAGTCAGCAATCAGGAAGCCCCCGATAGATTGCTTACATAAAAAAAAAAAGCTCACCAGGTGACCCTGTTGCATCTGTGTTATAGGAACCTAGATTGAGGGATGAGAACAAGGAGAGTTAAAGCATCACTGACCGTACAGTCTAATTCCAAACTAGCACGTTTTTCTCTTCCTCACTGCTTAGCTCACCTGAGCTGGTCACAGTTTCACAAGCTCTCTTCCTGGGTAATGAATTAAGCTGTGATTATCCAGAGGCCTTTAGTGGAATGACCTCACCTCAGGCCACTCTGGGACACAAGAGCTGGGAGTGAGTGTCTTTTTCACACAGGCCATTTCTACACTGGTCATAGTGCTATTATTCCATTTTCAACATCCTATGGAATCCTGGGGTTTGCAGTTTAGTTAGGGGCCTTTGTGCAGAAGTGGCCATAGTAGCCTCACTTTAGCTAATTTTTGTTTCATGTAGTTTTTAATGATTTTTATGCATGGAAACCCACTGGTTGACCTTGGGCAAGTCACACACTCTCAGACTCCAGGGAAGGCAAAGGCAAACTGGCTCTGAAGAAACCTTGCCAAGAAAAAAACCACAATAAGGTCATCAAAAGTCAGAAATAACTTGAAAGCACACAACAACAACAATGCTGGGAATAGAATTTGGAGAAGAAAAAAAAGCCCGTTTGGGAATGGGGCTCCATCTTTCAGAATTCTCCAGCCAGTGTTCTAAGAACTGGTTGGGGAATTCTATGGCCCTTTCCGCACTCTTATCTTTTCCCATAGTCTTCCGGTTGCGATTCCAGCAGCGCTTCTGCTGACAAGGGAGCGCAGCAGTAATGCTCCCCTCCACACTGCACCAGCTCCCTGTGGAAGGGAGTGTGAGGGACATGCCTCTTCCTTCTCCAGCACAGCCAGGCTCTTTCTCATACTGTGCTGGGGCAGAAATTGCCTTCATCACACTTCTGGGCCTTCTGTAGTGCAGGTAAGTGCAGGAGGGTTGCGTGATCGGTGGTATTGATGGGGAAATCCCATCAATGATTTACTCTGTGATCATACTGGATGGCAATAGGAGAAGGACAGGACCTCAACGATGTCTTGTGGAAGCGTCGTTGCAGTCCTGCTCCTCTTGCATCCCCACGCCAGGATGCAAGCCTCCTACAGTAAGGGCCTATGAGATGTAGTCCATTTTATCTTCAAGCTCTATTTAGGAAGGAGGATGAGCATCATATAAATATGATAAAATATAACTTCAGACGAGGAACATCTAATTTTGTGAAAGTCCAGTCCTGCTCTTGACAAGATGCCCACAGCTCATCATGGAACAAGGTAAGCTAGTACTTGAAGGACCACGAAATCTCCAAAAAACAATTTGTTCTGGAAAAGTCTAAGAGTGGTCTGACTGCTTTTTATGCCTCCAAGGCCAATAACCTCTCCTAGGCTACATCCCTTTCCTCAGGAGTAGAAGGTCTTAAAAGTGAAGGCCTAAAAAACTGAAGCCTCATTCTTCTTATCTATTCTGATATTTCCTTCTACATCCATTGCATGTGCTGTCGGGCTGACACAGAGGCCTCTGGTGTGAAGACAGTTCTTCCTTCAGGGTTGGGGAGGAGTGCAAGTTACAAAGATACTGACTCTTGAGGTCACAGTTCAGGGGTCTGTGGATCAATAACTCCATACCCTCAAACACGTCACAGATGAACACTTGGATATGTGTGGCCAAGCAACATCAGAGTGTGATTAAGATGGCAAAAGGTATTAATGGGGAACAACATAAAACTAGGAAAGGCTACAGCAGTTTACTTTTGCCTGAGCTGACTGGGAAGGGGAAGATTCTATCCCTTCCTCTCCTCTCCCCGCTGCTGAGTCAATTGAGTGCAAACCACTTTTAACTCAGTTTGCAGTAATTGAAATAAGTTTAGGACAAAGGAGGAAAGTGGACGCAGGAGAGAGAAACTGGAAACTTTTAAAAGCAGTTGAAAATGTGAGGTGACAGAGAGTTAATTGGGACTCTCCCTGCCAGATGTGGACAGTTGAAGAGTATGCAATTCCTGATGGTGAGCAGTGTATGTTCCAGGCTGGTAACTAAAGCTCCTTTTCTGCCTCTGCCGCTGCTGCTCCGACAGATTAGGTTGTGCAGTTTTGGAATCAGAGCCACGCTGCTGTCCTAAGGCTGGGAGTATTGAAAAACAAACATGTATCGTCTATGGAAGTTGAGAATTGCTTGTTTCATGTTTCAGTTGCAAAGAGAAATCAGAAGCAGAGACGGAGATGTAATAGGACTTGGATTTAGTTTATTTATTTAAATTTATTTTAAATTGTTTTATATCCTGTCTTTGTTTGAAAGTCAAGGTTGCTAACAGAACAGTGAGTAAGATTGTGTTTGTTTCATTCCCAGCTGTGTTTTGTTTTGTTTTAAATCCTGGATTAACGGTTTTAGCTTTCATTTATCTGTTATCTTCTGTTGTCATGACCCTGAGCAATTTGGTTAGTGGGTTACGTACACACATTGTAAAATTAATGTGAAATAATACAACAGTATATATATATGTGTGTGTGTGTGTTTTAAAACATTGCAAATATAGTTTAAAAAGCACAATCATTAAAAGAAACAAGCAATAGAGAACTGACAGATAAAGACACTTGACACAGTAGCTTAAAATAACAGTAGAGATCTCTACAATACCACTCAGTCTAAAGGCAGGACACCATGAGGAAAAGAATGAGGAAGACTTTGGCCATTTCCGCACTACACTATTATAGTGCTATTATTCCACTTTCACCTTCCTGTGGAATTCTGGGGCTTGTAGTTTACTTAGGTCAAAGAGCTCTCTGGCTGAGAATTCTAAATGCCCCTCCCTAAACTACAAACCCCAGGATTCCATAGGATGTTGAAAGTGGAATAATAGCACTATAACAGTGTAGCACAGAAATGGCCTTCCTTGGGCAGGAAATTCCAAAGTTTGGGAAAGCCCAACAAAAAGTTGTTCTCCCTCGTTGGGTGGAGACTTTGGGATGCACAGTTGGGTATGACTTTAAGACTCAGATTGAAGGGCAGCTCAAGATGAATATTAGACAAGCTTGTATTAAAGGAAGTGATTAAAATTAGTGTCACTTGTGCTTTTGTTGAACATCTCCATGTCACTTCCATAAACATCTCCATTTGGCCACTCACCAAAAATAAGATGGATGTGTAAGTTATTAATTATGCATCCACAGGACATAACCTTTTCAAGAAAAAGAGAGCTGATGGTGGCCTGACAGCTTGTTTTTACATCCTGCTTACCCTTAAAAAGCCCAGACACAGAAGTAGACAGAGGGCTGTTTTGCATAGACGTACATTATTTTAAAATTGCAGATAGACCAGGGGTCTGCTTTTTTATTTTGCGGGAAAGGCAAATTACACTGAATAATGATGAGCTGCAGCGTTAATTAGGAGGCCCCTAGGGGCATCCCATCAAAACACAGAAATAGGTTTGAATAATAGACGTGCTTCTTCAGATGTGCTTTTGCCCTGATAAATGAGCACACTGAGGAAGCCCCTTTGCCTTCATTTCCAAGGAAGGTGCTTCTTCAGTTCTTCTCCCAAGCTGGGTGGCAAAAGGGCTAAGGTTGGCCATGTTGTGGCCGATTAGTAGGTAATGGCCTGTGAGAAATCATCCTCATGGGTGAGAGAAGAATCATCAGCTAACCTTGATCATGCCTGTTCCTCTTGGTTTTGTCTTTCTACTCTTTTCTTTGGTTCACCTCTCACTAAAGATCAATGGCATTAGTTTGTTTCTACATGTTGGTTTCTCATAAACTCATTCATAGTCTATTCTTAATCCTTAAACTGGTTTTCCTTTTTTTAAAAAAAACCCTCAGCTGGAAAATTCCACTTAAATAAGCATTTTTGAATTTTTTTCCACAAAACATAACATGTTAAAATGGATTATTATCTTGCAATACATACATTTATGTGCACTTTAATACACATATTGAGCTAAGAAATAGATCATAGAATCAAAAGAAGAGAGAATTCTGAAGGCTAGTTGTATTTCGTGGATCCTCCAGATAGGGCAAATGTTTTAGGATACTGGACCACAGGATACTGTGGTAGTTTTCAAGGGAGTGTTAAAATAGCCAAATTACGTTTCTATTATCCCAGACTATTTTCTGGCAATTTCTGGTACCATCTGCAATATTTCATTCTCACCCTCAAGTAGGTTTCTTTTTAAATCTGTCAGAACAGCATGTTCTCTTCCCTCTTTTTATTTTTTCTTCTTCAAGTTATAGTGCATCAGGGAAATGGCATTGTTACATTATAACTCAAAAATTTTTTTAAAGGAGTGAAAAATTGCCCTTCTTAACAATAGAATCACCTTAGCAAATCTTGCCCCAGTTTTTAAAAAATACGTTGAGAAGAGATTCAATGCTGATCCAAACAATTGGTACAGTCTCCCCAAAGAATGGAAGGAGGCAAAAACAAAAATAGCAAAACTCAAAGAGCTATATCACAAGAACTCACACTTCTTTAGATCAGTCCTCATGTTGGTCTAAGATTCTTAGATCAGTTTGGTTCACTGTGAAATGTGGACCAAACAAAATCCCTAAGTATCCCTCTTCCTGTACTCCAGTCTTCTGGCTTTAGCTTCCCAAACTCTTCTCTCCTCATCCTTATATTTTGCTACAACCTCCTCTTCCTTCTCCTCCTAAATCTAGTTGTTATTCTCAAGTTCCCAACTAAAGTGAAGCCACTAGATCCATAGAACTTACATAAGCATTGACTTAGTACATTGCCACTGATTCAGTGGATCATTCTAGTTTGGTTTAATAATTGGATTTATGACCAAGAAATAATTTTTTGAAAATCTAAACCCTGTGTTCAATAGCCATGTGTCACTCTGCTGCCCAAACTCCCAAGCATAGCTTAGAAGAGAAGGAAGGCAAACACTGGCAGATTGCTGGGCAGCCAATTGGAGCATAACATTTTCTTTTTTTACATTATCAACTATGCTCAATTTGGAAGTCTACTAGCAGGACCCTCTTCTTGGGAAGTCTTTTGCCAACTCAGCAAGTGGGTTTGAGAAAAAGAGGAAAGAGGCAATGCCTTTCCCACTGCTTCCCTCCTTTCCCAGTGCTAGTCTCCACGGCTACTGCTTATCATAATCTAAGACAGGTTTGGACAACTGGAGAGGGGGGAATTCCTGTGACCCACTCCTGAGGGCTGCATGGTAGGTCCCAGCATGACTGGAAGTGATGCCAGATCATTTCCTGTTCCAGGAACTGGTCAAAGCATGGGCTGATTTTTCTGCAGTTGGTGTGTGGTATTGGGAGCAAGAGGAGCCTTGCTGTCATGTTTGTGTAGCAATTTGGATGTTTTTATATGTCCATTTTTGGACTGTTTGAGGGGAGTACCTGGGGTCTTTGTGAGCCACAAATAGCCCAAGGGGCTGTATGTGGCCCAAAGGCTAACTTTTCCCCATGGACTAATCTAAGCACAGGGATAAAGGAACACTTTCCTTCCAAAGCCATACATATCATTGGTGGTCTGGGATCCTTCTTCTACAGGAAGAGCAAGGCCCTTACCACACCTTACTTTTTTCCAGCCCTGGGGTGCGGGGATCGTGCAAGCAGCCTCCGGCAAGAGGCTCTTGCATCCAAGTTCCTTCAGCTCTGCACAAGCTGCCTGCTTGTGCAAGAGCATTGCCTCTTCCTTCCGCAGTACAGCCTGGGACTTTCCCAGGCTGCGCTGGGGCAGGAAGCATGACCGGCGCAGCTTTGGAGACTCCGCACGCCAGGTAAGTGCACGCAGGGCCCAGGAGCAATGTGCAACCATGCACCATTCTCGGCTTCCAGCCGAAAATGAAAAAGTGCGTGATCGGCACCTGCTGGCCCCTGGAACATCACGCAATTGTGAGTGTGTTGTGCAGATTGCTCCTCGCGACGCTCCAGATGCCCTTTTGCATGCCAAATGCCATGTGGAATGGGCCCAAGACTGGTTTTAACTCTACACACACATGTTCACTCGCACACTCTCTCACTCTCACACTGGGCAACTGTAGCCCTCTTTTATGAACTCTTTTATGAATTTTTATGAACAATAATCCTCACCATTGGCTATACTGGCTAAAGTTGTTGGGAGTGGTAATCAAACAACAGCAAGATGGAACATCTAGAGACCAGCAGTTGGTCACTCCTGATTTCTTTACATTTTATTTTAACCTGCACATTGAGTACAAAGATGAAAGTGAGTTCCACCATATCAAACTTGAGCTGGAAATGGGCAGCACAGGATATGTTAAAGGGAAGCAGCTGATCCCTCTGGAGAAACACTATTAAACTTCATCTCCAGGATCCTACATCATATTTTCACAGTATAAACCTACACTCACATAGTTAAGCAATGGCTGCACTACATCACCCTTCTGCTGACCACTGACACTGTGCCACCAACTGTGTATCTGCAAATGTAGTTGCTGTTTCTGCAGTCCCAGTGAATCAAGCATTACACTGAAAGCACTGATGAGTATGCACCATCCAAGGATGTGCAAAAGCATGTAAAACAGTTACATCTGTGGAAACCTGTTTATGCAACTGTGAATTGAATACTGACAGTATAGCACAGCCAAACCACTACAACTTATGTGCACAAGGGAATTTAGGTGTACCTAAAGCACCACCAGAATATCAGATGATGTTTACAATCTGTGAACAGGCAGGAAAATGGTAGCCTCTGAAAACTTGGTTTTCTTCTGGGCAGGCTTCTTGGTGAGATTGGTTGGCACTGGCAGCCAGAGTGACAATGCCAAGGCCCCACCTCCAGTTGTGGGTGCTTTCCCCACCCACACTATATAATACCTGCTCTGATCTCTCAGCACACAGACTTCCAGAGCGTGGAGCCTCTTCTGAGCTAAGAGGATTACAGAACTAGTATGCCATGTCAAAATGACAGACTTTGCTCAAAGTGGCAGGGAAAAGATCCATTTGTTGTCCATCCTCAGCCACTGTGCAGAGAAAATGTTGGCCCTATTTCCACCCAGAGTGGCTCCAATTTTTATAAGGAAATGGTCCTTAGAGGAAACAGAATCCCATATTGTATCCCATGACCCTTGTGTACCTGCTGCTGACTGGTACAAAATCAGGAGATGCTTCCAATCCCGCATGTAGCCACACAGAAGCACCGCCCTGCCCCAATGATCCCTATATCTCAGTAGGTAGGGCGAGGAAGCATTAAACCTCCCCAGCCCTATGTGACGTTCATTGGGGGATGCATATACATGTGCAGAGGCACATAATGTGCAGTCCCCTATGCTGACACTGGCTGTGCCTGGAGGCTGAAAACATTGTATATCCTTTTAGCCATTTCTTTCCTTTTCCCTCTTTTTAAGTGAAATGCCAAGGACTTGAACCTGGAGCCTTCTGCATACACAAAACATGTGCTCTATCACTAAGGACTCTTGCCACTACGCAATTGCAGCACTAGGATTCCACTTTAACTGCCATAGATCTATCCTAGGGAACCCTGGGATTTGTAGTTTCATGAGATTTTGACAGGGGTGTAGCTACAGTGCAGAGAACCAGCATGATGTAGTAATTTCAGCATTGGACCCAGACTCTGGAAAACCAGGGTTCGAATCCCCTATTTGGCCATGAAAATCCATTGGATGACCTTGGGCAAGTCACAATCACTCAGCCCCAGAGAAAGAGATTGGTAAACCCCTTCTGAACAAATCTTGCCAGAAAGCTCCCTGATACATCCATCTTAGGGTCACCATAAGTCAGAATTGACTGAAAGGCACACACAGCAGCAATGACAACAATAGTAAGCTGCGCAGAGTAAAATAAGGGTATTGATTCCCCCATGAAATTTTTCTTCACTCCCCAGTCCAGTAACATGAAACGTCAGCTAACTGTTTGGATATACAGTCTAGGTGCCAAAGAAAAAAGACAGGCACTGTTACCAAGGGTATGCAAATACAGCAAATATAAGATGCTACATATGAATGATTTTCAGAAACTTACTCTCTCCAATGGTAGAAATTGGCAAACTGAAGGGAAATTTCTTTGGGGCTGTATAATTCTTATTGGCAATCAATGTCCTCATTTTGTCCCTCTCCCCCATCATCACTATACCTTATGTAATTTGAATCCTCTGCCAGAAAGCTGTATTACCTCACCAAACTACATATCCCATGATTCATGAGGATGAAGCCATAGCAGTTAGAGAAAGAGCAAAGTCTTACAACTGTGTAGTGTGAAAGAGATCTAAGCTGTACCATCCCTCCTCTTGCTCAGCATACAGACCATCAGGGCAAGAAGGTTTTCAGTTTGATTCAAAGAGCACAGTCCTGTTTTACTTGCCAATTCAGTTCAGCTTTCTCTGCCTAAATTCTTGTGTGTGCGTGTGCATGTGTGTAGCACACGCTACTTTTGCTGTAACGCTTTTTAGCCATTTCTCTCCTTTTCCCTCTCTTTGTTGGTGTGCCTTTCCCTCGAGTGTAGCAGGATATCCCAGCCCGACTGAATGCTTCATCTACGGCCGCCCCTGCGCCCCAACAAGAGACCATTCATACTAAGATGGAGGAACTAGAGGAGCAGCTTCTCTCCAAGATTTTGGCTTTGGAGAAAGAGCGTTCATCCATGGTCAACACTCATGACCTGCAGCAGCAGGAGCAGCAAGAGGTAGAGAAGGAGCTGGATGCCCTTCAAAACCGGGTTTCCGAGCTGGAGCATGGTAAGTCCTGGCAGAGAGGGCACAAAAGCTGTGGGTGGAAAAGTTGTGGATAACTTCTGTGCACCTCATCAGTTAACATGTGTAGTTCTTCAGACACTTCCAGACAGAAGACTTTATGAGTGTCAGATATGTTGTCTGTTGCTTCAGAGGGCAGGACTAAAACTAAAAATTGCAGAGGAGCATGAAGGATCTTCACAGTAGTTATTTTAATCAATAAGCACCAGGAATGCTATATATGTAACAATGAATGTTGTTAACAATTAACAATTAATGCTTTTTTACTACTTTAATTCATTGCTTTTTAAAGTAATTTTGAAACAGGTTGTGCAGAAGTGTGACCTGAGGCTACATGCAACCTCCCCAGGGCTGCTTTTGTGGCCTCTTGGTCCCCTCGGAGATCAATATTTTATTTTATTTATTTTATTTTTTACAGATTGCTTCCCAAATGCGTTCTAGGGGATGTGGAGGGCATTGCCACTACATCTGGAGGTCCCCTGGGCCCCTCAGGGATTAAAAACATTTTTTGGAATTTTTTTCAGAACAATCTTTTTGCTCCAAAAATTCTCCAAAATGTCCACAAGGGGTAGTGAGGCACATTTTCAGTGCATTTTGCAGGCCACTTGGGCCAATTTAGGCCCAGGAAAGGTTGGATTTTGTTTCGTTTTTGGAAATGCAAAACATTATGAAAATGCCCCATACCCCCTAGAGAAACTGAGGAGGCAAAAAGGGTTTGGGTTTTGTTGTTGTTGTTTGTTCATTTTTTGAAGGACCAGGCACACCCTTCTAAGCTCTCCTGGAGGGCTAATGTAACCCCCTAGTTGCCCACCCCTGTTTTAAATGTTTGCCTGTAATTTAACAAACACATAATTGGTAAATTTTGAGTGCCAGTTTTACAATTTTGAGTGTCACTTTAAAGTCAATGAATCAATTTTCTTTAATGGTCTGATATTAGTCTGTTAGCAGTAACACTGCTACTTCCAAGCTCTGGGCTGACAGTTTGCAACAGCCAATGCACATTTGAGCCATGTCGCTTTGGGGCAGTCTATAGACAAGGTCTAACTAAATTTTCTGGAGTTGCAAATTACTTCTCAGCAGTGGCAGTTGGTAGTTTTCATATCAGTGAGGTGATCAATCTGCTCTTAGGCTATTTCTGCACTAGAGGGTTATAGTGCTATGATTCCAGTTTCAGCCTCCTAGGGAATCCTGGAGTTTGAACCCCAGGATTCCCTAGGAGGTTGAAAGTGGAATCATAGCACTATAACCCTCTAGTGTGCAAATGGCCTGAGTTTTGGTCAGAACTTAAAAAGAGCTGTCCAAGATATTGAACCTATTTTGGGTCAACACTCATTAAAAGTTCAGATTAAGGCCATTTCTGCACTCAAGGTCCCTCCCTAAACTGCAAACTCCAGGATTCCATAGGATGTTGAAAGTGGAATAATAGCATTATAACAGTCTAGTGCAGAAATGGCCCAAAACCCTGGCAAATGAAGCTGCCCCCCACTACTGCTTCTCAGTCTGTGACCTTTTCTTCTCTCCACTGCAGTCCCTTTGTATCTTTCCTCAACTCATTTCTCTGTTACCCATGACAGAAACAGCAATCAGCTTCAACCCCCCCGAAGCTTTCAAAATCTCTATTCCTGTCCGAAACAACTATATGTATGCCCGGATAAAGAAGAGCTTGCCTGAACTTTATGCCTTCACAGTCTGCATGTGGCTAAAATCCAAAGGCCCAGGAGGTGTGGGCACTCCTTTCTCCTACTCGGTACCTGGACAACCTAATGAACTTGTATTACTGGTGTGGGGACATAACCCCATGGAGCTGATAATTAATGATAAGGTAAGGAAGAAGACCTTTAGGCATGGGTTACGTGAAGACATAGGCACTCACCTTCGTTACCTTGAGGACAGAATCTGATAAAGTTCTTTTTTGGACAAAAATTCCCAGAATCCCTCAGTCAGCATGAGCAATATAGATGGAACTTTCCCCTTTAAGGTTCAAGAATGGAGGCATTAGTGAACTGAAGATGGTCCTTTATTTAAACGGACACAGTGCTGAGTAGTCTGGCACACATATTCAGATTCTGTTACTTAACAGACACTTAACCCAAGCTTGTATAGAATTTTTACGGAACAGTCACAGAAATTGAGAAACAAAAGACTGTAACAGCCATATAAATTCATCAAAAAAGAACAAACACTGTTTTCAAAATAAACACAACACTCTTTCATTGTGTCTCTTTGCATTTACAAAGTAAAAGCAGATTAAAAACACAGTTAAAAGACACCAATAGAAAGGGATAACAGCCCGTTAGTCCCCTTCTATATCTACAACCCATGAGCATAAACACCAAAGACTTCTCTGTACGACAGCATCTTTGCCTACTGTTAGAAGGACAACAGAGAGGGATCTCCAGATCTGAGAACAGCCACTGAAGGCTCAAGTAGACTGACTAATTATTGAGATGTTATGACTCTTTTTGTTTTGATTGTACCTACATATTCACGGGTTTGCACTGGAAAGCCATTTTGTTCCATTTTCCTATCTATTTTCTCTCTACTACTTCACCACAGACCTCAGTTCTTTCTCATGACTTCCTTTTTTCCCCATCTTGTGTCACAATGATAGCTTCAAATTCCTCCACCTCTGTAAATTTTTCTTAATTTCCTTCCATACTTCTTCATAGTTATTTTAAATAGATCTGAATTCTTCTTTGTTAAATAGACAATTAAATATTTCACTTGAATATTAACAGTGTATCCTGATAAAGAACTTAATTCTTTCTCCTCCTCTTTGCTCATATTATTTGTTAAAATACTCATCTTCTTTTTGTTGATGTTTAGATCAGAGAGCTTCCCAAATTCCTTTAAGAGATTTTTCACTTCTCCAATATGTTCTTTTGGGTC
This sequence comes from Ctenosaura bakeri, assembly GCA_948474755.1. Classification (NCBI taxonomy): domain Eukaryota; kingdom Metazoa; phylum Chordata; class Lepidosauria; order Squamata; family Iguanidae; genus Ctenosaura; species Ctenosaura bakeri. The sequence goes on from CAOLHI010000271.1 coordinate 715,817, forward strand.
TTCTGACAATAAAACACTGTCATCTGCAAAGGCTCTAATTTTAAATTCTTTGCCTCTTACTTTGATACCTTTAATTTTACTACTAGACTAAATTCAATCACCATTAAGAACAGTAGTATTTTCCAGAAGGCTTTAATAAAGAAGTAAATATTTGAATATTTAAATTTAAATATTTAAATATTGAGTTACACCTGTTGAGTCCCTGGCAAAAAATTATATTTGCCGGGGGTCCCCAGTTAAGAAAAGGTTAAGAACCACTGATGTAAAGGGACGGCACAGGGAGGAGGGTAAAGACCTCTTCTCTGCTGCCTCTGAAGGTAAGAGCAACCCTAATGGTTGTAAGTTACAGGAGGGTAGAATTTGGCTGAACATTAGAAAGAACTTATTGATACTAAGAATGGTTTGGCAATGGAACCAATCGCCTAGAGAGGTGGTCAGGTCTCCTTCTCTGGAAGAAAGAGGCTTCAGAAAGAGGCTGGACAGCTACCTGTTGAGGAAGCTCTAGCTGGATTTTTTTCACTGAGTTCGTTGGGCTCGAAGGCCTACATGGCCCCTTCCAACTCTGTAATTCTATGGTTGTAAGTCAACTGTAAATGGAAAAGTGTAAACAGTACGATTCTATGGCCATAGAGGGTCAAACATTGAAAATTGCCCCCATGCTCTCTAGGGGATATTTGAGGAAAAATGTGTTTTGAATTTTTTTCAGTGGGTGCAGCCCTCCAAGGTCCTCTGGGGGGGCAATGCTACCTCCTAACCTCTGACATTTCTCCACCCCTGATACAAAGAATGATCAGTGTAGTCCATAACAAAAAAAGATCAAACATGCACAGAGGGAGGGAGGGAGAGAGGGAGGGCAATTCAATCTTATCCATTTTAAATTAAAATCAGGACAATTTCACATCTAGTACAGAGCACAATATTACCATCAAAACAATTAATAATTCCATTACCAGCAAAACAGGGACAACAAAATGAAGCACCCTGAGGCCTTGCTTGTTAGCAGCAGCAAGAGAGCAGACTTTAAAAGAGCTTCAAAAGGAGGCAGGGCCAGTTACCATTTTCCCTCTCATCTTCCTCCACTCACTCTCTGCTCTTCCAACCCCACACATTCTCTTTCTCATTTCTCTTTACCCCTCCCCACACTTCCTCTTCCCCTTCTTTTCTGTATTTCTCTTGTCAAACACCACAGAATCCTGCAGAACAATAATTCTCAATCTTTGGTCTTCATCTCTCAGATTCCCTGACCATTAGCTGAGATTTCTGGGAGCTGAAGTCCAAGATATATCCCATGGGCTATGAGTGGAGGACTCTTTGCTGTAGAAGACTTTGGTCACACTGCAGAAGAAGCTGCAGTTGCTCAGTTGACGACTTCACTTCTCCTCAGAGCCACTAAATTGTCCCAATTGAGCCTAAGGCACAGGTGGGAATTGTGTGGCCTTGCAGATATTGCTGCAATGCAATATGGCAAGGAGTGCTGGAAACTATAATTCAACAACATTTGGAAGGTGTTCCACCCTTGGCCCTGAGACATTGCAACATCCACTGTATAGTACTGCTCTTGAGTTCAAAAGTTCAGGGGAACTTCTTCTTCTTCTTTTTTTTGTAACACAAATTGCAGCCATGCAATTTGGTTGAATGATCTGGATTGGGACTAGATTAGGATACAAAGAACTAAAGCAGGGTTAAAACAGGAGTGGGAAACATTGATCCTCCAGAGGTTTGGGATTCGCACTTCCACATTCCCTTACCCTTGGTTATAATGGCTGGGGCTCATGGGAACTGAAGTCCAAAACATCTGTAGGACTAAATGTTCACCAGCCCAAGGCAAAATCCTCCATCCCACACACTGGTATGGTTACAATCCTGATTAGAGGTCCATGTTGACCATTAGGGGACTGCACACATTATGACAGACCTATATTTTGAAAGTAAGTGAGAATTCTGTTAGGAGAAGTAAGGCTGTCTGAGTGGGAAAGGGCAAGGGAGAACCTGAGGGAGGTATATAGTGGATACAGGAAGAATTATTGTTTTATTACTATTGTTTTTACCTTTATTGTTGGCTTTTTGCAAGCAACAGGAGAGGACTTCCTGATCTTAAGAATAATACCACAGAACTCAGAAAAGTTGCTTTTGACATTGCAGCTCTCATAATCCCCAGGCAACATGGCCAGAGGGATGGTGGTGTTAGCAACAGGCAGCAGGGGAAGACTGCTGAAAAATATGCTTGCCCTATTCACTAAACCTAAGGCATTTTCCTGTATTGTTCTAAAGGTGGCTCTGCTGCCCATGACTCTAAAGGATGGAACATGGCACCACATCTGTGTTAACTGGATCACACGGGACGGCATATGGGCAGCCTATCAAGATGGCGAGGAACGTGGAGCCAGTGAAAACCTGGCATCTTGGCATCCAGTCAAACCACATGGAGTGCTGATCTTGGGCCAGGAACAGGTGAGTTTGATTTCTGTATTATCTTGGAAGCGAATAACCTGAACATCTTGTCAGGAACTTGCCCAGTCTTGGGAATCCAACGAGTAGAATTTGAGAACATGAGTGCAAGAATAGATGCTCAGCCAGCATCTTGGCAATGCCCTCTATATCTCACCAAGTAAACTGAGAGTCACATAAGTTTTTGATTTAAAATGAATATTTTACAAATCTGTGGTTCCCCAAAAGGATGACTATATAGAAGTTTCTCAAATGCCCTGTTTTGCATTTTAAAAGTTCAGCACCTTGGATAGTTCCTTCAAAATTCAAGCAAAAGTCCAGAATGGATTTACTGCCCTAATGAGACAGAAGTCACCAGCTGTTATTGATTAAACTTGTTCTTTATGGTGGTTTTCCTTGTTGGCTTGACACCCCAGCCTGAAGCATGATGTCTAGAGCCCTTTTTATCTTGAGATTTTTTTTCTTGAAATCCATTCACAAGTGACCCTTTTGGACATACTTTCCCAAATCATCCCTTTTATATAACCACAAAAGATTCCACACAACTGTTCTCCGTTTATACTATTAGGTTGTCAAATTAACTGTGATCTTCTGTCCTTCTCACTCTCTTCCCCATTGCTTGGGTCACTTTCACCAATCCAGAATGAAAACAAGAACGGCTATTAGATGAACAAGCTACATGAGATTAACTTGCTTGCTTGTTTTGTTATATTATGTTTGTACCAGCTTCCCTTCCTTTTTCTTTTCCTTGGTAGAATATATCCCATTACTCCATAGTCAAAGAGCACTTGTTCTTCTGCTAAAAGAAGTCCAGGCCCAAGTCTGAGGAAGACTCAGGCAAAGTGTCATTTGGTAGCTCATCTCATATACTGAAGCCCCTGTCCCCCAGCTTGTCAGTGGCCAGAGAAACCCCCAAATCCAGTTTTATTTAACCATAATGCCCTTGAGAACCTGACATACGGTTGCTCTGACTCACTGGAGAATCTGAAATGGAGAGTAGCAGATACTTTACCTCGTATAGGGCTCAGGGTGAAGGTCACACTGAAGGACCTTGCTAAAGCTCTGTTCCACTTAGAAAAGATAAACTGAGCCTGTACAACAGGGGGCCAGGAGGCTCCAAGCCCCACTTTTGGGGTCCCCAAAGCTGTGCAGATTTCCAAGTGTGTGTGTGTGTGTGTGTTTGCCTCCAAAGTAGCCAAAATACATCCAGGTCAGCCACAAATGCAATTGTTTAAGTCCCCTATCATCCTGACCTCCAGAATTTCACCCCTTCTTAGAAAATAGCTGAAAATGGGGAAAAAAATGGCAGAAAATAATCCTGAATGGTGGCCAGAAGTGATGCAACATCAATTCTGGCATAACCAACCAGGGCATTGTTGCCCAAGTTGTATGCTACAGGCACAAAAATTGGCCACTGTCCACTGTGCACTTGACTACCCATGCTGTAGAACAAGATAATGGCCACTGTTGTTTACTTAATTGTTCCTCTCTGTTCCCCCCACCCTTTGTCCTTGACTTACCACATTTTTCCTTCTTTGACTCTTTGTCCATTGCCTCTGTTCACCACCTGCATCACCCCTTTTTGTCCAATGTAATGCTACAGGATACATTGGGTGGAAGATTTGATGCCACCCAGGCCTTTGTTGGTGAAATTTCTCAATTCAACCTTTGGGATCGTGTTCTGACACCAGTGGAGATTGCAGGCCTGGCCAACTGCACCAACCATCTTCAAGGAAACATCATCCATTGGGACGAAAAACTGGTGGAGGTCCATGGAGGGGCTGCCAAACAAAGCTTTGAGATCTGTGAAGAAAAGATGAAGGCATGAGCAGTCCTGCCAAAGGCAAACAGTATGAAAGCTACATCCTTCAGACTGTTTAAGGAATGGAGGCATCCTTTTCCCCCTAAACACACACAATTTTGACATTTGAGTTGGGCTAAGGAGAGCTCTGTTGTGTGACTGTGTGCATGTATGCAAGGGATAAGGAAACCTCCTGAAGTTAAAAGAAGTTGTGACACTATGTGTTTTTTCATTGTTTCAGTAAAATTCTTTCTGATTCATAATGTGTTTGGTGAGGCCTTCCACCAAGGAGGCTAGGGAGTTTAGAATGTGACAGCCATATCCAAACAATATGATAACTGCCAAGAACTCATGGAGGGTGAACTGTTGATGGTATCACCAACACTTCTCTCTCTTCACATCTGGCTGATTCCTTCAGTGATATATTATGAACACTGAGTAGGATTTGTCAAGGCTTTAAAACCATGCACAAGGGTGGCATTTGCCCATGAGAAGCCATTGGTAGTCTAGGAATACACAAGCCAATATTCCTGTAGTCTTTGCATGCATCCATCAATAATGTCCCACTGATGTATCTGCCTTCTAGCCTCAGTCCCATAGCCCTCACTAGTATGGTACCGCTTGCCTGCAGCCAACAACACTATGGTATTCCTTCATTTCACAAAGGCCTAAATTTTAAGTTCAGATAATCTTTTTATAATGACTCAGCATTCCCTCCTAAATGTAATTTCATCAATAAATTTGCTGTGTGATCTCACTGGCATGTTTATTTTAATGGGGCATATGATTCTAAATTTGCCATTTTTTTAAAAAAAAATCATTCTTTTATATTGGTATGACTGCTTATGAGAATATAAGTGGGATGACCACAGAATTCTAACATTCCTGCTCAGACATTCCTGCTCAAATCATAGTTCTTCACATCCCTTTCCTTCCTCCAAAGGGCTGATGCACATGTTGTTTTACATGTTTTACATGTATCAGTCAAGGGTGTAATTACTTGCCACTTATCATGCAAGCTCTTTCAGTACAAAAGGATGTGACCTCCTTTATGGGACCATCTTCTATGCTCCTATATATGAAGGGTTGTCCAGGTCATGTCTGTGGACTGTAAGATGGCAAGGAAGAGCAGGGAACTTGAAGTTTCCCATCAACAGTAAACCCCCAGACAACAGGTGATTCGGGAACTATATGGTGAGATATACAACATTTCTATTTAAATTACAGTAATTCTCTCTAAATTTGCTTACAGATTTAAATTAGCACACCTAAGTTTAATGCAAATCTTTCTCTCTCCACACCTTTTCTTGGTGAGGCATTGCCTCTTTTTTACAAGGCAGAAGTAGTCTCTCTAGTAGGTCATATATTTAGGTAAAACTGAGATATAGTGTAGTGTAGTGATTTGAGTGTTGGACTAAGACTTCAGGAGACCAAGGTTTAAACCCATGCTCAGCCATGGATATCCACTGAGTCATACTAGACAAGTCACATACTCTCAAGGAAGACAAAGTCATATATCTTCTTTGAATAAATCTTGCCAAAAATCTCTAGGACAGGGTTGCCAAAAGTCAGAGTCAAGCCATCCAATGGATGTCTATTGCTAATTGGGGATTCAAACCCTGGTCTGCTAGAGTGCTAATTTAATACTCAAGCCACTATGCCATGCTGACTCTCAATTTGTCCTACAGTACCTTAGTAATATCAGCCTATGATGAAATCCATGCTGCTGAACATAATACTTAGATTTGTTTAGGCCACCATACATTATATTATGAAGGATAATTTCTTGTTGAGCCATTTTTTGTTCCCCAGAGCAAGTGAAGGAAGTATCTATCATGATAAAGGGTTCCATCTGTTTTTCCAGGTACTCTCTGATGCTGTTAAAGTCTCTGTGTGCCTGCTTTTTCTGTGGCTTAAGCAGCAATGATTTAGGTGACCATAAGATTTTACATCACTGAGGAAAATGTCCCTTTACAGCTCTTAGAGTCGCTGAGTCAGCATGGTAATTGGGCATACTAGTTAGGGGATTCTGGGAATTTTGAAACTCTGTCTCATAACCTTGACTTTCTATCATGAAATGAAAAGATACCATTTCTGGTGAAGAGATGCTGGATTTGATTGCATGAAAGCACTCTAATCAAATGCATGTGGATTTGGGAGGTTCAGTAGTACTTAAAATTTAAAATTCTGATACCTAGATAGGACCAGAGGGCAGAACATAGAGAAGAAGACAGAGTATCTGTAGCCTTCCAGATATGGGTGAGTTCCAGCTCTCCTCAGGCTAAGCCAACATAGTCAATGGTCAGGAATGCTGGGAGCTGTAGTTCCAACATTTGGTGCACCATAGGCCTTCAGTCTTGATCTAGAGCATGTTCATGGACAAAGCCAGAGTGAGGCCAAATGACCTTTACTGGGCCAAGATGAATAATGCAGCAGGAAAGTAACTAGTTCACCCAAGATGTATGACTTCACACAATAGATGCCTGGGATAGACAACATGAAGGCTCATATGCTTTGCTTTTCTATCAAGTTGCCTGAATCCTTTTTTTAAAAATGTGACCAGGCACTTTCTCTCTCACATGCAGACTTTCATACCATGATTGGAATCCTGTGAGTGGCATAAGCAGGCATAAGTCAGTCTTACACCTGTGTATGTCTTCTCTTGGTCATTGCAAGATTGGCATTCCCTTTCTTCTTCCACAACAACCAAAGCCCCCCAGACCTACTGTTGAGTCATTGCATGCCCATACCCAACAGACATTCCATAATTAGACAGCAAGGTGGGGAGGGGAATCAGAGAAGAGTCTGGCTATGTGCTTGCAGCCAGATGTGAAATGATCACCTCATGAGACCTTAGGTGGACCTCATCAGATAATGTAATCATTTCATGTCTGGCTACAGGAACATAGCCAGATGCTTCTCTGACCCAACTTCCCCACACACACTCCACCAGTCACAGAATGGCTGGTGGGGAGCTGCAGTGGCTCTATGGTAAGTGCAGGAGGTGAATGGCCACCTGCGGTATACTACGCTATGCTGAGCTGTACAGGATTCCAGCCAGTCAGTTGTACTGGTGGTCCATCAGTAACGTGATACGAGGTATTGCCCCTCAGACTGTGGACTGCCAGTGTCAACCCTAAAACTTGGCTCTCATGGAAACCATTAACAGGAATTCCCATTTGTGCTGCAGTATTTCTCTCACCACAGGATATTTTCTTAGCTATGTCTGGGATAACATCTGTTTACCCATTACCCAAACAGTGGTGTGAAGGCACACCCATGGATGGCTGAAATGGCTCAAATGTAAGGGAAAACGAATCAGCCCTGTAGGAGTCAGCCCTTAACAGACCTTATCCTGAGAGAGGATGATGCCATGCCTGTACAGTAATCTATCTGTGCTCCCATCCACGTTTCATTCCCCACTGTTTTTCATTCTCATTGTGCCACTTTGGGGGGATTTGTGGTACTTGTAGAACAGCAGCAGCTGATGAAAGAGTTCTCAGCACCTTTGTAGAAAAGGAAAGCCAAGAAACGGAGAGAGTGCAGGTTAGCTGCTGAACCTGCTCAGAAGCCAGTGAAGTTTGTATGCCTTTTGAGTGCCTGATATCACAATGGTTTTGCAACCTGTGAATTCACTGATAGCAACACATTTGTGAGTTATATTTTTTTCTTCTTCTTCTGTGAGGATCTTGTGATTGCTTGCATTGTATTTTTGCTTCCTGACCTGCCATATATGTTCCATTTGCCATGCCTGGTGATACAAAATGTTGAATATTTTCTTCCCCACACCCTCAGTTCTTCTCTGAATAAATGGGGTGAGGGAAGGCAGAGCAGACAAAGTTATTTCAGATCATATTGATGACTTTTTGGGTCTCCTCTTTAAAGGACTGGTTATGTCTGGCATGGGAAATGTGTGGTCCTCCAAATGCCATTAGACTGTGCCTGGTATCACTCCAGCCAACATTGCCAATGGTGCAGGATGATGGGAAATGCCATCTAACAACATCTGGAGAGCCACAGATTCTCCATCTTGGTTTATATGTTGCTCTTTTAGTGGTTACATATTACACATGAGGCAAATACAAGTATTTGCTTCACTGTATTTACACCACAGAAATGTACTATGTGGAACTATAGTTGGTCCTAGTTCCTCATAGGGTGTATGTGGTGACATATAAGAGCCATTGTTAGTACACTACCATCTTCAACATGTACCCACTAGATGTGTAACATGGAAAGCTGCCCTAATATTGTCCTATTGTCGATGGGAAGCAAAGCATCCAGAGAGAGGAGACTATATCTGAGACATAAAGGCAGGGCATAAGAAAATTCCTTTCGAGACTACAAGTCCCAGAATGCCACAGCCAGCATGGCCACTACCCATGAGGGATGAGAGATTCTGGGACTAGTAGTCTGAAAGGGAAATGTTCCTAAGCTCTGGTTAAGGGGATGGAGGCAATCATGTTCACATTGTAAAACACTGTGATCTTAATGCACCAAGCCTGAATGGGGAAAATATACTCTCTCTCTCTCTCTCTCTCTCTCTCTCTCTCCCTCTTTCTCTTACTTTCTCACTCTCCTCCTCTCTCCCCCTCTTCCTCTTTTTGTACAGCTGTTAAACAGATTTGACGTGTGCACACATGAATGTGTCATATGTATTTTTTTGTATATTTGATGGTTGCAAAATAAACATGGTGTTTATATTTGATTCTCTTGATTGTGTCTGGGAAATTACATATGTAGTGGAAAGATAATAGAGCTTATCAGATACCTCAAGGTTCAGAAAATGGCAAAGGGATTTGTGATAAGAGGACTAAATCATTTATATAGCTCTATTAATCAATAGGATACTTCATAGAGTTTCAAAGGAAGAAGGAGAGGTTCCTGGCCATTTCCACACTAAACTGTTATAGTGTTATTATTTCACTTTCAACATCCTATGGAATCCTAGGGTTTGCAGTTTAGGGAGGGGCCTCAAAGGCCCCTCCCTAAACTGCAAACCCCAGGATTTCATAGGATGTTGAAAATGGAATAATAGCACTATAACAGTCTAGTGCGAAAATGGCCCCTGTCACCACAGAGCTTACAGTTTTAATTTGAAAGGACAACAGCAGAAAGGGACAAAGGGTAATGTAAGAATGAATGTAAGCAAGTGCAGTTACATTAACTTAAATGTGGAGGATGAGGATTATGGTGTTAAGCAAAAGTCCTTCAGGTTTCTGATGGTAACATTAACATTGTCCCTTGCTAGTGATGCTGCAGACTCTTTCTCTGTAAAGAGGCTCTAGTCCAAAGCACATTTCCACACAGTATTCACCAACGTGGAGTGGCCATGTGCTCTAATTTACAGAGGACAGTTACTGTTCAAAGTTACTCACTACATCATGAGCGGGACTCCCTCAGCCCTCTAGATGTTGTTGGACTGCAACTGCGAGCAGTCCTAGGCAGCAAAGCCCCCAGTAAAGAACACTGGGAGTTGCAGTCAATGTTCCAAGTGCTTTTGATGACATGTCAACTTCTGAATGGCTTGGTATTCCAAGACTTGAAGAAATGTCTTTCCTAAGACTAAGGTCTACTGGAAGGTCTCTCCTCTGGTCCCACCAGTAGGAGCCATACAACCTGTGCAGATGTGGAATGGGGCTTTTTTTGCTATGGCATCCCATTATGGAATGTCCTCCTGATGAAGCTGTGATTTGTGATGACACCAAATAATTTTTATTAAATTATCAGTGTTAGTATATTATTTTATTAAAGAATATTTTATTTTTTTATCATGTTATTGTATAATAGCTGTTTTGATTTTATCAAAGCCTTTGGGCCCAATGATAGTATTCACATCTGTACTTATAAAGGGTTTTAAACTTTTTTTTTTTTTTGGCAGTGGTGTTGTGTGCCTTCAAGTCATTTCCAACTTACGGCAACCCAAGGTGACCCTATCATGGGGTTTTCTTGGCAAGCTTTGTTCAGAGGAGCCCTTGCCTCCATCTGAGGTTGAGAGAGTGTAATTTGCCTAAGGTCACCCAGGAGGTTTCCCTGGCCAAGCAGGATTCAGACCCTGGTCTCTAGTCTCAACAGTCCAATCACTGCGCCATACTGGCTTTCTGATAGTTTAAATTGTTTTATATTCTTTTAAATAATTCAGTCATTTCCTCTACTTTTTAAACAATTGTTACGAGCCTTCAAGATGACTCCAACTGATGGTGATCCCATATTAGTGTTTTCCTGGCGAGATTTGTTCAGAGGTGGTTCGCCATTGCCTTCCTCAGAAGATGAGAAAGTGGCCCTTGTCCAACCACTAGTCACCCAGTGGCTTGGCACGGCTGAGTGGGGAGTCAGTCCTTGGTCTCTTGGAGTCCTACTTCATTACTCAAACTGCTACACCATGCTGGCTCTATCTACTGTTGTTGTTGTGTATCTTCAAGTCATTTCTGACTTATGGTAACCCTAAGGCAAACCTATCATGGGGCTGAAAATATGTGACACACTCAAAATCTACCTTTTTTTTGGTATAATTTTTATTGAAAGTTTGTCTCAAAATACCCCACTCCTCACACTTCCATGCTTAAATCTTCCAGTTGAAATTGCTTATTTCTATTCCATTACAAACATAATTTCCATCTTATAGAGAAAAAAACAATTACATTATTTCTTCTTTGATTTCTTATACATTTATATCCTTACCCAATCCAATACTCTTTTCCATTCTTTCTCAAAGTTCTGGATAGATTTATTCTTCAAAGAAAATGCTAATTTTTCCATCTCTATCATATCCAGAACTTTTAACTTCCATTCTTCTATATCAATATGTTTCTTTTCTTTCCAGTGCTGCGCATATGTCAACCTTGCCACCATTATTAGATATAATAATATCCTCTGATGACTTCTTATTTCCATTTGTTGCCCTAGCGTATTTAACAAATAAAGCTCCGGTTTCATTTCAAAATTCAGCTTACAAATTCTCTGGATTTTGTCATGTACCCCCTTCCAAAAATTTTTTTGCTATCTTGCATGTCCACCACATATGGAAAACAGACCCCATATTTTCATCAAAAATCTACCTTTACATTGTTTAAATTATTTTATTATTTTTAAAATTTTAATTACTTTAAATTGTTGAAACTGATGGTATTGTGGCATGCCCTAAGATGGTGAAGGGTGAGATATAAAAATTTCAATAAAATAAATTATAAAATACATCAATAAACACCCGGAGTCACACATGATTCCCAGCCTGGTTATACTTGAAAGCATGTCTAGTCCAAGCCTGGTTTAAAGGTAAGGATTCTCCTGCTCCTCAAAAATAAGAACCACAAGAACAGAGAGCCAGTGAGGCCTGCAAGTGGCTAGCTGGCACTTAGCACCTGGACAGCAGTCCGAGCAGCCCTAGTCCTCTTCTCTCAGCAAAACAAATGGTGATACTATTAAGCCGGGGTGGACGACTTTGAAGAACTTCCAGGAACCATTTTGTGCCACCTGGGCCATGCCAGCTTCCCCTGGTGAAACCAGGACTTTTTAAAATTTTATTTTATTAAAAAAACACTTTACAATGTTTATTTCTTTTCATTATTTTATTTGTTAAAAGACAGAGCAGGATCCTATAAACAGTTCGTTTTTGGAGAACTGTGCCCTCTGGAGGTTTCTAGTGGCACAGTCCCTCTGAGCTGTTGCAAAGGAAACCTGTTTAAAGGATTTTTGGGGAGAAGGCTCTGATTGACTTTGTAGGCTGTAAAAGAACCTCAGAGATCCATTGAGGATGAGATTTCTCCACACCTGGTCAAAGAAATAGTGTTTTTCCCTTATATATTTATCAGCACATATGAATCATTGTTGTGTGCCTTGAAGTCATTTAGTTATGGCAACCCTAAGGCTACCATATCATGGGGTTTTCTTGGCCAGATTTTGTTCAAAGGAGGTTTTGCCTTTGTCTTCCTCTGAGGCTGAGAGAGTGTGACCTGCCCAAGGTCACCCAATGGGTTTCCATGGCTGAGTAAGGATTCAAATCCTGGTCTCCAGAGCTATAGTCCAAGGCTCAAACCACTACACTAAGCTGACAACAAGCCACCACACCAGTTGCAAAAATTCAGCCTGTGTTAGATGGGGTTACACTCCCTCTGAAGACACAGTCACAGTTTGGGTGCACTCCTCAACTCAGCTTATTGAATCTGGCCACAATTGTGCGTGCTTTAGTAATATCCTGTGTGAACTACTGTAATATGCTTTAGTTGGGGCTTCCACAAAGAACTGCAGCCAGACTGTTAGGTGGAGCAGATTACAGAGACTATATTATGCCCCTGCTAAAACAGTTCCTCTGGCTGCCAATTTTTTTCCAGGCACAATTAAAGTGTGGGTTAGGACTTATAAAACCCTATGTGCCTCAGGTCTAGGCTATCTGGCGGCCCCTCCCGAAACTGCAAACCCCAGGATTCCAGAGGATGTTGAAAGTGGAATCATCGCGCTATCACAGGCTAGTGAGGAAATGGCCTCAGTCCCACCACTGTTGCAAGTATGGTTGATGAGGACACAAGAGAGGGCCTTCTCAGTGGCTGTCCCTAGACTCTGGAATTCGTTTCCCAGGGAGGCCAGAATAGCCCCTTCCTTGCTGTCCTTCCACTGGCAAGCTAAAACTTTTTGTTTTGGACAGGCTTTTAAAACAGAAACATTTTAAAGAATGGACTAAGAGTGCTGTATTTTTTTAACTGAACTGTTTTTAATAGCTTTTTATCTTTTTTAATTGCATTTTATTCTTTTAACTTGAGGTCTAGCAATTTTAATATTGTGAATAGTTTGATTCAATTTAATATTCACTTTTTTATATGTTTGTAATCGTATTGTTCATTTAAATTGAGAGCTGCTATTTGTCTCAAGTTTGGGGGGGAAGTGGGATACAAATAAAAATGACCATGAAGATGAAGATGATGATGATGATGTCATCAGCTAGGAAATCAGGGCCTGCAAAAGTCAAACCTGTTACCTACCTGCTTCCTACCCACATCCCTTGCTTAAAAGGAAGTGATGAGTTATTAGTTCAAGCCAGAGGATTTAGCTGACCACAACTTTCAGAGCAATAGATTCTAGTCTCTAGCACAGGGACAGGTAGACTGGCCACACTGTCTGGTACATTCTGGGAGCTGTCCACTAGTTCCAGCCTTTGCATTGTATTCTAAGTATCAGTTCCAAGCCTTGCATTGTATTCAACCATTTCATCTTAAAATTTCTGACTTACAGGCCTACTGTTGGTCCTGGAGCGTGTGGTGGGACTGAACTGGGCAAAATAACTGGAATTCTCTTCTTTCTTTGTCATTGTCACCCCATGCTTTCTTTTTTTCTTTTTCTTTAAGCCCTTCTGCAACACTGCCCAGAAGGAAAGGGAAAAACAAATTTAATCTAACGCTTTCTTTTCTTACCAGAGGCACAGAAGGGGAAGGCAAGACAAATGTGAGCAAGAGCAAAGAGCAGCCCGTGGGGTTCAACGCCCTGCTGGAGTGTGGATCTGGGCAGATGTCTTCTTAAAATCATATCATAATTCCAAGAGCCCTAGATGAAGGATGGGCCACGTGCAGACCTGCAGACATTGTTGGATTGCAACTTCTACCAGTCTGGCTATGTCAGCTAGGAGTGATGTGATCTGAAATCCAGCAATATCTGGAGGGTCACAAATGCAATACATGTTCAACATGAAGGTTAGAATGCCTCAGAAGAGGCTGGTATTTTTGCCACCATCATTACATTTAAAAAATTACAGAGTTATTTAGAAAATGTAAAGAACACAAAGTTGCTTATGATTATTTGGCACACCTCGCATTAGTTTGTTCCATTTCCATCAACAACCTCATGTCACACACAGACTAGAACACAGCATAGTCACTCAGCACCCTTTCTCTCCCTTAAAGTCCTGCATAAAGTGAATCACCCAGCACAATCGAATTCTGCACCTTAAATGAAAAATGATTAGGAGGAAACCATAATCATACGGAGCAAATTAGAAAACAAAATATAGCATTACCTAGTATTACCTAACACACATCAATATGTGATTTCTTTTTAACTGAATATTTTAATGCAGAAATCCAAAATCTTATGGTTAAGCATTCCTTTGATATTGTCCCATTGTTTCTTTTCCCTCCAGAGGCCTGTCATGCTACCAACATGTCTGATGGGGTAGAAACAGGACCATTGATGTTGATTAGTCCTGGGACTCAGGCTGGAAAGAGCAATCACATCTAGATCTTTGATGTGCAAAATATTTGGGAAGCATTTCTCTATCACATTTAAACATTTTCCCAGCCAAGTATCAGTGCTGTGTACAGCCAGGAGAAAATAAAGTATTGGGCTAAGAAGATAAATGACACATGCCAACGCATATGAATTACTTAATCAAAATATACCTCCACTTACATAACAGGGAGGATAAATGTTAGATTTGTATTCACAACCCATTTTATAAAAAGCACGGTGGACTGTGTGCTATTGAAGGAGTAAAGAAAAACTAAGGATGAAGGAAAAGGAAACTAGAGAGGGGAGAAACTCCTACGTGGATATGCGCAAGCAAAGGGGGTGGGAGTGGAAAGAGAAGTGGAAAGAGAATCTGTGGTATAAAATGGATATTTGAAAGAAGAAACAGGAGCAATAAACACATCATGGGCAAGACAGAGAAAGTGAAGTGGGAGAGGGGGTTGGAAAATTGTTATTAAGGAGGCAATCATGCAGAAAGCAAGCAAAATAAGGAGTTACCCAGCAGTGTACTTGGTCAGGACTGTCACTCAGAGGTAAGCACACAGCTTGCAAGTAGGAGGCTCCAGGTTTAGTTCTTGGCATCTCTATTTAAAACAGAGATGGGCAAACTGTGTCCCTTCAGCTGCTATTGAACTGCAATTCCTGTCCTCCCTCATTGTCATTGTGAGTGGTAGCAACACAACTCCAGGCTTTCTTGGATGAAATGAATTACTTGGACGCCCTCCAATCTGGGTTCAGGCCTCGTTATGGGACAGAAATAGCCTTGTTCACCTTGGTGGATGATCCATGCCAGGAGTTGCACAGGTGGAGTGTGTCCCTATTGGTCCCCTTGGATCTTTCATCCTCATTTGATACCATCAGCCATGATATTTTTCTGGGCCATGGGACTTTGCAGTGGCTCTGGTCTTTCTTGGCTGAACATTCCCAGATAGTGGGTTCTTCAGCCTTTTGGGCATTAGCCTATGGGGTTCCACAGAGGTCAATACTATTTCCTATGCTTTTCAACATCTACAAGGACCCACTGGGAGAGATCTTCTGGAGCTTTGGGGTTGGGTGTCATTAGTATGTTGATGATACTCAGTTGTATCTATAACTGATGCCAAAGAGGCTGTAGTAATACTGAATCATTGTCTGGATGCCGTAAAAGACTTGATGCAGGTGACTAGACTGGGGCTTAATCCAGGCAAAACAGAAGTGCTATTGGTCAGTAGGAAAACTAACCCAAAACTGAAATCACAGCCTGTTCTGCATGAGGTTGATCTCCCTCTGAAAGATCAGGAGCATAGCTTTGGGGTGCTCTTGGATCCAGAGCTGCTCCTGGAAAGCCAGGTTGCTACAATGGTCAGGAGTGCCTTTGCCTAGCTTCAGCAGGTGTGCCAGCTGCACACTTTCTTGAGAAAAGAAGATCTGGCCACAGTGGTTCACACCTTAGTTGCCTCTTGATTAGACTACTATGATGCACTCTACCTGGGGCTGCCTTTGAAAAGCATTTGGAAGCTGCATCTAGTGCAAAATGCAGCAGCCAGATTGGTGTCAGATGTACATTTTAGAGACAATAGTACTCATGTACTGGCTTTCAATTTGCCTCTAAACTTAGTTCTGACCTACAAAGCCTTCAATGACTTGGTCCAAGATATCTGAAAGACCAGATCCTCCCATATGAACCTGCTTAAAATCTGAGATCTTCAGAGAAGGCCCTGTTGTGGCCAATACTTCCTGGACTTAAGTTGATGGATACATGTAACAGGGCTTTCTCTGTCGCAGTGCTCCAACTGTGGAAATCCCTACCCAAAAGAAGTTAGTCTGGCCCTATTTTTTAAGCTTCCAGCGGTCAGTCAAAATAGTGCTATTCCACATAACATTCAAATCGGATTCTTGGCTTGTTTTTAGACTGCCTTTAGGAGTTTTTAACGAGTATTTTAATGTGTTTTTAAAATGCTTTTATCTTTGTATTGTTTTAATTCTTATTTAATTGTTCATCACTTCAGAAGCCCTTGTGGGTTTGAAGGCAATACAAAAATATTTCAAATAAATAAATAACAAGAAGAGGCCATGAAGTAACTTTAATGTCTGAAACTGACAAAATGTCTCCCTTTTCCTCCAGTTCCCCATATAGTCATGGATTGTGCTAGTTCACTTGAGTTTTATTTAGGACTAGTAACGGGACAGTGCCTTCCACTGCATTGGAACAGCAGGCATAGAACAGGCCATGTGGCACACAGACCAGACCAAAGGAGGAGAATGGCTGAAAAGCTCAGGAGCAAAACTTGGGAGACTGCCAGTACTGTCACCCAACATTAGAAGCCTGACGTTGTTTCCTCCTACTGCCTAATGGTACAGCCAGCCCAGCTGTGTTAGAATCTGTGTGGCAACAGAACTTGTATGAGTCCACTCTGATGTTGTAGTTGCTGAGTTTAGCATTACAGCCACTTGCTTTCTGGGTTCCTAATGCTAAGAGAGAAGAAACCTCTATTGTATGGGAGTATATTGATTCTCCCAATGGCACTGAGTAGCCAAAATAAAACTGGTAAGTCTGAGTAACCAAGAATGAAGCAATATATCTATTCAGATCAAACCTAGGGAACTTCAAACACAAAGACAAATGTTTATTTTACAACAGAATAGAAATGAAGAAGAGAGGAAAGCTTGAGTGAGATCAAAGAGATAGTTTCCCCTGAAAAATAAAGAGTTCCATAGAAAGGATTTAATTAAAATGGTGCAGCTGAAAAGAAAAACTATAAATATATACCATTGTGAGAAGTTTCACACAGAATAACAGATTGCCTAACAATGAAAAAAAATATTAACAGAATTTCTGTTGCTGATGTGTGTATGTATATATATATATATATATGCGGGGGAAATGAGATGATGAGATGGTGGAGAGAAAGGCTAATAAGAGGAAATTAAAAACTGCAAAATTCCACACAGAAACTGTTGTGAAATGCAAAATAAAAAGAAAGAGCACAGGTATAATCACAATCAAAATAAGCCACAAAGAAGCTGAGAAATAAGACAAGGTTCAAGAGGTGCTGGGAGCCATCAAAAAAAGCAATCAAATGCAGCACATGGAAACTTGATGCTCTAAGAAATAGCAGAAATACAAACTTCAAAACATGAGGCTGATATTTAGGAGACAACTGAGAGATTCAATATTTCAGTAACAAATACGCAGAATATTTTAAATTTATCAGTATTTCTATAAATCAAGCTTACTCAACATGTGAGTTATGCAATGATATGACCCACAGAGGCAGAGACCACAGCCCATTCCCAGCATTGCCACATTGGGATAAGAAGAAGAAGAGAAAGCTCAGTTTTTGCTCAGAAAACTCAAAATGGACAGGGAGGGATATCAATCTTAGGCCATTTCCGCACAAAGTTGGTATAGTGCTATTATTCCACTTTCAACGTTCTATGGAATCCTGGGGTTTGCAGTTTAGGGAGGGGTATTTAGAATTCTCAGCCAGAGAGCTCTTTGGCCTAAGTGAACTACAAATCTTAGAATTCCACAGGATGCTGAAAGTGGAATAATAGCCCTATAACAGTGTAGCGTGGAAGTGGCCTCAGTCTCCTCCTGCATCCTCTTTTTTTTCTCCTAGCAGCAAAAGCAACTTCAGCCAAACTTTAAGATGTGTAATATCACTCATTTTCCACTTTTTTCTTCCACCTCCCACATCCAATCTCTTGTTTAAAAAGTAAGTAAGAAATATTCTTAATTGATTCCTCTTTTCTTTGGGAGAAAATGACTAGCAAAGGAATGAAGCAACCAACTGCCTACTTAGACTAACTTCCTCTAACCTGCCCCCCCCCCATAAGAATGTAAGAAAAGCAGTGCTGGCTCAGATCAAAATCCTTAAAATCCACCACTAGCCAGAAGAAGTACATGGGTAGTGTGCCAACTGCACCTGTTCCTGGAGATACTTTATTTGATCATGGTGACCCATGCCTGACTAGTACAGCAGGTTCCCCATATCCATGAGGGATATATTCCCAGACTTAAAGTAGATGGCAAAAACATGGTTAATACTAAATGCTATATTTTGACCCCCAGGCTGGGCAAGGTGGTGAGAGAGAGAGGCAGCTCTGCCACCCTATTCCTCTTTCCTTCCTGCCTTCCTAGTAAGGCTTGTTGATCAGTGTCCTTCTTGGGCACCAAGTCCGCTAGAAGGCCTCGCTGCTTGGAAGCATGTGCCTCTCTCAGCCAAGGAAGGAGTGTCTGTCTCCTTCCTTGGCCACAAGAGACGGGGAGAGAACTGTTCTGAGCTTCCCAACCCTCTCTCTGTCAAGGAACGAATGTCTGTCTCCTTCCCTGGCCTAGAGAGGCACAAATCGTGAGTAAGTGAAACTGTGGATACTGGTCACAAGATTATAGAGGACCTACTGTATTCCATTTGGACTACAGTACTATAATGTACTGTGAATGGGACTGATTTTGCAAAATCTCTTGCAACTTAATATGGCCCAGAATGTCAACAGGAACCAGATGTGAGAAGCTTAATATTCTATATTTATGAAACCTTTACTGGCTACTGATCATATTTATGGGTACCGTATTCTCCCAAAGAAACCAACCCAGGTTTCAAGATTTGTGGGGAAAGCCCACATTTATTAATTTACTTATTTAGTTATTCAGTTATTTATTTTGCTCCTATCTCCATGGTAGGAATGTTTGGGAGGACACAAGGGCCTTCCCAATGGCTACTTCTAGACTCAGGGGAGGATGGGTTCTGATGGCATGCCAAGAAATTTATTCAGGCAATCTTTTGGCATGTAAGGCAGTCTGTATCATGGGGGCAAAAGAAAAGCCCATGGGTGGCATGCAGCCTCCCAGGGCCATTTTGTGCTCCCTTCGTTCTCCAAAAGTTCAAAAATACTTTTTGGGGAGGCTGTGTGTGTGTGTGTGTTGGGCTTTTCTTCCCTCCAGAATGCTCTCAGATGCACTCTAGGGAATGTAGAGGGCATTTTCACATTTGGAAGCCCCCTGGGTCAAAAACAAGTAACAGGAAGTAATTCCCATGATACAAAAGGTCAATACAATTAGAGCACAAGTGTCCTGCTCCTCCCAAGTCAGGGAGGCATCACACATGGAGTGGGACACATCAGTACTTGCACTATTGCCAGCTCATTTGTTTCCAGACTCCATGAACCTAAGCTCCATAAACCTAATGGGGAAAAAAATCAGAGAACAAACTATTAGTGGCAGTACGGTTGCCAGACTGAAAACGGTAGGACTCCTGTATCTGTAATGGCAGTACAGAATTTTAGCAGGTGTTGTCATGCAACCAGATAACAAGCAATACCTTCTGAAATTCCCTTTCTGCACAACCATTAAAGGTACTGGAGCCTTCTCCAGCTTTCACTCTGGCAGCCTTGGGGCAGTGTCCTTTTCTCATGACAAGAAAAACAAGATGGTTACGGCCAGGCAGTGTTAACGGTAGCACTTTGCCCTAATCATACTTAGGCAAGCTTTTGCTATTATATTTATATCCTCCCTTTTTAATTTCAAGGAACCCGAGATACTTTACACTAAGCTCCACCTCCTTTCCATTTTATCTTGGTACCAACCCTACAAGGAAGGTTAGGGTGAGAGTCCGTGACTGGCCCAGTCACCTAGTGAAGTTCACGGTTAAGCAGGGACTAGAACTTGGTTTTCCTTTGTCTTAATCCAACACTCTAATCACTACACCACACTGAGCCCAGGGAGAGGGCCTCAAATATTCTGCCCAGGACCCTCTAAAGGTCTTTAAAATACCCCATCACTGGGCCATGAAGTGACACCATAAGTCAGTCAAATATACGAGCTGACATTCTGCTAGTTACATACACCATGTTACCACCAGTGCAGTGTCTTTTGGGGCTCACTGCAGAGGGAGGAATTCAGCTCCTCCTTTATGCAATGACCCTCAGTCCCCTGGAAACTCATCTTTTATGAAAGGCGCCAAAATGGTCATTTACTGGCTGGTGGAGAGTGGCGGGTGACAGATGAACATGTCATGTTATCAGAAAGCTGAGATTTGACTTATCTATAAGATGCATGGAGTAGGATAGAGGTGGTCCTGTCACAAGATGGCAGGTGCCCAGAAAGGTACACTCTTAGCTCAAGAAACACACATAGGAAGGACCAATGCAGTTCAGGGTCAAACACAAAGGACCGAAAGGCAGAGGAGTGGTCAAAGAGTCCCAAAGGCAAGCCAAGGTTCAGGAAATTACAGAAGAGGGACCAATAATAGCAAAAAATTAGCAACATTGTTGTTCTGCAACACAGACACAACTTTGGCTGTGCTAATTTACAGCCAGCTATAACTCAGCACAGCTGGCCTCATCATCCCAACATTTTTCTTTCAAGGAAGGCCACACCCTTGCCTGTGCTTTTGTTGCTGTTATTTTATTCCACAATACTCCAAAGGATAAAGTAGATTAGGCTCCAATGCCCTCTCTTCAAGTCAGCATGTGAAGGTCCAGGTTCCGTTTCCAGGGCAAGACTGCCAGCCTCCTCCAGCTCTGAATGCAGTCTTACCTGTGCCTCCCTTGCCAATTGAAAATGATTCCATTTCTCTGTATTCTGTCCCAACAATAGCTTCTTGTCCTGCATACAGGTTACATATCAGGACAATCAAAACATGATCTATAAAATCAAAGGTTTTACTATAATTTATAAAGCACTCCATGATCCAATATATGTTTGCAATATGATCCCTAGAGCCTCTTCCTTTCCTGAACCCAGCTTGCACATCTGGCATTTCTCACTCCATATATGATAAAAATCTTTGTTGTAGAACATTGAGCATCACTTTACTTGCACGGGAAATTAATGCAGTGGCCCCATGACTGCTGCAATGATTGAGAATTAAATGAGCTTAATACTGATCTGTACATGTTGCAGGATATACTTTAACTCATCCACCATTCTCTATTTTTAACACTTCCTTTTTAATTACTATTTTATTTAAATATTATTTCATGTGTTGTTGAAAACAAAATGTTAACTGATGTAGTGGTTTGAGTGTTGGACTATGACTCTGGAGATCAGGGTTCGAATCCCCTCTTGACCATGGAAATCCACTGGATGACCACGGGCAAATCACACTCTCTCAGCCTCAGAGGAAGTCAAAGGTAAATCCCCTTTGAAAAAGAAACCGTTCCAGAAAACCCTGTGATAGTTCTGCCTTCTGGTTGTCATAAGTGGAAAACGACTTTAAGGCACACAACAATTTTTCCATGTGTTGTTTTTAAAAAAGGTAACACTCTTTTTAAAAAAAATTGACAATTCGGGTTTCTCCTGAAGATTGCTAACACCCGGGGCTCTAATATCATTCTAATTGGCTTTTCCTTCCTATGCCAAGGAAACGAGGGAGGAGATTATCTGTAGGGTGGGTCGCATTTAAGGGGTCCGCACATGGATTAATGCAGTGTGCCTGAACACAGCACTCTTTTATGTTGTAATGGCACATGTTCTTATGTTATTAGTAGGGCTACTAGTGTGATGATGAAACCGTAATGGCTTCATGGCTTCAAACTGTATTGACCTTTTGTATCATGGGAGTTACTTCTTGTTACTATTTTTAAAACGTTGTAACTCCTGTCACTACTGTTCCTCCGTCTGCTATTATCAGGCGTTTATTTAGAGACCTACAAGTACAAGCACGGGCCCAGCTCTCGAGGAGAATGAAGGACCCCTTTCTATGATCGACAGCATGCGAAACCTATCATTGTTGTCGACCCTTGACAGTTCGCCCTATGGTAAAACGGAAGGCGGGACTTCCGCCTTCGGTTGCTAAGACAAGCACGTTTCTGTCCTTAACAACCACAGGGAACTTGCTATTTGGGGCTCGGGGTCGAGGTGACGCAGGTGAGAGAGAAAAAGTGAGCGTGAGTTTTGGGTTCCCGCGTGGACGGAGTGGGACCTTTGCCTTCCAGAGACCTGAGGGAATGGAGCCGTGGACGCTCCCGCCAGCGTGAGGTCGTCCCACGCAGCCCACCTCCCTCCCTCCCTCCCTCCAACTCGGTGCTTGTGGGGTCTTAGCGCCTCAGCACTTCGCCAGCGCTCTTGGTTTGGCCATTCCGACCCCTCACAAGCCGGAAGGCGCCCCTACCTCGTGGAGTTTGCCTCGGGTGGCTGTGTGGGATCCTCTTGTTCTGGGGGCAGCGCGGGGACTTCTCGTTTCAAGAAGTTCGGTCAGGATGAAGTGACGCGTCTCGAGCTGCAGGTTTGGGTACAACAGATGCAGTCAGCTCTTTCAGCCGTTTTAATTTACCACAGTTCTTTCTGGGAAGGGAGAGCAGTTTTAGACTTTCTGGATCGGGTCTGGGTTTGAACTAGGCTTTATCCCAGAGGGTTCCCCCCCCCCGCTGTCAGGCTTGGAATGTGCTGTGATGGGGGCGGAAATCGTTGAGCTTGGGCAGAATGCATTTCCTTGCCCGTGGGTAACTACAACGAGTTATCTGGAAATAGGGGTACAGCTTCTAAACTGGGAGAGAAAACTTTGCAGAAATGAATTGCAAGGCCTTTTCTAATCCTGGTGACTTCGTTGTTAACTGCCCTCAAGTCAACTTTGACTCATAGCAACCCTATGAATGAGACATCTCAAAGTCACCCTGTCATCAGCAGCCCTGCTCAGGTCTTACAAACTCAAGACCGTGGCTTCTTTGAGTCTATCCACCTGTAATGAGATCTTCCTCTTTTCCTGCTGCCTTCTGCATTGCCAAGGATCGTTGTCTTTTGTAGTGAATCATTTATTTGTTTTGGGTTTGTTTTTGTTTTGTTTTTGTTTTGTTTTGTTTTTTTGCAGTCCAGGGTGTCTGCAGAACTCTCCTCCAGTGCCACTTTTCAGATGAGTTTATTCTCTTCATATCAGCTTTCTTTAGTCTCCTGCTTTCACTGTCACACACAGAAATTGGAAATACAATGGCATGCACAATGTAGCGAGAGGTCATTCTGCCACTCATAGCTGAACTGAGACAAATAGGGTCTTCTAGTAGTTCTCACCATGTGCACATTTGTGTGTGTATATACAATGTTCCATTATAGATTGCACACACTGAATTACGCAACAAATTCAGCTGCTGTGTGATGGGATTACTAGTAGTTCTCACCATGTGCACATTTGTGTGTGCATATAGATGTGTGTGCATACACACTCATATATATACACATTGGGAGATTACAGTTTTAGGTTAAGATGGTGATCCAATATCACTGGAACCAAGGGAACCTCCAAGGTTACTTCAAGATTGTAGATTGCGTATGCTGAACAGTATTGTTGGAACCAAGAGAACTTAACAATGTTCCATTATAGATTGCACACACTGAATTACACAACAAATTCAGCTGCTGTGTGATGAGATTACTACAGCTTACTTAATTTACTGCAGAATGTAACATCATGGTGGTTAGCAAGTCTCCAAACTTGCAGCTGAGTCCACCATTTTACCCATTCTTTCTCAGCCTGGCATCCCCCAGATGGGCTGTGCTATGGTTTCTGTCATTCCTAGTGATCAGTGCCCATCTTGGCTGGGAAGGAATAGTTGCCCAGTGTATCTTGAGGGTAGCAAGTTGTGGGACTCTGATGTAAATCTATTTCTGGATTACACACAAGAGCTCCTTTTCTATGTAAGTCTCATACAGGTGTTAGATGGCTAGTGTATGAGAACCAGTAGCCCAGCTTCATTCCCTGAATGTCAGAAACTGAAAACATGGCCACTTCCCATATGCTGCATTAACTTACATCAGAGCTTGTTCATGTGTTCAGATAACTGTTTTAAAACTTGAATCAATAGCTATTTCAGAAAAAACTTCACAGCCAGAAAGTTAGCATGATACAAAGATGGAGATTTCTCTTGCAGCCAGAGTTGTTGTATGTTTAAAGTTTTGTTAATACAAAGCTCAGAATAAGTATTGATATAAATTGTAGAAGTTTATGAACAATGAGTTAATTATGACATGTTACAAAATGTATCATTATTCTTTAGTATGTTACACTGCAGTCTTTTGACAGTTGTTAGTAAATTTTTAACTACTGAGAAATAGTATTGCTACTTAGTTCAGAAGTTCATTCATTGTTACTAGATAAATAGAAACCAAGCTACAAGTCTGCTAAAATGCTGTAAAAATATGTAGCAGGAAACTGGTTCAATTGCACTTCACTTAAAAGGCTGAGATGTGCTACTGTTAAAACAAATATACTGTATAAATAAATTAGCACTTTTACATGATTCTCATTGCTTAGAAGCAGCAAGTTCCTTAATAGCAGTTGTTTCCTCCAACAACTGCAGTAGGAAAGTATAACATAACTCTGTTTGCAGTTCAGTTATTACTTTTTAATAATTATGGAATGTGGTCTCACTAAATGGTACAGAAGAATGTCATGGGTGGCTGAGACAAGAATGGAGTGGATGGAAGGAGAGTGTATTTTATGGCAAATTAAATTAACCTATATTACAAGTAGTTCCTTTAAAGATAAAGGAAAAGAGAGTTTAATAGAATTTTAAAACCACAACTGTAATGCTGACTAATTATAGTTATTACTAACTAAGGGAGGTTGGAACTATAACACTAAATAATTACTTTTTGAAAGCAGCTTTCCAAGCTGTCCCCATTACTCTTGCTGTGGCAATAGAGAAATCATTTTTTAAAAATTCTGTAAAACATTGCAAGAGAAAGTAGAGTATAGTTTTAAATGAATGAGCTAAAGGAACCTGAACAACTTACAGAATACTCTTGATTGATTCACAGTAGTGAGAGGCAGTAGAGCTCATGAAAAATGTAGGAGAAACCAATGAGAATTTGAAATGCTGTTCCTGAAATGTAAACAGACTTTTCCAGTAGTCCATTGCCCATTGTTTGCATCATTACTGTTAAAAGAGGAAATTCACTTGCACAGTTGTTCTCACAGTAATTGATAAGTGCACTTCTTCTTTACAAGTCTGTAAGGTTAATGTAGTCTTGTCTTCCAAGAGGACAACATTACATTTTAATTTTTAAAGTGAGTCTGTATTATTCATTCTTACAGTTCATCCATAGTTATTTTTCCACAGAGATGTTGCAAAAGTTCAGAGATTAGATATTTAAAGATATTTGCTAGTCTTAAACCATACCTCTATGTTGCTCCATTTTTCGTGTAAACTGCACATTTATGAGTACATAATGAAGGGGATAAGATTTAGGCATTGTTCTTTGTGTGACAGAAAGAGTCACACAAAGCTTGCTGCTTTAAAAACTTACAAGTGTAGTTGGTACAAATGGCAGTAATTATACCAAGAAAGCCAGGATTGTCACAGTCACTGCAGCTTCAGTCTGAACGTGGTGGTAGTTGCAACTAACAGTTGGATTTTAGATTCCCCTCTCCAACCCCTTATGGAGAACTTGAAAGCTTGTGATCTTTGTGTTGTGGACCAGCAAGAAGTATTGACCTAAGACATTTTAATTTTGCATTTATTACCTCCACAAGAGAGAATTGCAAAAAAAAAAAAAAAATTTATAACCTAAACTGTAACTTTATAACATCATGATCATTTTAGTAATTATTCTTTTATTTTTTATTGTTTTAAATATTTCAGCTATGTGACAACCTTAGTAGATTGTTCTGTAGATTAGGTTAACTGGACTTTTTTTTATTTTTCTCTCCTTTTTTTTTTCTAAGCAGGAGAATACCCTGTTTTGCCAAACCCCATATAGTCTGACTTCTAAAAGGTTATAGCCTACACGTGATTGGGCCCCTACAAGCTACTCTGCCCCTTCCCAGGGTCAGAGTGAACAGACAATGGCAGATACTGGGGATGGGAAAAAAGAAGAGGCAGACTACAAGAGGCTTCACAGCTTCCCCCTGATCAGGGTAAGAATGGAATGGAAAAGGTATGCTATGTTCTTGGATAAGAGGAAAGCAGCATCACTGTGTTCCATTTTAATTTGCCACTGTTTGCAAATAAGAGTTTCAGCAGGAGTAGAACCAATTGCTAAAGAAACTAAACAGTACATCAATATATCTGTGAAAATATGATTGTGTAAAGGTC
The DNA here is from genome assembly GCA_948474755.1 of Ctenosaura bakeri. Lineage (NCBI taxonomy): Eukaryota > Metazoa > Chordata > Lepidosauria > Squamata > Iguanidae > Ctenosaura > Ctenosaura bakeri. Next base: position 742,311 of record CAOLHI010000271.1, read on the forward strand.
CTACAGCAACACTGTTAAAAATGGAAGTTCCTACATAATTGAGTAGTAGACATCATAGTTATACCTCAGTTAATGAAGGAGATGTGTTCCTAGGTATTACTTATTTAACATAAAATTTGGTGAAGACTAGGCGCAGAAATAACGTAGTAGGAATAGATATAGGTTCCTACCACAAAAAGGAAAGAGAAGTTCAATATGTTTCAACAAACTATTTATTCAAAACAGTATACATGTATGAAATGAAACAACTAGGTCAAGTAAGCCTTGCATAAATAAGAATATTTTGAACCTTCTAGAGACCACTGGAAAGCTTCTTCTAAAATGCATCCAGGGATTTTTTTTTTTTCACCAACTTCCACTTTTTATATGATTTCCATTTTGGTGGCCAAATGTATAGACCTATGCATTTTTACTGTGCTGGGAGAGCTGGTGAGGCTGACTTATCTGCTGTATCCTTTTCTTTCTGTTTTGCTGTTCACACATTCTCAGTAAGGGATTCTGAACACAGCTGCTATTTATCTTGCCTATTGTAAGCAGGCCCAGATAGCTACAGAATGATAGGCTAGAGCAGAATCTCATTCTCCTTCAGTTCAAATTTTGTTTATTGCAGTGTTTACTGCAGACATGCTGTTGTAAGTCAGCACTGAAAGTGTGTGTTTCTCCAGCCTTCCTTCACCATGTCCCCCAGTGCCAATGCTGCTAAAATACTTCTAGTTGGGAAGGTTGGTTTGGCATTTAAAGATGTTTTAAAAACGAGCTTCTTTGTCAGAGGCTTTGTTAACTGAAGTGTGCTTGTATTTTGTTTCAAACACACTTTATCCTATTTTATAATATAAATATATGGAAAAGCACAAATTCTCCTCGTCAGCAGATACAATAGTGCAACCATTGTTGACTGTTCAAGAAAGATGTTTCTGCCACATTGTGCTTATCGCATAATACTAATGCTTACTACATTTGCAAAGATGAATGAAGTGTAATATATCCCTCAGCTTAGTTTGTGGAGGAGAAACACTTGAAGTGTTATTAGTTAAAAAGCTACGTTCAAGAGGAGGGAAGAAAAGAGAACTTGTCCTTGGATCATTCATAGTGCACTTGAAAATACGGAAGAAAACTGGAAAAGAAAAAAGAGTGTAATAGCTAAGAACTATATAAAAGTGATGTTCTAGACAGCAGAAGCACATGAATTTCTTGCTGCTGTTGTTGTGTGCCCCCTATGGCAACTCTATTATGTTTTTATTTCTTTGCAAGATTTGTTTAGGAGGGGGTTGCTATTGGCCTTCCTCTGAGGCTGAGAGGATGTGACTTGCCCCAGGTCACCCAATGGATTTCCCAGGCTGAGAGGGGATTTGAACCCTGGTCTCAAGAGTTGTACTCCAACATGAATGGTAGATGTGATATTGAGTAGTTCAGCATAGGTGGGTAGAGGTGGAAAGTGCAGCAGGAAAAACTGGAAGAACAATTGAAATGTGTGGATGAAATACAGTATTTCTGATATTCTGTTGTAATGGTTAACATCACAAGAAATCTGTAGAACTGCTATGCATCAACAGAAATATTTAATTGTACAAGACAAAGAAAAGCAGAGTGATTGGTAGTTATTTGGCATCTTCCAAAGGAAGTATCCTAATGGGTCTAATTAAGGTTCTGGCATTTGAAAGTCTCCTGGGACTGGTACATTTTCTCTTTCTGCATGTCAGAGTGTTTTGGTGGCACTGTGCCTTCACTTTCAGGAGCCTAATGTTTAATGTGAATTACATCAAGAAAGGACACCTTCTTGTGTGTACTTTGGGCTCAGTTTTCTGCATAATGGCTGAGACTCTCAAAATCTGATGATGTTCAGAGGCTCATTCCAGTCAGTTATATACATTTAGAGATTTTGATTGCATACACATACTGACACTCTATAATTCCTTTTTTCCTCAGACTGTACTGTAACCTCAGCAAGGTTACAGTAATTACATTTTTGTATTTAAAATATTTCTAACCTATTTTTCCCAATTGTTTAAGGCATCTAAAACAATATGCTTATGACTCAGACATTCTGTTGAAACTTACAACTACAGTAAAATATAAAACACATCAGGAAGATATTATACCAAGTTAGAAGCACCAAAAAGTCTGCCATCCTTCAAAGCAAAGGCATTCCCAAATGGGCCTTACATAAATGTCTGTATCTCAGGCACAAGAAACATTAGTATACCTCCTGAGAGAGAGATACTGCTGAGTGGGTTCTGTTGTTGGCAGTAGATGTTTTTAACTTCTTGAAATGAAGGAATCTGTAAAGAAACTAGTCTTGTTCTGCTTTTTTCACCCTAATTTACTTCATGTTGTATCACTACCTTCGAACTCCACTAATTGTAAGCTGTCTGTCTGCCCCATTTCTCAGCCCTCAGGAGGCATACTGTAGCCCAGTTTGCATGTCAAAATGATCCAGGCTTCTGGGGAAACCCAGCAAACTTCTAAACACACTGCTGACTTCCTCTCCTCCCTGTCAGAGAATTAACCTTAAAGCAAACTCTTGTTCATTTCTCTAGCATAATAGGAGAGAGGCAAACCAGAGAGCTTGATTTTCATGTAATGAGAGTTACTCCTACTACAAGTGGAAGCAATTGCTTAGCATATCTCAGCCCACAAGCTTCATTTTCCACAAGCCATAATTCTCTTGAATTCTGTCTTCTTGTGAC